>JAKCOX010000019.1:0-600000 GCA_022605575.1 Laterallus jamaicensis coturniculus | reverse complement strand
AACACTTCAAATGTCACAGGTGAAGATAAAAACATACAGCATCCACCACAATGGCCTTAGTAATAACACTCACATTTGTCACACAGTTTAACTCTTTTGCTCTGATTTCTAACTAGATTGGAACAGGTTCTAAGCATGTCTCCAGGGTGAATAGAAAAACGTTGCCTAAAGTTAGCCTGTCATAAAAGTATTCCTTAGCCATTGCATAATTCTTTTTCCACTTTCAAGGAAGATAAACTTATCAGAGGTTTAGAATATAAAACACTTAAGTTCCTTATTGTTAACATGGTTATTCAAAGCATGCTTCCAAATTCCCAGTGAACTAATACCACTTTCTGGGTGCAGTGTCCCCGGCACAAACAACACTGTAATTTGATGATATTTTTCATACTGATTATAAATCAGAAAGCTGCTTGGCATACAATTTGAAGAGTTTAATAACAAAATTAATAGTTATCTAACCATAGCCTGCTTTTTGTAAGTATTCAGGTAGAATAAATTCCAACATGCTGAATTTCTGACAGCCTCTCCGACGCTTTTTTTTTTTAAATATAACATCACTAAAAACTTTCAGAACCTGTAACTGACTTCCTCCTTTCCATCATTACACTTTGAAAATGTAAATCATTGCAATCGATCTCTCCAGGCCTTGAGCACACAAGAAAAACAACAAAGTAGTATCATCAGTAGACACAGCAGTGAAAGCCAAAATGTATTTTAGACACACAGAGAAAGACAGCTAAGGAAAAGAAACCCAAACACTAGTTTTAGAATGATGTCTCTCACTTGTTTCTACTTACTAAAAAGATGAACCACTGTAAAAATCAGTCTTAATTAGCTAAGCTAGTGACAAAAAAGAAATTTAAAAAGTAGTGGCTCTTTGTGGAAATTCCCACCATTAAGTCAAACAGCTGAAAAAATAATGCTAATAGAGGCATTTAGAAATGTATGTTGCATTAATACTAATTAAGGAAAAGAAGAAAAACAGTGAGTTTTAGGATCTACAGCGATCTCCTAATTTGAGGGGAGACTGTTCTCGCACCCATAGTACCATCTGACCAAAAAAAATATGTCTCTCAAGAAGCTGCCTAACACTGCAACTAAAGATAGAATAGGGGAGTACAAGCTTTACCAAAATGTTTCTGTTTCAAGCCTCTCTTTGTACAGTTATACTCCAAAAGGCTCCTATACTGATATAATCTATACTGATGTGGAATCAACACACAGAAGACATCATGATGCTTATACAACCCAAACATTTATTACTCTCAGATCTGCTCTTGTCCACTAAGAAGGAACAATTCCATGCACAGACACTTCCAATAATTAAAATATGTTTTGCTTTATGAAAGCCATTTCAGTAACTAAAAAAATCTGTCTCTTTAACACACCTCTTCAAAAGTAAACTACATTTGTCTGATTTTGGAACCATACATCCTGAACATACCCAGGAGTTTGATTTCAGGTAACATATTAAAGCTAAAAACAAGCTTCAGAAAACAAACAAGCAGATTTTACTGGTACAGACTAACTTGTAAAAGCCATCATCACCTTGTACTGATCATGGCTCAAGACTCAATTAGGCATACAACTCAAACATATCAACTTGAGTTAACAATTTTGTCAAAATGAAGTTGCTACATTCACAGGCAAGCTTCTCCTACCAAAACAATTGAAACATGGAAGTGGAAGACCACAAAACCAACTTTTTCCTGCAGGGAAAGAGTGGTAATGTTAATCAAGGGATAGGAAACCTGAGATTAAAATTGTTCTGGGACTGTTCTCATACATTATAGAGTTATTATCTTTGTATCTTTTTCTTATAAAACTAAATATTCTATTAATAAATTTCTCCCTCCACATCTCAAATTCAGTACACTGAAGTGATATTTCCTAATGTATCTTCTCTGTTACTGTCAGGTGTGTACATACACATGTAAATTTATTCCAGATTAATGTACATATATGGACAAACTCAAAGTTCTCAACTTAAAGAGCTTAGACATAAAAGAGGTTTTGATTATATAGCTGCATCCACACGAATTACTATTCTTAGCCACAGAAACACCACTTCATTAGTGCTCCACCAGAACAGGTATATCATCATGAAAGCAACAGGCAGATCAAATTATTCTAGGATGGGGTATTTTATATTAGATGCCTTGCTGGCTTTGTCTGTCAGTGTTCAGTTCACGCCCCACCTCCACCCCCCACCCCAGTCCCCTAAGAAAGGGAACATGGAAAGAATTTACATTTTAAAATGTTGCTTAAATGAGATACATATATCCAGTTCTTATCTGAGAAACATGTCACTATATAAAAGGTGACATTAAAGCCCTGTACACCACTCCTAACACAAGTCCTGTATTTAAGTGTATTTACCAGATCAATAACTGGGTTTGTCTCTGGGGAACAAAGATGACAATTGCCGAAAAGGGCACCTTACTCAAACATTCAACTCCTATCTGAAACTTGCCATGACTTATGACTATCCAGAGTAGTCTATAAGGGTACCTCAAAAATGTATCTGCTATAAGCAGTATTTATCTGCCTGTTCTGGAAGGTCACTGATGGAAAATACAGTTTATCGTGGTTAGAGGCTACTCACACAAATGGTGAGACAGCAGGTAAGCTAGAAAGATGTTCATCACTCAGTAACTGACAACCAGCCCATCCTGGATGTGACTGACACCAGAGCAAAGATCAAAAAACCTAGATTTTTTGGTCAGACTTTGGAAATTAGAGTACCTTTCTTCTTCTACTTCAGTACAAATACCCCACTCTACCCCACAGAAACATTTAAAAAGCGTTCTAGAGAGCATGTCCAAAAAGCATAGCTCCAAAACCTCAGAAGGGCTGAAATAATGCAACACAGAGATTCACAAAAAATAAGGATTTGCTAGTGCCAATCCTTACTCCAAAAAGCTGTTCTAATAAATCCTTCAACTATTCATGAAGTGACGGGGCCAACCCAAAATAGTAACAAACTGCTCCCAAAGACAGAGCAGTCTATACATGATGGTTAATTACCAGTTATTTTCAACCTAATAGAAAAGGAAAACAAAGTAGCTGAAAGACAGAGAAAGCAGCACTGTAATAATTTTAACTGCAGGGTCTGAGTTAACAGCACCAGGATTGAGTAACATTATCCAACCTGAAGCTTCCAGCTCCAACAATGACTTTCTAGGTAATTGGGTAAAGCACAACACCAAGAAACTGCCCATAGTGGCATGTTCAAAGGAAACTTCTCCACACATCCTTTATAGCAAGACTTCAGGGGTGTTTAAGAAAAAAAAGCTTTGTACCCACATATTCACTATCAGGTGCTACACATGACTTTGCAGCTCGCAAGGCCAATGGTATCCTGGGCTCCATCAGAAGAGGGGTGGCCAGCAGGGACAGGGAGGGGATTGTCCCTCTCTACTCTGCCCTCCTGAGGCCCCATCTGGAGTACTGTGTCCAGACCTGGGGCCCCCAATAAAAGAAGGATGTAGAACTGTTGGAGAGGGTTCAGAGGAGGGGTACAAAGATGATTAGAGGGCTGGAGCACCTGCCCTACAGGGAGAGGCTGAGGGAGCTGGGCTTGTTCAGCCTGGAGAAGAGAAGGCTGCGGGGGGACCTCACTGCAGCCTTCCAGTACCTGAAGGGAGCATACAAACAGGAGGGGAATCAACTTTTTAAAAGGGCAGACAATGGCAGGACAAGGGGGAATGGATTAAAGCTAAAGGAGGGAAGGTTTAGATTGGATATTAGGGGGAAGTTTTTTACAGAAAGAGTGGTGAGGTGCTGGAACAGGCTGCCCAGAGAGGTGGTGGATGCCCCATCCCTGGAGGTGTTCAAGGCCAGGTTGGATGGGGCCCTGGGCAACCTTGTGTAGATCCAGGCCTGAGGTTGGTGGCCCTGCCTGTGGCAGGGGGGTTGGAGCTTTATGATCCTTGGGGTCCCTTCCAACCCTTGCCATTCTATGATTCCATGATTCTATGACTTCACAGTATCAATAGTTCCATTGATGATAAAGCGTTGACTTCTCTAAAACAGCTCCATACTTGTATTGCATAGACCTGACACAGCCTTTGACCTACAAAGAAAGAAAATGCCGAATTTGCTTTCACAAATTAAAATTCTTCTGTCTTTGTACCCAAGGACTGAGCTTGTAATATGCCACAGAATCATTACATCTATCCCCAGGATACTTTAAAACAGATTAGCCATGATCAGAACGGTCCAAGGAAGTGTAAAATAATTCAGTGCTGTAAGCTACACTGCAATGTATTTATCAAACTATAACTTAGCAACAGTGAGCACAAACTTTCAAAAAATTTCTAATTGGGGAAAATTAATGTCCTCCATAGAGGCTGCAAATGGAAGGCAGCAGAGTCTAGCATTTTGCAATCATCAGAAACAGAGCTCACTCAAGAAGTAGTTAAAACAGCTTATTGTAAAAGCAGAATGAGTTCTAATAGGTCAGATAGTAATACATACACTGTGTAAGAACAAAAGAACAGCCATGCTAGATCAGAACAAAGGATCCTTTAGACCAGAACACTTCTCCTGCAGTGCTCAAAAGTGAACATCTTGGGAACAGTGCGAGAACTGACAAGTAAATCACAGTATTTTCCAAAACTTTCTTCCAGTCCCCAGCAAACTGACAGTTCAGACAGTTCCTGAGCCAAAAATGGTGCCTTTGTACTTAACGACCTTTCTTTTCCACTCAATTGTAAAGTTGCATTTTGTTAAACTTTTAACATTTCTTGAAGGGCGATGGTGTGAATGTCAATGCTTATTTACATTATGAAGAACCTGTAGCTCTTCTACTGAAAGGAACAATGAAGAATGAAAAAAAATGCATACACACTGTTATTGTTACCAAAAATTGAAAGGGATGAAGATGAAAAGTTTCTGTTGTGCACAAGAGTCTTTAGCTTAAAGATGATGGAATTTTGAAAGCACCTTAGGAATTTTATGAAGCTGACACTCAGGCACACCTAAAAATACAAACAGCCTCCTCAGAAAAATAATTTTCTGGTGAGTGAAAAGAAAAGGTTCAAGACTTCACGGCACATAGGGGAGGGTGGGGTTGGATTTTTTTGTTTGTTTGTTTCATTCTTCCCCCTTTAGGGAACTGAAACAGGAAAAGGAAGGTGACAATAATTATTTCTCTCTGCAGTCCACTGGTATCAGTGTTTGTTATGCTACAGAAGTGTATTTGAAACTCTTGCTCACCTGAAACTTTTAATTATCCACCCTAGAGAAGGACCTAGAACTGCAATTAGAAGTCATACCTAGAGCCATTCTCACTGTGGCACTGTTCTGCCTGAACACAGCTAACTCCAAAAAGGCAAACTACCTGTGGGTTTTTATCACTCCTCTAGGATCTGAAGCTGATGGAGGCATTTATCTTTCCTCAGAAGGAATTTAAAGTATTCTTATTGTTACTACCATAAGACAAGGCTCATTTTAAAGCTGGTTAATAAAATCTAATTTACACAGTTACTTCTCACAGATAGAAGTACACAGAAAAGCTGGGGGGGAGGGAGGGGAACCTGCTTTTCTGGTTCTCCAACTTCAGAAACGAAGAAAAATTACAAGCAAAATAGATGCACCTTAACCCCCCCCAACATTTTTAAGTGGGGAAAGAGGAGAAAGACATTTAATCACTGTGCATTTTCGTACTTTAATGTTAACGATTACCTTAAAACTGGCTGTGGCCGCATATCCAACAGCTTGATGTACTGCAGTACTGTGTTCTGCAGTTTTTTCCCTTAAGATTTTCTCTGCCAGCCTACATTTCCTGAGCTTTCTGGTCCAACACACTCCTGACACACTTCAAAGTACATTACGGTTCACCGAGCACCCTCACCATAAATTTATAAACACGGGACTTTTTATTTCAAATACAGCTTTCATAAAGAAGCTACAGAAGCTTATCTCAGCTCTGAAATGTAGGCCTGTCTGAAAATCAAGGTCATATACACTTATCCCAAGCCAGCCTTGCAGAATTCTCATGCACTACAGACAAACAAGCAGTCTACCCAGGCCACTTCTATAAAGCATAGCGAAAGAAGACAACATACTCTTAGTTTAGTAATGATGCACCTTCATGCCACACATTCAAACCCACATCTGCACAAAGCCCTTAAACCAAGGGCAGCATAAATTTTGGATCCAAAAGCTTATTTGCACGCATTGAAATTTAGGTCAAAACCCAACTCGGTTTTTATTCAGGTTACAACATGCCCACTTTGCAGCAGACAGCAAATCTCAGGTTTTGACAACTTTCCAGCACCATCCTACATTTCCTCCACAGTTTTTCATTCCTTTGGCTCACTCTCTACCCACTCACTCTTTATGCATCACTCTTCAGAGAGAAATACATTAATCCTTCATTCCCCATCTCTATTTACACACTACTCTGCTCACGCCAAACAGCTTTAATAAAGCATTGTCCCTGCGTGCGATTGTTTGGGAGTCAAGAAGTTAGTCTTGTTCATGCTAGGAGACTGGCTGCTCACTTGTGTAAGTACAGCAAAGAATGTAGGAGAAAGCTGCAAAACTTGTCACTGACACTGCTTACACCGTTTGTTGCAGAAGCTGGTAGGTGGGGAGGAGGAATCACACTACAGAAAAAGAAAAGATAGTCCCGTGATTTGGGCAATGTAATTATAACCCAGAGAACTAAGCTCTACTCCTCTCTTCTACATAATAAGAAGTCCCAAACCACAACCTTTGTCTTACTTCAGGAGACGTCACACTCTGTATGTACCTTACTCTTTCAACATTTATCTGCCAATGAAATCGAAGAGAATCCTGTACTGAAAACAGACCACTATATAATTGCTATATACCCTGACAGAATGGATATAGACACCTTGGATTGGGTGCAGAAAATCAGCAAGTAGCATTAACTTTGGAGTTTGATGGGATTATTTTCGTGTTGTTCAGGGTTTTTTTCCACACTGTTAAAGTTCACACTTGAAAAACTCTTATAATAATACAACAAAAATTCCTGAGCAAAATAAAGCAGTTCTGAATAAAAAGAGATTTGAGGAAAGCTCCCAAATTATATGTACTAATAAAAACCCTGCACCTACCAACTTAGTACAGCTAACAGTATTACAAACTAACAGATCAAGTCAATAGAAAATGCAGGTCCTCAAAAGGGATCGTGTAGTGACACACATAAACAGTACATGCATATTGCTGCAACAAACATCCTCTTGCTTTTGACTAGTTACAAATCTGACTTCTTAATTCTAATATATTATAGATTCTGTTTTAAAGTAGAATAGATAGTCACCTTGATTCTAACACGTTTCAAGAAGATTTTTAAAATGCAACATTAACCTAGCCCTAGCCAAAGCAAGAAACATCTTCTCCGTCCCTGACAAGCAACAAACTGCTCCTATTTGGAAGGTGAACTTGAACACTCAACAGCAGTACCTACAGAGCAATAAATGTATCGGTTCAGACTGCAGGCTTACGTACTCTACTTAGCAACCAGTTCTATGCCTGGGCATATAAATCATGCTGTGCCTAAGCATGTAAAATTTAGATTCAGAGAAAAAAGGATTCATGACTTAGAATCTCGATCCATGGGAAAGCGAATTGGAGTAAAACAATACTTAAACCTAAGGAAGCACAAGAACTTTCAGTCCAGGAGATGAATTGAGAAAAACACAACAGGGCATTCGTATGTTTTTCTTTTGGAGGTTAGGGCAGGGAAGTTTCCAATAAGATATGGAGAACATGACAATAACCACAGACAAATACCAATGACCTTAATGGGTTTTTTTTCTGGCGGTTGTTTGCATCTGGACGAAGAAAAACATGGGGAGAAACGCCAGCTCAGTCACCAGAAAAACTGCACCAGTGGTTTCAAAATAAAGTTACAACACGGAACCTGCAAATCCCATCGTGTAACAGCAGCAGCAGTTGTTGTTCCCCAACACCCACCCCAGGCAGCACTCCCACTAGCCAGCACCACAGAGATGGGCACTGCAGCATGCGCTGAAGGTCAACATTTTCAGGCCCCGATCTTATACACGATTCCCCTATCGCGTCAAAATAACGGGACCGAAACTCGCGCATCAAGGCAAGCTTCGCTTCACGAATTAAAAGAACTACTGGACCAGGCCGGGAGGGTAGAAGGGGGACGGAGGACGACGGCAGACAAACCGCGCACCCCTCCACTCCGCACGCTCCCAGCAGCAGAGAGGCTGCCGAGCAGGGAGACGGGGAGGGGATTCACCAGGCGGGGGGACCTCGTTAGGCATTACGCGAAGTACTGACAGCACGTTTGGTTTCCACGGGTTACGAGATCCCTCTCCTGCCCCCCCCCAGCCCAGTCCCCAGGGCCGAGTCAGAGCCAAGAGGCGTATTCTCCCCTCGCCCCGTCCCTCCTCGCCTGGGAACCCCCTCCCCGACACGCACCGCGCCCCCTCCCCGCTCCCCATTCGCGGGGAGAGGCGAGGAGGGCCCATCCCTCGCTTCCCGCCCGGCGCCGGGGGTGCGTGTCCGTGCCTGCCCTTGGGGTTCACCCCTCCCGCCGGCCAGGACAGCGCGGGGGAGGGGAAGGCGCTCGCTCCTCACCTGCATCCCCGGCAGGCCCGTCTGCACTGGGGAGTGAGCCATGGCGGCAGCGGCAGGGACGCGAGAGGGAGGGAGCCGGGTCTCCTCAGGCGGCTCCGGGGGACGGGGCTTAGCTCATCTCCGCACTCCCTCTCTCACACACAGACACACACACAGAGTCGCCCTCCTCCTCCTCCTCGCCCTTCCCCCGAGCGAGCGGCGCCTGTGCGCCGGCGGTAGGAAAAGGAACGTCCCAAGCCCGGACTCTTCAGGCCCTTGTCACGGATGCAACGGCGGCGGCCTCCTCATCCCTCCTCATCCCTCCTCTTCCTCCTCCTCCTCCTCCTCCCCCGGCCGCGCGCGCAGGGCGGCCGTGACTGGCGCGGGGCCCCGCCGGCGACACGATGACAAACCTGAGGGCGGAGGAAAGGGGGGCGGGCGGCGGCGGCAGCGCGCGCGCTCGCCCCGCCCCTCCTACCCGGCTACCTGCACGCGCGGCCCCGCCCGGCTCCCTCCCCTCCCCTCGCCCCGGCCGCCGCCATCGGTTAACGGCCGGAGGGGAGACCGCAGGCTCCGAGCGCCGCCCGGCCACGCGTACCGCGCCGTGGGGAGGCCCGCCGCCGCGGGCCTGTGCCCCCCGAGCACCGCCGGCGGTGTCGGCTCCCGGGCACCGCCGGGCTTGCATCCTCCTCGGAGCGGGAGGAGGCAGGTTCCTCGCCGGGGCCGCGGCTCTGCGGGCTTTGTTGGGTTTTGGCCGCCGCCTTGCCGGTGGGGACAGCCCAAAACCAAAGACCTTGCTTCTCCCCTCCCGCAGCCGGCGCGTAGAGCGGCTTCCCGGCCGCCAGTGAGGCAGAGCAGGTGAAGCGACTGGGCGAGCATCGGGCTTAAAAATAAAGAAACTGGGGTGAGGCCATCGATCAAGATGGCAGAAACCCTAGACATTTCCTGGTATGTCCTTTTCCTGCCTCCCCTTGGTTCGGACGCGTGGAGAAAGGTCAGGGTAACGCTGTCGCTGCGCTGAGGTATTTGGTTTCAGGAAGCACTTGACTTCCCGTCAGAAGCTGCAGAAGCGGTAAACCGAAATGACACTCGTGTTTCCACAGCGCTTCCCAAGTGGAAGCAGAGTGGGTCAGCAGCCACGTCTCTCCCAGGCAAGAGAAACCCTGGATCCACGCAAAACCCTTACCAAGCTGAAAGTGTTACATTCCCAGTATTGGCTCTGTTCTACAGCTCTGGCACATGATTTGCAGTGCCCTTAGTTTCTCTCCTTACCCCCCACCCCCATCAACAAAAAGCTAGGTGGTTTCACCTGTATTAAAGCCTGTCAGCCAGTAGGGTTGGGAACCCACAGCACAGTGTCTTACTGTATTCAACTGAACTGAAAAAGCTTGAGCACCCCCCCAGCATAACTTACTTTTCAGTAGGTAACTGACTAGAGTGCTTGTGCAAATCTCTTACATGCAGGAAACACTTTAAAATACAAAATGGGCACATTGATACGTGGTTATAATTCCCATTTAAGTTTTTTTTCTACAGTTAGGATATCCTTTCATTTCTCATAAGGGCCAAGCTAGGGCAACATGGTCTTGTTTCCCTGAAGCTTGAAGAAACAGAAAATGTCTCTCAAGGTTGCTACCCCTCAGTCATACTCAAATATGAAACAGAAAATGTCTCTCAAGATTGCTACCCCTCAGTCATACTCAAATATGAAACAGAAAACGTCTCTCAAGATTGCTACCCCTCAGTCATACTCAAATACAGGTAACTAATGGCCTTACACAGGCACATGTGTGTATATATACACACACACACTGATTGTTTCCCTGCAGAATTAGACCTAATATAACAGCTCTTGAGTACGGTGAAACATGGGATAGAAGGTAGAATTTGTGTAGAAAATTGAACTACTGCAGTAATTTTATTAGTTGTTCATGAAGGAGTTGCTGGGTTCCTTAATGCTGGAATGGAGTTTAAATTAAGGGGCCTGTAACTTCAGGAAATGTGAAAATATTTCTCCTGTTTACTGGTATGAATTTTCAAAGAACTGTAAAAGCTATCATGTGAGTTTTACCTCAGTCACAAAAATTGTTATCAAAAGTTTCTATTTAGATTGCTTTCTAAAGCATTTTTACTACTTATTTTTAAAGTAGAGCTTTACTAGCTTCATGGTTGTTCCACTGTTTGCAGTAAAATCTTTTAGCTTGCTAAGGAGAATGTCAATGGGCTATAAGAGAACCTTTATCTTTGTCCCACAAATCCTAGAAACACTGGATTACAGAATGGTTTGGGTTGGAAGGGATCTCAAAGTCCATCTGGTTCCACTCCCCCTGCCATGGGCAGGGCCACCTTCCACTAGATCAGGCTGCCCAAAGCCCCATCCAACCTGGCTTTCAACACTGCCAGGGAGGGGGCAGCCACAGCTTCTCTGGGCAACCTGTCACAGGGCCTCACAACCCTCACAGAGAAGAATTTCTTCCTGATATCTAAACTAAACTCCCCCTCCTTCAGCTGAAGGCCATCACCCCTTGTTCTGTTGCTGCATGCTCTTGTAAACAGTCCCTCTCCAGCTTTCCTGTCAGCACTTTCAGGTACTAGAAGGCTGCAGTAAGGTCCCTTCAGAGCTTTCTCTTCTTCAGGATGAACAAGCCAAATTCTCTCAGCCTGTCTTCATATGGGAGGTACTCCAGCGCTCTGATCATCTTCCTGGTCCTCCTCTCAACTCACTCAAACAGATCTATGTCTTTCTTGTACTGGGGAGCCCAGAGCTGGACGCAGTACTCCAGGTGGGGTCTCACAAGAGTGGAGTAGAGGGGCAGAATCACCTCCCTTGACCTGCTGTCATGCTCATTTTGATGCAGCCCAGGATATGGTTAGCTTTCTGGGCTGTGAGCACACATTGCTGCATTGTGTTGAGATTTCCCTCCACCTTCAGCCCCGATCTTTCTCCTCAGGGCTTCTCTCAATCC
This sequence comes from Laterallus jamaicensis coturniculus, assembly GCA_022605575.1. Classification (NCBI taxonomy): domain Eukaryota; kingdom Metazoa; phylum Chordata; class Aves; order Gruiformes; family Rallidae; genus Laterallus; species Laterallus jamaicensis. The sequence continues at coordinate 588,466 of JAKCOX010000019.1, read as the reverse complement.
ATTCTCCTCCCAGCCTTAGTCATGCTTGGCTTTGCCTAGACCCACGTGCAGGACCTTGCATTCACACATCTACCTCTCAAGCCTATGCCACCTAGCAGCTGGTGCAGTGCTGTGCTTGGATTTCGGATGAGAGCCATGTTGATAGCACACTGATGTTTTCAGTTGTTGCCAAGCAGTCAAGGATTTCTCAGTTTCTCACACTGCCCTGCCAACAAGTAGGTGTGGGGTGGCCAAGAAGCTGGGAGGGGACACAGCCAGGGCAGCTGACCCAAACTGGCCACAGGGCCAGTCCCTACCATATGGCATCATACTTCATATATAACCAGGGGAGTTGCCTAGGAGGCATTTCAGCTCAGGAACTAGCTGAGCACCAGCGTCAGGTGGTGGAGAAATGTGCATCACTTGTTTAGCATATTTTTATCATTGATCTCTGCCTTGTCTGTCCTAATAAAGTGTCTTTATCTCAACCCACAAGTGTTCCTTTTGTTTTTGATTCTCTCCCCCACTGGGGTGGAGTGAATGGCTGTGCTGGCCATGTGAAACCACAACAATTTGTCCAACTTGTATGGAAACTATATTAGGTACCGAGTCTTACCCTTTTTTTAATTAACCTTCTAGTAACCTGATGGACCTTGTACTCAAAATTAAATTCTCAGTATTTCGACTGTAAGGCTCCATCTTGCATACTTACATTTTAAATGTGTGATACTTGCTTGTATCATGTAATGCAAAGCAGCTTTAACAAGGCTCATCACGAATGGACCTTGAAGAATTTAAGAGGAGGTCCTCCACATGGGACTATACCTGATGATAAAGAGGAAAGAGAAAATAAAAACATTTCACAGTGGAGGTTGTTACCAGTAGTCTGTCACAGGAATCCATCTGGGACCAATCTTGAGCAGCATCTCCATGAATGACCTAGAAAAGAGACTGAAGAGACATGACAAGACAATCTCACATTGCCAAGCATCATGAAATAAAAGCTAAAATGAAGTGCAAGAAGTTGCAGAAGAATCACACAGTGAGTGACTACTCAGTGACATAGCAGCAGATGGGAGTTCAGCGTTCAAAACTATACAGGAGGAAAGTATACAGGAGAAGAGTTTAATGTCACATACTGGAGTTCCCACCAATCAAGAAGGAGATCTTGGTTGTCACTGATTTCAAAACAGTCAAAAGATAAAACTGCATTAGGAGTTACCAGGAAAGGAATAAAGAATAAGGGAGAGGACATTTTTAATGCCTCACTATAAATCCATGCTGTTCCTACAGACTGTGTCTTCCATTTCCAAAATGATAACTCTCGAACAGAAAAAGATATCATAAAAGGGAGGAAAACTGTCATCAAAGATTCAGAAAAAAATTCTCTAGGTGGAGAAAATAAATGCATTATGTCTTCTCAGCTTAGGAAAGAGACACTTCCTAGAGTTCTGTAACCTCGTGAATGACCTGGAAGAGATGACTGGGAAGTGACTACAATTTTTTTTCTCATAACAAGAGCTATCAGACAGAAACTTTAAAATAGAGAAAAACAGGTAACAACACAAAGAAATAGTGGAGCTCACTGCCATGAGAGGTAACAGTGGGCAATTTTTATTTCCTTTTTTTTTTACATTGACAGATTCACAAAAGAATTGCTTTTACAACAGCAACATATTAGAAATAACATGTTCCTAGCTTCCCAGTGTCAAGCTATAGTCTCTACCAAGACAAAAAGAATGGTACATTTTGATAAATGAAGAGTACTAGAAGAAAAAAAAACAACAAACCCACAACAGGACTTTGGAGAGCCTGCTAAGGAGTAATGAAAATCAAAGAGAGGACGTCAGGCTATAAGCTCCAGGTACTGTCAGAACAGTGAAACAGTCAAATAGCCTACCTTTATAGGCAGATGGGTCCCATCTGTTTTCGTGCAGTTTTATGTTGACAACAAGAACAGAATTTATCTGAATGAGAAGAAATAAGCAATCCCAATCTGCTCTTTTGACTAAGATGAGGACAGGTTTAAACCCTCTAATACTGAATTGATATCTAACTATAGCTGAATTGGCACATTACCATTAGAAACTTTAGGGGTTTTTTTTTGAGCTTAAATAGTACATATCTGCATGCTAAAGATTTGTTTACTTTTAGATACAAAGGTGTTCAACCATTTCTGATTTGGAGAATGGGTAGAAATACCATGTGTCTAGCACGGAAGATTTCTATTTGGGTTCTAATTTGCCGGTGGTTAAACAGGGATCCCTTCCTCCTGAAGGAATTTTATTCAGTGAAGGAGAGTTGGTATGGAGCACTGCGCTAGAACTTGCAGGCTACAAGGCTGGGTATATGGTCTGCTGTGAGCTATGGACAAGTGGATGACTGAACCCCACAGGCCTAGGGAGTCAACTTCTGCTGGAACAGCATACGGAGGTCAGCTAGGGACAAATCTGAGCAGCCTTGACCCTCCTGGGAGACTGACTAGGTAATAGAGTCCCTGCATCAGGCTGCTGAGCTGTATAAGAGGCTTATTCCCCAGGCTGTCCTCTGTATCTTTCTTCTTGTTGCGCTTCATAAATGGCTCACTGAGTTTTCAGCTCTCTCACTTTACTCATCATAAGGAATTAATAAAAATAAAATTATTTCCTACCTACCCTTGTCCAGTTCCATGGCTCACCTATGGAAGAAGTCCCCATTTGAGAGGACCTCTCAGAAAGGAAAGCAGAATGGATTGAGCATTGTTCTGAAATGAGATCCCATAGTCACAATGACTCAGTGTGCAGAAACGAACTGTAATTATATCTGCGGGTTTTCATTCACTGGTTTAGCAATTTTATGTTTATGAAGTTTGCCCAGAAAGCTTCTTTTCTGTGGGGCCTTGTTAAGGATATTTACAACATCCATATTCTGACATTCTTCTACTGTCCTGAAGAAGAAATGCACATTTTCTTGTTAATAATAATAATAAAAAATGCTAGTCCTTTCCAGGACCAATATTTTCCTGCCTTTAATTGTGTTTGCTCTACCAGATTAGTCTCTAATGTGCTTTTAAACTATATGGGGATAGCACCCCTATGAAATAACGTGTTTTTCTACCAATATTGGAACATTTTGGGTTTCAATTTTTGGTGGAAAGAGGGTCCCTTCTACAAAGTTCATGACAGAGCTTTTATTCCTCTCTACATGACATAAGTAACCCTGCAGCCACATAAATTTATGCCAGCAGAGAAAGCTTGTGTATCTTCAAAAGCACAGATTGTTTTCTACAACTAGACTCCACTGTGCATTGAAGTTCTGGTTCAACAAACCATCTTGTCAGGAAATGGTTTTATCCGTTGCAGAAGCAAAAGTTGAAGTTCAAACAATGATATTCTGCTTTAGGTCTCATGAATGCTGAAGGGCAAAAAAAATAAGGCTATTAAATTATGTTCCCCAAAGAAAAACCAGCTATTTTGCTATGTTTGTATAAAACATACTGTTCTATGTATTTTGCTCCCTGCAGTGGTGTACTTCATATCTCTTATAGAAAATTGCAGGTTTTTGGAGATTCTTATTAATAGGAGAATGTTCATTTTCTAATAGTACTGAGAAGCATAATGGATAAGCTGGAATGAGGCAGGAAATGGAAGAAACATCTTGAGTGTTGTATGCCCTTTATTAATAATGAACAGAATGTAAGTGCCTGAAAGTATTTCAGTATTCCAGACAGACAATTAAAATTAGATGGGGACCTAGAGCTCATTAAGAAACATGAGACTGATTATATTGTGCTGTGCCTTTGCCCCTGAAAAGCATCATTTCATTAAATCTTGCTTTTTATAAACCTTTCTCTTACCCTCTTGTCACACAAACCAAACATAAGTGAACAGAAGAAAACATACCTTCTCTAACTTCTTCTCACATTTCACATTTTCTAATGGAGACATCAGTTCTTGTCTCAGATTAATGTCTATGGACGCAACGGACTAGCAAAATCTCCAGCCTAAATGGATGCATTAAGGATGACCCTGTAATCGTGGTGAGACATTCTAACTCTGTCCCTAGACAGTCCATGTCATCACACATCTAAAAATGTTTGCTTGTAGACTACAGTTGCTCCAGCAGAAAAAGTTGCAGCATATCTCATTGGTAACTGCTAAGTAGTGATCCTGCAATTGACTGCATTATTTTCATTTAAGAATGGTCACATTTTCTCTTCATTGATCTCACAATACACAAGAAGCTACCTGTAAAATTATGAGTTGACAGAAGATTGAACACAAAAATGCTTATTCCTGCGAGTTTCAGTTGTCAGTCTAAGGGGTTAGTAACAAAGGAAAACTGTTGCAATGTGATGGGATTTTTAGGGTGCAGCTTCAAGGTATGCTTGATCCAGTTTAATGGTGGTCTGCTGCTAAAGTGCTGATCCTGTTCTTCTTTCTTCCCCGTGCTGGCTCCTGTTCTTGCATTAGCAATCACATGCCCACGTGGTGATTTGGATCAGTTCACTGATCCCACGGGAAATGCATCCGCATCCTGCTGGATTAATCTCCTATGGCAGCAATCTGAGTGTCACCCAGCAGGGACACTGTGGGGGAGAGAGGGAAGCCTGCACATCCCATTCCCTGGTAGCCAGCAGTTAGCTCAGGTTGGATGGAAAGTGAAACTCCATCCAGGATGTCAAGTATGGAGTGGGATGGTGGCTCCAGCTCTTTCATACCACAAAACTCCACCTTCTCAGTTTGCAGCAATGAATGATCCTCTGCCTGTGGTGTAAGCCCAGAGCTGTGTGTGTATCTATAGTGGTCAGTCTGTGCAGAGCAGGCACAGACACAAACAGCAAAGGCATGACCACTGCCGTGACCGATACTGAACCTCTTTGCTAGGTAGAGACCCTCAGGACTTAGGAACACCAGCTTGCAGCCTTCCTGACCCCAGAATTTAACACCCCAGAGTGAAAAGCCAGAAATCACGTACATCCCCAAGACTGTGAGTTTGTTATTTTGGGAGGGTTTCTACTAGGAAAATAAATTACAGCTTGTAAGCTGTTTTCCAACATTTGAACCTACCATCATCCCCACTAAGTATGCATGTGGGACAGTTGCAGCCTGTAATAACTGTGTCCCCACAAAAATGTAGGTCCTGTGCGTGTGCCCTCCCACCTTCCCCATTGCTACCATCCCACAGGCTTCTAAAAGTAGTTACCCAGTAAGTTCCTGTAAGTGTTCGCAATGCTCTGACATGCTCCAGCAATCTTCCACTTCCTCCTGCAGATCTCCTTTCATTCACAAAAATCTGCTGCAACCTCCCACTTGCACCAGACCTTTGGCTAGATCCCAAAGCCTTCCACTCCTTTGGCTTCCACAATTGCCAGCTCGGTTCTCCTCACGTCTTTTTCAAGAGAGCAGGCTTCCTGGGGATTTTGGACTGAGCATCTCTCTTCTTCCAGCTGAGATATTGGGTACTTGATGCTTTAGTTGCAAAGAAGAGCAGATTTTCCAGCCCTACATTAGCACTGGTGTTCTTTCCTGCTCAGGGGTAAATTTACAGGGGAGTTACTGGCTGTAAGCTCATATTAACAAGCAATTGTAAAGTCTTGCACCCGGGGAGGAACAGCCGCATGTATCAGTACAGGCTGGGGGATGACCTGCTGGAGAAGAGCTCTGTGGAGGACCTGGGGGTCCTGGTGGATGACAGGTTGGCTATGAGCCAGCAGTGTGCCCTGGTGGCCAAGAGAGCCAATGGGATCCTGGGATGCATCAGGAGGAGTGTGGCCAGCAGGTCTAAGGAGGTGATCCTCCCCCTCTGCTCTGCCCTGGTCAGGCCCCACCTGGAGTATTGTGTCCAGTTCTGGGCTCCCTGGTATAAAAAAGACAGGGATCTCCTGGAGAGAGTCCAGAGAAGGGCTACGAAGATGATTAGAGGCCTGGAACATCTATCCTATGAGGAAAGGCTGAGAGAGCTGGGGCTGTTCAGTCTAGAGAAAAGAAGACTTAGGGGGGACCTAATTGATATTTATAAATATCTTAAGTATGGGATGCAGGGGGAATTGGCCAGCCCCTTTTCAGTGGTCTGTGGGGACAGGACAAGGGGCAATGGCTGCAAGTTGGAGCACAGGAAGTTCCGCACCAACATGCGGAGGAACTTTTTCCCAGTGAGGGTGCCAGAGCCCTGGCACAGGCTGCCCAGGGAGGTGGTGGAGTCTCCTTCCCAGGAGATATTCAAGACCCACCTGGACACCTATCTGTGCAGTATGAGCTGGGGAGCTGCTTTGGCAGGGGGGTTGGACCCCATGATCTCTCGAGGTCCCTTCCAACCCCCACAACTCTGTGATTCTGTGATTCTGTGAGTAGCAGAGATGCACAGATTTCCCATTTCACTGCTGATAGCAAAGGGGCTTGCCTTGGCACCAAAGCTGCTTGTAGAAATGGTCAGAGGGACCTACAGGAGGCCATAAATCTACATTTATTTTCTGATGAGGCTTGAGACATGCACAGATTAGCCCCCAAATCTGCTACTAAGAATTGCCTGTATTGACTCCATATCTTCTGATACTGTGACTGTCTATGCTCAGTTCTCATTCTGCTTCTTGCCCCTAACTGTATCTTCCTCCCAAACTCCCTCTGTGCAAATCTTGGCCTTCCCCTCCGTTCTCCTGAGAAGCTCTCCAGTGCCAACATGCCACCCACCCATATCAGATGTGAAGAAGCTGCTGTAGTTACGTGCACTGGCGTTCAGACAAAGCCTGATATCAGTGGAAAGAGTCTCATCAACTCTCAACACCAGGATTTGTGATTCCTGGTGTTTACAGGTAGTACCTAGGCTCCTCAGCCCAGAGCACATCATCATCATTTTCTTTCCTCACTTGTACAGAGGCTAACACTGTAGCAAATGACTGATTTCCATAAGCAATTTTCTCAACGAGCAGGTTTGGATGGCATTGCAGTGCAGATCTATGGTGGCATTTATTTGCTTTTTTATTGCATTTATGGACATAAAATAAAAAATTATATCATGGTCATTATTAGAGTTCAAGGTTTTACCATGTGTTTATATGTCATTCTTCCAGCAGAAACACCAGACATGTCTGGCTGTTAAACAAAAAAAAAAAGAAGCACTTTTAAAGTATGTGTATCTGTGGGTTTTATACATGTAAAGTGTTTGTATTTAATGATTTGTGTGTTTAGCAAACTTAAGTGGAGATAGCTTTTAAAGCTCTTCCCCTTTAAAATTAAATTCCAGGCTTCCAAGAAGTCCATGTGAGGATGAGGGAACAGTGTCACTAAGGGTTTTAACTGCTCAAAGAATTCCCCTCCCAGTGACCGTCTCCTTCTTCAATACTGGCATCATTTCATATTAACATAAACTGAGCTGGAAACCATATCTCAGGCTGACAGCAATCCTGAGTTGAAGGTTCCTCTGTTTCCCACAGGGCAGACACACTGAAGGACAGGGCAAGGAGGAGCAGCTCTGGGGAGAGGGATTAGGGTGCAGCAGTGTGCACACAGGTCTTTGGCCCCAGCCTGAAGATCTTGTTAGAAGCACCTCAGGAGCTGCCATCCAGTGACCCTCTTAACGCCTCCCATCCCAAGGCTTTGACACCCAGCATCCCAAACTCTCCTGCATCAGTGCTTCCCAAACTACTTCAGCATGCAATGCCAGGGCAGTCCAAATCTCTCCTCCTAGCAGTCCTGCCTCCCAAAGTTTTCCCATCCAAGTCACAACTCACTGCAAAGCCCTTCTGCCTTGAACACCTTGCCAAGGCCTCAGGGCCCATTCAGACCCTGCTCACAATCCTCCCAGCCTTTGAGGCAGCAGCACCTGCAGCTCCACAGGCTACAGAGGGTTCTTGTTGCCCTCCAAAGGACTGTAACAGCCCTACACCCAAAGCTCTTTCTGAAGTATGTCTGAGTTTGGCCCTAAAGTTTGTGGTGTAGCTCAAAAGTCTGCTTCTGTATATGCTAGAGAAGATGTCAGTGTGAAAAGAGCAGTGTTTAGGAGAGGTCTAAAACTGAATGTCATTCAGGGATGAGATGCCCTTCCAGCAAACTCCCCTAATGGACTGTATCCAGTTGGTATGGCCTCATCAACTGCTGTCTTAGAGAACTGAGGCCCGTGCCAGATGTGATGAGCGTAGCTTCCTTTTTAGAGACATGGGCTAGAGCCGAATGGCTGTACAGCAGATTAATAGCTTGGGAAGTCACTTGGGAGGCAGGAATACAAAATCAGGGCATCCTTATTCTGTAAGGACCAAGTGTAGATTCACCTCAAATTCTGCATCCACTCTTTTGCTGGGGCAGCTGTATACCACTATATTTAACTGTTTCCCCAGGGATGAATCTGTTTTGCCCACAGGAGCCAATTTTGCTTTGTCTGATTGGCATTTTGCTCAGTTACAAACACACAGACCCCCATCCCCTCACCCCCCCCCCCCCTCCCAAAACCTGCTTGTGGCTTTGCTTCTTAGGGCAGGGTTTCATGCCTAGCCTTTAAGTCCAATGGCTTCAGGTTGTGCTTGATCTAATCTAACAGGAAGCTGTTCCCAGTGATTTTTATCATCTTTTAGAGTAAGGGTGTTGAGTGCTGCAACACCAGCAGCCCAGGTGGCCAAAAAGGCCAATGGCATCTTGGCATGTATCAGAAATAGTGTGGCCAGCAGGTCCAGGGAAGTGATTGTGCCCCTGTACTTGGCATTGGTGAGGCTACACCTTGAATACTGTGTTCAGTTTTGGGCTCCTCACTATAAGAAAGACACCCAGGTCCTTGAGCATGTCCAGAGAAGGCCAACCAGCCTGGTGAAGGGGCTGAAGAGCAAACCTTACAATTAATGGCTGAGGGAGCTGGGGATGTTTAGCCTGGAGAAGAGGAGGCTGAGGGGAGACCTTATCACTGCCTACAACTACCTGAAAGGTTGTAGAGAGGTGGGTGATGGTCTCTTCAGCCAAGTGACAGGAGATAGGACAAGGGGAAATGACCTCAAGCTGCGCCAGGGCAGGTTTAGATTAGACATTAGGAAAAAAATTCTTCACCAAAAGGGTTATTTGGGCATTGGAACAGGCTGCTCAGGGAGGGGGTTGAGTTACCATCCCTGGATGTATTTAAAAGACAGGTAGATGAGGTACTTAGGGATATGGTGTAGTAGAGGACAGGTATGGTCAGACTCAATTGCAAAGGTCTTTTCCAAACTAGTGATTCTGTGATTCTGTAACATAGAATCATAGAATTGTTAAGGTTGGAAAAGACCTCTAAGATCATCAAGTCCAACCATCTGTTCAACACCAACTTGTCAACTCAACCACGTCCTGGAGTGCCACATCTACACCATCCCTGTGGGCAGTCTGTTCCAATGTCTGACCACTCTTTCAGTGACGAAATCCTTCCCAATATCCAATCTAAACCTCAACTGACACAACTCAAGTCCGTTTCCTCTTGTCCTATTGCTTGTTACTTGGGAGAAGAGACCAACCCCCACCTCACTACAACCTCCTTTCAGGTAGTTTTAGAGAGCAACCAGGTCTCCCCTCAACCTCTTTGACATCAAACTCTCTTTATATAATATCATGTAAGATTTTTTAAGTTTTAACTTTTAACAAGGTGGGGTTTTTTTAAAGTTTTAAGAAAAGATTACTTCAGTGTTACCCCATCTCGATTAAATTCACCCTGATACTTCATTCTCCTAACCATACAGCAGCCCTACAATCTTCAAAAGCGAATACTGACCTGTGTGCGAGGTAGTTTCAAAGGATAACCTAGAGCCCGTGGTAACTACGAGTGGAAAATCATTCAGGGAAGAAGAATGCAAGAGGTGTTTCTGAGAGCGCACCCACCGCCAGCCGCCCCTTCCCCATCCGTATAGTGTGTTTTCCTGCCACCTGCTGGTGGGAAATAACCCGCCGCGACCGGGGGTGGGAGGGGAATTTGCTGGGGACTTGGGGAAGCTTTGCCTGAGGAAGAAGCCTGGATTTGGGGGAGGAGGTGAAGTTTAAACAGAGGTAGGGGAATGTCGTATATTCCATCCCTATTGCCCTGGCCTGGAATCTGCGGTCACAGACTGACGCCGCGCTGTAAAAAGCCCAACCTGAGCAAAGGAAATAAAGCTTCCCAGTAGTGCCTCACCGCAGGTGGGACATGGCTCACGACTCCTCTGGTTCTTGCTGGTTCTGCCAGGCTCCCTGAACTGGAAATGAATGGGCGCAGAGCAGTACCTTGGGTCTGCCTCCCACATCCGGGACGGCAGCAAGTTAGGAGAGGGAGCAAATTCATCGACTGCGTGCTGTGCGTAGTCACTGGGTGCAAGGGCAGCCATCTGCTCAGAAGCTGTGGTGGTGGAGAAGTGATGAGGCACACTCACAACGAATGCATGAAATGTAGAGCCAAAACCACAAAAAACAACCAAACAAGAAAGCCCCAAACCCCAGCCTGGGTTTCTGTAGCTCAAACAGGAATGTGTTCGTGACTCACCGCAGCCTGCTGCAAGACTGAGCGAGAAGAAGGTCTCACAGTAACTTGTTGCTCTGCTGAGGCAGAGAATAACCCAACCACTAGCCTCATATTCCTGCTTCCTGCAGAGCAGCAAAGGTCCACAGTGAAAATGTAGAGGACCTGGCGGTCCTGTCCCCACTCCCACTTCATTTCCACACTCAGATTATCAAGCCCCCCATCCCCATACCTCCCCCAAGGTCAGTGCTCAGCCAGGCCCTGCCAGCATAGGACAGGCTCTAACTCCAGTAAAACCATGCGGCAGAGTTGACCCCTCCCCTCCTGTGCCTGGGATCAGATTTCAGGAAAAATTCATTCAACAACATTAATTCAGTTAGGTGGTTACAGAACCGGTCTCAGGCATGCTGCTGAAGCAAAAGTACCCGCCTGAAGGAGCTGCAACAATTGAATTTACCTTTACTTGAATTATTTTTGTAAGATAAGACCTTTAAAAAATAGGACTCCCATCTAAGTAGAAAACATTTTCCCTTTTTCCTACCAAGGAAGCATGACATGCTTCCAGGAGCACTGAGTTTTAACATTTTTTATTTAAATTTATTTTATCACGTTGGAATAAAATATTTTTCCCAGCTGTAAAGACTGGATATTTGATTTGGAGTAAAAAAAAAACCAATCCCTGTGTGGGCTCTGAAGGAAAGAAGCTCTGCCAGGGATATACATGGCAGACAGCTGAATCTCCCAGGTCGCAGGCAAACACACTTTCATCTAAGCAGACAGCTGAGATTTCACCTTAATCTCATGAGGGGTTTATATGCCCTTAACAGCAGAAGCAGGTCAAACAAGGGGTTGCGATGGCAGCTAGAGCACAAAATCATCCTTTCCTTCAGCTGGGAGGGGACACAGCTGGGACAGGTGACCCAAACTGGCCAGAAAGGGTATTGAATGCTAATGCCATCATGCTCAGCATAAAGTGGGCTGGTGGGGGAAGAGTGCTTTGCTCCAGAACACGCAGTTTTGGGGGACTCTGAGCCTTGGGATGGCTCTGAGCTGTATAGCCCGAGTTGTGCGTTTTGGTGAGAAACTGCATCATGTATCACCAGTTCCATATACTTTTCTATAAGGTACTATTGTTATATCTCTCTTTCTCTGCTGTACCAGCAAACTGTCCTTACCCCAACCAGCTGTGGTGGTTTTGCCATGGCTACAGGCCACATGCCCACCAAGCCACTTGCAGACTCCCAGAGGAGAAACAGGCAGAGCCACCATGGGGAGGGATAAGGATAGTTTACTGCCAAACATCAAAATAAATACAGAACAAAAATGGCTTCTTACGCAAACACCCAATGCTAACACAAAGTACCTTATTGAACCAACGATCACAGAGGGCTGCCCAACAATGAGAACCGACTGACCCAATGTCCCAGCCACACTCCAACGAGCCTAAAGCCAAAAAACCCGACCCATACACTTACACAACCAGCTGCTTTTATGGGCAAGTGGTGTCAGGTGGTGTGGAAAACAGCTCCGGTTAACTCAGCACACCTGGGCTGGCTCAGCTCACCTGTGTTGGCTGACTGGGGAGGTCAACCCTGGCCTGGCCAGAACCAGGACACCAGCAAGGTGCTGCTCTGCTTAGAAAATCTGGGAGTGTGCACTACAATCTGGCACTGCCAGGGCAGGTTGCAGCCTCAGTTGCTACCAAGCCAGCAGTATTGGGGTCCCATCACCATGCTGGTGCCTGGAGTGCTGTGCCTGTGCTGGAGCCGATGCCATGGGGATGCTGCAAAATCCCCACCGTGTCTGAGCTGATGCCGTTCATGCTGCTGCTGCTGAGCAGCATCCCTCATGAGGGACTCGGGAGGCTATGCTGATAGGACTTTCACCCTCTGAGATCAGGCTGCCCAGAGAGGGGGTGGATGCCTCATCCCTGGGGGTGTTCAAGGCCAGGCTGCATGGAGCCCTGGGCAACCTTGTGTGGATTCAAGCCTGGAGGACGGTAGCCCTGCCTGTGGCAGGGGGGTTAGAACTCTGTGATCCTTGGAGTCCCTTCCAACCCAGGCCAGTCTATGATTCTGTGATCGTCTGGAATGGCAGAGGGAGTGTGTCACAGTACCACAGGATCCCTTAGTATTGGCTTTAGACAAAAGAGAATTCAAACAGAAAGAAACAACTGAAGAGGTGCTGCTCTGCTTAGAAAATCTGGGAGTGTGGTACACGGAAAGGGGCTTCTAGAAGAAAAGCGGGGGATGAAATACCAGAATCTTGATGGGTCTGGAGGGCTCACGATGGGTTGAGAGCTTCCAGCTCCACCATCGCACCAAGCCAGGGCTGCAGGGAAGAGTCCAGAGATGCAGATCTGCTGTCCAAGAGGGAGCCCAGGGAGCCCAAGGAGGTTCATGACTGGAATCTCGATAATTATATCGAGTATCATACAAAGAACTTGTGCAGGTGGGAGTGAGACATTAAAGTAGGCACCAAGTGAGTGTGGAGTCCTGCTGCCACCTTCTGTAACAGCGTCCTGCTCTGTGGGCCAGCAGGAGAGCTCCGGCCTGTCATGCGGGAGACCAGAGTTTGATTCCCAACGGAGACGCTGCTCTGGTGGCACTGATTGATTGGTCTTGACTTTGGAGCTGAGTATTGAAAATTGACTTAGGTTGGATGAACTGTTGGTGTGAGGGAAATGAGTCAAGTCTGGTGTGAGTGGTGAGCAACTGAGTCGCAGCGAGTCTGGGAGAGAGACAAAAACTGACCACCAGAAACTCCTGGTTTGTTGGTTTGGGGTTGTATATTTGATGTAACTAATGGGAAACTGAGAATGGGTTAGAGAGAAGGGAGTTGAGTTATAAACAGGAACAGGGATCAAGAGAGAAACTAACTATGGGGGGAAAAGAAAAGGAGTGAAACCCCCAAGAAAAGCCCAGAAGCTCCATATGGGGGGTGAAGGGATGAATTGACTCCGTCATCATCCGTCAAAAGGCTGATGGACCTCAACGATGACAATCAGTCCACAGGTCCTAGCCCAAGCATCACGCCGGGGCTGGACTCGGGGAAGGACTGGAGAGGTGGGGATCCTCTGTCCAAGAAGGAGCCCAGGGAGCCCGTGGTGCTCAGCGGGAAACGCCTGGGCAGGCCCTTCGTGCTCCATGTCTCCACCTTCTTCCTGCTGAGGAGAAGAGAGAATAGACCCAGTTGCAGCCTGGGCCCTCCTGTGGGACCCCCAGGCCGCAGCCCCTCCCCGGCTGGCAGGCAGGGATACCCAAAATGGGCAGGGCACAGGTGGAGAGCCTGGGGCAGAAGCTGGGGATCTCCCCAGCACTCACCATATGTCCTGGGGAGTCACAGGATTCTCTGCCCCTCCATGTTTTTGGGAAGAACCTGAGGAGGGATGAGAGCGAGTGAGTGGCTGGCAGGCCCCAGCACAGCCCGTGTCAGGGCTGCCGTGGGGTGTCAGCCCTTTGCAGGGTGCTCGGTGCCGGGGTCTCTCACCGCTCGGCTGCTCCAGTTGGATTCTCGCCTTGCTCTTCCCAAATATCTTCTTCCAGCACTTCTGCAAGATACCCAGAACGTGAGTGAGTGTGGAGCAGCTCCCAGCCCCATGCCACAGGCCCCTTTGATTCCCCCACACCACTCCATGTCATGACACGATTCAGCACAGTGTGGTGGGGAGTAACAGTCACCTACCTTGAGTCTGAGGGCAGAAGGCTCCACTTCCCTTGGGCTCTGCGCCCTGACCTGTCCAGCGGACTGCTCTTGGTCCCTCTGCACTGGCAGCTGCAGAGGGGGGCGCTTGGTCAAGGGCTGGCCCTGGCTCTGTCTCTGGCCCCTCAAAGGTTTCAGGGGTCTGCAGGCCTGGAGATTGATTGGGAGGTTCCAGCTCCACTACCGCACCGGTGCCGGGATCCGGGAAGGAGGACAGAGACATGGATTCTCCGGTAAAGAGGAAGCCAAGGGCAACCATGTAGCGCAGCGAGGCGTGCGGGGACAGGTGCTTGAAGCTCATTGTCTCTTCGTTCTCCCTGCAGAGGAGGAGAGAGAAGAGACCCAATTGCAGCCAGGGCCCTCCTGTGGGACCCCTAGGCAGCACCTCCTCCCTGGCAGGCTGGCAGGGATTCTGGAAACAGGCAGGGCACAGGTGGAGGGTCTGGGACGGGAGCTGGGGGCTCTCCCCAGCACTCACCATATGTCCTGGGGAGTCACAGGATTCTCTGCTCCTCCAGGTATTTGGGAAGAACCTGAGGGGTGATGAGAGCGAGTGAGCGGCCGGCAGCCCCAGCACAGCCTGTGTCAGGGCTGCCGTGGGGTGTCAGCCCTTTGCAGGGTGCTCTGTGCCGGGGTCACTCACCACTCGGCTGCTCCAGTTGGACTCTCGCCTTGCTCTTGGCAAACATCTTCTTCCAGCACTTCTGCAAGATACCCAGAACGTGAGTGAGTGTGGAGCAGCTCCCAGCCCCATGCCACAGACCCCTTTGCTTCCCCCACACCACTCCATGTCATGACACAATGCAGCGCAGTGTGGTGGAGAGTAGCAATCCCCTACCTTGAATCTGCTGGGAGAACGGTCCACTTCCCCGGGGCTGGACTCAGGGAAGGAGTCGAGAGTCACAGACCCACTGCCAGAGAGGGAGCCCAGGGAGCTCATGGCGCTCAGCGGGGCACCCGGGGACCGGCTCTTCATGCTCCCTGTCTCCTCGTTGTCCGTGCTGAGAAGGAGAGAGAAGAGACCCAGTTGCAGCCTGGGCCCTCCTGTGGGACCCCTGGGCAGCAGCCCCTCCCTGGCAGGCAGTCAGGGATACCCGAGACGTGCAGGGCACAGGTGGACAATCTGGGACAGGAGCTGGGGGTCTCCCCAGCACTCACCACATGTCCTGGTGTGCTGCAGGCTTCTGTGCTCCTCCAGATTTTTGGGAAGAACCTGATGAGGGACGAGACCGTGTGAGCGGCTGGCAGCCCCCAGCACAGCCCCGTGTCAGGGCTGCTGTGGGGTGTCAGTCCTTTGCAGGGTGCTCAGGGCTGGAATCACTCACCACTCGACTGCTCCGGGTGCACACTCGCCTTGCTCTTCCCAAATATCTTCTTCCACCAGTTCTGCAAGGCCCCCAGAACATGGGTGAGTGTGGAGCAGCTCCCAGCCCCATGCTACAGCCCTCTATGCCCCCCCCGACAACACTCCATGTCATGACATGGTGCAGCAAGGTGTGGTAGGGAGTAACAGCCACCTACCTTGAGCCTGCTGGGAGAAGGCTCTACTTCCCCAAGGCTGGACTCAGGGAAGGAGGGGAGAGACACAGATCCGGAGTCCGAGAAGGAGCCCAGGGAGCCCATGGCACTAAGCGGGGCAGGTGGGGACAGGCCCTTCATGCTCCTTGTCTCCTCGTTCTCCGTGCTGAGGAGGAGAGAGAAGGGACCAATTGCAGCCTGGGCCCTCCTGTGGGACCCCCGGGCAGCAGCCTCTCCCTGGCAGGCAGGCAGGGATATCCAAAACAGACAGGGCAGAGGTGGAGAGTCTGGGGCAGGAGCTGGGGATCTCCCCAGCACTCACCACATGTTCTGGGGGTCTGCAGGCTTCTCTCCACCTCCACTTGCTTGGGAAGAACCTGATGTGGGACAAGACAGAATGAGAGGCTGGCAGCCCCCAGCACAGCCCCTTGTGAGGGCTGCCTTGGTGTGTCAGACCTTTGCAGGGCGTTCAGGGCTGGGATCACTCACCATTCGGCTGTTCCGGGTGGATGTTCGCCTTGCTCTTCCCAAACCTCCTCTTCCACCAGTTCTGCAAGACCCCCAGAACATGGGTGAGTGTGGAGCAGCTCCCAGCCCCATGCTACAGCCCTCTATGCCCCCCCGACAACACTCCATGTCATGACATGGTGCAGCAAGGTGTGGTAGGGAGTAACAGTCACCTACCTTGAGCCTGCTGGGGGAAGGCTCTACTTCCCCAGGGCTGGACTCAGGGAAGGAGGGGAGAGTCACAGATCCGGAGTCCGAGAAGGAGCCCAGGGATCCCGTGGCACTAAGCGGGGCAGGTGGGGACAGGCCCTTCATGCTCCTTGTCTCCTTGTTGTCCGTGCTGAGGAGGAGAGAGAAGGGACCAATTGCAGCCTGGGCCCACCTGTGTGACCCCCGGGCAGCAGCCTCTCCCTGGCAGGCAGGCAGGGATACCCAAAACAGACAGGGCAGAGGTGGAGTGTCTGGGGAAGGAGCTGAGGGTCTCCCCAGCACTCACCACATGTTCTGGGGGTCTGCAAGATTCAATTCACTTCCAGTTTTTTGGGAAGAACCTGATGAGGGACAAGACCGAGTGAGCGGCTGGCAGCCCCCAGCACAGCCCCGTGTCAGGGCTGCCGTGGGGTGTCAGCCCTTTGCAGGCCGCTCGGTGCTGGGGTCACTTACAGCTTGGCTGCTCTGGATAGACTCTTGACCTGGTCTTCGCAAACCTCTTCCTCCAGCACTTCTGCAAGATCCCCGGAATGTGGGTGAGTGTGGAGCAGCTCCCAGCCCCATGCCACAGTCCCCCATGCTCCCCCCATAGCACTCTATGTCGTGTCACAGGGCTGCACGGTGTGGTGGGGAGTAACAGTCACCTACCCTGAGTCTCGCCTTGCTCTTCCCATGTCCTTTCCTCCAACGCCTCTGTAAGATCCCCAGAATGTGGGTGAGATGGGAGCAGCTCCCAGCCACCCACACCCCCCTGACACCACCCCAAGTCAGGACACAGCACAGCTCAGTGTGCTGCAACGTTCCCTTACCCTGAGCCCCCCGGCCCATCGAACGGTGGAGAGGATCCTGACGTACATCCCTAGCATCACGACCGGGATGAGATCAGCCACGGGGATGCCAAAGCAACCCATGGCTTGTGCTGAGCTACAGCTGCGGCACTCGTGTCAGCAGTGAGCTCCGAGATGTCCAGAAATGGCACAACCACAACCAACACGCTGACTGGCACCGGCTGAGGCTGCAGTCTGCAGTGACACTGACAGACTGCAGTGTCCAGTGCCAACTGCCCTGCGTCTCATTATACCTGCCCAGCAGCCTCACCCTCCTTTCTGACATCATGGGCATGCTGAGCCCTCACTGGTGCTGAGCCCTCATTGGTGCCATCAGAGGCAGGCTGAACTCTGATTTGATAAATCTGGTGGCACTCCAAGGCATTCCACAGCCAGTGCAGACAGATGCGAGGGGCTCAGAGGGGCTTGGATGTCCCCCTGGACATATAATCATAGAAGCACAGACTGGTCTGTGTTGCAAGGGACCCCAAGGATCATAAAGCTCCAACCCCCTTGCCACAGGCAGGGCAACCAACCTCCCGGCCTGGATCTACACAAGGTTGCCCATGGCCCCATCCAACCTGGCCTTGAACACCCCCAGGGACGGGGCACACACCCCCTCTCTAGGCAGCCTGTTCCACCTCCTCAACACTCACTCTGCAAAAAACCTCATCTGCAAACTTGCTGAGGGTGCACTCAGTTCCATCATCAATGTCATTGATAAAGGTGTTCAAAAGCACCGGTCCCAAGAGAGTCCCCTGCTTGTCACCGGCCTCCACCTGGACACAGACCCATTGACCACCACCCTTTGCCTACATTCTGTGAACCAGTTTCTTATCCACTGCATGGTCCCACCCATCAAATCCACATCTCTCCAGTTTAGAGATAAGGATGCGGTGGGGGGCTGTGTCAAAGGCCTCGCACAAGTGCAGGGAGATGACATCGGTCGCCTTCCCTTTATCTACCGATGCTGCCACTCCATCATAGAAGGTCACCAGACTGGTGAGGCACGACCTTCCCTTGGTGAAGCCGTGCTGGCTGTCCCGGATCACACGCTCATCCCTCACGTGCTCCAAATGAGCATTTTAAATAAGGCCTGGAGTTCAAATGATCAACTATTAATTTCCTTGATTTCAGAGTATCTTCTCTGTAACATGAAAAGATATGCAAAAGACCTTCTGAGCACTCCGGTCGTCTAGACAGCAGCGTACAAAACCCAAACCCTGTCAGACTTAGAGGTTAACCTTACCTCTTTAATCCTCAAAACTAAAGGAGTGAGAACACTTGGTTTTCCAGCCCAAGGACCGAGTCCCTGCACATGGCTTCTAGACAGAGACCCAGCAGTGCTGAGGAGAAGTGCTCACATGTCTACACAAGGTTCTCGGAGGGGGGGGTTTCCCACCAAATTTTGAAGAAGGACTATATTAGCTTTGATTATATCAATCCCTCTTGAAAATGAGATAAAAATCCCATCACCTACGACTATCTGTGTAATACTATACAAGGCTGAAGAGCTGGGGTCTACTTATCAGAAAGCCTTCCCAACTAACTTTACAGCATTAGCAGCTTGCTAGTCATAAAACACACGCATCCCTGCAGTCAATGAGTAGGTTTGCTAGAAGACTACCCTACAACAACTTCTGGCATGTTACCCAAATAGCAAGAGGGAAAAAAAAGGTTAAACTGTTAAATAAATATTCCACCTGTCGTGGGCAAAACAGTGGGGATACAATTAAGAGCCAACTTAGGAAGCTTAACTTGCATGGCAAAGGAAAGGCTGTCTAGTCTAGCCCAGGTAAGGCTGGTACAAAACCCCCTTAGTTCCTCCCCCGAGGCTGTCCTAGGACACCCTCAGCACCAAGGTGGTGGGACACTCAGCACCTTCAATCCACAGGAAAGGCGCTCCCTGGGTGGCCTTAAAGACCGATAGGGATTACTGCCTGTGGGATACAGGAGTAGCTGGCGTGCATGGGAAGACCACCTTGGACTTGCATTACCAAACTCAATTTCTAACTCTTTTCATGAGTGATGGACTCTGTGCACATATGTACATGGAGATAGGAGTGCCAGCAACTGTGCAGGAACCATGGATCACCACCGGTGATACGCACATTGCTTGACTAGATCTCAGTGATCACTTGCACAAATCACGCTCTACCAGCCATAAAGTGGGAGAAGAGTAGCAGCAGCCACGTATGAGTGCAGTGATAGGCCTGGCCAGGCTAGGGGAAGGGCCAGGGAGCCCAAGGTATCTGCTGGAGAAAGTGTAGGGTATGGATCTAAATCCAGCAATCCCCAGAACAATACGGAACCACTAGCACTCCACAACATGGTTCATAGAGCTAGAGGAGCCAAGTAAGTAGTAAAATGTAGTCCTTCCCCCTATAAGTTTAATGAGCATTATATTAAGATGAAGACTGACACCACTCCATTAGCTTCAAATGACAGAGCACAGTAAGAAGCAGAGAGGTAGGACCAAGTTTTTTGACCATGCAACCACTTCCATTCTTTACACACCACTTCCATTATTTTAACACAAATTTTATTGTTGCTGCTTATTCCAGATATCATTTGCCACGGTCTTCTTATCATGTGGACACTGCATTAATACATTGAATTACAAACATGGGTAGTTAGCAGGCACATGAAGTATTGTATTGTAGGGCACAGCCAAGTCACTGGCATGTGCAGCACGGACAGCTGAGCAATGCTGCTTTCAAGTAACAGGGAGGGCAGAGTGGCCATGCCAAGAACTTGACTTCAGTTACTCTTCTCTGGAACTGCCTGTTTCTTCCACAATGCAAAATTGAAATGCAGTATAGATATATTTATATAAAAATAGACATCTTTTCCAGGAGTTCTCATAGTGCGAAGTGCAGTTTCAATGCTTTATTGCAGAAGTATTTAACTTTGAGGTACATACATTGGCTAAGAGGGACAATGGGATCCTGGGGTGCATCAAAGTTCTCTGAACTTTTCCCATTGGGTATGTTACCCAATGGTCTTACTCATTAAGATACGTATGACTTGGATCGCTAAGTATGAGGTGTGTATATACCATACTCAAGCAATTTAATTTAGGCCCTTCTGAGCAGTTCTGTCTTCAATGAAGACAAAGTTCTACAATATCCTCTTCCTGGAGGCATGGGAGTGGAGCAAGAGCCTTAACAGAAACATTTCAGCCCTCTTTTGGGGCAGGTAATCTCATTTTTAACCAGGCCAGCAGTGATCCTGCTTCCACTTAGGTCAGCAGTGAAGTTTCTACCAAACACATATTTAGGCAGAGAGTAAGCGCTGAAATCAAAGCTGCCAGACCCATTTGAAAGGCAGGCTTTCCCGTCTCCCACATATTCCTTTTGATTCAACAGGGAGTGCCAGAAACAGCCTGAGAAAGCCTCGCCCAAGGGCTCTTCACCAGGAGAGCCACAGCTTCCACGCCACAAGGGGCAGGAGTTAAAACCCATGGAGCCAGGAGGAGGGATGTGACAGGGCTGAGGTAGGCAGGTAAAGGTTTATTAGCAGCAAACAGAACTTTGGTAGGTTTTAATCCCGTTAGTCTAGAATTTCGGCCCAGATACTCCTAGTATCTTCAAGTGTGACTCATGCAAAAAGCAAGCTAGCTGCACATCAGACCACTGCCTGCTAAGGACAATGTCAACAGCAAGCCTCTACTACAACCAGTAGTAAGTACAACCGTAAGGCTGCAAATGGAAGGTATAGAAGAAGAGCAGAGAAGTAGCAGTATTGTTCTTTCCCAGGATTAAAGAGTTACAGACATGTGATTTGTGCTGCTTCACTCCAAAAAAGTCTAGACAATAGAGTGAAACATCCACTTCCAAGTTCAGCTATGTTATACCCAAAGCAGATACGTAAGATAGCTTAGATGAACCATGTCCCAGAAGTTCCTACATCCCACAAACATTGAGTGAAGCCTCCAGCAAGTACAGAGTTCCTACAGTATAGAAGACTTAAGCAAGAAGAGTCCACCCAAGGTGCAGGCTGAAGAGAGAGTCTCATTACTGCCAGAATTTGGGAGCAAAATAAACTCTACCTGATGAGATTATTCCCTTCTTCTGGTTTTGAAGTGGAAACTGCATCTTTATAGTTTCAGCACAACAGAAGTGACTGTTACCAGGACATGTTTTCTATATTCTAAATACATTCCATGAGCAAAAAGTACTTAAAACTTTAGTCTTAATGAGTGTTACACCCTTCATTTTCAGGTACACAGCATGGTTCGATCAGTTCCACATCAGCATACAACTTGGGTGCCCTTTTCTTCTCACAACTCAGCTTCCACACAAGGCAAATTTGGAGGAGGAGGGAGTAGGGTTTATCCTCTTATACGGAAACAGGACTGCACGCTATCAAAGGACACACTTCCTAACAGCCCTTCATTAAAAACACCCCTCGGCTCCAAGAGGGCTGCCAAGGTTATGCTGCAATAGGAATGAGGTTCTTTGGCAGCAAAATCTGAAGCTTCAGTGGCTACATCACATACAAGTGATCGCTCCCATTCACTGCGGGGATTTACTAGACCTGACCAGGCTTTTATTGAAGGAAAGGATGATTTTGCTGTAAGAAATGGCACCTTGTCCTGGTTTCAGCTGGGATAGAGTCAATTTTCTTCCTAGCAGCTGGTGCAGTGCACTACAATCTGGCACTGCCAGGGCAGGTTGCAGCCTCAGTTGCTACCAAGCCAGCAGTATTGGGGTCCCATCACCATGCTGGTGCCTGGAGTGCTGTGCCTGTGCTGGAGCCGATGCCATGGGGATGCTGCAAAATCCCCACCGTGTCTGAGCTGATGCCGTTCATGCTGCTGCTGCTGAGCAGCATCCCTCATGAGGGACTCGGGAGGCTACGCTGATAGGCCTTTCACCCTCCGAGATCAGGCTGCCCAGAGAGGGGGTGGATGCCTCATCCCTGGGGGTGTTCAAGGCCAGGCTGCATGGAGCCCTGGGCAACCTTGTGTGCATTCAAGCCTGGAGGACGGTGGCCCTGCCTGTGGCAGGGGGGTTAGAACTCTGTGATCCTTGGGGTCCCTTCCAACCCAGGCCAGTCTATGATTCTGTGATCGTCTGGAATGGCAGAGGGAGTGTGTCACAGTACCACAGGATCCCTTAGTATTGGCTTTAGACAAAAGAGAATTCAAACAGAAAGAAACAACTGAAGAGGTGCTGCTCTGCTTAGAAAATCTGGGAGTGTGGTACACGGAAAGGGGCTTCTAGAAGAAAAGCGGGGGATGAAATACCAGAATCTTGATGGGTCTGGAGGGCTCACGATGGGTTGAGAGCTTCCAGCTCCACCATCGCACCAGGCCAGGGCTGCAGGGAAGAGTCCAGAGATGCAGATCTGCTGTCCAAGAGGGAGCCCAAGGAGGTTCATGGTTGGAATCTCGATAATTATATCGAGTATCATACAAAGAACTTGTGCAGGTGGGAGTGAGACATTAAAGTAGGCACCAAGTGAGTGTGGAGTCCTGCTGCCACCTTCTGTAACAGCGTCCTGCTCTGTGGGCCAGCAGGAGAGCTCCGGCCTGTCATGCGGGAGACCAGAGTTTGATTCCCAACGGAGACGCTGCTCTGGTGGCACTGATTGATTGGTCTTGACTTTGGAGCTGAGTATTGAAAATTGACTTAGGTTGGATGAACTGTTGGTGTGAGGGAAATGAGTCAAGTCTGGTGTGAGTGGTGAGCAACTGAGTCGCAGCGAGTCTGGGAAAGAGACAAAAACTGACCACCAGAAACTCCTGGTTTGTTGGTTTGAGGTTGTATATTTGATGTAACTAATGGGAAACTGAGAATGGGTTAGAGAGAAGGGAGTTGAGTTATAAACAGGAACAGGGATCAAGAGAGAAACTGACTAACTATGGGGGAAAACAAAAGGAGTGAAACCCCCAAGAAAAGCCCCGAAGATCCATATGGGGGGTGAAGGGATGAATTGGAAAGTCATCATCCGTCAAAAGGCTGATGGACCTCAACGATGACAATCAGTCCACAGGTCCTAGCCCAAGCATCACGCCGGGGCTGGACTCGGGGAAGGACTGGAGAGGTGGGGATCCTCTGTCCAAGAAGGAGCCCAGGGAGCCTGTGGTGCTCAGCGGGAAACGCCTGGGCAGGCCCTTCGTGATCCCTGTCTTCTCCTTCTTCCTGCTGAGGAGGAGAGAGAATAGACCCAGTTGCAGCCTGGGCCCTCCTGTGGGACCCCCGGGCAGCAGCTCCTCCCCGGCTGGCAAGCAGGGATACCCAAAATGGGCAGGGCACAGGTGGAGAGTCTGGGGCAGGAGCTGGGGATCTCCCCAGCACTCACCACGTGTCCTGGTGTGCTGCAGGCTTCTGTGCTCCTCCAGATTTTTGGGAAGAACCTGAGGGGTGATGAGAGCGAGTGAGTTGCTGTCAGGCCCCAGCACAGCCCGTGTCAGGGCTGCCGTGGGGTGTCAGCCCTTTGCAGGGTGCTCGGTGCCGGGGTCGCTCACCGCTCGGTTGCTCCAGTTGGATTCTCGCCTTGCTCTTCCCAAATATCTTCTTCCAGCACTTCTGCAAGATACCCAGAACGTGAGTGAGTGTGGAGCAGCTCCCAGCCCAATGCCACAGGCCCCTTTGCTTCCCCCACACCACTCCATGTCATGACGCGATTCAGCACAGTGTGGTGGGAAGTAACGGTCACCTACCTTGAGTCTGAGGGCAGAAGGCTCCACTTCCCTGGGGCTCTGCGCCCTGACCTGTCCAGGGGACTGCTCTTGGTCCCTCTGCACTGGCAGCTGCAGAGGGGGGCGCTTGGTCAAGGGCTGGCCCTGGCTCTGTCTCTGGCCCCTCAAAGGTTTCAGGGGTCTGCAGTGCTGGAGATTGATTGGGAGGTTCCAGCTCCACCACTGCACCGGGGCCGGGATCCGGGAAGGAGGACAGAGACATGGATTCTCTGGTAAAGAGGAAGCCAAGGGCGACCGTGTAGCGCTGCGAGCCATGTGGGGACAGGTGATTCAGGGTTATTGTCTCTTCGTTCTCCCTGCAGAGGAGGAGAGAAAAGAGACCCAATTGCAGCAAGGGCCCTCCTGTGGGACCCCTAGGCAGCACCTCCTCCCTGGCAGGCTGGCAGGGATTCTAGAAACAGGCAGGGCACAGGTGGAGGGTCTGGGACGGGAGCTGGGGGCTCTCCCCAGCACTCACCATACGTCCTGGGGAGTCACAGGATTCTCTGCTCCTCCAGGTGTTTGGGAAGAACCTGACGAGCGATGAAAGCGAGTGAGCGGCCGGCAGCCCCAGCACAGCCTGTGTCAGGTCTGCCGTGGGGTGTCAGCCCTTTGCAGGGTGCTCTGTGCCGGGGTCACTCACCGCTCGGCTGCTCCAGTTGGACTCTCGCCTTGCTCTTGGCAAACATCTTCTTCCAGCACTTCTGCAAGATACCCAGAACGTGAGTGAGTGTGGAGCAGCTCCCAGCCCCATGCCACAGACCCCTTTGCTTCCCCCACACCACTCCATGTCATGACACGATGCAGCGCAGTGTGGTGGGGAGTAGCAATCCCCTACCTTGAATCTGCTGGGAGAACGGTCCACTTCCCCGGGGCTGGACTCAGGGAAGGAGTCGAGAGTCACAGACCCACTGCCAGAGAGGGAGCCCAGGGAGCTCATGGCGCTCAGCGGGGCACCCAGGGACTGGCTCTTCATGCTCCCTGTCTCCTCGTTGTCCGTGCTGAGAAGGAGAGAGAAGAGACCTAGTTGCAGCCTGGGCCCTCCTGTGGGACCCCCGGGCAGCAGCCCCTCCCTGGCAGGCAGTCAGGGATACCCGAGACGTGCAGGGCACAGGTGGACAATCTGGGACAGGAGCTGGGGGTCTCCCCAGCACTCACCACATGTCCTGGTGTGCTGCAGGCTTCTGTGCTCCTCTATATTTTTGGGAAGAACCTGATGAGGGACGAGACAGTGTGAGCGGCTGGCAGCCCCCAGCACAGCCCCGTGTCAGGGCTGCTGTGGGGTGTCAGTCCTTTGCAGGGTGCTCATGGCTGGGATCACTCACCGCTCGGCTGCTCCGGGTGCACACTCGCCTTGCTCTTCCCAAATATCTTCTTCCACCAGTTCTGCAAGGCCCCCAGAACATGGGTGAGTGTGGAGCAGCTCCCAGCCCCATGCTACAGCCCTCTATGCCCCCCCGACAACACTCCATGTCATGACATGGTGCAGCAAGGTGTGGTAGGGAGTAACAGCCACCTACCTTGAGCCTGCTGGGAGAAGGCTCTACTTCCCCAGGGCTGGACTCAGGGAAGGAGGGGAGAGACACAGATCCTGAGTCCGAGAAGGAGCCCAGGGAGCCCATGGCGCTAAGCGGGGCAGGTGGGGACAGGCCCTTCATGCTCCTTGTCTCCTCGTTCTCCGTGCTGAGGAGGAGAGAGAAGGGACCAATTGCAGCCTGGGCCCTCCTGTGGGACCCCCGGGCAGCAGCCTCTCCCTGGCAGGCAGGCAGGGATACCCAAAACAGACAGGGCAGAGGTGGAGAGTCTGGGGCAGGAGCTGGGGATCTCCCCAGCACTCACCACATGTTCTGGGGGTCTGCAGACTTCTCTCCACCTCCACTTGCTTGGGAAGAACCTGATGTGGGACAGGACAAAATGAGAGGCTGGCAGCCTCCAGCACAGCCCCTTGTAAGGGCTGCCTTAAGGTGTCAGCCCTTTGCAGGGTGCTCAGGGCTGGGATCACTCACCATTCGGCTGTTCCGGGTGGATGCTCGCCTTGCTCTTCCCAAACCTCCTCTTCCACCAGTTCTGCAAGTCCCCCAGAAAGTGGATGAGTGTGGAGCAGCTCCCAGCCACATGCTACAGCCCTCTATGCCCCCCCCACACCACTCCATGTCATGACATGGTGCTGCAAATCATGGTGGGGAGTAACAGTCACCTACCTTGTGCCTGCTGGGGGAAGGCTCCACTTCCGCAGGGCTGGACTCAGGGAAGGAGGGGAGAGTCACTGATCCGGAGTCCGAGAAGGAGCCCAGGGAGCCCGTGGCACTAAGCGGGGCAGGTGGGGACAGGCCCTTCATGCTCCTTGTCTCCTTGTTGTTCGTGCTGAGGAGGAGAGAGAAGGGACCAATTGCAGCCTGGGCCCTCCTGTGGGACCCCCGGGCAGCAGCCTCTCCCTGGCAGGCAGGCAGGGATTCTGGAAACAGGCAGGGCACAGGGAGGGTGTCTGGGGCAGGACCTGGGTGCTCTCCCCAGCACTCACCACATGTTCTGGGGCTCTGCAAGATTCAGTTCACTTCCAGATTTTTTGGAAGAACCTGATGAGGGACAAGACCGAGTGAGCGGCTGGCAGCCCCCAGCACAGCCCCGTGTCAGGGCTGCCTTGGGGTGTCAGCCCTTTGCAGGCCGCTCGGTGCTGGGGTCACTTACAGCTTGGCTGCTCTGGATAGACTCTTGACCTGGTCTTCGCAAACCTCTTCCTCCAGCACGTCTGCAAGATCCCCGGAATGTGGGTGAGTGTGGAGCAGCTCCCAGCCCCGTGCCACAGTCCCCCATGCTCCCCCCATAGCACTCTATGTCGTGTCACGGTGCTGCACGGTGTGGTGGGGAGTAACAGTCACCTACCCTGAGTCTCGCCTTGCTCTTCCCATGTCCTTTCCTCCAACGCCTCTGTAAGATCCCCAGAATGTGGGTGAGATGGGAGCAGCTCCCAGCCACCCACACCCCCCTGACACCACCCCAAGTCAGGACACAGCACAGCTCAGTGTGCTGCAACATTCCCTTACCCTGAGCCCCCCGGCCCATCGAACGGTGGAGAGGATCCTGACGTACATCCCTAGCATCACGACCGGGATGAGATCAGCCACGGGGATGCCAAAGCAACCCATGGCTTGTGCTGAGCTACAGCTGCGGCACTCGTGTCAGCAGTGAGCTCCGAGTTGTCCAGAAATGGCACAACCACAACCAATACGCTGACTGGCACCGGCTGAGGCTGCAGTCTGCAGTGACACTGACAGACTGCAGTGTCCAGTGCCAACTGCCCTGTGTCACATTATACCTGCCCAGCAGCCTCACCCTCCTTTCTGACATCATGGGCATGCTGAGCCCTCACTGGTGCTGAGCCCTCATTGGTGCCATCAGAGGCAGGCTGAACTCTGATTTGATAAATCTGGTGGCACTCCAAGGCATTCCACAGCCAGTGCAGGCAGATGCGAGGGGCCCAGAGGGGCTTGGATGTCCCCCTGGACATATAATCATAGAAGCACAGACTGGTCTGTGTTGCAAGGGACCCCAAGGATCGTAAAGCTCCAACCCCCCTGCCACAGGCAGGGCCACAAATCTCCTGGCCTGGATCTACACAAGGTTGCCCATGGCCCCATCCAACCTGGCCTTGAACACCCCCAGGGACAGGGCACACACCCCCTCTCTAGGCAGCCTGTTCCAGCTCCTCAACACTCACTCTGCAAAAAACCTCATCTGCAAACTTGCTGAGGGTGCACTCAGTTCCATCATCAATGTCATTGATAAAGGTGTTCAAAAGCACCGGTCCCAAGAGAGTCCCCTGCTTGTCACCGGCCTCCACCTGGACACAGACCCATTGACCACCACCCTTTGGCTACATTCTGTGAACCAGTTTCTTATCCACTGCATGGTCCCACCCATCAAATCCACATCTCTCCAGTTTAGAGATAAGGATGCGGTGGGGGGCTGTGTCAAAGGCCTCGCACAAGTGCAGGGAGATGACATCGGTCGCCTTCCCTTTATCTACCGATGCTGCCACTCCATCATAGAAGGTCACCAGACTGGTGAGGCACGACCTTCCCTTGGTGAAGCCGTGCTGGCTGTCCCGGATCACACGCTCATCCCTCACGTGCTCCAAATGAGCATTTTAAATAAGGCCTGGAGTTCAAATGATCAACTATTAATTTCCTTGATTTCAGGGTATCTTCTCTGTAACATGAAAAGATATGCAAAAGACCTTCTGAGCACTCCGGTCGTCTAGACAGCAGCGTACAAAACCCAAACCCTGTCAGACTTAGAGGTTAACCTTACCTCTTTAATCCTCAAAACTAAAGGAGTGAGAACACTTGGTTTTCCAGCCCAAGGACCGAGTCCCTGCACATGGCTTCTAGACAGAGACCCAGCAGTGCTGAGGAGAAGTGCTCACATGTCTACACAAGGTTCTCGGGGAGGGGGGGTTCACACCAAATTTTGGAGAAGGACTACTTTAGCTTTGATTATATCAATCCCTCTTGAAAATGAGATAAAAATCCCATCACCTACGACTATCTGTGTAATACTATACAAGGCTGAAGAGCTGGGGTCTACTTATCAGAAAGCCTTCCCAACTAACTTTACAGCATTAGCAGCTTGCTAGTCATAAAACACACGCATCCCTGCAGTCAATGAGTAGGTTTGCTAGAAGACTACCCTACAACAACTTATGGCATGTGTCCCAAATAGCAAGAGGGAAAAAAAAGGTTAAACTATTATATGTTTAATTATAAGTTTAATGAGCATTATATTAAGATGAAGACTGACACCACTCCATTAGCTTCAAATGACAGAGCACAGTAAGAAGCAGAGAGGTAGGACCAAGATTTTGACCATGCAACCACTTCCATTCTTTACACACCACTTCCATTATTTTAACACAAATTTTATTGTTGCTGCTTATTCCAGATCTCATTTGCCACGGTCTTCTTATCATGTGGACACTGCATTAATACATTGAATTACAAACATGGGTAGTTAACAGGCACGTGAAGTATTGTATTGTAGAGCACAGCCAAGTCACTGGCATGTGCAGCACGGACAGCTGAGCAATGCTGCTTTCAAGTAACAGGGAGGGCAGAGTGGCCATGCCAAGAACTTGACTTCAGTTACTCTTCTCTGGAACTTCCTGTTACTTCCACAATGCAAAATTGAAATGCAGTATATATATATATATATAAAATACACATCTTTTCCAGGAGTTCTCATAGTGCCAAGTGCAGTTTCAATGCTTTATTGCAGCAGTATTTAACGTTGAGGTACATACATTGGCTAAGAGGGACAATGGGATCCTGGGGTGCATCAAAGTTCTCTGAACTTTTCCCATTGGGTATGTTACCCAATAGTCTTACTCATTAAGATACGTATGACTTGGATCGCTAAGTATGAGGTGTATATAATCCATACTCAAGCAAATTAATTTAGGCCCTTCTGAGCAGTTCTGTCTTCAATGAAGACAAAGTTCTACAATATCCTCTTCCTGGAGGCATGGGAGTGGAGCAAGAGCCTTAACAGAAACATTTCAGCCCTCTTTTGGGGCAGGTAATCTCATTTTTAACCAGGCCAGCAGTGATCCTGCTTCCACTTAGGTCAGCAGTGAAGTTTCTACCAAACACATATTTAGGCAGAGAGTAAGCGCTGAAATC
Organism: Laterallus jamaicensis coturniculus; assembly: GCA_022605575.1. NCBI lineage: Eukaryota > Metazoa > Chordata > Aves > Gruiformes > Rallidae > Laterallus > Laterallus jamaicensis. The sequence goes on along the minus strand of JAKCOX010000019.1, from coordinate 558,941 downwards.
AAAGCTGCCAGACCCATTTGAAAGGCAGGCTTTCCCGTCTCCCACATATTCCTTTTGATTCAATAGGGAGTGCCAGAAACAGCCTGAGAAAGCCTCGCCCAAGGGCTCTTCACCAGGAGAGCCACAGCTTTCACGCCACAAGGAGCAGGAGTTAAAACCCATGGAGCCAGGAGGAGGGATGTGACAGGGCTGAGGTAGGCAGGTAAAGATTTATTAGCAGCAAACAGAACTTTGGTAGGTTTTAATCCCATTAGTCTAGAATTTTGGCCCAGATACTCCTAGTATCTTCAAGTGTGACTCATGCAAAAAGCAAGCTAGCTGCACATCAGACCACTGCCTGCTAAGGACAATGTCAAAAGCAAGCCTCTACTACAACCAGTAGTAAGTACAACCGTAAGGCTGCAAATGGAAGGTATAGAAGAAGAGCAGAGAAGTAGCAGTATTGTTCTTTCCCAGGATTAAAGAGTTACAGACATGTGATTTGGCTGCTTCACTCCAAAAAAGTCTAGACAATAGAGTGAAACATCCACTTCCAAGTTCAGCTAAGTTATACCCAAAGCAGATACGTAAGATAGCTTAGATGAACCATGTCCCAGAAGTTCCTACATCCCACAAACATTGAGTGAAGCCTCCAGCAAGTACAGAGTTCCTACAGTATAGAAGACTTAAGCAAGAAGAGTCCACCCAAGGTGCAGGCTGAAGAGAGAGTCTCATTACTGCCAGAATTTGGGAGCAAAATAAACTCTACCTGATGAGATTATTCCCTTCTTCTGGTTTTGAAGTGGAAACTGCATCTTTATGGTTTCAGCACAACAGAAGTGACTGTTACCAGGACATGTTTTCTATATTCTAAATACATTCCATGAGCAAAAAGTACTTAAAACGTTAGTCTTAATGAGTTTATTAAAGACACCCTTTTGGTTTATAGGGTTATAAAAAGTCTTTTATAATTCAAGACATCCAGGATATAACAAGCCTGCAGTAGGAAGTTGAGCATTTTACACCCTTCATTTTCAGGTACACAGCATGGTTCGATCAGTTCCACATCAGCATACAACTTGGGTGCCCTTTTCTTCTCACAACTCAGCTTCCACACAAGGCAAATTTGGAGGAGGAGGGAGTAGGGTTTATCCTCTTATACGGAAACAGGACTGCACGCTATCAAAGGACACACTTCCTAACAGCCCTTCATTAAAAACACCCCTCGGCTGCAAGAGGGCTGCCAAGGTTATGCTGCAATAGGAATGAGGTTCTTTGGCAGCAAAATCTGAAGCTTCAGTGGCTACATCACATACAAGTGATCACTCCCATTCACTGCGGGGATTTACTAGACCTGACCAGGCTTTTATTGAAGGAAAGGATGACTTTGCTGTAAGAAATGGCACCTTGTCCTGGTTTCAGCTGGGATAGAGTCAGTTTTCTTCCTAGCAGCTGGTGCAGTGCACTACAATCTGGCACTGCCAGGGCAGGTTGCAGCCTCAGTTGCTACCAAGCCAGCAGTATTGGGGTCCCATCACCATGCTGGTGCCTGGAGTGCTGTGTCTGTGCTGGAGCCAATGCCATGGGGATGCTGCAAAATCCCCACCGTGTCTGAGCTGATGCCGTTCATGCTGCTGCTGCTGAGCAGCATCCCTCATGAGGGACTCGGGAGGCTACGCTGATAGGCCTTTCACCCTCCGAGATCAGGCTGCCCAGAGAGGGGGTGGATGCCTCATCCCTGGGGGTGTTCAAGGCCAGGCTGCATGGAGCCCTGGGCAACCTTGTGTGCATTCAAGCCTGGAGGACGGTGGCCCTGCCTGTGGCAGGGGGGTTAGAACTCTGTGATCCTTGGAGTCCCTTGCCACCCAGGCCAGTCTATGATTCTGTGATCGTCTGGAATGGCAGAGGGAGTGTGTCACAGTACCACAGGATCCCTTAGTATTGGCTTTAGACAAAAGAGAATTCAAACAGAAAGAAACAACTGAAGAGGTGCTGCTCTGCTTAGAAAATCTGGGAGTGTGGTACACGGAAAGGGGCTTCTAGAAGAAAAGCGGGGGATGAAATACCAGAATCTTGATGGATCTGGAGGGCTCACGATGGGTTGAGAGCTTCCAGCTCCACCATCGCACCAGGCCAGGGCTGCAGGGAAGAGTCCAGAGATGCAGATCTGCTCTCCAAGAGGGAGCCCAGGGAGCCCAAGGAGGTTCATGACTGGAATCTCGATAATTATATCGAGTATCATACAAAGAACTTGTGCAGGTGGGAGTGAGACATTAAAGTAGGCACCAAGTGAGTGTGGAGTCCTGCTGCCACCTTCTGTAACAGCGTCCTGCTCTGTGGGCCAGCAGGAGAGCTCCGGCCTGTCATGCGGGAGACCAGAGTTTGATTCCCAACGGAGACGCTGCTCTGGTGGCACTGATTGATTGGTCTTGACTTTGGAGCTGAGTATTGAAAATTGACTTAGGTTGGATGAACTGTTGGTGTGAGGGAAATGAGTCAAGTCTGGTGTGAGTGGTGAGCGACTGAGTCGCAGCGAGTCTGGGAGAGAGACAAAAACTGACCACCAGAAACTCCTGGTTTGTTGGTTCGGGGTTGTATATTTGATGTAACTAATGGGAAACTGAGAATGGGTTAGAGAGAAGGGAGTTGAGTTATAAACAGGAACAGGGATCAAGAGAGAAACTGACTAACTCTTGGGGGAAAAGAAAAGGAGTGAAACCCCCAAGAAAAGCCCCGAAGCTCCATATGGGGGGTGAAGGGATGAATTGACTCCGTCATCATCCGTCAAAAGGCTGATGGACCTCAACGATGACAATCAGGCCACAGGTCCTAGCCCAAGCATCACGCCGGGGCTGGACTCGGGGAAGGACTGAAGAGGCGGGGATCCTCTGTCCAAGAAGGAGCCCAGGGAGCCCGTGGTGCTCAGCGGGAAACGCATGGGCAGGCCCTTCGTGATCCCTGTCTTCTCCTTCTTCCTGCTGAGGAGGAGAGAGAATAGACCCAGTTGCAGCCTGGGCCCTCCTGTGGGACCCCCGGGCAGCAGCTCCTCCCCGGCTGGCAAGCAGGGATACCCAAAATGGGCAGGGCACAGGTGGAGAGTCTGGGGCAGGAGCTGGGGATCTCCCCAGCACTCACCACGTGTCCTGGTGTGCTGCAGGCTTCTGTGCTCCTCCAGATTTTTGGGAAGAACCTGAGGGGTGATGAGAGCGAGTGAGTGGCTGGCAGGCCCCAGCACAGCCCGTGTCAGGGCTGCCGTGGGGTGTCAGCCCTTTGCAGGGTGCTCGGTGCCGGGGTCGCTCACCGCTCGACTGCTCCAGTTGGATTCTCGCCTTGCTCTTCCCAAATATCTTCTTCCAGCACTTCTGCAAGATACCCAGAACTTGAGTGAGTGTGGAGCAGCTCCCAGCCCCATGCCACAGACCCCATGCTCCCCCCACACCACTCCATGTCATTACATGGTGCAGCACAGTGTGGTGGGGAGTAACGGTCACCTACCTTGAGTCTGAGGGCAGAAGGCTCCACTTCCCTTGGGCTCTGCGCCCTGACCTGTCCAGGGGACTGCTCTTGGTCCCTCTGCACTGGCAGCTGCAGAGGGGGGCGCTTGGTCAAGAGCTGGCCCTGGCTCTGTCTCTGGCCCCTCAAAGGTTTCAGGGGTCTGCAGGGCTGGAGGTTGATTGGGAGCTTCCAGCTCCACCACTACACCGGGGCCGGGATCCGGGAAGGAGGACAGAGACATGGATTCTCTGGTAAAGAGGAAGCCAAGGGCGACCGTGTAGCGCAGCGAGCCACGTGGGGACAGGTGATTCAGGGTTATTGTCTCTTCGTTCTCCCTGCAGAGGAGGAGAGAAAAGAGACCCAATTGCAGCAAGGGCCCTCCTGTGGGACCCCTAGGCAGCACCTCCTCCCTGGCAGGCTGGCAGGGATTCTAGAAACAGGCAGGGCACAGGTGGAGGGTCTGGGGCAGAAGCTGGGGCTCTCCCCAGCACTCACCATATGTCCTGGGGAGTCACAGGATTCTCTGCTCCTCCAGGTATTTGGGAAGAACCTGAGGAGCGATGAAAGCGAGTGAGCGGCCGGCAGCCCCCAGCACAGCCCGTGTCAGGTCTGCCGTGGGGTGTCAGCCCTTTGCAGGGTGCTCTGTGCCGGGGTCACTCACCGCTTGGCTGCTCCAGTTTGACTCTCGCCTTGCTCTTGGCAAACATCTTCTTCCAGCACTTCTGCAAGATACCCAGAACGTGAGTGAGTGTGGAGCAGCTCCCAGCCCCATGCCACAGACCCCTTTGCTTCCCCCACACCACTCCATGTCATGACACAATGCAGCGCAGTGTGGTGGGGAGTAGCAATCCCCTACCTTGAATCTGCTGGGAGAACGGTCCACTTCCCTGGGGCTGGACTCAGGGAAGGAGTCGAGAGTCACAGACCCACTGCCTGAGAGGGAGCCCAGGGAGCTCATGGCGCTCAGCGGGGCACCCAGGGACCGGCTCTTCATGCTCCCTGTCTCCTCGTTGTCCGTGCTGAGGAGGAGAGAGAAGAGACCCAGTTGCAGCCTGGGCCCTCCTGTGGGACCCCCGGGCAGCAGCCCCTCCCTGGCAGGCAGTCAGGGATACCCGAGACGTGCAGGGCACAGGTGGACAATCTGGGACAGGAGCTGGGGGTCTCCCCAGCACTCACCACATGTCCTGGTGTGCTGCAGGCTTCTGTGCTCCTCCAGATTTTTGGGAAGAACCTGATGAGGGACAAGACCGTGTGAGCGGCTGGCAGTCCACAGCACAGCCCCGTGTCAGGGCTGCTGTGGGGTGTCAGTCCTTTGCAGAGTGCTCTGGGCTGGGATCACTCACCATTCGGCTGCTCCGGTTGCACGCTTGCCTTGCTCTTCCAAAATATCTTCTTCCACCAGTTCTGCAAGGCCCCCAGAACATGGGTGAGTGTGGAGCAGCTCCCAGCCCCATGCTACAGCCCTCTATGCCCCCCCGACAACACTCCATGTCATGACATTGTGCAGCAAGGTGTGGTAGGGAGTAACAGTCACTTACCTTGAGCCTGCTGGGGGAAGGCTCTACTTCCCCAGGGCTGGACTCAGGGAAGGAGGGGAGAGACACAGATCCGGAGTCCGAGAAGGAGCCCAGGGAGCCCGTGGCACTAAGCGGGGCAGGTGGGGACAGGTCCTTCATGCTCCTTGTCTCCTCGTTGTCCGTGCTGAGGAGGAGAGAGAAGGGACCAATTGCAGCCTGGGCCCTCCTGTGGGACCCCCGGGCAGCAGCCTCTCCCCGGCAGGCAGGCAGGGATACCCAAAACGGACAGGGCAGAGGTGGAGTGTCTGGGGCAGGAGCTGAGGGTCTCCCCAGCACTCACCACATGTTCTGGGGGTCTGCAGACTTCTCTCCACCTCCACTTGCTTGGGAAGAACCTGATGTGGGACAAGACAAAATGAGAGGCTGGCAACCTCCAGCACAGCCCCTTGTAAGGGCTGCCTTGGGGTGTCAGACCTTTGCAGGGCGCTCAGGGCTTGGATCACTCACCATTCGGCTGCTCGGAATGCACACTCGCCTTGCTCTTCCCAAACCTCCTCTTCCACCAGTTCTGCAAGACCCCCAGAACGTGGATGAGTGTGGAGCAGCTCCCAGCCCCATGCCACAGACCCCTTTGCTTCCCCCACACCTCTCCATGTCATGACATGGTGCAGCAAAGCATGGTGGGGAGTAACAGTCACCTACCTTGAGCCTGCTGGGAGAAGGCTCCACTTCCGCAGGGCTGGACTCAGGGAAGGAGGGGAGAGACACAGATCCGGAGTCCGAGAAGGAGCCCAGGGAGCCCGTGGCACTAAGCGGGGCAGGTGGGGACAGGCCCTTCATGCTCCTTGTCTCCTTGTTGTCCGTGCTGAGGAGGAGAGAGAAGGGACCAGTTGCAGCCTGGGCCCTCCTGTGGGACCCCCAGGCAGCAGCCTCTCCCTGGCAGGCTGGCAGGGATACCCAAAACGGACAGGGCAGAGGTGGAGAGTCTGGGGCAGGAGCTGGGGGCTCTCCCCAGCACTCACCACATGTTCTGGGGGTCTGCAAGATTCAATTCACTTCCAGTTTTTTGGGAAGAACCTGATGAGGGACAAGACCGAGTGAGCGGCTGGCAGCCCCCAGCACAGCCCTGTGTCAGGGCTGCCGTGGGGTGTCAGCCCTTTGCAGGCCGCTCGGTGCTGGGGTCACTTACAGCTTGGCTGCTCTGGATAGACTCTTGACCTGGTCTTCGCAAACCTCTTCCTCCAGCACGTCTGCAAGATCCCCGGAATGTGGGTGAGTGTGGAGCAGCTCCCAGCCCCGTGCCACAGTCCCCCATGCTCCCCCCATAGCACTCTATGTCGTGTCACGGTGCTGCACGGTGTGGTGGGGAGTAACAGTCACCTACCCTGAGTCTCGCCTTGCTCTTCCCATGTCCTTTCCTCCAACGCCTCTGTAAGATCCCCAGAATGTGGGTGAGATGGGAGCAGCTCCCAGCCACCCACACCCCCCTGACACCACCCCAAGTCAGGACACAGCACAGCTCAGTGTGCTGCAACGTTCCCTTACCCTGAGCCCCCCGGCCCATCGAACGGTGGAGAGGATCCTGACGTACATCCCTAGCATCACGACCGGGATGAGATCAGCCACGGGGATGCCAAAGCAACCCATGGCTTGTGCTGAGCTACAGCTGCGGCACTCGTGTCAGCAGTGAGCTCCGAGATGTCCAGAAATGGCACAACCACAACCAACACGCTGACTGGCACCGGCTGAGGCTGCAGTCTGCAGTGACACTGACAGACTGCAGTGTCCAGTGCCAACTGCCCTGTGTCTCATTATACCTGCCCAGCAGCCTCACCCTCCTTTCTGACATCATGGGCATGCTGAGCCCTCACTGGTGCTGAGCCCTCATTGGTGCCATCAGAGGCAGGCTGAACTCTGATTTGATAAATCTGGTGGCACTCCAAGGCATTCCACAGCCAGTGCAGACAGATGCGAGGGGCTCAGAGGGGCTTGGATGTCCCCCTGGACATATAATCATAGAAGCACAGACTGGTCTGGGTTGCAAGGGACCCCAAGGATCATAAAGCTCCAACCCCCTTGCCACAGGCAGGGCCACCAACCTCCCAGCCTGGATCTACACAAAGTTGCCCATGGCCCCATCCAACCTGGCCTTGAACACCCCCAGGGACGGGGCACACAGCCCCTCTCTAGGCAGCCTGTTCCAGCTCCTCAACACTCACTCTGCAAAAAACCTCAACTGCAAACTTGCTGAGGGTGCACTCAATTCCATCATCAATGTCATTGATAAAGGTGTTCAAAAGCACCGGTCCCAAGAGAGTCCCCTGCTTGTCACCGGCCTCCACCTGGACACAGACCCATTGACCACCACCCTTTGCCTACGTTCTGTGAACCAGTTTCTTATCCACTGCATGGTCCCACCCAACAAATCCACATCTCTCCAGTTTAGAGATAAGGATGCAGTGGAGGGCTGTGTCAAAGGCCTCGCACAAGTGCAGGGAGATGACATCGGTCGCCTTCCCTTTATCTACCGATGCTGCCACTCCATCATAGAAGGTCACCAGATTGGTGAGGCACGACCTTCCCTTGGTGAAGCCGTGCTGGCTGTCCCGGATCACACGCTCATCCCTCACGTGCTCCAAATGAGCATTTTAAATAAGGCCTGGAGTTCAAATGATCAACTATTAATTTCCTTGATTTCAGGGTATCTTCTCTGTAACATGAAAAGATATGCAAAAGACCTTCTGAGCACTCCGGTCGTCTAGACAGCAGCGTACAAAACCCAAACCCTGTCAGACTTAGAGGTTAACCTTTCCTCTTTAATCCTCAAAACTAAAGGAGTGAGAACACTTGGTTTTCCAGCCCAAGGACCGAGTCCCTGCACATGGCTTCTAGAAAGAGACCCAGCAGTGCTGAGGAGAAGTGCTCACATGTCTACACAAGGTTCTCGGGGAGGGGGGGTTCACACCAAATTTTGGAGAAGGACTACTTTAGCTTTGATTATATCAATCCCTCTTGAAAATGAGATAAAAATCCCATCACCTACGACTATCTGTGTAATACTATACAAGGCTGAAGAGCTGGGGTCTACTTATCAGAAAGCCTTCCCAACTAACTTTACAGCATTAGCAGCTTGCTAGTCATAAAACACACGCATCCCTGCAGTCAATGAGTAGGTTTGCTAGAAGACTACCCTGCAACAACTTATGGCATGTGTCCCAAATAGCAAGAGGGAAAAAAAAGGTTAAACTATTATAAGTTTAATTATAAGTTTAATTATAAGTTTAATGAGCATTATATTAAGATGAAGACTGACACCACTTCATTAGCTTCAAATGACAGAGCACAGTAAGAAGCAGAGAGGTAGGACCAAGTTTTTTGACCATGCAACCACTTCCATTCTTTACACACCACTTCCATTATTTTAACACAAATTTTATTGTTGCTGCTTATTCCAGATCGCATTTGCCACGGTCTTCTTATCATGTGGACACTGCATTAATACATTGAATTACAAACATGGGTAGTTAACAGGCACATGAAGTATTGTATTGTAGGGCACAGCCAAGTCTCTGGCATGTGCAGCACGGACAGCTGAGCAATGCTGCTTTCAAGTAACAGGGAGGGCAGAGTGGCCATGCCAAGAACTTGACTTCAGTTACTCTTCTCTGGAACTTCCTGTTACTTCCACAATGCAAAATTGAAATGCAGTATATATATATATATATAAATATAAAAAATATACATCTTTTCCAGGAGTTCTCATAGTGCCAAGTGCAGTTTCAATGCTTTATTGCAGAAGTATTTAACTTTGAGGTACATACATTGGCTAAGAGGGACAATGGGATCCTGGGGTGCATCAAAGTTCTCTGAACTTTTCCCATTGGGTATGTTACCCAATAGTCTTACTCATTAAGATACGTATGACTTGGATCGCTAAGTATGAGGTGTGTATAATCCATACTCAAGCAATTTAATTTAGGCCCTTCTGAGCAGTTCTGTCTTCAATGAAGACAAAGTTCTACAATATCCTCTTCCTGGAGGCATGGGAGTGGAGCAAGAGCCTTAGAAACATTTCAGCCCTCTTTTGGGGCAGGTAATCTCATTTTTAACCAGGCCAGCAGTGATCCTGCTTCCACTTAGGTCAGCAGTGAAGTTTCTACCAAACACATATTTAGGCAGAGAGTAAGCGCTGAAATCAAAGCTGCCAGACCCATTTGAAAGGCAGGCTTTCCCGTCTCCCACATATTCCTTTTGATTCAATAGGGAGTGCCAGAAACAGCCTGAGAAAGCCTCGCCCAAGGGCTCTTCACCAGGAGAGCCACAGCTTCCACGCCACAAGGGGCAGGAGTTAAAACCCATGGAGCCAGGAGGAGGGATGTGACAGGGCTGAGGTAGGCAGGTAAAGGTTTATTAGCAGCAAACAGAACTTTGGTAGGTTTTAATCCCGTTAGTCTAGAATTTCGGCCCAGATACTCCTAGTATCTTCAAGTGTGACTCATGCAAAAAGCAAGCTAGCTGCACATCAGACCACTGCCTGCTAAGGACAATGTCAAAAGCAAGCCTCTACTACAACCAGTAGTAAGTACAACCGTAAGGCTGCAAATGGAAGGTATAGAAGAAGAGCAGAGAAGTAGCAGTATTGTTCTTTCCCAGGATTAAAGAGTTACAGACATGTGATTTGTGCTGCTTCACTCCAAAAAAGTCTAGACAATAGAGTGAAACATCCACTTCCAAGTTCAGCTATGTTATACCCAAAGCAGATACGTAAGATAGCTTAGATGAACCATGTCCCAGAAGTTCCTACATCCCACAAACATTGAGTGAAGCCTCCAGCAAGTACAGAGTTCCTACAGTATAGAAGACTTAAGCAAGAAGAGTCCACCCAAGGTGCAGGCTGAAGAGAGAGTCTCATTACTGCCAGAATTTGGGAGCAAAATAAACTCTACCTGATGAGATTATTCCCTTCTTCTGGTTTTGAAGTGGAAACTGCATCTTTATGGTTTCAGCACAACAGAAGTGACTGTTACCAGGACATGTTTTCTATATTCTAAATACATTCCATGAGCAAAAAGTACTTAAACCGTTAGTCTTAATGAGTTTATTAAAGACACCCTTTTGGTTTATAGGGTTATAAAAAGTCTTTTATAATTCAAGACATCCAGGATATAACAAGCCTGCAGTAGGAAGTTGAGCATTTTACACCCTTCATTTTCAGGTACACAGCATGGTTCGATCAGTTCCACATCAGCATACAACTTGGGTGCCCTTTTCTTCTCACAACTCAGCTTCCACACAAGGCAAATTTGGAGGAGGAGGGAGTAGGGTTTATCCTCTTATACGGAAACAGGACTGCACGCTATCAAAGGACACACTTCCTAACAGCCCTTCATTAAAAACACCCCTCGGCTGCAAGAGGGCTGCCAAGGTTATGCTGCAATAGGAATGAGGTTCTTTGGCAGCAAAATCTGAAGCTTCAGTGGCTACATCACATACAAGTGATCGCTCCCATTCACTGCGGGGATTTACTAGACCTGACCAGGCTTTTATTGAAGGAAAGGATGATTTTGCTGTAAGAAATGGCACCTTGTCCTGGTTTCAGCTGGGATAGAGTCAATTTTCTTCCTAGCAGCTGGTGCAGTGCACTACAATCTGGCACTGCCAGGGCAGGTTGCAGCCTCAGTTGCTACCAAGCCAGCAGTATTGGGGTCCCATCACCATGCTGGTGCCTGGAGTGCTGTGCCTGTGCTGGAGCCGATGCCATGGGGATGCTGCAAAATCCCCACCGTGTCTGAGCTGATGCCGTTCATGCTGCTGCTGCTGAGCAGCATCCCTCATGAGGGACTCGGGAGGCTATGCTGATAGGCCTTTCACCCTCCGAGATCAGGCTGCCCAGAGAGGGGGTGGATGCCTCATCCCTGGGGGTGTTCAAGGCCAGGCTGCATGGAGCCCTGGGCAACCTTGTGTGCATTCAAGCCTGGAGGACGGTGGCCCTGCCTGTGGCAGGGGAGTTGGAGCTCTATGATCCTTGGGGTCCCTTGCCACCCAGGCCAGTCTATGATTCTGTGATCGTCTGGAATGGCAGAGGGAGTGTGTCACAGTACCACAGGATCCCTTAGTATTGGCTTTAGACAAAAGAGAACTCAAACAGAAAGAAACAACTGAAGAGGTGCTGCTCTGCTTAGAAAATCTGGGAGTGTGGTACACAAAAAGGGGCTTCTAGAAGAAAAGCGGGGGATGAAATACCAGAATCTTGATGGGTCTGGAGGGCTCACGATGGGTTGAGAGCTTCCAGCTCCACCATCGCACCAGGCCAGGGCTGCAGGGAAGAGTCCAGAGATGCAGATCTGCTGTCCAAGAGGGAGCCCAGGGAGCCCAAGGAGGTTCATGGTTGGAATCTGGATAATTATATCGAGTATCATACAAAGAACTTGTGCAGGTGGGTGTGAGACATTAAAGTAGGCACCAAGTGAGTGTGGAGTCCTGCTGCCACCTTCTGTAACAGCACCCTGCTCTGTGGGCCAGCAGGAGAGCTCCGGCCTGTCATGCGGGAGACCAGAGTTTGATTCCCAACGGAGACGCTGCTCGGGTGGCACTGATTGATTGGTCTTGACTTTGGAGCTGAGTATTGAAAATTGACTTAGGTTGGATGAACTGTTGGTGTGAGGGAAATGAGTCAAGTCTGGTGTGAGTGGTGAGCAACTGAGTCGCAGCGAGTCTGGGAGAGAGACAAAAACTGACCACCAGAAACTCCTGGTTTGTTGGTTCGGGGTTGTATATTTGATGTAACTAATGGGAAACTGAGAATGGGTTAGAGAGAAGGGAGTTGAGTTATAAACAGGAACAGGGATCAAGAGAGAAACTGACTAACTATGGGGGGAAAACAAAAGGAGTGAAACCCCCAAGAAAAGCCCCGAAGATCCATATGGGGGGTGAAGGGATGAATTGGAAAGTCATCATCCGTCAAAAGGCTGATGGACCTCAACGATGACAATCAGGCCACAGGTCCTAGCCCAAGCATCACGCCGGGGCTGGACTCGGGGAAGGACTGAAGAGGTGGGGATCCTCTGTCCAAGAAGGAGCCCAGGGAGCCCGTGGTGCTCAGCGGGAAACGCATGGGCAGGCCCTTCGTGCTCCATGTCTCCTCCTTCTTCCTGCTGAGGAGGAGAGAGAATAGACCCAGTTGCAGCCTGGGCCCTCCTGTGGGACCCCCGGGCAGCAGCTCCTCCCCGGCTGGCAAGCAGGGATACCCAAAATGGGCAGGGCACAGGTGGAGAGTCTGGGGCAGGAGCTGGGGATCTCCCCAGCACTCACCACGTGTCCTGGTGTGCTGCAGGCTTCTGTGCTCCTCCAGATTTTTGGGAAGAACCTGAGGGGTGATGAGAGCGAGTGAGTGGCTGGCAGGCCCCAGCACAGCCCCGTGTCAGGGCTGCCGTGGGGTGTCAGCCCTTTGCAGGGTGCTCGGTGCCGGGGTCGCTCACCGCTCGGCTGCTCCAGTTGGATTCTCGCCTTGCTCTTCCCAAATATCTTCTTCCAGCACTTCTGCAAGATACCCAGAACGTGAGTGAGTGTGGAGCAGCTCCCAGCCCCATGCCACAGACCCCATGCTCCCCCCACACCACTCCATGTCATTACATGGTGCAGCACAGTGTGGTGGGGAGTAACCGTCACCTACCTTGAGTCTGAGGGCAGAAGGCTCCACTTCCCTGGGGCTCTGCGCCCTGACCTGTCCAGGGGACTGCTCTTGGTCCCTCTGCACTGGCAGCTGCAGAGGGGGGCACTTGGTCAAGAGCTGGCCCTGGCTCTGTCTCTGGCCCCTCAAAGGTTTCAGGGGTCTGCAGGGCTGGAGGTTGATTGGGAGCTTCCAGCTCCACCACTGCACCGGGGCCGGGATCCGGGAAGGAGGACAGAGACATGGATTCTCTGGTAAAGAGGAAGCCAAGGGCGACCGTGTAGCGCAGCGAGCCACGTGGGGACAGGTGATTCAGGGTTATTGTCTCTTCGTTCTCCCTGCAGAGGAGGAGAGAAAAGAGACCCAATTGCAGCAAGGGCCCTCCTGTGGGACCCCTAGGCAGCACCTCCTCCCTGGCAGGCTGGCAGGGATTCTAGAAACAGGCAGGGCACAGGTGGAGAGTCTGGGACGGGAGCTGGGGGCTCTCCCCAGCACTCACCATATGTCCTGGGGAGTCACAGGATTCTCTGCTCCTCCAGGTATTTGGGAAGAACCTGAGGAGCGATGAAAGCGAGTGAGCGGCCGGCAGCCCCAGCACAGCCCCGTGTCAGGGCTGCCGTGGGGTGTCAGCCCTTTGCAGGGTGCTCTGTGCCGGGGTCACTCACCGCTCGGCTGCTCCAGTTGGATTCTCGCCTTGCTCTTCCCAAATATCTTCGTCCAGCACTTCTGCAAGATACCCAGAATGTGAGTGAGTGTGGAGCAGCTCCCAGCCCCATGCCACAGACCCCTTTGCTTCCCCCACACCACTCCATGTCATGACACAATGCAGCGCAGTGTGGTGGGGAGTAGCAATCCCCTACCTTGAATCTGCTGGGAGAACGGTCCACTTCCCCGGGGCTGGACTCAGGGAAGGAGTCGAGAGTCACAGACCCACTGCCAGAGAGGGAGCCCAGGGAGCTCATGGCGCTCAGCGGGGTACCCAGGGACTGGCTCTTCATGCTCCCTGTCTCCTCGTTGTCCGTGCTGAGGAGGAGAGAGAAGAGACCCAGTTGCAGCCTGGGCCCTCCTGTGGGACCCCCGGGCAGCAGCCCCTCCCTGGCAGGCAGTCAGGGATACCCGAGACGTGCAGGGCACAGGTGGACAATCTGGGACAGGAGCTGGGGGTCTCCCCAGCACTCACCACATGTCCTGGTGTGCTGCAGGCTTCTGTGCTCCTCCAGATTTTTGGGAAGAACCTGATGAGGGACGAGACCGTGTGAGCGGCTGGCAGCCCCCAGCACAGCCCCGTGTCAGGGCTGCTGTGGGGTGTCAGTCCTTTGCAGGTTGCTCAGGGCTGGGTTCACTCACCGCTCGGCTGCTCCGGGTGCACGCTCACCTTGCTCTTCCCAAATATCTTCGTCCACCAGTTCTGCAAGGCCCCCAGAACATGGGTGAGTGTGGAGCAGCTCCCAGCCCAATGCTACAGCCCTCTATGCCCCCCCGACAACACTCCATGTCATGACATGGTGCAGCAAGGTGTGGTGGGGAGTAACAGTCACCTACCTTGAGCCTGCTGGGAGAAGGCTCTACTTCCCCAAGGCTGGACTCAGGGAATGAGGGGAGAGACACAGATCCGGAGTCCGAGAAGGAGCCCAGGGAGCCCATGGCGCTAAGCGGGGCAGGTGGGGACAGGCCCTTCATGCTCCTTGTCTCCTCGTTGTCCGTGCTGAGGAGGAGAGAGAAGGGACCAATTGCAGCCTGGGCCCTCCTGTGGGACCCCCGGGCAGCAGCCTCTCCCTGGCAGGCAGGCAGGGATACCCAAAACGGACAGGGCAGAGGTGGAGAGTCTGGGGCAGGAGCTGGGGATCTCCCCAGCACTCACCACATGTTTTTGGGGTCTGCAGGCTTCTCTCCACCTCCACTTGCTTGGGAAGAACCTGATGTGGGACGAGACAGAATGAGAGGCTGGCAGCCCCCAGCACAGCCCCGTGTCAGGGCTGCCTTGGGGTGTCAGACCTTTGCAGGGTGCTCAGGGCTGGGATCACTCACCATTCAGCTGCTCCGAATGGATATTCGCCTTGCTCTTCCCAAACCTCCTCTTCCACCAGTTCTGCAAGACCCCCAGAACGTCGATCAGTGTGGAGCAGCTCCCAGCCCCAAGCTACAGCCCTCTTTGCCCCCCCCCCACCGCTCCATGTCATGACATGGTGCAGCAAAGCGTGGTGGGAAGTAACAGTCACCTACCTTGTGCCTGCTGGGGGAAGGCTCCACTTCCGCAGGGCTGGACTCAGGGAAGGAGGGGAGAGTCACAGATCCGGAGTCCGAGAAGGAGCCCAGGGAGCCCGTGGCACTAAGCGGGGCAGGTGGGGACAGGCCCTTCATGCTCCTTGTCTCCTTGTTGTCCGTGCTGAGGAGGAGAGAGAAGGGACCAGTTGCAGCCTGGGCCCTCCTGTGGGACCCACAGGCAGCAGCCTCTCCCTGGCAGGCAGGCAGGGATACCCAAAACGGACAGGGCAGAGGTGGAGTGTCTGGGGCAGGAGCTGAGGGTCTCCCCAGCACTCACCACATGTTCTGGGGGTCTGCAAGATTCAATTCACTTCCAGTTTTTTGGGAAGAACCTGATGAGGGACAAGACCGAGTGAGCGGCTGGCAGCCCCCAGCACAGCCCCGTGTCAGGGCTGCCGTGGGGTGTCAGCCCTTTGCAGGCCGCTCGGTGCTGGGGTCACTTACAGCTTGGCTGCTCTGGATAGACTCTTGACCTGGTCTTCGCAAACCTCTTCCTCCAGCACTTCTGCAAGATCCCCGGAATGTGGGTGAGTGTGGAGCAGCTCCCAGCCCCGTGCCACAGTCCCCCATGCTCCCCCCATAGCACTCTATGTCGTGTCACGGTGCTGCACGGTGTGGTGGGGAGTAACAGTCACCTACCCTGAGTCTCGCCTTGCTCTTCCCATGTCCTTTCCTCCAACGCCTCTGCAAGATCCCCAGAATGTGGGTGAGATGGGAGCAGCTCCCAGCCACTCACACCCCCCTGACACCACCCCAAGTCAGGACACAGCACAGCTCAGTGTGCTGCAACGTTCCCTTACCCTGAGCCCCCCGGCCCATCGAACGGTGGAGAGGATCCTGACGTACATCCCTAGCATCACGACCGGGATGAGATCAGCCACGGGGATGCCAAAGCAACCCATGGCTTGTGCTGAGCTACAGCTGCGGCACTCGTGTCAGCAGTGAGCTCCGAGTTGTCCAGAAATGGCACAACCACAACCAACACGCTGACTGGCACCGGCTGAGGCTGCAGTCTGCAGTGACACTGACAGACTGCAGTGTCCAGTGCCAACTGCCCTGTGTCTCATTATACCTGCCCAGCAGCCTCACCCTCCTTTCTGACATCATGGGCATGCTGAGCCCTCACTGGTGCTGAGCCCTCATTGGTGCCATCAGAGGCAGGCTGAACTCTGATTTGATTAATCTGGTGGCACTCCAAGGCATTCCACAGCCAGTGCAGGCAGATGCAAGGGGCCCAGAGGGGCTTGGATGTCCCCCTGGACATATAATCATAGAACCACAGACTGGTCTGTGTTGCAAAGGACCCCAAGGATCGTAAAGCTCAAACCCCCCTGCCACAGGCAGGGCCACCAACCTCCTGGCCTGGATCTACACAAGGTTGCCCATGGCCCCATCCAACCTGGCCTTGAACACCCCCAGGGACGGGGCACACACCCCCTCTCTAGGCAGCCTGTTCCAGCTCCTCAACATCCACTCTGCAAAAAACCTCATCTGCAAACTTGCTGAGGGTGCACTCAGTTCCATCATCAATGTCATTGATAAAGGTGTTCAAAAGCACCGGTCCCAAGAGAGTCCCCTGCTTGTCACCGGCCTCCACCTGGACACAGACCCATTGACCACCACCCTTTGGCTACGTTCTGTGAACCAGTTTCTTATCCACTGCATGGTCCCACCCATCAAATCCACATCTCTCCAGTTTAGAGATAAGGATGCGGTGGGGGGCTGTGTCAAAGGCCTCGCACAAGTGCAGGGAGATGACATCGGTCGCCTTCCCTTTATCTACCGATGCTGCCACTCCATCATAGAAGGTCACCAGACTGGTGAGGCACGACCTTCCCTTGGTGAAGCCGTGCTGGCTGTCCCGGATCACACGCTCATCCCTCACGTGCTCCAAATGAGCATTTTAAATAAGGCCTGGAGTTCAAATGATCAACTATTAATTTCCTTGATTTCAGGGTATCTTCTCTGTAACATGAAAAGATATGCAAAAGACCTTCTGAGCACTCCGGTCGTCTAGACAGCAGCGTACAAAACCCAAACCCTGTCAGACTTAGAGGTTAACCTTACCTCTTTAATCCTCAAAACTAAAGGAGTGAGAACACTTGGTTTTCTAGCCCAAGGACCGAGTCCCTGCACATGGCTTCTAGACAGAGACCCAGCAGTGCTGAGGAGAAGTGCTCACATGTCTACACAAGGTTCTCGGAGGGGGGGGTTTCCCACCAAATTTTGAAGAAGGACTATATTAGCTTTGATTATATCAATCCCTCTTGAAAATGAGATAAAAATCCCATCACCTACGACTATCTCTGTAATACTATACAAGGCTGAAGAGCTGGGGTCTACTTATCAGAAAGCCTTCCCAACTAACTTTACAGCATTAGCAGCTTGCTAGTCATAAAACACACGCATCCCTGCAGTCAATGAGTAGGTTTGCTAGAAGACTACCCTGCAACAACTTATGGCATGTGTCCCAAATAGCAAGAGGGAAAAAAAAGGTTAAACTGTTAAATAAATATTCCACCTGTCGTGGGCAAAACAGTGGGGATACAATTAAGTGCCAACTTAGGAAGCTTAACTTGCATGGCAAAGGAAGGGCTGTCTAGTCTAGCCCAGGTAAGGCTGGCACAAAACCCCCTTAGTTCCTCCCCCGAGGCTGTCCTAGGACACCCTCAGCACCAAGGTGATGGGACACTCAGCACCTTCAATCCACGGGAAAAGCGCTCCCTGGGTGGCCTTAAAGACCAATAGGGATTACTGCCTATGGGATACAGGAGTAGCTGGTGTGCATGGGAAGACCACCTTGGACTTGCATTACCAAACTCAATTTCTAACTGTTTTCATGAGTGATGGACTCTGTGCACACATGCACATGGAGATAGGAGTGCCAGCAACTGTGCAGGAACCATGGATCACCACCGGTGACATGCACATTGCTTGACTAGATCTCAGTGATCACTTGCACAAATCACGCTCTACCAGCCATAAAGTGGGAGAAGAGTAGCAGCAGCCACGTATGAGTGCAGTGATAGGCCTGGCCAGGCTAGGGGAAGGGCCAGGGAGCCCAAGGTATCTGCTGGAGAAAGTGTAGGGTATGGATCTAAATCCAGCAATCCCCAGAACAATACGGAACCACTAGCACTCCACAACATGGTTCATAGAGCTAGAGGAGCCAAGTAAGTAGTAAAATGTAGTCCTTCCCCCTATAAGTTTAATGAGCATTATATTAAGATGAAGACTGACACCACTCCATTAGCTTCAAATGACAGAGCACAGTAAGAAGCAGAGAGGTAGGACCAAGTTTTTTGACCATGCAACCACACGGAATAGTTACACACCACGTCCTTTATTTTAACACAAATTTTATTGTTGCTGCTTATTCCAGATCTCATTTGCCACGGTCTTCTTATCATGTGGACACTGCATTAATACATTGAATTACAAACATGGGTAGTTAACAGGCACATGAAGTATTGTATTGTAGAGCACAGCCAAGTCACTGGCATGTGCAGCACGGACAGCTGAGCAATGCTGCTTTCAAGTAACAGGGAGGGCAGAGTGGCCATGCCAAGAACTTGACTTCAGTTACTCTTCTCTGGAACTGCCTGTTTCTTCCACAATGCAAAATTGAAATGCAGTATAGATATATTTATATAAAAATAGACATCTTTTCCAGGAGTTCTCATAGTGCCAAGTGCAGTTTCAATGCTTTATTGCAGCAGTATTTAGCGTTGAGGTACATACATTGGCTAAGAGGGACAATGGGATCCTGGGGTGCATCAAAAGGAATGTTGCCAGCAGGTCAAAGGAGGTGATCCTCCCCCTCTAGTCTGCCCCGATCAGGCCCCACCTGGAGTATTGTGTCCAGTTCTGGGCTCCCTGGTACAAAAAAGACAGGGATCTCCTGGAGAGAGTCCAGAGGAGGGCTACAAAGGTGACTCAGGGCCTGGAGCATCTCCCCTACGAGGAAAGGCTGAATGAGCTGGGGCTGTTCAGCCTTGAGAAAGAAGACTGAGAGGGGATCTGATCGATGTTCATAAATATCACAAGTGCAGGACACAGGGAGAAATGGCCAGCCTCTTTTCAGTGCTCTGTGGGGACAGGACAAGGGGCAGTGGCCTCAAGTTGGATGCCTGTCTGTGCCACCTGTCCTAGGGAGCCTGCTTTGGTAATGCAGTCCTAGGGAATCTGCTTTGCCAATGATCTCTGGAGGTCCCTTCCAATCCCCACGATTCTGGGATAAAGAGTGCAAATTCTGCTGGAGTCTCTTCCAGATACCACATTTGGTACAAGGGAGTAGTCTTTTCCCCTTGCTTCCTGAAAGGCTGCGTTTTAAGTTAAAACAGTTTCTCTGAACTTTTCCCATTGGATATGTTACCCAATAGTCTTACTCATGAATATCTCTGTTGTAAGGGGAATCAAGTTAATGGGATACCATCATATACAAACACTCCTTGAATACACCTTTTACAGCTGAGTGCCAGCTTCAGGTTGATTTTCATTGAGGTTCAGATCCTTTTGGACTTGTTTCTTCTCTTCCTCATCAAGTTGGGCTTCAATCTCATTTGGATCAATATAGGTATAAAAGTAAGCCATGACAGCAAAAATGATACAAACTGCCAACAGCGAGGCAGCAAACAGCACATACTCTGCCCACTGGAAAAAAGCAACACAGACACATGATTTATCCATCAATAGTTGTTCCTCAAGAGAGTTACATGTTTTTACTGTCTGCAAAGAATGAAGCTAATTCAGGAGATGAAACTGAGCACATAACAAGTACGCATGACTTGGATCGCTAAGTATGAGGTGTATATAATCCATACTCAAGCAATTTAATTTAGGCCCTTCTGAGCAGTTCTGTCTTCAATGAAGACAAAGTTCCATGAAAGCTGGAAAGTTCTACAATATCCTCTTCCTGGAGGCATGGGAGTGGAGCAAGAGCCTTAACAGAAATATTTCAGCCCTCTTTTGGGGCAGGTAATCTCATTTTTAACCAGGTCAGCAGTGAGTTTCTACCAAACACATATTTAGGCAGAGAGTAAGCGCTGAAATCAAAGCTGCCAGACCCATTTGGAAGGCAGGCTTTCCCGTCTCCCACATATTCCTTTTGATTCAATAGGGAGTGCCAGAAACAGCCTGAGAAAGCCTCGCCCAAGGGCTCTTCACCAGGAGAGCCACAGCTTTCACGCCACAAGGAGCAGGAGTTAAAACCCATGGAGCCAGGAGGAGGGATGTGACAGGGCTGAGGTAGGCAGGTAAAGGTTTATTAGCAGCAAACAGAACTTTGGTAGGTTTTAATCCTGTTAGTCTAGAATTTCGGCCCAGATACTCCTAGTATCTTCAAGTGTGACTCATGCAAAAAGCAAGCTAGCTGCACATCAGACCACTGCCTGCTAAGGACAATGTCAAAAGCAAGCCTCTACTACAACCAGTAGTAAGTACAACCGTAAGGCTGCAAATGGAAGGTATAGAAGAAGAGCAGAGAAGTAGCAGTTTTGTTCTTTCCCAGGATTAAAGAGTTACAGACATGTGATTTGTGCTGCTTCACTCCAAAAAAGTCTAGACAATAGAGTGAAACATCCACTTCCAAGTTCAGCTAGGTTATACCCAAAGCAGATACGCAAGATAGCTTAGATGAACCATGTCCCAGAAGTTCCTACATCCCACAAAATAAACTCTACCTGATGAGATTATTCCCTTCTTCTGGTTTTGAAGTGGAAACTGCGTCTTTATGGTTTCAGCACAACAGAAGTGACTGTTACCAGGACATGTTTTCTATATTTTAAATACATTCCATGAGCAAAAAGTACTTAAAACGTTAGTCTTAATGAGTTTATTAAAGACACCCTTTTGGTTTATAGGGTTATAAAAAGTCTTTTATAATTCAAGACATCCAGGATATAACAAGCCTGCAGTAGGAAGTTGAGCATTTTACACCCTTCATTTTCAGGTACACAGCATGGTTCGATCAGTTCCACATCAGCATACAACTTGGGTGCCCTTTTCTTCTCACAACTCAGCTTCCACACAAGGCAAATTTGGAGGAGGAGGGAGTAGGGTTTATCCTCTTATACGGAAACAGGACTGCACGCTATCAAAGGACACACTTCCTAACAGCCCTTCATTAAAAACACCCCTCGGCTGCAAGAGGGCTGCCAAGGTTATGCTGCAATAGGAATGAGGTTCTTTGGCAGCAAAATCTGAAGCTTCAGTGGCTACATCACATACAAGTGATCGCTCCCATTTACTGCGGGGATTTACTAGACCTGAACTGGCTTTTATTGAAGGAAAGGATGATTTTGCTGTAAGAAATGGCACCTTGTCCCAGTTTCAGCTGGGATAGAGTCAATTTTCTTCCTAGCAGCTGGTGCAGTGCACTACAATCTGGCACTGCCAGGGCAGGTTGCAGCCTCAGTTGCTACCAAGGCAGCAGTATTGGGGTCCCATCACCATGCTGGTGCCTGGAGTGCTGTGCCTGTGCTGGAGCCGATGCCATGGGGATGCTGCAAAATCCCCACCGTGTCTGAGCTGATGCCGCTCATGCTGCTGCTGCTGAGCAGCATCCCTCATGAGGGACTCGGGAGGCTATGCTGATAGGCCTTTCACCCTCCGAGATCAGGCTGCCCAGAGAGCGGGTGGATGCCTCATCCCTGGGGGTGTTCAAGGCCAGGCTGCATGGAGCCCTGGGCAACCTTGTGTGGATTCAAGTCTGGAGGACGGTGGCCCTGCCTGTGGCAGGGGGGTTAGAACTCTGTGATCCTTGGGGTCCCTTGCAACCCAGGCCAGTCTATGATTCTGTGATCGTCTGGAATGGCAGAGGGAGTGTGTCACAGTACCACAGGATCCCTTAGTATTGGCTTTAGACAAAAGAGAATTCAAACAGAAAGAAACAACTGAACAGGTGCTGCTCTGCTTAGAAAATCTGGGAGTGTGGTACACAGAAAGGGGCTTCTAGAAGAAAAGCGGGGGATGAAATACCAGAATCTTGATGGGTCTGGAGGGCTCACGATGGGTTGAGAGCTTCCAGCTCCACCATCACACCAGGCCAGGGCTGCAGGGAAGAGTCCAGAGATGCAGATCTGCTGTCCAAGAGGGAGCCCAGGGAGCCCAAGGAGGTTCATGGTTGGAATCTCGATAATTATATTGAGTATCATACAAAGAACTTGTGCAGGTGGGAGTGAGACATTAAAATAGGCACCAAGTGAGTGTGGAGTCCTGCTGGCACCTTCTGAAACAGCATCCTGCTCTGTGGGCCAGCAGGAGAGCTCCGGCCTGTCATGCGGGAGACCAGAGTTTGATTCCCAACGGAGAAGCTGCTCTGGTGGCACTGATTGATTGGTCTTGACTTTGGAGCTGAGTATTGAAAATTGACTTAGGTTGGATGAACTGTTGGTGTGAGGGAAATGAGTCAAGTCTGGTGTGAGTGGTGAGCGACTGAGTCGCAGCAAGTCTGGGAGAGAGACAAAAACTGACCACCAGAAACTCCTGGTTTGTTGGTTTGGGGTTGTATATTTGATGTAACTAATTGGGAACTGAGAATGGGTTAGAGAGAAGGGTGTTGGGTTATAAACAGGAACAGGGATCAAGAAAGAAACTGACTAACTATGGGGGGAAAAGAAAAGGAGTGAAACCCCCAAGAAAAGCCCAGAAGATCCATATGGGGGGTGAAGGGATGAATTGGAAAGTCATCATCCGTCAAAAGGCTGATGGACCTCAACGATGACAATCAGGCCACAGGTCCTAGCCCAAGCATCACGCCGGGGCTGGACTCGGGGAAGGACTGAAGAGGCGGGGATCCTCTGTCCAAGAAGGAGCCCAGGGAGCCTGTGGTGCTCAGCGGGAAACGCCTGGGCAGGCCCTTCGTGATCCCTGTCTTCTCCTTCTTCCTGCTGAGGAGGAGAGAGAATAGACCCAGTTGCAGCCTGGGCCCTCCTGTGGGACCCCCGGGCAGCAGCTCCTCCCCGACTGGCAAGCAGGGATACCCAAAATGGGCAGGGCACAGGTGGAGAGTCTGGGGCAGGAGCTGGGGATCTCCCCAGCACTCACCACGTGTCCTGGTGTGCTGCAGGCTTCTGTGCTCCTCCAGATTTTTGGGAAGAACCTGAGGGGTGATGAGAGCGAGTGAGTGGCTGGCAGGCCCCAGCACAGCCCCGTGTCAGGGCTGCCGTGGGGTGTCAGCCCTTTGCAGGGTGCTCGGTGCCGGGGTCGCTCACCGCTCGGCTGCTCCAGTTGGATTCTCGCCTTGCTCTTCCCAAATATCTTCTTCCAGCACTTCTGCAAGATACCCAGAACGTGAGTGAGTGTGGAGCAGCTCCCAGCCCCATGCCACAGACCCCATGCTCCCCCCACACCACTCCATGTCATTACATGGTGCAGCACAGTGTGGTGGGGAGTAACGGTCACCTACCTTGAGTCTGAGGGCAGAAGGCTCCACTTCCCTTGGGCTCTGCGCCCTGACCTGTCCAGGGGACTGCTCTTGGTCCCTCTGCACTGGCAGCTGCAGAGGGGGGCACTTGGTCAAGAGCTGGCCCTGGCTCTGTCTCTGGCCCCTCAAAGGCTTCAGGGGTCTGCAGGGCTGGAGGTTGATTGGGAGCTTCCAGCTCCACCACTGCACCGGGGCCGGGATCCGGGAAGGAGGACAGAGACATGGATTCTCTGGTAAAGAGGAAGCCAAGGGCGACCGTGTAGCGCAGCGAGCCACGTGGGGACAGGTGATTCAGGGTTATTGTCTCTTCGTTCTCCCTGCAGAGGAGGAGAGAAAAGAGACCCAATTGCAGCCAGGGCCCTCCTGTGGGACCCCTAGGCAGCACCTCCTCCCTGGCAGGCTGGCAGGGATTCTAGAAACAGGCAGGGCACAGGTGGAGGGTCTGGGGCGGGAGCTGGGGGCTCTCCCCAGCACTCACCATATGTCCTGGGGAGTCACAGGATTCTCTGCTCCTCCAGGTATTTGGGAAGAACCTGAGGAGCGATGAAAGCGAGTGAGCGGCCGGCAGCCCCAGCACAGCCCCGTGTCAGGTCTGCCGTGGGGTGTCAGCCCTTTGCAGGGTGCTCTGTGCCGGGGTCACTCACCACTCGGCTGCTCCAGTTGGATTCTCGCCTTGCTCTTCCCAAATATCTTCGTCCAGCACTTCTGCAAGATACCCAGAACGTGAGTGAGTGTGGAGCAGCTCCCAGCCCCATGCCACAGACCCCTTTGCTTCCCCCACACCACTCCATGTCATGACACAATGCAGCGCAGTGTGGTGGGGAGTAGCAATCCCCTACCTTGAATCTGCTGGGAGAACGGTCCACTTCCCCGGGGCTGGACTCAGGGAAGGAGTCGAGAGTCACAGACCCACTGCCAGAGAGGGAGCCCAGGGAGCTCATGGCGCTCAGCGGGGTACCCAGGGACTGGCTCTTCATGCTCCCTGTCTCCTCGTTGTCCGTGCTGAGAAGGAGAGAGAAGAGACCCAGTTGCAGCCTGGGCCCTCCTGTGGGACCCCCGGGCAGCAGCCCCTCCCTGGCAGGCAGTCAGGGATACCCGAGACGTGCAGGGCACAGGTGGACAATCTGGGACAGGAGCTGGGGGTCTCCCCAGCACTCACCACATGTCCTGGTGTGCTGCAGGCTTCTGTGCTCCTCCAGATTTTTGGGAAGAACCTGATGAGGGACGAGACCGTGTGAGCGGCTGGCAGCCCCCAGCACAGCCCCGTGTCAGGGCTGCTGTGGGGTGTCAGTCCTTTGCAGGTTGCTCAGGGCTGGGATCACTCACCGCTCGGCTGCTCCGGGTGCACGCTCACCTTGCTCTTCCCAAATATCTTCGTCCACCAGTTCTGCAAGGCCCCCAGAACATGGGTGAGTGTGGAGCAGCTCCCAGCCCCAAGCTACAGCCCTCTATGCCCCCCCGACAACACTCCATGTCATGACATGGTGCAGCAAGGTGTGGTGGGGAGTAACAGTCACCTACCTTGAGCCTGCTGGGAGAAGGCTCTACTTCCCCAAGGCTGGACTCAGGGAATGAGGGGAGAGACACAGATCCGGAGTCCGAGAAGGAGCCCAGGGAGCCCATGGCGCTAAGCGGGGCAGGTGGGGACTGGCCCTTCATGCTCCTTGTCTCCTCGTTGTCCGTGCTGAGGAGGAGAGAGAAGGGACCAATTGCAGCCTGGGCCCTCCTGTGGGACCCCCGGGCAGCAGCCTCTCCCTGGCAGGCAGGCAGGGATACCCAAAACAGACAGGGCAGAGGTGGAGAGTCTGGAGCAGGAGCTGGGGATCTCCCCAGCACTCACCACATGTTTTTGGGGTCTGCAGGCTTCTCTCCACCTCCACTTGCTTGGGAAGAACCTGATGTGGGACGAGACAGAATGAGAGGCTGGCAGCCCCCAGCACAGCCCCGTGTCAGGGCTGCCTTGGGGTGTAAGACCTTTGCAGGGTGCTCAGGGCTGGGATCACTCACCATTCAGCTGCTCCGAATGGATATTCGCCTTGCTCTTCCCAAACCTCCTCTTCCACCAGTTCTGCAAGACCCCCAGAACGTCGATCAGTGTGGAGCAGCTCCCAGCCCCATGCTACAGCCCTCTTTGCCCCCCCCCCACCGCTCCATGTCATGACAAGGTGCAGCAAAGCGTGGTGGGAAGTAACAGTCACCTACCTTGAGCCTGCTGGGGGAAGGCTCCACTTCCGCAGGGCTGGACTCAGGGAAGGAGGGGAGAGTCACAGATCCGGAGTCCGAGAAGGAGCCCAGGGAGCCCGTGGCACTAAGCGGGGCAGGTGGGGACAGGCCCTTCATGCTCCTTGTCTCCTCGTTGTTCATGCTGAGGAGGAGAGAGAAGGGACCAATTGCAGCCTGGGCCCTCCTGTGGGACCCCCAGGCAGCAGCCTCTCCCTGGCAGGCAGGCAGGGATACCCAAAACGGACAGGGCAGAGGTGGAGTGTCTGGGGCAGGAGCTGAGGGTCTCCCCAGCACTCACCACATGTTCTGGGGGTCTGCAAGATTCAATTCACTTCCAGTTTTTTGGGAAGAACCTGATGAGGGACAAGACCGAGTGAGCGGCTGGCAGCCCCCAGCACAGCCCCGTGTCAGGGCTGCCGTGGGGTGTCAGCCCTTTGCAGGCCGCTCGGTGCTGGGGTCACTTACAGCTTGGCTGCTCTGGATAGACTCTTGACCTGGTCTTCGCAAACCTCTTCCTCCAGCACTTCTGCAAGATCCCCGGAATGTGGGTGAGTGTGGAGCAGCTCCCAGCCCCGTGCCACAGTCCCCCATGCTCCCCCCATAGCACTCTATGTCGTGTCACGGTGCTGCACGGTGTGGTGGGGAGTAACAGTCACCTACCCTGAGTCTCGCCTTGCTCTCCCCATGTCCTTTCCTCCAACGCCTCTGCAAGATCCCCAGAATGTGGGTGAGATGGGAGCAGCTCCCAGCCACCCACACCCCCCTGGCACCACCCCAAGTCAGGACACAGCACAGCTCAGTGTGCTGCAACTTTCTCTTACCCTGAGCCCCCCGGCCCATCGAACGGTGGAGAGGATCCTGACGTACATCCCTAGCATCACGACCGGGATGAGATCAGCCACGGGGATGCCAAAGCAACCCATGGCTTGTGCTGAGCTACAGCTGCGGCACTCGTGTCAGCAGTGAGCTCCGAGATGTCCAGAAATGGCACAACCACAACCAACACGCTGACTGGCACCGGCTGAGGCTGCAGTCTGCAGTGACACTGACAGACTGCAGTGTCCAGTGCCAACTGCCCTGCACCTCATTATACCTGCCCAGCAGCCTCACCCTCCTTTCTGACATCATGGGCATGCTGAGCCCTCACTGGTGCTGAGCCCTCATTGGTGCCATCAGAGGCAGGCTGAACTCTGATTTGATAAATCTGGTGGCACTCCAAGGCATTCCACAGCCAGTGCAGGCAGATGCAAGGGGCCCAGAGGGGCTTGGATGTCCCCCTGGACATATAATCATAGAACCACAGACTGGTCTGTGTTGCAAGGGACCCCAAGGATCGTAAAGCTCCAACCCCCCTGCCACAGGCAGGGCCACCAACCTCCCGGCCTGGATCTACACAAGGTTGCCCATGGCCCCATCCAACCTGGCCTTGAACACCCCCAGGGACGGGGCACACACCCCTTCTCTAGGCAGCCTGTTCCAGCTCCTCAACACTCACTCTGCAAAAAACCTCATCTGCAAACTTGCTGAGGGTGCACTCAGTTCCATCATCAATGTCATTGATAAAGGTGTTCAAAAGCACCGGTCCCAAGAGAGTCCCCTGCTTGTCACCGGCCTCCACCTGGACACAGACCCATTGACCACCACCCTTTGGCTACGTTCTGTGAACCAGTTTCTTATCCACTGCATGGTCCCACCCACCAAATCCACATCTCTTCAGTTTAGAGATAAGGATGCGGTGGGGGGCTGTGTCAAAGGCCTCGCACAAGTGCAGGGAGATGACATCGGTCGCCTTCCCTTTATCTACCGATGCTGCCACTCCATCATAGAAGGTCACCAGACTGGTGAGGCACGACCTTCCCTTGGTGAAGCCGTGCTGGCTGTCCCGGATCACACGCTCATCCCTCACGTGCTCCAAATGAGCATTTTAAATAAGGCCTGGAGTTCAAATGATCAACTATTAATTTCCTTGATTTCAGGGTATCTTCTCTGTAACATGAAAAGATATGCAAAAGACCTTCTGAGCACTCCGGTCGTCTAGACAGCAGCGTACAAAACCCAAACCCTGTCAGACTTAGAGGTTAACCTTACCTCTTTAATCCTCAAAACTAAAGGAGTGAGAACACTTGGTTTTCCAGCCCAAGGACCGAGTCCCTGCACATGGCTTCTAGACAGAGACCCAGCAGTGCTGAGGAGAAGTGCTCACATGTCTACACAAGGTTCTCGGAGGGGGGGGTTTCCCACCAAATTTTGAAGAAGGACTATATTAGCTTTGATTATATCAATCCCTCTTGAAAATGAGATAAAAATCCCATCACCTACGACTATCTCTGTAATACTATACAAGGCTGAAGAGCTGGGGTCTACTTATCAGAAAGCCTTCCCAACTAACTTTACAGCATTAGCAGCTTGCTAGTCATAAAACACACGCATCCCTGCAGTCAATGAGTAGGTTTGCTAGAAGACTACCCTGCAACAACTTATGGCATGTGTCCCAAATAGCAAGAGGGAAAAAAAAGGTTAAACTGTTAAATAAATATTCCACCTGTCGTGGGCAAAACAGTGGGGATACAATTAAGAGCCAACTTAGGAAGCTTAACTTGCATGGCAAAGGAAGGGCTGTCTAGTCTAGCCCAGGTAAGGCTGGCACAAAACCCCCTTAGTTCCTCCCCCGAGGCTGTCCTAGGACACCCTCAGCACCAAGGTGATGGGACACTCAGCACCTTCAATCCACGGGAAAAGCGCTCCCTGGGTGGCCTTAAAGACCAATAGGGATTACTGCCTATGGGATACAGGAGTAGCTGGTGTGCATGGGAAGACCACCTTGGACTTGCATTACCAAACTCAATTTCTAACTCTTTTCATGAGTGATGGACTCTGTGCACATATGTACATGGAGATAGGAGTGCCAGCAACTGTGCAGGAACCATGGATCACCACCGGTGATACGCACATTGCTTGACTAGATCTCAGTGATCACTTGCACAAATCACGCTCTACCAGCCATAAAGTGGGAGAAGAGTAGCAGCAGCCACGTATGAGTGCAGTGATAGGCCTGGCCAGGCTAGGGGAAGGGCCAGGGAGCCCAAGGTATCTGCTGGAGAAAGTGTAGGGTATGGATCTAAATCCAGCAATTCCCAGAACAATACGGAACCACTAGCACTCCACAACATGGTTCATAGAGCTAGAGGAGCCAAGTAAGTAGTAAAATGTAGTCCTTCCCCCTATAAGTTTAATGAGCATTATATTAAGATGAAGACTGACACCACTCCATTAGCTTCAAATGACAGAGCACAGTAAGAAGCAGAGAGGTAGGACCAAGTTTTTTGACCATGCAACCACACGGAATAGTTACACACCACGTCCTTTATTTTAACACAAATTTTATTGTTGCTGCTTATTCCAGATCTCATTTGCCACGGTCTTCTTATCATGTGGACACTGCATTAATACATTGAATTACAAACATGGGTAGTTAACAGGCACATGAAGTATTGTATTGTAGAGCACAGCCAAGTCACTGGCATGTGCAGCACGGACAGCTGAGCAATGCTGCTTTCAAGTAACAGGGAGGGCAGAGTGGCCATGCCAAGAACTTGACTTCAGTTACTCTTCTCTGGAACTGCCTGTTTCTTCCACAATGCAAAATTGAAATGCAGTATAGATATATTTATATAAAAATAGACATCTTTTCCAGGAGTTCTCATAGTGCCAAGTGCAGTTTCAATGCTTTATTGCAGCAGTATTTAACTTTGAGGTACATACATTGGCTAAGAGGGACAATGGGATCCTGGGGTGCATCAAAAGGAATGTTGCCAGCAGGTCAAAGGAGGTGATCCTCCCCCTCTAGTCTGCCCTGATCAGGCCCCATCTGGAGTATTGTGTCCAGTTCTGGGCTCCCTGGTACAAAAAAGACAGGGATCTCCTGGAGAGAGTCCAGAGGAGGGCTACAAAGGTGACTCAGGGCCTGGAGCATCTCCCCTACGAGGAAAGGCTGAATGAGCTGGGGCTGTTCAGCCTTGAGAAAGAAGACTGAGAGGGGATCTGATCGATGTTCATAAATATCACAAGTGCAGGACACAGGGAGAAATGGCCAGCCTCTTTTCAGTGCTCTGTGGGGACAGGACAAGGGGCAGTGGCCTCAAGTTGGATGCCTGTCTGTGCCACCTGTCCTAGGGAGCCTGCTTTGGCAATGCAGTCCTAGGGAATCTGCTTTGCCAATGATCTCTGGAGGTCCCTTCCAATCCCCACGATTCTGGGATAAAGAGTGCAAATTCTGCTGGAGTCTCTTCCAGATACCACATTTGGTACAAGGGAGTAGTCTTTTCCCCTTGCTTCCTGAAAGGCTGCGTTTTAAGTTAAAACAGTTTCTCTGAACTTTTCCCATTGGATATGTTACCCAATAGTCTTACTCATGAATATCTCTGTTGTAAGGGGAATCAAGTTAATGGGATACCATCATATACAAACACTCCTTGAATACACCTTTTACAGCTGAGTGCCAGCTTCAGGTTGATTTTCATTGAGGTTCAGATCCTTTTGGACTTGTTTCTTCTCTTCCTCATCAAGTTGGGCTTCAATCTCATTTGGATCAATATAGGTATAAAAGTAAGCCATGACAGCAAAAATGATACAAACTGCCAACAGCAAGGCAGCAAACAGCACATACTCTGCCCACTGGAAAAAAAGCAACACAGACACATGATTTATCCATCAATAGTTGTTCCTCAAGAGAGTTACATGTTTTTACTGTCTGCAAAGAATGAAGCTAATTCAGGAGATGAAACTGAGCACATAACAAGTACGCGTGACTTGGATCGCTAAGTATGAGGTGTATATAATCCATACTCAAGCAATTTAATTTAGGCCCTTCTGAGCAGTTCTGTCTTCAATGAAGACAAAGTTCCATGAAAGCTGGAAAGTTCTACAATATCCTCTTCCTGGAGGCATGGGAGTGGAGCAAGAGCCTTAACAGAAACATTTCAGCCCTCTTTTGGGGCAGGTAATCTCATTTTTAACCAGGCCAGCAGTGATCCTGCTTCCACTTAGGTCAGCAGTGAAGTTTCTACCAAACACATATTTAGGCAGAGAGTAAGCGCTGAAATCAAAGCTGCCAGACCCATTTGAAAGGCAGGCTTTCCCGTCTCCCACATATTCCTTTTGATTCAATAGGGAGTGCCAGAAACAGCCTGAGAAAGCCTCGCCCAAGGGCTCTTCACCAGGAGAGCCACAGCTTCCACACCACAAGGAGCAGGAGTTAAAACCCATGGAGCCAGGAGGAGGGATGTGACAGGGCTGAGGTAGGCAGGTAAAGGTTTATTAGCAGCAAACAGAACTTTGGTAGGTTTTAATCCCGTTAGTCTAGAATTTCAGCCCAGAAGTTGACAGCATTTCCACACCATGAAAAACTATCCATTGTAGAGGTGCTAGGAACTGCTGCCTGAGAGAGAAAAGGCCTGACAGAGCAAGAAGGAGAAACCTTTGTCAGAAGTATTTGTTATAGTCATTTGATTTGTGCATGTACACCAAGGAAGCACTGGGGAAAGGCCAACAGAAACTTTAGATGTGGGTCCAGAAAACAAAATTACCACCCTGTTGCCACATGCTTCAACACCAGTGTTAATCCAGACAGTTTATGAATATTCATAACTCCCTTATATACACTCCAGTGAGATTCAGTCAAGCACCAGTTCTGCAAGTGACTGGTACGCTCTTGCTGCTAACACCAGCCTCCCACATTCCAATTACACATCTGCCCCAACATTGACATTCAAAAGCTGTGGTTGAGGATTATCAGCCATGACCACCCCAACCCCCCCCCTCCAAGAGTAGAGCTACTTTCTCATCGTGTTACATAAACTTATGCTAATTGGTTTTGTGCTTACCTGCTCACTGAGTTTGGATGCTCCAGCCACAATAAGGACAATTATATTACCAACAGCTACAGTTAGCAGCCATCCTGCCTGCAGCACTGCCTTCATGTTAGATGGGGCCTGTAGGAGTAAATGCGTTTCAGTTTTAGTCAAACACTGCTGTCAGTTATTTTCTGACGTTTACTGCATTCTTTAGATTGGTTCTCAGGGGGAGGAGGATTTCTTGGGGGTTTTATGTTGCTTTTTTTTTTTAATTAAACATTGCTAGAGCACTAAATAGGCAATGGGAAGGCTTTTAAGAGCTAAGAGATTCACAGTACTGACTGTAAGACACCTTTCTCTTTGTACACACTGAGTAACTAACAAGCACATCTTACTTCTGAATCAGTCACACAAAGCACACTAATTTAAACTGAGTGCATCACAGCCTACCAAGTCACACCTTAGTGTTCCCATTGCAGCAGTTTATAGACTTGGAATTAAGGGAAGAAACACACAGAGCTAATACTACAAACTGAAGCTGGATGATAGAAGAGGAACTAAGAGTGTATAATTAAACTGCTGCTAGAGACTGTATGGAGCAAACTGGTGTGGGGACAAGGTGGCAGCACTTGTTCATTTGAGGGCTCTCCAGTTTGGTTCTCTAACAGCAGTATAGCTTCCACTTCTTTTAAGTAGGAAGTTGCATGCAAGAAGGAGGTTTGAGGACTGGCAGTTGAGTCTTCAAGCAATACAACTCAGGCTTGCTTTATGGGAAAACACTGAAGGGAAGTGAAATAAGGCCAACTTGCACCAGCCTGTATGGAACTACCACTTAAAACCAATAAATCACAGATGATCTTAACTTGTACCAGGGTGAGGACTCCACTCAGGACTCTTAATACAATGACAGTTCTGAAGAGCAAAACCTACCTGCGAGTATGAAAACTCCAGCCCAGTGACAGAGAAGACTACTTCTCCACATGTAAGAAGAAAATATTGAGGGATCTGCCAAGCCATGTGGACTGTATTGGGTGGGATGTCATCAAAATACTTTAGACCAAGAGAGCTTGCAGTACACTGGAAATTAAAATAGCATGTTAGCAATAGT
Organism: Laterallus jamaicensis coturniculus; assembly: GCA_022605575.1. Taxonomy (NCBI): domain Eukaryota; kingdom Metazoa; phylum Chordata; class Aves; order Gruiformes; family Rallidae; genus Laterallus; species Laterallus jamaicensis. Next base: position 526,408 of record JAKCOX010000019.1, on the reverse strand, counting down.
GAGTCTGTGCAGTAAAGGCACTCTTTATCATATACACACAAAGTTTTGGGTGAGTAAGAAATGCTGTATACAAAGCACTGCATACCTAGTTCTGGGTAGTTATTTTACAGCAAACTCAGGGTCTAACAAGGCTAAGGATTTAAGGTCATTAGTGATGAACACAAATTCTTTCATCATATCATTATTACAGGCATCATTTTTTTATAGTCCATGATGGTTTTATGTCCTGTTTAATATACCAGAATTCTATCATACATACAACTCAGGGCAAGAGGAATAGTTCTACAGGCTTTTTTAGTTAGAGAAAATATTGAGGTGAACCATAACTCTGTATTGTCCGTCCAACAGCACTGGCAACTCACCTCATTAATTACAATTGTAATGGCACCACCAAATCCAAATGCCTCTGAAGAAGCTGAACAAGAGACTGAGTCTGTAATAGCTGTAATCTCATCTGTTCTGAAAAGGACAAAATACAGTTCAGACCATAGGTATAGACAATTGCATTCTGTAACATAAAGGAGTTTTACATCATTCTCCCAAGGGCAAATATGTTTTGAAGTGGTTAGCTTAGGGTGAAGGAAAATGCTTACCTTCCACCTGGGAAGAGGCTATAATTGCTGGCAGAAAGCGGCATCAGTGTTCCAAAAGAAGTGCCACCCATAGTGATGCTGACACTTTTACCCAAATTATTGATGAACCTTTAAAATGTAAGAGTGATGAAACACTAAACAAAATATGCTTTAGTTAAAGAACATAGGTTTTATTTTTGAAGGAACTCCTAATATCTTCAAGTGTGACTAAAGCAAAAAGCAAGCTAGCTGCACACCAGACCACTGCCTGCTAAGGACAGTGTCAAAAGCAAGCCTCTACAACCAGTAGTAAGTACAACCATAAGGCTGCAAATGGAAGGTATAGAAGAACAGCAGAGAAGTAGCAGTATTGTTCGTTCACATGATTAAAGAGTTACAGACATGTGATTTGTGCTGCTTCACTCCAAAAAAGTCTAGACAATAGAGTGAAACATCCACTTCCAAGTTCAGCTAAGTTATACCCAAAGCAGATACGCAAGATAGCTTAGATGAACCATGTCCCAGAAGTTCCTACATCCCACAAACATTGAGTGAAGCCTCCAGCAAGTACAGAGTTCCTACAGTATAGAAGACTTAAGCAAGAAGAGTCCACCCAAGGTGCAGGCTGAAGAGAGAGTCTCATTACTGCCAGAATTTGGGAGCAAAATAAACTCTACCTGATGAGATTATTCCCTTCTTCTGGTTTTGAAGTGGAAACTGCATCTTTATGGTTTCAGCACAACAGAAGTGACTGTTACCAGGACATGTTTTCTATATTCTAAATACATTCCATGAGCAAAAAGTACTTAAACCATTAGTCTTAATGAGTTTATTAAAGACACCCTTTTGGTTTATAGGGTTATAAAAAGTCTATTATAATTCAAGACATCCAGGTTGTAACAAGCCTGCAGTAGGAAGTTGAGCATTTTACACCCTTCATTTTCAGGTACACAGCATGGTTCGATCAGTTCCACATCAGCATACAACTTGGGTGCCCTTTTCTTCTCACAACTCAGCTTCCACACAAGGCAAATTTGGAGGAGGAGGGAGTAGGGTTTATCCTCTTATACGGAAACAGGACTGCACGCTATCAAAAGACACACTTCCTAACAGCCCTTCATTAAAAACACCCCTCGGCTGCAAGAGGGCTGCCAAGGTTATGCTGCAATAGGAATGAGGTTCTTTGGCAGCAAAATCTGAAGCTTCAGTGGCTACATCACATACAAGTGATCGCGTCCATTCACTGCGGGGATTTACTAGACCTGAACCGGCTTTTATTGAAGGAAAGGATGATTTTGCTGTAAGAAATGGCACCTTGTCCCGGTTTCAGCTGGGATAGAGTCAATTTTCTTCCTAGCAGCTGGTGCAGTGCACTACAATCTGGCACTGCCAGGGCAGGTTGCAGCCTCAGTTGCTACCAAGCCAGCAGTATTGGGGTCCCATCACCATGCTGGTGCCTGGAGTGCTGTGCCTGTGCTGGAGCCGATGCCATGGGGATGCTGCAAAATCCCCACCGTGTCTGAGCTGATGCCGTTCATGCTGCTGCTGCTGAGCAGCATCCCTCATGAGGGACTCGGGAGGCTATGCTGATAGGCCTTTCACCCTCCGAGATCAGGCTGCCCAGAGAGGGGGTGGATGCCTCATCCCTGGGGGTGTTCAAGGCCAGGCTGCATGGAGCCCTGGGCAACCTTGCGTGGATTCAAGCCTGGAGGTCGGTGGCCCTGCCTGTGGCAGGGGGGTTAGAACTCTGTGATCCTTGGGGTCCCTTGCAACCCAGGCCAGTCTATGATTCTGTGATCGTCTGGAATGGCAGAGGGAGTGTGTCACAGTACCACAGGATCCCTTAGTATTGGCTTTAGACAAAAGAGAATTCAAACAGAAAGAAACAACTGAAGAGGTGCTGCTCTGCTTAGAAAATCTGGGAGTGTGGTACACGGAAAGGGGCTTCTAGAAGAAAAGCGGGGAATGAAATACCAGAATCTTGATGGGTCTGGAGGACTCACGATGGGTTGAGAGCTTCCAGCTCCACCATCGCACCAGGCCAGGGCTGCAGGGAAGAGTCCAGAGATGCAGATCTGCTGTCCAAGAGGGAGCCCAAGGAGGTTCATGGTTGGAATCTCGATAATTATATTGAGTATCATACAAAGAACTTGTGCAGGTGGGAGTGAGACATTAAAGTAGGCACCAAGTGAGTGTGGAGTCCTGCTGCCACCTTCTGTAACAGCGTCCTGCTCTGTGGGCCAGCAGGAGAGCTCCGGCCAGTCATGCGGGAGACCAGAGTTTGATTCCCAACGGAGACGCTGCTCTGGTGGCACTGATTGATTGGTCTTGACTTTGGAGTTGAGTATTGAAAATTGACTTAGGTTGGATGAACTGTTGGTGTGAGGGAAATGAGTCAAGTCTGGTGTGAGTGGTGAGCGACTGAGTCGCAGCGAGTCTGGGAGAGAGACAAAAACTGACCACCAGAAACTCCTGGTTTGTTGGTTCGGGGTTGTATATTTGATGTAACTAATGGGAAACTGAGAATGGGTTTGAGAGAAGGGAGTTGAGTTATAAACAGGAACAGGGATTAAGAGAGAAACTAACTATGGGGGGAAAACAAAAGGAGTGAAACCCCCAAGAAAAGCCCAGAAGATCCATGGCGGGGTGAAGGGATGAATTGACTCCGTCATCATCCGTCAAAAGGCTGATGGACCTCAACGATGACAATCAGGCCACAGGTCCTAGCCCAAGCATCACGCCGGGGCTGGACTCGGGGAAGGACTGGAGAGGTGGGGATCCTCTGTCCAAGAAGGAGCCCAGGGAGCCCGTGGTGCTCAGCGGGAAACGCATGGGCAGGCCCTTCGTGCTCCATGTCTCCTCCTTCTTCCTGCTGAGGAGGAGAGAGAATAGACCCAGTTGCAGCCTGGGCCCTCCTGTGGGACCCCCGGGCAGCAGCCCCTCCCCGGCTGGCAGGCAGGGATACCCAAAATGGGCAGGGCACAGGTGGAGAGTCTGGGGCAGGAGCTGGGGATCTCCCCAGCACTCACCATATGTCCTGGGGAGTCACAGGATTCTCTGCTCCTCCAGGTTTTTGGGAAGAACCTGAGGGGTGATGAAAGCGAGTGAGTGGCTGGCAGGCCCCGGCACAGCCCCGTGTCAGGTCTGCCATGGGGTGTCAGCCCTTTGCAGGGTGCTCGGTGCCGGGGTCGCTCACCGCTCGGCTGCTCCAGTTGGATTCTCGCCTTGCTCTTCCCAAATATCTTCTTCCAGCACTTCTGCAAGATACCCAGAACGTGAGTGAGTGTGGAGCAGCTCCCAGCCCCATGCCACAGACCCCATGCTCCCCCCACACCACTCCATGTCATGACACGATTCAGCACAGTGTGGTGGGGAGTAACAGTCACCTACCTTGAGTCTGAGGGCAGAAGGCTCCACTTCCCTGGGGCTCTGCGCCCTCACCTGTCCAGGGGACTGCTCTTGGTCCCTCTGCACTGGCAGCTGCAGAGGGGGGTGCTTGGTCAAGGGCTGGCCCTGGCTCTGTCTCTGGCCCCTCAAAGGTTTCAGGGGTCTGCAGTGCTGGAGATTGATTGGGAGGTTCCAGCTCCACCACTGCACCGGGGCCGGGATCCGGGAAGGAGGACAGAGACATGGATTCTCTGGTAAAGAGGAAGCCAAGGGCAACCATGTAGCGCAGCGAGGCGTGCGGGGACAGGTGCTTGAAGCTCATTGTCTCTTCGTTCTCCCTGCAGAGGAGGAGAGAGAAGAGACCCAATTGCAGCAAGGGCCCTCCTGTGGGACCCCTAGGCAGCACCTCCTCCCTGGCAGGCTGGCAGGGATTCTAGAAACAGGCAGGGCACAGGTGGAGAGTCTGGGGCAGGAGCTGGGGGTCTCCCCAGCACTCACCATATGTCCTGGGGAGTCACAGGATTCTCTGCTCCTCCAGGTATTTGGGAAGAACCTGAGGAGCGATGAAAGCGAGTGAGCGGCCGGCAGCCCCAGCACAGCCTGTGTCAGGGCTGCCGTGGGGTGTCAGCCCTTTGCAGGGTGCTCTGTGCCGGGGTCACTCACCGCTCGGCTGCTCCAGTTGGACTCTCGCCTTGCTCTTGGCAAACATCTTCTTCCAGCACTTCTGCAAGATACCCAGAACATGAGTGAGTGTGGAGCAGCTCCCAGCCCCATGCCACAGACCCCTTTGCTTCCCCCACACCACTCCATGTCATGACACAATGCAGCGCAGTGTGGTGGGGAGTAGCAATCCCCTACCTTGAATCTGCTGGGAGAACGGTCCACTTCCCCGGGGCTGGACTCAGGGAAGGAGTCGAGAGTCACAGACCCACTGCCTGAGAGGGAGCCCAGGGAGCTCATGGCGCTCAGCGGGGCACCCGGGGACCGGCTCTTCATGCTCCCTGTCTCCTCGTTGTCCGTGCTGAGGAGGAGAGAGAAGAGACCCAGTTGCAGCCTGGGCCCTCCTGTGGGACCCCCGGGCAGCAGCCCCTCCCTGGCAGGCAGTCAGGGATACCCGAGACGTGCAGGGCACAGGTGGACAATCTGGGACAGGAGCTGGGGGTCTCCCCAGCACTCACCACATGTCCTGGTGTGCTGCAGGCTTCTGTGCTCCTCCAGATTTTTGGGAAGAACCTGATGAGGGACGAGACCGTGTGAGCGGCTGGCAGCCCCCAGCACAGCCCCGTGTCAGGGCTGCTGTGGGGTGTCAGTCCTTTCCAGAGTGCTCAGGGCTGGGATCACTCACCGCTCGGCTGCTCCGGGTGCACGCTCGCCTTGCTCTTCCCAAATATCTTCTTCCACCAGTTCTGCAAGGCCCCCAGAACATGGGTGAGTGTGGAGCAGCTCCCAGCCCCAAGCTACAGCCCTCTATGCCCCCCCGACAACACTCCATGTCATGACATGGTGCAGCAAGGTGTGGTAGGGAGTAACAGTCACTTACCTTGAGCCTGCTGGGGGAAGGCTCTACTTCCCCAGGGCTGGACTCAGGGAAGGAGGGGAGAGACACAGATCCGGAGTCCGAGAAGGAGCCCAGGGAGCCCATGGCGCTAAGCGGGGCAGGTGGGACAGGCCCTTCATGCTCCTTGTCTCCTCGTTGTCCGTGCTGAGGAGGAGAGAGAAGGGACCAATTGCAGCCTGGGCCCTCCTGTGGGACCCCCAGGCAGCAGCCTCTCCCTGGCAGGCAGGCAGGGATACCCAAAACGGACAGGGCAGAGGTGTAGTGTCTGGGGCAGGAGCTGAGGGTCTCCCCAGCACTCACCACATGTTCTGGGGGTCGGCAGGCTTCTCTCCACCTCCACTTGCTTGGGAAGAACCTGATGTGGGACAAGACAAAATGAGAGGCTGGCAGCCTCCAGCACAGCCCCTTGTAAGGGCTGCCTTGGGGTGTCAGCCCTTTGCAGGGTGCTCAGGGCTGGGATCACTCACCATTTGGCTGCTCGGAATGCACACTCGCCTTGCTCTTCCCAAACCTCCTCTTCCACCAGTTCTGCAAGACCCCCAGAACATGCATGAGTGTGGAGCAGCTCCCAGCCCCATGCTACAGCCCTCTATGCCCCCCCCACACCACTCCATGTCATGACATGGTGCAGCAAAGCGTGGTGGGGAGTAACAGTCACCTACCTTGTGCCTGCTGGGGGAAGGCTCCACTTCCGCAGAGCTGGACTCAGAGAAGGAGGGGAGAGTCACTGATCCGGAGTCCGAGAAGGAGCCCAGGGAGCCCAGGGCACTAAGCGGGGCAGGTGGGGACAGGCCCTTCATGCTCCTTGTCTCCTTGTTGTCCGTGCTGAGGAGGAGAGAGAAGGGACCAGTTGCAGCCTGGGCCCTCCTGTGGGACCCCCAGGCAGCAGCCTCTCCCTGGCAGGCTGGCAGGGATACCCAAAACGGACAGGGCAGAGGTGGAGAGTCTGGGGCAGGAGCTGGGGGCTCTCCCCAGCACTCACCACATGTTCTGGGGGTCTGCAAGATTCAATTCACTTCCAGTTTTTTGGGAAGAACCTGATGAGGGACAAGACCGTGTGAGCGGCTGGCAGCCCCCAGCACAGCCCCGTGTCAGGGCTGCCTTGGGGTGTCAGCCCTTTGCAGGCCGCTCGGTGCTGGGGTCACTTACAGCTTGGCTGCTCTGGATAGACTCTTGACCTGGTCTTCGCAAACCTCTTCCTCCAGCACTTCTGCAAGATCCCCGGAATGTGGGTGAGTGTGGAGCAGCTCCCAGCCCCGTGCCACAGTCCCCCATGCTCCCCCCATAGCACTCTATGTCGTGTCACGGTGCTGCATGGTGTGGTGGGGAGTAACAGTCACCTACCCTGAGTCTCGCCTTGCTCTTCCCATGTCCTTTCCTCCAACGCCTCTGCAAGATCCCCAGAATGTGGGTGAGATGGGAGCAGCTCCCAGCCACTCACACCCCCCTGACACCACCCCAAGTCAGGACACAGCACAGCTCAGTGTGCTGCAACGTTCTCTTACCCTGAGCCCCCCGGCCCATCGAACGGTGGAGAGGATCCTGACGTACATCCCTAGCATCACGACCGGGATGAGATCAGCCACGGGGATGCCAAAGCAACCCATGGCTTGTGCTGAGCTACAGCTGTGGCACTCGTGTCAGCAGTGAGCTCCGAGATGTCCAGAAATGGCACAACCACAACCAACACGCTGACTGGCACCGGCTGAGGCTGCAGTCTGCAGTGACACTGACAGACTGCAGTGTCCAGTGCCAACTGCCCTGCACCTCATTATACCTGCCCAGCAGCCTCACCCTCCTTTCTGACATCATGGGCATGCTGAGCCCTCACTGGTGCTGAGCCCTCATTGGTGCCATCAGAGGCAGGCTGAACTCTGATTTGATAAATCTGGTGGCACTCCAAGGCATTCCACAGCCAGTGCAGGCAGATGCAAGGGGCCCAGAGGGGCTTGGATGTCCCCCTGGACATATAATCATAGAACCACAGACTGGTCTGTGTTGCAAGGGACCCCAAGGATCGTAAAGCTCAAACCCCCCTGCCACAGGCAGGGCCACCAACCTCCTGGCCTGGATCTACACAAGGTTGCCCATGGCCCCATCCAACCTGGCCTTGAACACCCCCAGGGACGGGGCACACACCCCCTCTCTAGGCAGCCTGTTCCAGCTCCTCAACACTCACTCTGCAAAAAACCTCATCTGCAAACTTGCTGAGGGTGCACTCAGTTCCATCATCAATGTCATTGATAAAGGTGTTCAAAAGCACCGGTCCCAAGAGAGTCCCCTGCTTGTCACCGGCCTCCACCTGGACACAGACCCATTGACCACCACCCTTTGCCTACGTTCTGTGAACCAGTTTCTTATCCACTGCATGGTCCCACCCATCAAATCCACATCTCTCCAGTTTAGAGATAAGGATGCGGTGGGGGGCTGTGTCAAAGGCCTCGCACAAGTGCAGGGAGATGACATCGGTCGCCTTCCCTTTATCTACCGATGCTGCCACTCCATCATAGAAGGTCACCAGACTGGTGAGGCACGACCTTCCCTTGGTGAAGCCGTGCTGGCTGTCCCGGATCACACGCTCATCCCTCACGTGCTCCAAATGAGCATTTTAAATAAGGCCTGGAGTTCAAATGATCAACTATTAATTTCCTTGATTTCAGGATATCTTCTCTGTAACATGAAAAGATATGCAAAAGACCTTCTGAGCACTCCGGTCGTCTAGACAGCAGCGTACAAAACCCAAACCCTGTCAGACTTAGAGGTTAACCTTACCTCTTTAATCCTCAAAACTAAAGGAGTGAGAACACTTGGTTTTCTAGCCCAAGGACCGAGTCCCTGCACATGGCTTCTAGACAGAGACCCAGCAGTGCTGAGGAGAAGTGCTCACATGTCTACACAAGGTTCTCGGAGGGGGGGGTTTCCCACCAAATTTTGAAGAAGGACTATATTAGCTTTGATTATATCAATCCCTCTTGAAAATGAGATAAAAATCCCATCACCTACGACTATCTCTGTAATACTATACAAGGCTGAAGAGCTGGGGTCTACTTATCAGAAAGCCTTCCCAACTAACTTTACAGCATTAGCAGCTTGCTAGTCATAAAACACACGCATCCCTGCAGTCAATGAGTAGGTTTGCTAGAAGACTACCCTGCAACAACTTATGGCATGTGTCCCAAATAGCAAGAGGGAAAAAAAAGGTTAAACTGTTAAATAAATATTCCACCTGTCGTGGGCAAAACAGTGGGGATACAATTAAGAGCCAACTTAGGAAGCTTAACTTGCATGGCAAAGGAAGGGCTGTCTAGTCTAGCCCAGGTAAGGCTGGCACAAAACCCCCTTAGTTCCTCCCCCGAGGCTGTCCTAGGACACCCTCAGCACCAAGGTGATGGGACACTCAGCACCTTCAATCCACGGGAAAAGCGCTCCCTGGGTGGCCTTAAAGACCAATAGGGATTACTGCCTATGGGATACAGGAGTAGCTGGTGTGCATGGGAAGACCACCTTGGACTTGCATTACCAAACTCAATTTCTAACTCTTTTCATGAGTGATGGACTCTGTGCACATATGTACATGGAGATAGGAGTGCCAGCAACTGTGCAGGAACCATGGATCACCACCGGTGATACGCACATTGCTTGACTAGATCTCAGTGATCACTTGCACAAATCACGCTCTACCAGCCATAAAGTGGGAGAAGAGTAGCAGCAGCCACATATGAGTGCAGTGATAGGCCTGGCCAGGCTAGGGGAAGGGCCAGGGAGCCCAAGGTATCTGCTGGAGAAAGTGTAGGGTATGGATCTAAATCCAGCAATTCCCAGAACAATACGGAACCACTAGCACTCCACAACATGGTTCATAGAGCTAGAGGAGCCAAGTAAGTAGTAAAATGTAGTCCTTCCCCCTATAAGTTTAATGAGCATTATATTAAGATGAAGACTGACACCACTCCATTAGCTTCAAATGACAGAGCACAGTAAGAAGCAGAGAGGTAGGACCAAGTTTTTTGACCATGCAACCACACGGAATAGTTACACACCACGTCCTTTATTTTAACACAAATTTTATTGTTGCTGCTTATTCCAGATCTCATTTGCCACGGTCTTCTTATCATGTGGACACTGCATTAATACATTGAATTACAAACATGGGTAGTTAACAGGCACATGAAGTATTGTATTGTAGAGCACAGCCAAGTCACTGGCATGTGCAGCACGGACAGCTGAGCAATGCTGCTTTCAAGTAACAGGGAGGGCAGAGTGGCCATGCCAAGAACTTGACTTCAGTTACTCTTCTCTGGAACTGCCTGTTTCTTCCACAATGCAAAATTGAAATGCAGTATAGATATATTTATATAAAAATAGACATCTTTTCCAGGAGTTCTCATAGTGCCAAGTGCAGTTTCAATGCTTTATTGCAGCAGTATTTAACGTTGAGGTACATACATTGGCTAAGAGGGACAATGGGATCCTGGGGTGCATCAAAAGGAATGCTGCCAGCAGATCAAAGGAGGTGATCCTCCCCCTCTAGTCTGCCCCGATCACGCCCCGTCTGGAGTATTGTGTCCAGTTCTGGGCTCCCTGGTACAAAAAAGACAGGGATCTCCTGGAGAGAGTCCAGAGGAGGGCTACAAAGGTGACTCAGGGCCTGGAGCATCTCCCCTACGAGGAAAGGCTGAATGAGCTGGGGCTGTTCAGCCTTGAGAAAGAAGACTGAGAGGGGATCTGATCGATGTTCATAAATATCACAAGTGCAGGACACAGGGAGAAATGGCCAGCCTCTTTTCAGTGCTCTGTGGGGACAGGACAAGGGGCAGTGGCCTCAAGTTGGATGCCTGTCTGTGCCACCTGTCCTAGGGAGCCTGCTTTGGCAATGCAGTCCTAGGGAACCTGCTTTGCCAATGATCTCTGGAGGTCCCTTCCAATCCCCACGATTCTGGGATAAAGAGTGCAAATTCTGCTGGAGTCTCTTCCAGATACCACATTTGGTACAAGGGAGTAGTCTTTTCCCCTTGCTTCCTGAAAGGCTGCGTTTTAAGTTAAAACAGTTTCTCTGAACTTTTCCCATTGGATATGTTACCCAATAGTCTTACTCATGAATATCTCTGTTGTAAGGGGAATCAAGTTAATGGGATACCATCATATACAAACACTCCTTGAATACACCTTTTACAGCTGAGTGCCAGCTTCAGGTTGATTTTCATTGAGGTTCAGATCCTTTTGGACTTGTTTCTTCTCTTCCTCATCAAGTTGGGCTTCAATCTCATTTGGATCAATATAGGTATAAAAGTAAGCCATGACAGCAAAAATGATACAAACTGCCAACAGCAAGGCAGCAAACAGCACATACTCTGCCCACTGGAAAAAAAGCAACACAGACACATGATTTATCCATCAATAGTTGTTCCTCAAGAGAGTTACATGTTTTTACTGTCTGCAAAGAATGAAGCTAATTCAGGAGATGAAACTGAGCACATAACAAGTACGCGTGACTTGGATCGCTAAGTATGAGGTGTATATAATCCATACTCAAGCAATTTAATTTAGGCCCTTCTGAGCAGTTCTGTCTTCAATGAAGACAAAGTTCCATGAAAGCTGGAAAGTTCTACAATATCCTCTTCCTGGAGGCATGGGAGTGGAGCAAGAGCCTTAACAGAAACATTTCAGCCCTCTTTTGGGGCAGGTAATCTCATTTTTAACCAGGCCAGCAGTGATCCTGCTTCCACTTAGGTCAGCAGTGAAGTTTCTACCAAACACATATTTAGGCAGAGAGTAAGCGCTGAAATCAAAGCTGCCAGACCCATTTGAAAGGCAGGCTTTCCCGTCTCCCACATATTCCTTTTGATTCAATAGGGAGTGCCAGAAACAGCCTGAGAAAGCCTCGCCCAAGGGCTCTTCACCAGGAGAGCCACAGCTTCCACACCACAAGGAGCAGGAGTTAAAACCCATGGAGCCAGGAGGAGGGATGTGACAGGGCTGAGGTAGGCAGGTAAAGGTTTATTAGCAGCAAACAGAACTTTGGTAGGTTTTAATCCCGTTAGTCTAGAATTTCAGCCCAGAAGTTGACAGCATTTCCACACCATGAAAAACTATCCATTGTAGAGGTGCTAGGAACTGCTGCCTGAGAGAGAAAAGGCCTGACAGAGCAAGAAGGAGAAACCTTTGTCAGAAGTATTTGTTATAGTCATTTGATTTGTGCATGTACACCAAGGAAGCACTGGGGAAAGGCCAACAGAAACTTTAGATGTGGGTCCAGAAAACAAAATTACCACCCTGTTGCCACATGCTTCAACACCAGTGTTAATCCAGACAGTTTATGAATATTCATAACTCCCTTATATACACTCCAGTGAGATTCAGTCAAGCACCAGTTCTGCAAGTGACTGGTACGCTCTTGCTGCTAACACCAGCCTCCCACATTCCAATTACACATCTGCCCCAACATTGACATTCAAAAGCTGTGGTTGAGGATTATCAGCCATGACCACCCCAACCCCCCCCCTCCAAGAGTAGAGCTACTTTCTCATCGTGTTACATAAACTTATGCTAATTGGTTTTGTGCTTACCTGCTCACTGAGTTTGGATGCTCCAGCCACAATAAGGACAATTATATTACCAACAGCTACAGTTAGCAGCCATCCTGCCTGCAGCACTGCCTTCATGTTAGATGGGGCCTGTAGGAGTAAATGCGTTTCAGTTTTAGTCAAACACTGCTGTCAGTTATTTTCTGACGTTTACTGCATTCTTTAGATTGGTTCTCAGGGGGAGGAGGATTTCTTGGGGGTTTTATGTTGCTTTTTTTTTTTTAATTAAACATTGCTAGAGCACTAAATAGGCAATGGGAAGGCTTTTAAGAGCTAAGAGATTCACAGTACTGACTGTAAGACACCTTTCTCTTTGTACACACTGAGTAACTAACAAGCACATCTTACTTCTGAATCAGTCACACAAAGCACACTAATTTAAACTGAGTGCATCACAGCCTACCAAGTCACACCTTAGTGTTCCCATTGCAGCAGTTTATAGACTTGGAATTAAGGGAAGAAACACACAGAGCTAATACTACAAACTGAAGCTGGATGATAGAAGAGGAACTAAGAGTGTATAATTAAACTGCTGCTAGAGACTGTATGGAGCAAACTGGTGTGGGGACAAGGTGGCAGCACTTGTTCATTTGAGGGCTCTCCAGTTTGGTTCTCTAACAGCAGTATAGCTTCCACTTCTTTTAAGTAGGAAGTTGCATGCAAGAAGGAGGTTTGAGGACTGGCAGTTGAGTCTTCAAGCAATACAACTCAGGCTTGCTTTATGGGAAAACACTGAAGGGAAGTGAAATAAGGCCAACTTGCACCAGCCTGTATGGAACTACCACTTAAAACCAATAAATCACAGATGATCTTAACTTGTACCAGGGTGAGGACTCCACTCAGGACTCTTAATACAATGACAGTTCTGAAGAGCAAAACCTACCTGCGAGTATGAAAACTCCAGCCCAGTGACAGAGAAGACTACTTCTCCACATGTAAGAAGAAAATATTGAGGGATCTGCCAAGCCATGTGGACTGTATTGGGTGGGATGTCATCAAAATACTTTAGACCAAGAGAGCTTGCAGTACACTGGAAATTAAAATAGCATGTTAGCAATAGTGAGTCTGTGCAGTAAAGGCACTCTTTATCATATACACACAAAGTTTTGGGTGAGTAAGAAATGCTGTATACAAAGCACTGCATACCTAGTTCTGGGTAGTTATTTTACAGCAAACTCAGGGTCTAACAAGGCTAAGGATTTAAGGTCATTAGTGATGAACACAAATTCTTTCATCATATCATTATTACAGGCATCATTTTTTTATAGTCCATGATGGTTTTATGTCCTGTTTAATATACCAGAATTCTATCATACATACAACTCAGGGCAAGAGGAATAGTTCTACAGGCTTTTTTAGTTAGAGAAAATATTGAGGTGAACCATAACTCTGTATTGTCCGTCCAACAGCACTGGCAACTCACCTCATTAATTACAATTGTAATGGCACCACCAAATCCAAATGCCTCTGAAGAAGATGAACAAGAGACTGAGTCTGTAATAGCTGTAATCTCATCTGTTCTGAAAAGGACAAAATACAGTTCAGACCATAGGTATAGACAATTGCATTCTGTAACATAAAGGAGTTTTACATCATTCTCCCAAGGGCAAATATGTTTTGAAGTGGTTAGCTTAGGGTGAAGGAAAATGCTTACCTTCCACCTGGGAAGAGGCTATAATTGCTGGCAGAAAGCGGCATCAGTGTTCCAAAAGAAGTGCCACCCATAGTGATGCTGACACTTTTACCCAAATTGTTGATGAACCTTTAAAATGTAAGAGTGATGAAACACTAAACAAAATATGCTTTAGTTAAAGAACATAGGTTTTATTTTTGAAGGAACTCCTAATATCTTCAAGTGTGACTAAAGCAAAAAGCAAGCTAGCTGCACACCAGACCACTGCCTGCTAAGGACAGTGTCAAAAGCAAGCCTCTACAACCAGTAGTAAGTACAACCATAAGGCTGCAAATGGAAGGTATAGAAGAACAGCAGAGAAGTAGCAGTATTGTTCTTTCCCATGATTAAAGAGTTACAGACATGTGATTTGTGCTGCTTCACTCCAAAAAAGTCTAGACAATAGAGTGAAACATCCACTTCCAAGTTCAGCTAGGTTATACCCAAAGCAGATACGCAAGATAGCTTAGATGAACCATGTCCCAGAAGTTCCTACATCCCACAAACATTGAGTGAAGCCTCCAGCAAGTACAGAGTTCCTACAGTATAGAAGACTTAAGCAAGAAGAGTCCACCCAAGAGGCAGGCTGAAGAGAGAGTCTCATTACTGCCAGAATTTGGGAGCAAAATAAACTCTACCTGATGAGATTATTCCCTTCTTCTGGTTTTGAAGTGGAAACTGCATCTTTATGGTTTCAGCACAACAGAAGTGACTGTTACCAGGACATGTTTTCTATATTCTAAATACATTCCATGAGCAAAAAGTACTTAAAACGTTAGTCTTAATGAGTTTATTAAAGACACCCTTTTGGTTTATAGGGTTATAAAAAGTCTTTTATAATTCAAGACATCCAGGTTGTAACAAGCCTGCAGTAGGAAGTTGAGCATTTTACACCCTTCATTTTCAGGTACACAGCATGGTTTGATCAGTTCCACATCAGCATACAACTTGGGTGCCCTTTTCTTCTCACAACTCAGCTTCCACACAAGGCAAATTTGGAGGAGGAGGGAGTAGGGTTTATCCTCTTATACGGAAACAGGACTGCACGCTATCAAAGGACACACTTCCTAACAGCCCTTCATTAAAAACACCCCTCGGCTGCAAGAGGGCTGCCAAGGTTATGCTGCAATAGGAATGAGGTTCTTTGGCAGCAAAATCTGAAGCTTCAGTGGCTACATCACATACAAGTGATCGCTCCCATTCACTGCGGGGATTTACTAGACCTGAACCGGCTTTTATTGAAGGAAAGGATGATTTTGCTGTAAGAAATGGCACCTTGTCCCGGTTTCAGCTGGGATAGAGTCAATTTTCTTCCTAGCAGCTGGTGCAGTGCACTACAATCTGGCACTGCCAGGGCAGGTTGCAGCCTCAGTTGCTACCAAGCCAGCAGTATTGGGGTCCCATCACCATGCTGGTGCCTGGAGTGCTGTGCCTGTGCTGGAGCCGATGCCATGGGGATGATGCAAAATCCCCACCGTGTCTGAGCTGATGCCGTTCATGCTGCTGCTGCTGAGCAGCATCCCTCATGAGGGACTCGGGAGGCTATGCTGATAGGCCTTTCACCCTCCGAGATCAGGCTGCCCAGAGAGGGGGTGGATGCCTCATCCCTGGGGGTGTTCAAGGCCAGGCTGCATGGAGCCCTGGGCAACCTTGTGTGGATTCAGGCCTGGAGGTCGGTGGCCCTGCCTGTGGCAGGGGGGTTAGAACTCTGTGATCCTTGGGGTCCCTTGCAACCCAGGCCAGTCTATGATTCTGTGATCGTCTGGAATGGCAGAGGGAGTGTGTCACAGTACCACAGGATCCCTTAGTATTGGCTTTAGACAAAAGAGAATTCAAACAGAAAGAAACAACTGAAGAGGTGCTGCTCTGCTTAGAAAATCTGGGAGTGTGGTACACGGAAAGGGGCTTCTAGAAGAAAAGCGGGGGATGAAATACCAGAATCTTGATGGGTCTGGAGGACTCACGATGGGTTGAGAGCTTCCAGCTCCACCATCGCACCAGGCCAGGGCTGCAGGGAAGAGTCCAGAGATGCAGATCTGCTGTCCAAGAGGGAGCCCAAGGAGGTTCATGGTTGGAATCTCGATAATTATATTGAGTATCATACAAAGAACTTGTGCAGGTGGGAGTGAGACATTAAAGTAGGCACCAAGTGAGTGTGGAGTCCTGCTGCCACCTTCTGTAACAGCGTCCTGCTCTGTGGGCCAGCAGGAGAGCTCCGGCCTGTCATGCGGGAGACCAGAGTTTGATTCCCAACGGAGACGCTGCTCTGGTGGCACTGATTGATTGGTCTTGACTTTGGAGCTGAGTATTGAAAATTGACTTAGGTTGGATGAACTGTTGGTGTGAGGGAAATGAGTCAAGTCTGGTGTGAGTGGTGAGCAACTGAGTCGCAGCGAGTCTGGGAGAGAGACAAAAACTGACCACCAGAAACTCCTGGTTTGTTGGTTTGGGGTTGTATATTTGATGTAACTAATGGGAAACTGAGAATGGGTTAGAGAGAAGGGAGTTGAGTTATAAACAGGAAGAGGGATTAAGTGAGAAACTGACTAACTATGGGGGGGAAAACAAAGGGAGTGAAACCCCCAAGAAAAGCCCAGAAGATCCATGGGGGGGTGAAGGGATGAATTGGCTCCGTCATCATCCGTCAAAAGGCTGATGGACCTCAACGATGACAATCAGTCCACAGGTCCTAGCCCAAGCATCACGCCGGGGCTGGACTCGGGGAAGGACTGGAGAGGTGGGGATCCTCTGTCCAAGAAGGAGCCCAGGGAGCCCGTGGTGCTCAGCGGGAAACGCATGGGCAGGCCCTTCGTGCTCCATGTCTCCTCCTTCTTCCTGCTGAGGAGGAGAGAGAATAGACCCAGTTGCAGCCTGGGCCCTCCTGTGGGACCCCCGGGCAGCAGCCCCTCCCCGGCTGGCAGGCAGGGATACCCAAAATGGGCAGGGCACAGGTGGAGAGTCTGGGGCAGGAGCTGGGGATCTCCCCAGCACTCACAATATGTCCTGGGGAGTCACAGGATTCTCTGCTCCTCCAGGTTTTTGGGAAGAACCTGAGGGGTGATGAAAGCGAGTTAGTGTCTGGCAGGCCCCGGCACAGCCCCGTGTCAGGTCTGCCATGGGGTGTCAGCCCTTTGCAGGGTGCTCGGTGCCGGGGTCGCTCACCGCTCGGCTGCTCCAGTTGGATTCTCGCCTTGCTCTTCCCAAATATCTTCTTCCAGCACTTCTGCAAGATACCCAGAACGTGAGTGAGTGTGGAGCAGCTCCCAGCCCCATGCCACAGACCCCATGCTCCCCCCACACCACTCCATGTCATGACACGATTCAGCACAGTGTGGTGGGGAGTAACAGTCACCTACCTTGAGTCTGAGGGCAGAAGGCTCCACTTCCCTGGGGCTCTGCGCCCTCACCTGGCCAGCGGACTGCTCTTGGTCCCTCTGCACTGGCAGCTGCAGAGGGGGGTGCTTGGTCAAGGGCTGGCCCTGGCTCTGTCTCTGGCCCCTCAAAGGTTTCAGGGGTCTGCAGGGCTGGAGATTGATTGGGAGCTTCAAGCTCCACCACTGCACCGGGGCCGGGATCCGGGAAGGAGGACAGAGACATGGATTCTCTGGTAAAGAGGAAGCCAAGGGCAACCATGTAGCGCAGCGAGGCGTGCGGGGACAGGTGCTTGAAGCTCATTGTCTCTTCGTTCTCCCTGCAGAGGAGGAGAGAGAAGAGACCCAATTGCAGCAAGGGCCCTCCTGTGGGACCCCTAGGCAGCACCTCCTCCCTGGCAGGCTGGCAGGGATTCTAGAAACAGGCAGGGCACAGGTGGAGAGTCTGGGGCAGGAGCTGGGGGTCTCCCCAGCACTCACCATATGTCCTGGGGAGTCACAGGATTCTCTGCTCCTCCAGGTATTTGGGAAGAACCTGAGGAGCGATGAAAGCGAGTGAGCGGCCGGCAGCCCCAGCACAGCCTGTGTCAGGGCTGCCGTGGGGTGTCAGCCCTTTGCAGGGTGCTCTGTGCCGGGGTCACTCACCGCTCGGCTGCTCCAGTTGGACTCTCGCCTTGCTCTTGGCAAACATCTTCTTCCAGCACTTCTGCAAGATACCCAGAACGTGAGTGAGTGTGGAGCAGCTCCCAGCCCCATGCCACAGACCCCTTTGCTTCCCCCACACCACTCCATGTCATGACACAATGCAGCGCAGTGTGGTGGGGAGTAGCAATCCCCTACCTTGAATCTGCTGGGAGAACGGTCCACTTCCCCGGGGCTGGACTCTGGGAAGGAGTCGAGAGTCACAGACCCACTGCCTGAGAGGGAGCCCAGGGAGCTCATGGCGCTCAGCGGGGCACCCGGGGACCGGCTCTTCATGCTCCCTGTCTCCTCGTTGTCCGTGCTGAGGAGGAGAGAGAAGAGACCCAGTTGCAGCCTGGGCCCTCCTGTGGGACCCCCGGGCAGCAGCCCCTCCCTGGCAGGCAGTCAGGGATACCCGAGACGTGCAGGGCACAGGTGGACAATCTGGGACAGGAGCTGGGGGTCTCCCCAGCACTCACCACATGTCCTGGTGTGCTGCAGGCTTCTGTGCTCCTCCAGATTTTTGGGAAGAACCTGATGAGGGACGAGACCGTGTGAGCGGCTGGCAGCCCCCAGCACAGCCCCGTGTCAGGGCTGCTGTGGGGTGTCAGTCCTTTCCAGAGTGCTCAGGGCTGGGATCACTCACCGCTCGGCTGCTCCGGGTGCACGCTCGCCTTGCTCTTCCCAAATATCTTCTTCCACCAGTTCTGCAAGGCCCCCAGAACATGGGTGAGTGTGGAGCAGCTCCCAGCCCTATGCTACAGCCCTCTATGCCCCCCCGACAAAACTCCATGTCATGACATTGTGCAGCAAGGTGTGGTAGGGAGTAACAGTCACTTACCTTGAGCCTGCTGGGGGAAGGCTCCACTTCCCCAGGGCTGGACTCAGGGAAGGAGGGGAGAGACACAGATCCGGAGTCCGAGAAGGAGCCCAGGGAGCCCGTGGCACTAAGCGGGGCAGGTGGGGACAGGCCCTTCATGCTCCTTGTCTCCTCGTTGTCCGTGCTGAGGAGGAGAGAGAAGGGACCAATTGCAGCCTGGGCCCTCCTGTGGGACCCCCAGGCAGCAGCCTCTCCCTGGCAGGCAGGCAGGGATACCCAAAACGGACAGGGCAGAGGTGTAGTGTCTGGGGCAGGAGCTGAGGGTCTCCCCAGCACTCACCACATGTTCTGGGGGTCTGCAGGCTTCTCTCCACCTCCACTTGCCTGGGAAGAACCTGATGTGGGACAAGACAAAATGAGAGGCTGGCAGCCTCCAGCACAGCCCCTTGTAAGGGCTGCCTTGGGGTGTCAGCCCTTTGCAGGGTGCTCAGGGCTGGGATCACTCACCATTTGGCTGCTCGGAATGCACACTCGCCTTGCTCTTCCCAAACCTCCTCTTCCACCAGTTCTGCAAGACCCCCAGAACATGCATGAGTGTGGAGCAGCTCCCAGCCCCATGCTACAGCCCTCTATGCCCTCCCCACACCACTCCATGTCATGACATGGTGCAGCAAAGCGTGGTGGGGAGTAACAGTCACCTACCTTGAGCCTGCTGGGGGAAGGCTCCACTTCCGCAGAGCTGGACTCAGAGAAGGAGGGGAGAGTCACTGATCCGGAGTCCGAGAAGGAGCCCAGGGAGCCCGTGGCACTAAGCGGGGCAGGTGGGGACAGGCCCTTCATGCTCCTTGTCTCCTTGTTGTCCGTGCTGAGGAGGAGAGAGAAGGGACCAGTTGCAGCCTGGGCCCTCCTGTGGGACCCACAGGCAGCAGCCTCTCCCTGGCAGGCTGGCAGGGATACCCAAAACGGACAGGGCAGAGGTGGAGAGTCTGGGGCAGGAGCTGGGGGCTCTCCCCAGCACTCACCACATGTTCTGGGGGTCTGCAAGATTCAATTCACTTCCAGTTTTTTGGGAAGAACCTGATGAGGGACAAGACCGAGTGAGCGGCTGGCAGCCCCCAGCACAGCCCCGTGTCAGGGCTGCCTTGGGGTGTCAGCCCTTTGCAGGCCGCTCGGTGCTGGGGTCACTTACAGCTTGGCTGCTCTGGATAGACTCTTGACCTGGTCTTCGCAAACCTCTTCCTCCAGCACTTCTGCAAGATCCCCGGAATGTGGGTGAGTGTGGAGCAGCTCCCAGCCCCGTGCCACAGTCCCCCATGCTCCCCCCATAGCACTCTATGTCGTGTCACGGTGCTGCACGGTGTGGTGGGGAGTAACAGTCACCTACCCTGAGTCTCGCCTTGCTCTTCCCATGTCCTTTCCTCCAACGCCTCTGCAAGATCCCCAGAATGTGGGTGAGATGGGAGCAGCTCCCAGCCACCCACACCCCCCTGACACCACCCCAAGTCAGGACACAGCACAGCTCAGTGTGCTGCAACGTTCCCTTACCCTGAGCCCCCCGGCCCATCGAACGGTGGAGAGGATCCTGACGTACATCCCTAGCATCACGACCGGGATGAGATCAGCCACGGGGATGCCAAAGCAACCCATGGCTTGTGCTGAGCTACAGCTGCGGCACTCGTGTCAGCAGTGAGCTCCGAGATGTCCAGAAATGGCACAACCACAACCAACACGCTGACTGGCACCGGCTGAGGCTGCAGTCTGCAGTGACACTGACAGACTGCAGTGTCCAGTGCCAACTGCCCTGCACCTCATTATACCTGCCCAGCAGCCTCACCCTCCTTTCTGACATCATGGGCATGCTGAGCCCTCACTGGTGCTGAGCCCTCATTGGTGCCATCAGAGGCAGGCTGAACTCTGATTTGATAAATCTGGTGGCACTCCAAGGCATTCCACAGCCAGTGCAGGCAGATGCAAGGGGCCCAGAGGGGCTTGGATGTCCCCCTGGACATATAATCATAGAAGCACAGACAGGTCTGTGTTGCAAGGGACCCCAAGGATCGTAAAGCTCCAACCCCCCTGCCACAGGCAGGGCCACCAACCTCCCTGCCTGGATCTACACAAGGTTGCCCATGGCCCCATCCAACCTGGCCTTGAACACCCCCAGGGACGGGGCACACACCCCCTCTCTAGGCAGCCTGTTCCAGCTCCTCAACATCCACTCTGCAAAAAACCTCATCTGCAAACTTGCTGAGGGTGCACTCAGTTCCATCATCAATGTCATTGATAAAGGTGTTCAAAAGCACCGGTCCCAAGAGAGTCCCCTGCTTGTCACCGGCCTCCACCTGGACACAGACCCATTGACCACCACCCTTTGCCTACGTTCTGTGAACCAGTTTCTTATCCACTGCATGGTCCCACCCATCAAATCCACATCTCTTCAGTTTAGAGATAAGGATGCGGTGGGGGGCTGTGTCAAAGGCCTCGCACAAGTGCAGGGAGATGACATCGGTCACCTTCCCTTTATCTACCGATGCTGCCACTCCATCATAGAAGGTCACCAG
Source organism: Laterallus jamaicensis coturniculus (assembly GCA_022605575.1). Classification (NCBI taxonomy): domain Eukaryota; kingdom Metazoa; phylum Chordata; class Aves; order Gruiformes; family Rallidae; genus Laterallus; species Laterallus jamaicensis. The sequence goes on along the minus strand of JAKCOX010000019.1, from coordinate 505,202 downwards.
ACTGGTGAGGCACGACCTTCCCTTGGTGAAGCCGTGCTGGCTGTCCCGGATCACACGCTCATCCCTCATGTGCTCCAAATGAGCATTTTAAATAAGGCCTGGAGTTCAAATGATCAACTGTTAATTTCCTTGATTTCAGGGTATCTTCTCTGTAACATGAAAAGATATGCAAAAGACCTTCTGAGCACTCCGGTCGTCTAGACAGCAGCGTACAAAACCCAAACCCTGTCAGACTTAGAGGTTAACCTTACCTCTTTAATCCTCAAAACTAAAGGAGTGAGAACACTTGGTTTTCCAGCCCAAGGACCGAGTCCCTGCACATGGCTTCTAGACAGAGACCCAGCAGTGCTGAGGAGAAGTGCTCACATGTCTACACAAGGTTCTCGGAGGGGGGGGTTTCCCACCAAATTTTGAAGAAGGACTATATTAGCTTTGATTATATCAATCCCTCTTGAAAATGAGATAAAAATCCCATCACCTACGACTATCTCTGTAATACTATACAAGGCTGAAGAGCTGGGGTCTACTTATCAGAAAGCCTTCCCAACTAACTTTACAGCATTAGCAGCTTGCTAGTCATAAAACACACGCATCCCTGCAGTCAATGAGGAACCACTAGCACTCCACAACATGGTTCATAGAGCTAGAGGAGCCAAGTAAGTAGTAAAATGTAGTCCTTCCCCCTATAAGTTTAATGAGCATTCCTTTTGATATTCCTTTTGATTCAATAGGGAGTGCCAGAAACAGCCTGAGAAAGCCTCGCCCAAGGGCTCTTCACCAGGAGAGCCACAGCTTTCACGCCACAAGGGGCAGGAGTTAAAACCCATGGAGCCAGGAGGAGGGATGTGACAGGGCTGAGGTAGGCAGGTAAAGGTTTATTAGCAGCAAACAGAACTTTGGTAGGTTTTAATCCCGTTAGTCTAGAATTTCAGCCCAGAAGTTGACAGCATTTCCACACCATGAAAAACTATCCATTGTAGAGGTGCTAGGAACTGCTGCCTGAGAGAGAAAAGGCCTGACAGAGCAAGAAGGAGAAACCTTTGTCAGAAGTATTTGTTATAGTCATTTGATTTGTGCATGTACACCAAGGAAGCACTGGGGAAAGGCCAACAGAAACTTTAGATGTGGGTCCAGAAAACAAAATTACCACCCTGTTGCCACATGCTTCAACACCAGTGTTAATCCAGACAGTTTATGAATATTCATAACTCCCTTACTTATATACACTCCAGTGAGATTCAGTCAAGCACCAGTTCTGCAAGTGACTGGTACGCTCTCTCTGCTAACACCAGCCTCCCACATTCCAATTACACATCTGCCCCAACATTGACATTCAAAAGCTGTGGTTGAGGATTATGAGCCATGACCACCCCACCCCCCCTCCAAGAGTAGAGCTACTTTCTCATCGTGTTACATAAACTTATGCTAATTGGTTTTGTGCTTACCTGCTCACTGAGTTTGGATGCTCCAGCCACAATAAGGACAATTATATTACCAACAGCCACAGTTAGCAGCCATCCTGCCTGCAGCACTGCCTTCATGTTAGATGGGGCCTGTAGGAGTAAATGCGTTTCAGTTTTAGTCAAACACTGCTGTCAGTTATTTTCTGACGTTTACTGCATTCTTTAGATTGGTTCTCAGGGGGAGGAGGATTTCTTGGGGGTTTTATGTTGCTTTTTTTTTTTAATTAAACATTGCTAGAGCACTAAATAGGCAATGGGAAGGCTTTTAAGAGCTAAGAGATTCACAGTACTGACTGTAAGACACCTTTCTCTTTGTACACACTGAGTAACTAACAAGCACATCTTACTTCTGAATCAGTCACACAAAGCACACTAATTTAAACTGAGTGCATCACAGCCTACCAAGTCACACCTTAGTGTTCCCATTGCAGCAGTTTATAGACTTGGAATTAAGGGAAGAAACACACAGAGCTAATACTACAAACTGAAGCTGGATGATAGAAGAGGAACTAAGAGTGTATAATTAAACTGCTGCTAGAGACTGTATGGAGCAAACTGGTGTGGGGACAAGGTGGCAGCACTTGTTTATTTGAGGGCTCTCCAGTTTGGTTCTCTAACAGCAGTATAGCTTCCACTTCTTTTAAGTAGGAAGTTGCATGCAAGAAGGAGGTTTGAGGACTGGCAGTTGAGTCTTCAAGCAATACAACTCAGGCTTGCTTTATGGGAAAACACTGAAGGGAAGTGAAATAAGGCCAACTTGCACCAGCCTGTATGGAACTACCACTTAAAACCAATAAATCACAGATGATCTTAACTTGTACCAGGGTGAGGACTCCACTCAGGACTCTTAATACAATGACAGTTCTGAAGAGCAAAACCTACCTGCGAGTATGAAAACTCCAGCCCAGTGACAGAGAAGACTACTTCTCCACATGTAAGAAGAAAATATTGAGGGATCTGCCAAGCCATGTGGACTGTATTGGGTGGGATGTCATCAAAATACTTTAGACCAAGAGAGCTTGCAGTACACTGGAAATTAAAATAGCATGTTAGCAATAGTGAGTCTGTGCAGTAAAGGCACTCTTTATCATATACACACAAAGTTTTGGGTGAGTAAGAAATGCTGTATACAAAGCACTGCATACCTAGTTCTGGGTAGTTATTTTACAGCAAACTCAGGGTCTAACAAGGCTAAGGATTTAAGGTCATTAGTGATGAACACAAATTCTTTCATCATATCATTATTACAGGCATCATTTTTTTATAGTCCATGATGGTTTTATGTCCTGTTTAATATACCAGAATTCTATCATACATACAACTCAGGGCAAGAGGAATAGTTCTACAGGCTTTTTTAGTTAGAGAAAATATTGAGGTGAACCATAACTCTGTATTGTCCGTCCAACAGCACTGGCAACTCACCTCATTAATTACAATTGTAATGGCACCACCAAATCCAAATGCCTCTGAAGAAGCTGAACAAGAGACTGAGTCTGTAATAGCTGTAATCTCATCTGTTCTGAAAAGGACAAAATACAGTTCAGACCATAGGTATAGACAATTGCATTCTGTAACATAAAGGAGTTTTACATCATTCTCCCAAGGGCAAATATGTTTTGAAGTGGTTAGCTTAGGGTGAAGGAAAATGCTTACCTTCCACCTGGGAAGAGGCTATAATTGCTGGCAGAAAGCGGCATCAGTGTTCCAAAAGAAGTGCCACCCATAGTGATGCTGACACTTTTACCCAAATTGTTGATGAACCTTTAAAATGTAAGAGTGATGAAACACTAAACAAAATATGCTTTAGTTAAAGAACATAGGTTTTATTTTTGAAGGAACTCCTAATATCTTCAAGTGTGACTAAAGCAAAAAGCAAGCTAGCTGCACACCAGACCACTGCCTGCTAAGGACAGTGTCAAAAGCAAGCCTCTACAACCAGTAGTAAGTACAACCATAAGGCTGCAAATGGAAGGTATAGAAGAAGAGCAGAGGAGTAGCAGTATTGTTCTTTCCCAGGATTAAAGAGGTACAGACATGTGATTTGTGCTGCTTCACTCCAAAAAAGTCTAGACAATAGAGTGAAACATCCACTTCCAAGTTCAGCTAGGTTATACCCAAAGCAGATACGCAAGATAGCTTAGATGAACCATGTCCCAGAAGTTCCTACATCCCACAAACATTGAGTGAAGCCTCCAGCAAGTACAGAGTTCCTACAGTATAGAAGACTTAAGCAAGAAGAGTCCACCCAAGAGGCAGGCTGAAGAGAGAGTCTCATTACTGCCAGAATTTGGGAGCAAAATAAACTCTACCTGATGAGATTATTCCCTTCTTCTGGTTTTGAAGTGGAAACTGCATCTTTATGGTTTCAGCACAACAGAAGTGACTGTTACCAGGACATGTTTTCTATATTCTAAATACATTCCATGAGCAAAAAGTACTTAAAACGTTAGTCTTAATGAGTTTATTAAAGACACCCTTTTGGTTTATAGGGTTATAAAAAGTCTTTTATAATTCAAGACATCCAGGTTATAACAAGCCTGCAGTAGGAAGTTGAGCATTTTACACCCTTCATTTTCAGGTACACAGCATGGTTCGATCAGTTCCACATCAGCATACAACTTGGGTGCCCTTTTCTTCTCACAACTCAGCTTCCACACAAGGCAAATTTGGAGGAGGAGGGAGTAGGGTTTATCCTCTTATACGGAAACAGGACTGCACGCTATCAAAGGACGCACTTCCTAACAGCCCTTCATTAAAAACACCCCTCGGCTGCAAGAGGGCTGCCAAGGTTATGCTGCAATAGGAATGAGGTTCTTTGGCAGCAAAATCTGAAGCTTCAGTGGCTACATCACATACAAGTGATCGCTCCCATTCACTGCGGGGATTTACTAGACCTGACCCGGCTTTTATTGAAGGAAAGGATGACTTTGCTGTAAGAAATGGCACCTTGTCCTGGTTTCAGCTGGGATAGAGTCAATTTTCTTCCTAGCAGCTGGTGCAGTGCACTACAATCTGGCACTGCCAGGGCAGGTTGCAGCCTCAGTTGCTACCAAGCCAGCAGTATTGGGGTCCCATCACCATGCTGGTGCCTGGAGTGCTGTGCCTGTGCTGGAGCCGATGCCATGGGGATGCTGCAAAATCCCCACCGTGTCTGAGCTGATGCCGTTCATGCTGCTGCTGCTGAGCAGCATCCCTCATGAGGGACTCGGGAGGCTATGCTGATAGGCCTTTCACCCTCCGAGATCAGGCTGCCCAGAGAGGGGGTGGATGCCTCATCCCTGGGGGTGTTCAAGGCCAGGCTGCATGGAGCCCTGGGCAACCTTGTGTGGATTCAAGCCTGGAGGTCGGTGGCCCTGCCTGTGGCAGGGGGGTTAGAACTCTGTGATCCTTGGGGTCCCTTGCAACCCAGGCCAGTCTATGATTCTGTGATCGTCTGGAATGGCAGAGGGAGTGTGTCACAGTACCACAGGATCCCTTAGTATTGGCTTTAGACAAAAGAGAATTCAAACAGAAAGAAACAACTGAAGAGGTGCTGCTCTGCTTAGAAAATCTGGGAGTGTGGTACACGGAAAGGGGCTTCTAGAAGAAAAGCGGGGGATGAAATACCAGAATCTTGATGGGTCTGGAGGACTCACGATGGGTTGAGAGCTTCCAGCTCCACCATCGCACCAGGCCAGGGCTGCAGGGAAGAGTCCAGAGATGCAGATCTGCTGTCCAAGAGGGAGCCCAAGGAGGTTCATGGTTGGAATCTCGATAATTATATTGAGTATCATACAAAGAACTTGTGCAGGTGGGAGTGAGACATTAAAGTAGGCACCAAGTGAGTGTGGAGTCCTGCTGCCACCTTCTGTAACAGTGTCCTGCTCTGTGGGCCAGCAGGAGAGCTCCGGCCTGTCATGCGGGAGACCAGAGTTTGATTCCCAACGGAGACGCTGCTCTGGTGGCACTGATTGATTGGTCTTGACTTTGGAGTTGAGTATTGAAAATTGACTTAGGTTGGATGAACTGTTGGTGTGAGGGAAATGAGTCAAGTCTGGTGTGAGTGGTGAGCGACTGAGTCGCAGCGAGTCTGGGAGAGAGACAAAAACTGACCACCAGAAACTCCTGGTTTGTTGGTTCGGGGTTGTATATTTGATGTAACTAATGGGAAACGGAGAATGGGTTTGAGAGAAGGGAGTTGAGTTATAAACAGGAACAGGGATTAAGAGAGAAACTAACTATGGGGGGAAAACAAAAGGAGTGAAACCCCCAAGAAAAGCCCAGAAGATCCATGGGGGGGTGAAGGGATGAATTGACTCCGTCATCATCCGTCAAAAGGCTGATGGACCTCAACGATGACAATCAGTCCACAGGTCCTAGCCCAAGCATCACGCCGGGGCTGGACTCGGGGAAGGACTGGAGAGGTGGGGATCCTCTGTCCAAGAAGGAGCCCAGGGAGCCCGTGGTGCTCAGCGGGAAACTCCTGGGCAGGCCCTTCGTGCTCCATGTCTCCTCCTTCTTCCTGCTGAGGAGGAGAGAGAATAGACCCAGTTGCAGCCTGGGCCCTCCTGTGGGACCCCCGGGCAGCAGCCCCTCCCCGGCTGGCAGGCAGGGATACCCAAAATGGGCAGGGCACAGGTGGAGAGTCTGGGGCAGGAGCTGGGGATCTCCCCAGCACTCACCATATGTCCTGGGGAGTCACAGGATTCTCTGCTCCTCCAGGTTTTTGGGAAGAACCTGAGGGGTGATGAAAGCGAGTTAGTGGCTGGCAGGCCCCGGCACAGCCCCGTGTCAGGTCTGCCTTGGGGTGTCAGCCCTTTGCAGGGTGCTCTGTGCCGGGGTCTCTCACCGCTCGGCTGCTCCAGTTGGATTCTCTCCTTGCTCTTCCCAAATATCTTCTTCCAGCACTTCTGCAAGATACCCAGAACGTGAGTGAGTGTGGAGCAGCTCCCAGCCCCATGCCACAGACCCCATGCTCCCCCCACACCACTCCATGTCATGACACGATTCAGCACAGTGTGGTGGGGAGTAACAGTCACCTACCTTGAATCTGAGGGCAGAAGGCTCCACTTCCCTGGGGCTCTGCGCCCTGACCTGTCCAGCGGACTGCTCTTGGTCCCTCTGCACTGGCAGCTAACGAGGGGGGTGCTTGGTCAAGGGCTGGCCCTGGCTCTGTCTCTGGCCCCTCAAAGGTTTCAGGGGTCTGCAGGGCTGGAGATTGATTGGGAGCTTCAAGCTCCACCACTGCACCGGGGCTGGGATCCGGGAAGGAGGACAGAGACATGGATTCTCTGGTAAAGAGGAAGCCAAGGGCAACCATGTAGCGCAGCGAGGCGTGCGGGGACAGGTGCTTGAAGCTCATTGTCTCTTCGTTCTCCCTGCAGAGGAGGAGAGAGAAGAGACCCAATTGCAGCAAGGGCCCTCCTGTGGGACCCCTAGGCAGCACCTCCTCCCTGGCAGGCTGGCAGGGATTCTAGAAACAGGCAGGGCACAGGTGGAGAGTCTGGGGCAGAAGCTGGGGGTCTCCCCAGCACTCACCATATGTCCTGGGGAGTCACAGGATTCTCTGCTCCTCCAGGTATTTGGGAAGAACCTGAGGAGCGATGAAAACGAGTGAGCGGCCGGCAGCCCCAGCACAGCCTGTGTCAGGGCTGCCGTGGGGTGTCAGCCCTTTGCAGGGTGCTCTGTGCCGGGGTCACTCACCGCTCGGCTGCTCCAGTTGGACTCTCGCCTTGCTCTTGGCAAACATCTTCTTCCAGCACTTCTGCAAGATACCCAGAACGTGAGTGAGTGTGGAGCAGCTCCCAGCCCCATGCCACAGACCCCTTTGCTTCCCCCACACCACTCCATGTCATGACACAATGCAGCGCAGTGTGGTGGGGAGTAGCAATCCCCTACCTTGAATCTGCTGGGAGAACGGTCCACTTCCCCGGGGCTGGACTCAGGGAAGGAGTCGAGAGTCACAGACCCACTGCCTGAGAGGGAGCCCAGGGAGCTCATGGCGCTCAGCGGGGCACCCGGGGACCGGCTCTTCATGCTCCCTGTCTCCTCGTTGTCCGTGCTGAGGAGGAGAGAGAAGAGACCCAGTTGCAGCCTGGGCCCTCCTGTGGGACCCCCGGGCAGCAGCCCCTCCCTGGCAGGCAGTCAGGGATACCCGAGACGTGCAGGGCACAGGTGGACAGTCTGGGACAGGAGCTGGGGGTCTCCCCAGCACTCACCACATGTCCTGCTGTGCTGCAGGCTTCTGTGCTCCTCCAGATTTTTGGGAAGAACCTGATGAGGGACGAGACCGTGTGAGCGGCTGGCAGTCCCCAGCACAGCCCCGAGTCAGGGCTGCTGTGGGGTGTCAGTCCTTTCCAGAGTGCTCAGGGCTGGGATCACTCACCGCTCGGCTGCTCCGGGTGCACGCTCGCCTTGCTCTTCCCAAATATCTTCTTCCACCAGTTCTGCAAGGCCCCCAGAACATGGGTGAGTGTGGAGCAGCTCCCAGCCCTATGCTACAGCCCTCTATGCCCCCCCGACAACACTCCATGTCATGACATGGTGCAGCAAGGTGTGGTAGGGAGTAACAGTCACTTACCTTGACCCTGCTGGGGGAAGGCTCCACTTCCCCAGGGCTGGACTCAGGGAAGGAGGGGAGAGACACAGATCCGGAGTCCGAGAAGGAGCCCAGGGAGCCCATGGCGCTAAGCGGGGCAGGTGGGGACAGGCCCTTCATGCTCCTTGTCTCCTCGTTGTCCGTGCTGAGGAGGAGAGAGAAGGGACCAATTGCAGCCTGGGCCCTCCTGTGGGACCCCCAGGCAGCAGCCTCTCCCTGGCAGGCAGGCAGGGATACCCAAAACGGACAGGGCAGAGGTGTAGTGTCTGGGGCAGGAGCTGAGGGTCTCCCCAGCACTCACCACATGTTCTGGGGGTCGGCAGGCTTCTCTCCACCTCCACTTGCTTGGGAAGAACCTGATGTGGGACAAGACAAAATGAGAGGCTGGCAGCCTCCAGCACAGCCCCTTGTAAGGGCTGCCTTGGGGTGTCAGCCCTTTGCAGGGTGCTCAGGGCTGGGATCACTCACCATTTGGCTGCTCGGAATGCACACTCGCCTTGCTCTTCCCAAACCTCCTCTTCCACCAGTTCTGCAAGACCCCCAGAACATGCATGAGTGTGGAGCAGCTCCCAGCCCCATGCTACAGCCCTCTATGCCCCCCCCACACCACTCCATGTCATGACATGGTGCAGCAAAGCGTGGTGGGGAGTAACAGTCACCTACCTTGTGCCTGCTGGGGGAAGGCTCCACTTCCGCAGAGCTGGACTCAGAGAAGGAGGGGAGAGTCACTGATCCGGAGTCCGAGAAGGAGCCCAGGGAGCCCGTGGCACTAAGCGGGGCAGGTGTGGACAGGCCCTTCATGCTCCTTGTCTCCTTGTTGTCCGTGCTGAGGAGGAGAGAGAAGGGACCAGTTGCAGCCTGGGCCCTCCTGTGGGACCCACAGGCAGCAGCCTCTCCCTGGCAGGCTGGCAGGGATACCCAAAACGGACAGGGCAGAGGTGGAGAGTCTGGGGCAGGAGCTGGGGGCTCTCCCCAGCACTCACCACATGTTCTGGGGGTCTGCAAGATTCAATTCACTTCCAGTTTTTTGGGAAGAACCTGATGAGGGACAAGACCGAGTGAGCGGCTGGCAGCCCCCAGCACAGCCCCGTGTCAGGGCTGCCGGGAGGTGTCAGCCCTTTGCAGGCCGCTCGGTGCTGGGGTCACTTACAGCTTGGCTGCTCTGGATAGACTCTTGACCTGGTCTTCGCAAACCTCTTCCTCCAGCACTTCTGCAAGATCCCCGGAATGTGGGTGAGTGTGGAGCAGCTCCCAGCCCCGTGCCACAGTCCCCCATGCTCCCCCCATAGCACTCTATGTCGTGTCACGGTGCTGCACGGTGTGGTGGGGAGTAACAGTCACCTACCCTGAGTCTCGCCTTGCTCTTCCCATGTCCTTTCCTCCAACGCCTCTGCAAGATCCCCAGAATGTGGGTGAGATGGGAGCAGCTCCCAGCCACCCACACCCCCCTGACACCACCCCAAGTCAGGACACAGCACAGCTCAGTGTGCTGCAACGTTCCCTTACCCTGAGCCCCCCGGCCCATCGAACGGTGGAGAGGATCCTGACGTACATCCCTAGCATCACGACCGGGATGAGATCAGCCACGGGGATGCCAAAGCAACCCATGGCTTGTGCTGAGCTACAGCTGCGGCACTCGTGTCAGCAGTGAGCTCCGAGATGTCCAGAAATGGCACAACCACAACCAACACGCTGACTGGCACCGGCTGAGGCTGCAGTCTGCAGTGACACTGACAGACTGCAGTGTCCAGTGCCAACTGCCCTGCGTCTCATTATACCTGCCCAGCAGCCTCACCCTCCTTTCTGACATCATGGGCATGCTGAGCCCTCACTGGTGCTGAGCCCTCATTGGTGCCATCAGAGGCAGGCTGAACTCTGATTTGATAAATCTGGTGGCACTCCAAGGCATTCCACAGCCAGTGCAGGCAGATGCAAGGGGCCCAGAGGGGCTTGGATGTCCCCCTGGACATATAATCATAGAAGCACAGACAGGTCTGTGTTGCAAGGGACCCCAAGGATCGTAAAGCTCCAACCCCCCTGCCACAGGCAGGGCCACCAACCTCCCGGCCTGGATCTACACAAGGTTGCCCATGGCCCCATCCAACCTGGCCTTGAACACCCCCAGGGACGGGGCACACACCCCCTCTCTAGGCAGCCTGTTCCAGCTCCTCAACATCCACTCTGCAAAAAACCTCATCTGCAAACTTGCTGAGGGTGCACTCAATTCCATCATCAATGTCATTGATAAAGGTGTTCAAAAGCACCGGTCCCAAGAGAGTCCCCTGCTTGTCACCGGCCTCCACCTGGACACAGACCCATTGACCACCACCCTTTGCCTACGTTCTGTGAACCAGTTTCTTATCCACTGCATGGTCCCACCCATCAAATCCACATCTCTTCAGTTTAGAGATAAGGATGCGGTGGGGGGCTGTGTCAAAGGCCTCGCACAAGTGCAGGGTGATGACATCGGTCACCTTCCCTTTATCTACCGATGCTGCCACTCCATCATAGAAGGTCACCAGACTGGTGAGGCACGACCTTCCCTTGGTGAAGCCGTGCTGGCTGTCCCGGATCACACGCTCATCCCTCACGTGCTCCAAATGAGCATTTTAAATAAGGCCTGGAGTTCAAATGATCAACTGTTAATTTCCTTGATTTCAGGGTATCTTTTCTGTAACATGAAAAGATATGCAAAAGACCTTCTGAGCACTCCGGTCGTCTAGACAGCAGCGTACAAAACCCAAACCCTGTCAGACTTAGAGGTTAACCTTACCTCTTTAATCCTCAAAACTAAAGGAGTGAGAACACTTGGTTTTCCAGCCCAAGGACCGAGTCCCTGCACATGGCTTCTAGACAGAGACCCAGCAATGCTGAGGAGAAGTGCTCACATGTCTACACAAGGTTCTCGGAGGGGGGGGTTTCCCACCAAATTTTGAAGAAGGACTATATTAGCTTTGATTATATCAATCCCTCTTGAAAATGAGATAAAAATCCCATCACCTACGACTATCTCTGTAATACTATACAAGGCTGAAGAGCTGGGGTCTACTTATCAGAAAGCCTTCCCAACTAACTTTACAGCATTAGCAGCTTGCTAGTCATAAAACACACGCATCCCTGCAGTCAATGAGGAACCACTAGCACTCCACAACATGGTTCATAGAGCTAGAGGAGCCAAGTAAGTAGTAAAATGTAGTCCTTCCCCCTATAAGTTTAATGAGCATTATATTAAGATGAAGACTGACACCACTCCATTAGCTTCAAATGACAGAGCACAGTAAGAAGCAGAGAGGTAGGACCAAAATTTTGACCATGCAACCACTTCCATTCTTTACACACCACTTCCATTATTTTAACACAAATTTTATTGTTGCTGCTTATTCCAGATCTCATTTGCCACGGTCTTCTTATCATGTGGACACTGCATTAATACATTGAATTACAAACATGGGTAGTTAACAGGCACATGAAGTATTGTATTGTAGAGCACAGCCAAGTCACTGGCATGTGCAGCACGGACAGCTGAGCAATGCTGCTTTCAAGTAACAGGGAGGGCAGAGTGGCCATGCCAAGAACTTGACTTCAGTTACTCTTCTCTGGAACTGCCTGTTTCTTCCACAATGCAAAATTGAAATGCAGTACAGATATATTTATATAAAAATAGACATCTTTTCCAGGAGTTCTCATAGTGCCAAGTGCAGTTTCAATGCTTTATTGCAGAAGTATTTAACTTTGAGGTACATACATTGGCTAAGAGGGACAATGGGATCCTGGGGTGCATCAAAAGGAATGTTGCCTGCAGGTCAAAGGAGGTGATCCTCCCCCTCTAGTCTGCCCCGATCAGGCCCCACCTGGAGTATTGTGTCCAGTTCTGGGCTCCCTGGTACAAAAAAGACAGGGATCTCCTGGAGAGAGTCCAGAGGAGGGCTACAAAGATGACTCAGGGCCTGGAGCATCTCCCCTACGAGGAAAGGCTGAATGAGCTGGGGCTGTTCAGCCTTGAGAAAGAAGACTGAGAGGGGATCTGATCGATGTTCATAAATATCTCAAGTGCAGGACACAGGGAGAAATGGCCAGCCTCTTTTCAGTGCTCTGTGGGGACAGGACAAGGGGCAGTGGCCTCAAGTTGGATGCCTGTCTGTGCCACCTGTCCTAGGGAGCCTGCTTTGGCAATGCAGTCCTAGGGAACCTGCTTTGCCAATGATCTCTGGAGGTCCCTTCCAATCCCCACGATTCTGGGATAAAGAGTGCAAATTCTGCTGGAGTCTCTTCCAGATACCACATTTGGTACAAGGGAGTAGTCTTTTCCCCTTGCTTCCTGAAAGGCTGCGTTTTAAGTTAAAACAGTTTCTCTGAACTTTTCCCATTGGATATGTTACCCAATAGTCTTACTCATGAATATCTCTGTTGTAAGGGGAATCAAGTTAATGGGATACCATCATATACAAACGCTCCTTGAATACACCCTTTACAGCTGAGTGCCAGCTTCAGGTTGATTTTCATTGAGGTTCAGATCCTTTTGGACTTGTTTCTTCTCTTCCTCATCAAGTTGGGCTTCAATCTCATTTGGATCAATATAGGTATAAAAGTAAGCCATGACAGCAAAAATGATACAAACTGCCAACAGCAAGGCAGCAAACAGCACATACTCTGCCCACTGGAAAAAAGCAACACAGACACATGATTTATCCATCAATAGTTGTTCCTCAAGAGAGTTACATGTTTTTACTGTCTGCAAAGAATGAAGCTAATTCAGGAGATGAAACTGAGCACATAACAAGTACGCATGACTTGGATCGCTAAGTATGAGGTGTATATAATCCATACTCAAGCAATTTAATTTAGGCCCTTCTGAGCAGTTCTGTCTTCAATGAAGACAAAGTTCCATGAAAGCTGGAAAGTTTTACAATATCCTCTTCCTGGAGGCATGGGAGTGGAGCAAGAGCCTTAACAGAAACATTTCAGCCCTCTTTTGGGGCAGGTAATCTCATTTTTAACCAGGCCAGCAGTGATCCTGCTTCCACTTAGGTCAGCAGTGAAGTTTCTACCAAACACATATTTAGGCAGAGAGTAAGCGCTGAAATCAAAGCTGCCAGACCCATTTGAAAGGCAGGCTTTCCCGTCTCCCACATATTCCTTTTGATTCAATAGGGAGTGCCAGAAACAGCCTGAGAAAGCCTCGCCCAAGGGCTCTTCACCAGGAGAGCCACAGCTTTCACGCCACAAGGAGCAGGAGTTAAAACCCATGGAGCCAGGAGGAGGGATGTGACAGGGCTGAGGTAGGCAGGTAAAGGTTTATTAGCAGCAAACAGAACTTTGGTAGGTTTTAATCCCGTTAGTCTAGAATTTCGGCCCAGATACTCCTAGTATCTTCAAGTGTGACTCATGCAAAAAGCAAGCTAGCTGCACATCAGACCACTGCCTGCTAAGGACAATGTCAAAAGCAAGCCTCTACTACAACCAGTAGTAAGTACAACCGTAAGGCTGCAAATGGAAGGTATAGAAGAAGAGCAGAGAAGTAGCAGTATTGTTCTTTCCCAGGATTAAAGAGTTACAGACATGTGATTTGTGCTGCTTCACTCCAAAAAAGTCTAGACAATAGAGTGAAACATCCACTTCCAAGTTCAGCTATGTTATACCCAAAGCAGATAAGCAAGATAGCTTAGATGAACCATGTCCCAGAAGTTCCTACATCCCACAAACATTGAGTGAAGCCTCCAGCAAGTACAGAGTTCCTACAGTATAGAAGACTTAAGCAAGAAGAGTCCACCCAAGGTGCAGGCTGAAGAGAGAGTCTCATTACTGCCAGAATTTGGGAGCAAAATAAACTCTACCTGATGAGATTATTCCCTTCTTCTGGTTTTGAAGTGGAAACTGCATCTTTATGGTTTCAGCACAACAGAAGTGACTGTTACCAGGACATGTTTTCTATATTCTAAATACATTCCATGAGCAAAAAGTACTTAAACCATTAGTCTTAATGAGTTTATTAAAGACACCCTTTTGGTTTATAGGGTTATAAAAAGTCTATTATAATTCAAGACATCCAGGTTGTAACAAGCCTGCAGTAGGAAGTTGAGCATTTTACACCCTTCATTTTCAGGTACACAGCATGGTTCGATCAGTTCCACATCAGCATACAACTTGGGTGCCCTTTTCTTCTCACAACTCAGCTTCCACACAAGGCAAATTTGGAGGAGGAGGGAGTAGGGTTTATCCTCTTATACGGAAACAGGACTGCACGCTATCAAAGGACACACTTCCTAACAGCCCTTCATTAAAAACACCCCTTGGCTCCAAGAGGGCTGCCAAGGTTATGCTGCAATAGGAATGAGGTTCTTTGGCAGCAAAATCTGAAGCTTCAGTGGCTACATCACATACAAGTGATCGCTCCCATTCACTGCGGGGATTTACTAGACCTGACCAGGCTTTTATTGAAGGAAAGGATGATTTTGCTGTAAGAAATGGCACCTTGTCCTGGTTTCAGCTGGGATAGAGTCAATTTTCTTCCTAGCAGCTGGTGCAGTGCACTACAATCTGGCACTGCCAGGGCAGGTTGCAGCCTCAGTTGCTACCAAGCCAGCAGTATTGGGGTCCCATCACCATGCTGGTGCCTGGAGTGCTGTGCCTGTGCTGGAGCCGATGCCATGGGGATGCTGCAAAATCCCCACCGTGACTGAGCTGATGCCGTTCATGCTGCTGAGGCTGAGCAGCATCCCTCATGAGGGACTCGTGAGGCTATGCTGATAGGCCTTTCACCCTCCGAGATCAGGCTGCCCAGAGAGGGGGTGGATGCCTCATCCCTGGGGGTGTTCAAGGCCAGGCTGCATGGAGCCCTGGGCAACCTTGTGTGGATTCAGGCCTGGAGGTCGGTGGCCCTGCCTGTGGCAGGGGGGTTAGAACTCTGTGATCCTTGGGGTCCCTTCCAACCCAGGCCAGTCTATGATTCTGTGATCGTCTGGAATGGCAGAGGGAGTGTGTCACAGTACCACAGGATCCCTTAGTATTGGCTTTAGACAAAAGAGAATTCAAACAGAAAGAAACAACTGAAGAGGTGCTGCTCTGCTTAGAAAATCTGGGAGTGTGGTACACGGAAAGGGGCTTCTAGAATAAAAGCGGGGAATGAAATACCAGAATCTTGATGGGTCTGGAGGGCTCACGATGGGTTGAGAGCTTCCAGCTCCACCATCGCACCAGGCCAGGGCTGCAGGGAAGAGTCCAGAGATGCAGATCTGCTGTCCAAGAGGGAGCCCAGGGAGCCCAAGGAGGTTCATGTTTGGAATCTCGATAATTATGTCGAGTATCATACAAAGAACTTGTGCAGGTGGGAGTGAGACATTAAAGTAGGCACCAAGTGAGTGTGGAGTCCTGCTGCCACCTTCTGTAACAGTGTCCTGCTCTGTGGGCCAGCAGGAGAGCTCCGGCCTGTCATGCGGGAGACCAGAGTTTGATTCCCAACGGAGACGCTGCTCTGGTGGCACTGATTGATTGGTCTTGACTTTGGAGCTGAGTATTGAAAATTGACTTAGGTTGGATGAACTGTTGGTGTGAGGGAAATGAGTCAAGTCTGGTGTGAGTGGTGAGCAACTGAGTCGCAGCGAGTCTGGGAGAGAGACAAAAACTGACCACCAGAAACTCCTGGTTTGTTGGTTTGGGGTTGTATATTTGATGTAACTAATGGGAAACTGAGAATGGGTTAGAGAGAAGGGAGTTGAGTTATAAACAGGAACAGGGATTAAGAGAGAAACTAACTATGGGGGGAAAAATAAAGGAGTGAAACCCCCAAGAAAAGCCCCGAAGATCCATATGGGGGTGAAGGGATGAATTGACTCCATCATCATCCGTCAAAAGGCTGATGGACCTCAACAATGACAATCAGGCCACAGGTCCTAGCCCAAGCATCACGCCGGGGCTGGACTCGGGAAAGGACTGGAGAGGCGGGGATCCTCTGTCCAAGAAGGAGCCCAGGGAGCCCGTGGTGCTCAGCGGGAAACGCCTGGGCAGGGCCTTCGTGCTCCTTGTCTCCTCCTTCTTCCTGCTGAGGAGGAGAGAGAATAGACCCAGTTGCAGCCTGGGCCCTCCTGTGGGACCCCCGGGCAGCAGCTCCTCCCCGGCTGGCAAGCAGGGATACCCAAAATGGGCAGGGCACAGGTGGAGAGTCTGGGGCAGGAGCTGGGGATCTCCCCAGCACTCACCACGTGTCCTGGTGTGCTGCAGGCTTCTGTGCTCCTCCAGATTTTTGGGAAGAACCTGAGGGGTGATGAGAGCGAGTGAGTGGCTGGCAGGCCCCAGCACAGCCCGTGTCAGGGCTGCCGTGGGGTGTCAGCCCTTTGCAGGGTGCTCGGTGCCGGGGTCGCTCACCGCTCGACTGCTCCAGTTGGATTCTCGCCTTGCTCTTCCCAAATATCTTCTTCCAGCACTTCTGCAAGATACCCAGAACTTGAGTGAGTGTGGAGCAGCTCCCAGCCCCATGCCACAGACCCCATGCTCCCCCCACACCACACCATGTCATTACATGGTGCAGCACAGTGTGGTGGGGAGTAACGGTCACCTACCTTGAGTCTGAGGGCAGAAGGCTCCACTTCCCTTGGGCTCTGCGCCCTGACCTGTCCAGGGGACTGCTCTTGGTCCCTCTGCACTGGCAGCTGCAGAGGGGGGCGCTTGATCAAGAGCTGGCCCTGGCTCTGTCTCTGGCCCCTCAAAGGTTTCTGGGGTCTGCAGGGCTGGAGGTTGATTGGGAGCTTCCAGCTCCACCACTGCACCGGGGCCGGGATCCGGGAAGGAGGACAGAGACATGGATTCTCTGGTAAAGAGGAAGCCAAGGGCGACCGTGTAGCGCAGCGAGCCACGTGGGGACAGGTGATTCAGGGTTATTGTCTCTTCGTTCTCCCTGCAGAGGAGGAGAGAAAAGAGACCCAATTGCAGCAAGGGCCCTCCTGTGGGACCCCTAGGCAGCACCTCCTCCCTGGCAGGCTGGCAGGGATTCTAGAAACAGGCAGGGCACAGGTGGAGGGTCTGGGGCAGAAGCTGGGGCTCTCCCCAGCACTCACCATATGTCCTGGGGAGTCACAGGATTCTCTGCTCCTCCAGGTATTTGGGAAGAACCTGAGGAGCGATGAAAGCGAGTGAGCGGCCGGCAGCCCCCAGCACAGCCCGTGTCAGGTCTGCCGTGGGGTGTCAGCCCTTTGCAGGGTGCTCTGTGCCGGGGTCACTCACCGCTCGGCTGCTCCAGTTTGACTCTCGCCTTGCTCTTGGCAAACATCTTCTTCCAGCACTTCTGCAAGATACCCAGAATGTGAGTGAGTGTGGAGCAGCTCCCAGCCCCATGCCACAGACCCCTTTGCTTCCCCCACACCACTCCATGTCATGACACAATGCAGCGCAGTGTGGTGGGGAGTAGCAATCCCCTACCTTGAATCTGCTGGGAGAACGGTCCACTTCCCCGGGGCTGGACTCAGGGAAGGAGTCGAGAGTCACAGACCCACTGCCTGAGAGGGAGCCCAGGGAGCTCATGGCGCTCAGCGGGGCACCCGGGGACCGGCTCTTCATGCTCCCTGTCTCCTCGTTGTCCGTGCTGAGGAGGAGAGAGAAGAGACCCAGTTGCAGCCTGGGCCCTCCTGTGGGACCCCCGGGCAGCAGCCCCTCCCTGGCAGGCAGTCAGGGATACCCGAGACGTGCAGGGCACAGGTGGACAATCTGGGACAGGAGCTGGGGGTCTCCCCAGCACTCACCACATGTCCTGGTGTGCTGCAGGCTTCTGTGCTCCTCCAGATTTTTGGGAAGAACCTGATGAGGGACAAGACCGTGTGAGCGGCTGGCAGTCCACAGCACAGCCCCGTGTCAGGGCTGCTGTGGGGTGTCAGTCCTTTCCAGAGTGCTCTGGGCTGGGATCACTCACCATTCGGCTGCTCCGGTTGCACGCTTGCCTTGCTCTTCCAAAATATCTTCTTCCACCAGTTCTGCAAGGCCCCCAGAACATGGGTGAGTGTGGAGCAGCTCCCAGCCCCATGCTACAGCCCTCTATGCCCCCCCGACAACACTCCATGTCATGACATTGTGCAGCAAGGTGTGGTAGGGAGTAACAGTCACTTACCTTGAGCCTGCTGGGGGAAGGCTCCACTTCCCCAGGGCTGGACTCAGGGAAGGAGGGGAGAGACACAGATCCGGAGTCCGAGAAGGAGCCCAGGGAGCCCGTGGCACTAAGCGGGGCAGGTGGGGACAGGCCCTTCATGCTCCTTGTCTCCTCGTTGTCCGTGCTGAGGAGGAGAGAGAAGGGACCAATTGCAGCCTGGGCCCTCCTGTGGGACCCCCGGGCAGCAGCCTCTCCCCGGCAGGCAGGCAGGGATACCCAAAACGGACAGGGCAGAGGTGGAGTGTCTGGGGCAGGAGCTGAGGGTCTCCCCAGCACTCACCACATGTTCTGGGGGTCTGCAGACTTCTCTCCACCTCCACTTGCTTGGGAAGAACCTGATGTGGGACAAGACAAAATGAGAGGCTGGCAACCTCCAGCACAGCCCCTTGTAAGGGCTGCCTTGGGGTGTCAGACCTTTGCAGGGCGCTCAGGGCTTGGATCACTCACCATTCGGCTGCTCGGAATGCACACTCGCCTTGCTCTTCCCAAACCTCCTCTTCCACCAGTTCTGCAAGACCCCCAGAACGTGGATGAGTGTGGAGCAGCTCCCAGCCCCATGCTACAGCCCTCTATGCCCCCCCCACACCTCTCCATGTCATGAAATGGTGCAGCAAAGCATGGTGGGGAGTAACAGTCACCTACCTTGAGCCTGCTGGGGGAAGGCTCCACTTCCGCAGGGCTGGACTCAGGGAAGGAGGGGAGAGACACAGATCCGGAGTCCGAGAAGGAGCCCAGGGAGCCCGTGGCACTAAGCGGGGCAGGTGGGGACAGGCCCTTCATGCTCCTTGTCTCCTTGTTGTCCGTGCTGAGGAGGAGAGAGAAGGGACCAGTTGCAGCCTGGGCCCTCCTGTGGGACCCCCAGGCAGCAGCCTCTCCCTGGCAGGCTGGCAGGGATACCCAAAACGGACAGGGCAGAGGTGGAGAGTCTGGGGCAGGAGCTGGGGGCTCTCCCCAGCACTCACCACATGTTCTGGGGGTCTGCAAGATTCAATTCACTTCCAGTTTTTTGGGAAGAACCTGATGAGGGACAAGACCGAGTGAGCGGCTGGCAGCCCCCAGCACAGCCCTGTGTCAGGGCTGCCTTGGGGTGTCAGCCCTTTGCAGGCCGCTCGGTGCTGGGGTCACTTACAGCTTGGCTGCTCTGGATAGACTCTTGACCTGGTCTTCGCAAACCTCTTCCTCCAGCACGTCTGCAAGATCCCCGGAATGTGGGTGAGTGTGGAGCAGCTCCCAGCCCCGTGCCACAGTCCCCCATGCTCCCCCCATAGCACTCTATGTCGTGTCACGGTGCTGCACGGTGTGGTGGGGAGTAACAGTCACCTACCCTGAGTCTCGCCTTGATCTTCCCATGTCCTTTCCTCCAACGCCTCTGTAAGATCCCCAGAATGTGGGTGAGATGGGAGCAGCTCCCAGCCACCCACACCCCCCTGACACCACCCCAAGTCAGGACACAGCACAGCTCAGTGTGCTGCAACGTTCCCTTACCCTGAGCCCCCCGGCCCATCGAACGGTGGAGAGGATCCTGACGTACATCCCTAGCATCACGACCGGGATGAGATCAGCCACGGGGATGCCAAAGCAACCCATGGCTTGTGCTGAGCTACAGCTGCGGCACTCGTGTCAGCAGTGAGCTCCGAGATGTCCAGAAATGGCACAACCACAACCAACACGCTGACTGGCACCGGCTGAGGCTGCAGTCTGCAGTGACACTGACAGACTGCAGTGTCCAGTGCCAACTGCCCTGCACCTCATTATACCTGCCCAGCAGCCTCACCCTCCTTTCTGACATCATGGGCATGCTGAGCCCTCACTGGTGCTGAGCCCTCATTGGTGCCATCAGAGGCAGGCTGAACTCTGATTTGATAAATCTGGTGGCACTCCAAGGCATTCCACAGCCAGTGCAGACAGATGCGAGGGGCTCAGAGGGGCTTGGATGTCCCCCTGGACATATAATCATAGAAGCACAGACTGGTCTGGGTTGCAAGGGACCCCAAGGATCATAAAGCTCCAACCCCCTTGCCACAGGCAGGGCCACCAACCTCCCAGCCTGGATCTACACAAAGTTGCCCATGGCCCCATCCAACCTGGCCTTGAACACCCCCAGGGACGGGGCACACACCCCCTCTCTAGGCAGCCTGTTCCAGCTCCTCAACACTCACTCTGCAAAAAACCTCATCTGCAAACTTGCTGAGGGTGCACTCAATTCCATCATCAATGTCATTGATAAAGGTGTTCAAAAGCACCGGTCCCAAGAGAGTCCCCTGCTTGTCACCGGCCTCCACCTGGACACAGACCCATTGACCACCACCCTTTGCCTACGTTCTGTGAACCAGTTTCTTATCCACTGCATGGTCCCACCCAACAAATCCACATCTCTCCAGTTTAGAGATAAGGATGCGGTGGGGGGCTGTGTCAAAGGCCTCGCACAAGTGCAGGGAGATGACATCGGTCGCCTTCCCTTTATCTACCGATGCTGCCACTCCATCATAGAAGGTCACCAGACTGGTGAGGCACGACCTTCCCTTGGTGAAGCCGTGCTGGCTGTCCCGGATCACACGCTCATCCCTCACGTGCTCCAAATGAGCATTTTAAATAAGGCCTGGAGTTCAAATGATCAACTGTTAATTTCCTTGATTTCAGGGTATCTTCTCTGTAACATGAAAAGATATGCAAAAGACCTTCTGAGCACTCCGGTCGTCTAGACAGCAGCGTACAAAACCCAAACCCTGTCAGACTTAGAGGTTAACCTTTCCTCTTTAATCCTCAAAACTAAAGGAGTGAGAACACTTGGTCTTCCAGCCCAAGGACCGAGTCCCTGCACATGGCTTCTAGACAGAGACCCAGCAATGCTGAGAAGTGCTCACATGTCTACACAAGGTTCTCGGGGGTGGGGGGGGTTCCCACCAAATTTTGGAGAAGGACTATTTTAGCTTTGATTATATCAATCCCTCTTGAAAATGAGATAAAAATCCCATCACCTATGACTATCTCTGTAATACTATACAAGGCTGAAGAGCTGGGGTCTACTTATCAGAAAGCCTTCCCAACTAACTTTACAGCATTAGCAGCCTGCTAGTCATAAAACACACGCATCCCTGCAGTCAATGAGTAGGTTTGCTAGAAGACTACCCTGCAACAACTTATGGCATGTGTCCCAAATAGCAAGAGGGAAAAAAAAGGTTAAACTATTATAAGTTTATTTATAAGTTTAATTATAAGTTTAATGAGCATTATATTAAGATGAAGACTGACACCACTTCATTAGCTTCAAATGACAGAGCACAGTAAGAAGCAGAGAGGTAGGACCAAGTTTTTTGACCATGCAACCACTTCCATTCTTTACACACCACTTCCATTATTTTAACACAAATTTTATTGTTGCTGCTTATTCCAGATCTCATTTGCCACGGTCTTCTTATCATGTGGACACTGCATTAATACATTGAATTACAAACATGGGTAGTTAACAGGCACATGAAGTATTGTATTGTAGGGCACAGCCAAGTCACTGGCATGTGCAGCACGGACAGCTGAGCAATGCTGCTTTCAAGTAACAGGGAGGGCAGAGTGGCCATGCCAAGAACTTGACTTCAGTTACTCTTCTCTGGAACTTCCTGTTACTTCCACAATGCAAAATTGAAATGCAGTATATATATATATATATATATAAATATAAAAAATATACATCTTTTCCAGGAGTTCTCATAGTGCCAAGTGCAGTTTCAATGCTTTATTGCAGAAGTATTTAACTTTGAGGTACATACATTGGCTAAGAGGGACAATGGGATCCTGGGGTGCATCAAAGTTCTCTGAACTTTTCCCATTGGGTATGTTACCCAATAGTCTTACTCATTAAGATACGTATGACTTGGATCGCTAAGTATGAGGTGTGTATAATCCATACTCAAGCAATTTAATTTAGGCCCTTCTGAGCTGTTCTGTCTTCAATGAAGACAAAGTTCTACAATATCCTCTTCCTGGAGGCATGGGAGTGGAGCAAGAGCCTTAACAGAAACATTTCAGCCCTCTTTTGGGGCAGGTAATCTCATTTTTAACCAGGCCAGCAGTGATCCTGCTTCCACTTAGGTCAGCAGTGAAGTTTCTACCAAACACATATTTAGGCAGAGAGTAAGCGCTGAAATCAAAGCTGCCAGACCCATTTGAAAGGCAGGCTTTCCCGTCTCCCACATATTCCTTTTGATTCAATAGGGAGTGCCAGAAACAGCCTGAGAAAGCCTCGCCCAAGGGCTCTTCACCAGGAGAGCCACAGCTTTCACGCCACAAGGAGCAGGAGTTAAAACCCATGGAGCCAGGAGGAGGGATGTGACAGGGCTGAGGTAGGCAGGTAAAGGTTTATTAGCAGCAAACAGAACTTTGGTAGGTTTTAATCCCGTTAGTCTAGAATTTCGGCCCAGATACTCCTAGTATCTTCAAGTGTGACTCATGCAAAAAGCAAGCTAGCTGCACATCAGACC
The DNA here is from genome assembly GCA_022605575.1 of Laterallus jamaicensis coturniculus. Classification (NCBI taxonomy): domain Eukaryota; kingdom Metazoa; phylum Chordata; class Aves; order Gruiformes; family Rallidae; genus Laterallus; species Laterallus jamaicensis. The sequence goes on along the minus strand of JAKCOX010000019.1, from coordinate 482,555 downwards.
ACTGCCTGCTAAGGACAATGTCAAAAGCAAGCCTCTACTACAACCAGTAGTAAGTACAACCGTAAGGCTGCAAATGGAAGGTATAGAAGAAGAGCAGAGAAGTAGCAGTATTGTTCTTTCCCAGGATTAAAGAGTTACAGACATGTGATTTGTGCTGCTTCACTCCAAAAAAGTCTAGACAATAGAGTGAAACATCCACTTCCAAGTTCAGCTATGTTATACCCAAAGCAGATAAGCAAGATAGCTTAGATGAACCATGTCCCAGAAGTTCCTACATCCCACAAACATTGAGTGAAGCCTCCAGCAAGTACAGAGTTCCTACAGTATAGAAGACTTAAGCAAGAAGAGTCCACCCAAGGTGCAGGCTGAAGAGAGAGTCTCATTACTGCCAGAATTTGGGAGCAAAATAAACTCTACCTGATGAGATTATTCCCTTCTTCTGGTTTTGAAGTGGAAACTGCATCTTTATGGTTTCAGCACAACAGAAGTGACTGTTACCAGGACATGTTTTCTATATTCTAAATACATTCCATGAGCAAAAAGTACTTAAAACGTTAGTCTTAATGAGTTTATTAAAGACACCCTTTTGGTTTATAGGGTTATAAAAAGTCTTTTATAATTCAAGACATCCAGGATATAACAAGCCTGCAGTAGGAAGTTGAGCATTTTACACCCTTCATTTTCAGGTACACAGCATGGTTCGATCAGTTCCACATCAGCATACAACTTGGGTGCCCTTTTCTTCTCACAACTCAGCTTCCACACAAGGCAAATTTGGAGGAGGAGGGAGTAGGGTTTATCCTCTTATACGGAAACAGGACTGCACGCTATCAAAGGACACACTTCCTAACAGCCCTTCATTAAAAACACCCCTCGGCTGCAAGAGGGCTGCCAAGGTTATGCTGCAATAGGAATGAGGTTCTTTGGCAGCAAAATCTGAAGCTTCAGTGGCTACATCACATACAAGTGATCGCTCCCATTCACTGCGGGGATTTACTAGACCTGAACTGGCTTTTATTGAAGGAAAGGATGATTTTGCTGTAAGAAATGGCACCTTGTCCTGGTTTCAGCTGGGATAGAGTCAATTTTCTTCCTAGCAGCTGGTGCAGTGCACTACAATCTGGCACTGCCAGGGCAGGTTGCAGCCTCAGTTGCTACCAAGCCAGCAGTATTGGGGTCCCATCACCATGCTGGTGCCTGGAGTGCTGTGCCTGTGCTGGAGCCGATGCCATGGGGATGCTGCAAAATCCCCACCGTGTCTGAGCTGATGCCGTTCATGCTGCTGCTGCTGAGAAGCATCCCTCATGAGGGACTCGGGAGGCTATGCTGATAGGCCTTTCACCCTCCGAGATCAGGCTGCCCAGAGAGGGGTTGGATGCCTCATCCCTGGGGGTGTTCAAGGCCAGGCTGCATGGAGCCCTGGGCAACCTTGTGTGGATTCAGGCCTGGAGGTCGGTGGCCCTGCCTGTGGCAGGGGGGTTAGAACTCTGTGATCCTTGGGGTCCCTTGCCACCCAGGCCAGTCTATGATTCTGTGATCGTCTGGAATGGCAGAGGGAGTGTGTCACAGTACCACAGGATCCCTTAGTATTGGCTTTAGACAAAAGAGAATTCAAACAGAAAGAAACAACTGAAGAGGTGCTGCTCTGCTTAGAAAATCTGGGAGTGTGGTACACGGAAAGGGGCTTCTAGAATAAAAGCGGGGAATGAAATACCAGAATCTTGATGGGTCTGGAGGGCTCACGATGGGTTGAGAGCTTCCAGCTCCACCATCGCACCAGGCCAGGGCTGCAGGGAAGAGTCCAGAGATGCAGATCTGCTGTCCAAGAGGGAGCCCAGGGAGCCCAAGGAGGTTCATGTTTGGAATCTCGATAATTATGTCGAGTATCATACAAAGAACTTGTGCAGGTGGGAGTGAGACATTAAAGTAGGCACCAAGTGAGTGTGGAGTCCTGCTGCCACCTTCTGTAACAGTGTCCTGCTCTGTGGGCCAGCAGGAGAGCTCCGGCCTGTCATGCGGGAGACCAGAGTTTGATTCCCAACGGAGACGCTGCTCTGGTGGCACTGATTGATTGGTCTTGACTTTGGAGCTGAGTATTGAAAATTGACTTAGGTTGGATGAACTGTTGGTGTGAGGGAAATGAGTCAAGTCTGGTGTGAGTGGTGAGCGACTGAGTCGCAGCGAGTCTGGGAGAGAGACAAAAACTGACCACCAGAAACTCCTGGTTTGTTGGTTTGGGGTTGTATATTTGATGTCACTAATGGGAAACTGAGAATGGGTTAGAGAGAAGGGAGTTGAGTTATAAACAGGAACAGGGATCAAGAGAGAAACTGACTAACTATGGGGGGAAAACAAAAGGAGTGAAACCCCCAAGAAAAGCCCCGAAGATCCATATGGGGGGTGAAGGGATGAATTGGAAAGTCATCATCCGTCAAAAGGCTGATGGACCTCAACGATGACAATCAGGCCACAGGTCCTAGCCCAAGCATCACGCCGGGGCTGGACTCGGGGAAGGACTGAAGAGGTGGGGATCCTCTGTCCAAGAAGGAGCCCAGGGAGCCTGTGGTGCTCAGCGGGAAACGCCTGGGCAGGCCCTTCGTGATCCCTGTCTTCTCCTTCTTCCTGCTGAGGAGGAGAGAGAATAGACCCAGTTGCAGCCTGGGCCCTCCTGTGGGACCCCCGGGCAGCAGCTCCTCCCCGGCTGGCAAGCAGGGATACCCAAAATGGGCAGGGCACAGGTGGAGAGTCTGGGGCAGGAGCTGGGGATCTCCCCAGCACTCACCACGTGTCCTGGTGTGCTGCAGGCTTCTGTGCTCCTCCAGATTTTTGGGAAGAACCTGAGGGGTGATGAGAGCGAGTGAGTGGCTGGCAGGCCCCAGCACAGCCCCGTGTCAGGGCTGCCGTGGGGTGTCAGCCCTTTGCAGGGTGCTCGGTGCCGGGGTCGCTCACCGCTCGTCTGCTCCAGTTGGATTCTCGCCTTGCTCTTCCCAAATATCTTCTTCCAGCACTTCTGCAAGATACCCAGAACGTGAGTGAGTGTGGAGCAGCTCCCAGCCCCATGCCACAGACCCCATGCTCCCCCCACACCACACCATGTCATTACATGGTGCAGCACAGTGTGGTGGGGAGTAACGGTCACCTACCTTGAGTCTGAGGGCAGAAGGCTCCACTTCCCTTGGGCTCTGCGCCCTGACCTGTCCAGGGGACTGCTCTTGGTCCCTCTGCACTGGCAGCTGCAGAGGGGGGCGCTTGGTCAAGGGCTGGCCCTGGCTCTGTCTCTGGCCCCTCAAAGGTTTCAGGGGTCTGCAGGGCTGGAGGTTGATTGGGAGCTTCCAGCTCCACCACTGCACCGGGGCCGGGATCCGGGAAGGAGGACAGAGACATGGATTCTCTGGTAAAGAGGAAGCCAAGGGCGACCGTGTAGCGCAGCGAGCCACGTGGGGACAGGTGATTCAGGGTTATTGTCTCTTCGTTCTCCCTGCAGAGGAGGAGAGAAAAGAGACCCAATTGCAGCCAGGGCCCTCCTGTGGGACCCCTAGGCAGCACCTCCTCCCTGGCAGGCTGGCAGGGATTCTAGAAACAGGCAGGGCACAGGTGGAGAGTCTGGGACGGGAGCTGGGGGCTCTCCCCAGCACTCACCATACGTCCTGGGGAGTCACAGGATTCTCTGCTCCTCCAGGTATTTGGGAAGAACCTGAGGAGCGATGAAAGCGAGTGAGCGGCCGGCAGCCCCAGCACAGCCCCGTGTCAGGGCTGCCGTGGGGTGTCAGCCCTTTGCAGGGTGCTCTGTGCCGGGGTCACTCACCGCTCGGCTGCTCCAGTTTGACTCTCGCCTTGCTCTTGGCAAACATCTTCTTCCAGCACTTCTGCAAGATACCCAGAACGTGAGTGAGTGTGGAGCAGCTCCCAGCCCCATGCCACAGACCCCTTTGCTTCCCCCACAACACTCCATGTCATGACACAATGCAGCGCAGTGTGGTGGGGAGTAGCAATCCCCTACCTTGAATCTGCTGGGAGAACGGTCCACTTCCCCGGGGCTGGACTCAGGGAAGGAGTCGAGAGTCACAGACCCACTGCCAGAGAGGGAGCCCAGGGAGCTCATGGCGCTCAGCGGGGCACCCAGGGACTGGCTCTTCATGCTCCCTGTCTCCTCGTTGTCCGTGCTGAGAAGGAGAGAGAAGAGACCCAGTTGCAGCCTGGGCCCTCCTGTGGGACCCCCGGGCAGCAGCTCCTCCCTGGCAGGCAGTCAGGGATACCCGAGACGTGCAGGGCACAGGTGGACAATCTGGGACAGGAGCTGGGGGTCTCCCCAGCACTCACCACATGTCCTGGTGTGCTGCAGGCTTCTGTGCTCCTCCAGATTTTTGGGAAGAACCTGATGAGGGACGAGACCGTGTGAGCGGCTGGCAGCCCCCAGCACAGCCCCGTGTCAGGGCTGCTGTGGGGTGTCAGTCCTTTCCAGAGTGCTCAGGGCTGGGATCACTCACCGCTCGGCTGCTCCGGGTGCACGCTCACCTTGCTCTTCCCAAATATCTTCGTCCACCAGTTCTGCAAGGCCCCCAGAACATGGGTGAGTGTGGAGCAGCTCCCAGCCCCATGCTACAGCCCTCTATGCCCCCCCGACAACACTCCATGTCATGACATGGTGCAGCAAGGTGTGGTGGGGAGTAACAGTCACCTACCTTGAGCCTGCTGGGAGAAGGCTCTACTTCCCCAAGGCTGGACTCAGGGAAGGAGGGGAGAGACACAGATCCGGAGTCCGAGAAGGAGCCCAGGGAGCCCATGGCGCTAAGCGGGGCAGGTGGGGACAGGCCCTTCATGCTCCTTGTCTCCTTGTTGTCCGTGCTGAGGAGGAGAGAGAAGGGACCAATTGCAGCCTGGGCCCTCCTGTGGGACCCCCGGGCAGCAGCCTCTCCCTGGCAGGCAGGCAGGGATACCCAAAACAGACAGGGCAGAGGTGGAGAGTCTGGGGCAGGAGCTGGGGATCTCCCCAGCACTCACCACATGTTTTTGGGGTCTGCAGGCTTCTCTCCACCTCCACTTGCTTGGGAAGAACCTGATGTGGGACGAGACAGAATGAGAGGCTGGCAGCCCCCAGCACAGCCCCGTGTCAGGGCTGCCTTGGGGTGTCAGACCTTTGCAGGGTGCTCAGGGCTGGGATCACTCACCATTCGGCTGTTCCGGGTGGATGTTCGCCTTGCTCTTCCCAAACCTCCTCTTCCACCAGTTCTGCAAGACCCCCAGAACGTCGATCAGTGTGGAGCAGCTCCCAGCCCCAAGCTACAGCCCTCTATGCCCCCCCCACACCTCTCCATGTCATGACATGGTGCAGCAAAGCATGGTGGGGAGTAACAGTCACCTACCTTGAGCCTGCTGGGGGAAGGCTCCACTTCCGCAGGGCTGGACTCAGGGAAGGAGGGGAGAGTCACAGATCCGGAGTCCGAGAAGGAGCCCAGGGAGCCCGTGGCACTAAGCGGGGCAGGTGGGGACAGGCCCTTCATGCTCCTTGTCTCCTCGTTGTCCGTGCTGAGGAGGAGAGAGAAGGGACCAATTGCAGCCTGGGCCCTCCTGTGGGACCCCCAGGCAGCAGCCTCTCCCTGGCAGGCAGGCAGGGATACCCAAAACGGACAGGGCAGAGGTGGAGTGTCTGGGGCAGGAGCTGAGGGTCTCCCCAGCACTCACCACATGTTCTGGGGGTCTGCAAGATTCAATTCACTTCCAGTTTTTTGGGAAGAACCTGATGAGGGACAAGACCGAGTGAGCGGCTGGCAGCCCCCAGCACAGCCCCGTGTCAGGGCTGCCGTGGGGTGTCAGCCCTTTGCAGGCCGCTCGGTGCTGGGGTCACTTACACCTTGGCTGCTCTGGATAGACTCTTGACCTGGTCTTCGCAAACCTCTTCCTCCAGCACTTCTGCAAGATCCCCGGAATGTGGGTGAGTGTGGAGCAGCTCCCAGCCCCGTGCCACAGTCCCCCATGCTCCCCCCATAGCACTCTATGTCGTGTCACGGTGCTGCACGGTGTGGTGGGGAGTAACAGTCACCTACCCTGAGTCTCGCCTTGCTCTTCCCATGTCCTTTCCTCCAACGCCTCTGTAAGATCCCCAGAATGTGGGTGAGATGGGAGCAGCTCCCAGCCACCCACACCCCCCTGACACCACCCCAAGTCAGGACACAGCACAGCTCAGTGTGCTGCAACGTTCCCTTACCCTGAGCCCCCCGGCCCATCGAACGGTGGAGAGGATCCTGACGTACATCCCTAGCATCACGACCGGGATGAGATCAGCCACGGGGATGCCAAAGCAACCCATGGCTTGTGCTGAGCTACAGCTGCGGCACTCGTGTCAGCAGTGAGCTCCGAGATGTCCAGAAATGGCACAACCACAACCAACACGCTGACTGGCACCGGCTGAGGCTGCAGTCTGCAGTGACACTGACAGACTGCAGTGTCCAGTGCCAACTGCCCTGCGTCTCATTATACCTGCCCAGCAGCCTCACCCTCCTTTCTGACATCATGGGCATGCTGAGCCCTCACTGGTGCTGAGCCCTCATTGGTGCCATCAGAGGCAGGCTGAACTCTGATTTGATAAATCTGGTGGCACTCCAAGGCATTCCACAGCCAGTGCAGGCAGATGCAAGGGGCCCAGAGGGGCTTGGATGTCCCCCTGGACATATAATCATAGAACCACAGACTGGTCTGTGTTGCAAGGGACCCCAAGGATCGTAAAGCTCAAACCCCCCTGCCACAGGCAGGGCCACCAACCTCCCGGCCTGGATCTACACAAGGTTGCCCATGGCCCCATCCAACCTGGCCTTGAACACCCCCAGGGACGGGGCACACACCCCCTCTCTAGGCAGCCTGTTCCAGCTCCTCAACATCCACTCTGCAAAAAACCTCATCTGCAAACTTGCTGAGGGTGCACTCAGTTCCATCATCAATGTCATTGATAAAGGTGTTCAAAAGCACCGGTCCCAAGAGAGTCCCCTGCTTGTCACCGGCCTCCACCTGGACACAGACCCATTGACCACCACCCTTTGCCTACGTTCTGTGAACCAGTTTCTTATCCACTGCATGGTCCCACCCATCAAATCCACATCTCTTCAGTTTAGAGATAAGGATGCGGTGGGGGGCTGTGTCAAAGGCCTCGCACAAGTGCAGGGAGATGACATCGGTCGCCTTCCCTTTATCTACCGATGCTGCCACTCCATCATAGAAGGTCACCAGACTGGTGAGGCACGACCTTCCCTTGGTGAAGCCGTGCTGGCTGTCCCGGATCACATGCTCATCCCTCACGTGCTCCAAATGAGCATTTTAAATAAGGCCTGGAGTTCAAATGATCAACTGTTAATTTCCTTGATTTCAGGGTTTCTTCTCTGTAACATGAAAAGATATGCAAAAGACCTTCTGAGCACTCCGGTCGTCTAGACAGCAGCGTACAAAACCCAAACCCTGTCAGACTTAGAGGTTAACCTTACCTCTTTAATCCTCAAAACTAAAGGAGTGAGAACACTTGGTTTTCTAGCCCAAGGACCGAGTCCCTGCACATGGCTTCTAGACAGAGACCCAGCAGTGCTGAGGAGAAGTGCTCACATGTCTACACAAGGTTCTCTGGGTTTTTTTTTCCCACCAAATTTTGAAGAAGGACTATATTAGCTTTGATTATATCAATCCCTCTTGAAAATGAGATAAAAATCCCATCACCTACGACTATCTCTGTAATACTATACAAGGCTGAAGAGCTGGGGTCTACTTATCAGAAAGCCTTCCCAACTAACTTTACAGCATTAGCAGCTTGCTAGTCATAAAACACACGCATCCCTGCAGTCAATGAGTAGGTTTGCTAGAAGACTACCCTGCAACAACTTATGGCATGTGTCCCAAATAGCAAGAGGGAGAAAAAAGGTTAAACTGTTAAATAAATATTCCACCTGTCGTGGGCAAAACAGTGGGGATACAATTAAGAGCCAACATAGGAAGCTTAACTTGCATGGCAAAGGAAAGGCTGTCTAGTCTAGCACAGGTAAGGCTGGCACAAAACCCCCTTAGTTCCTCCCCCGAGGCTGTCCTAGGACACCCTCAGCACCAAGGTGGTGGGACACTCAGCACCTTCAATCCACAGGAAAAGCGCTCCCTGGGTGGCCTTAAAGACCAATAGGGATTACTGCCTGTGGGATACAGGAGTAGCTGGTGTGCATGGGAAGACCACCTTGGACTTGCATTACCAAACTCAATTTCTAACTGTTTTCATGAGTGATGGACTCTGTGCACACATGCACATGGAGATAGGAGTGCCAGCAACTGTGCAGGAACCAAGGATCACCACTGGTGACACGCACATTGCTTGACTAGATCTGAGTGATCACTTGCACAGATCACGCTCTACCAGCCATAAAGTGGGAGAAGAGTAGCAGCAGCCACGTATGAGTGCAGTGATAGGCCTGGCCAGGCTAGGGGAAGGGCCAGGGAGCCCAAGGTATCTGCTGGAGAAAGTGTAGGGTATGGATCTAAATCCAGCAATCCCCAGAACAATACGGAACCACTAGCACTCCACAACATGGTTCATAGAGCTAGAGGAGCCAAGTAAGTAGTAAAATGTAGTCATTCCCCCTATAAGTTTAATGAGCATTATATTAAGATGAAGACTGACACCACTCCATTAGCTTCAAATGACAGAGCACAGTAAGAAGCAGAGAGGTAGGACCAAGTTTTTTGACCATGCAACCACTTCCATTCTTTACACACCACTTCCATTATTTTAACACAAATTTTATTGTTGCTGCTTATTCCAGATCTCATTTGCCACGGTCTTCTTATCATGTGGACACTGCATTAATACATTGAATTACAAACATGGGTAGTTAACAGGCACATGAAGTATTGTATTGTAGAGCACAGCCAAGTCACTGGCATGTGCAGCACGGACAGCTGAGCAATGCTGCTTTCAAGTAACAGGGAGGGCAGAGTGGCCATGCCAAGAACTTGACTTCAGTTACTCTTCTCTGGAACTGCCTGTTTCTTCCACAATGCAAAATTGAAATGCAGTATAGATATATTTATATAAAAATAGACATCTTTTCCAGGAGTTCTCATAGTGCCAAGTGCAGTTTCAATGCTTTATTGCAGAAGTATTTAACGTTGAGGTACATACATTGGCTAAGAGGGACAATGGGATCCTGGGGTGCATCAAAAGGAATGTTGCCAGCAGGTCAAAGGAGGTGATCCTCCCCCTCTAGTCTGCCCCGATCAGGCCCCACCTGGAGTATTGTGTCCAGTTCTGGGCTCCCTGGTACAAAAAAGACAGGGATCTCCTGGAGAGAGTCCAGAGGAGGGCTACAAAGGTGACTCAGGGCCTGGAGCATCTCCCCTACGAGGAAAGGCTGAATGAGCTGGGGCTGTTCAGCCTTGAGAAAGAAGATTGAGAGGGGATCTGATCGATGTTCATAAATATCACAAGTGCAGGACACAGGGAGAAATGGCCAGCCTCTTTTCAGTGCTCTGTGGGGACAGGACAAGGGGCAGTGGCCTCAAGTTGGATGCCTGTCTGTGCCACCTGTCCTAGGGAGCCTGCTTTGGCAATGCAGTCCTAGGGAATCTGCTTTGCCAATGATCTCTGGAGGTCCCTTCCAATCCCCACGATTCTGGGATAAAGAGTGCAAATTCTGCTGGAGTCTCTTCCAGATACCACATTTGGTACAAGGGAGTAGTCTTTTCCCCTTGCTTCCTGAAAGGCTGCGTTTTAAGTTAAAACAGTTTCTCTGAACTTTTCCCATTGGATATGTTACCCAATAGTCTTACTCATGAATATCTCTGTTGTAAGGGGAATCAAGTTAATGGGATACCATCATTTACAAACGCTCCTTGAATACACCTTTTACAGCTGAGTGCCAGCTTCAGGTTGATTTTCATTGAGGTTCAGATCCTTTTGGACTTGTTTCTTCTCTTCCTCATCAAGTTGGGCTTCAATCTCATTTGGATCAATATAGGTATAAAAGTAAGCCATGACAGCAAAAATGATACAAACTGCCAACAGCAAGGCAGCAAACAGCACATACTCTGCCCACTGGAAAAAAGCAACACAGACACATGATTTATCCATCAATAGTTGTTCCTCAAGAGAGTTACATGTTTTTACTGTCTGCAAAGAATGAAGCTAATTCAGGAGATGAAACTGAGCACATAACAAGTACGCATGACTTGGATCGCTAAGTATGAGGTGTATATAATCCATACTCAAGCAATTTAATTTAGGCCCTTCTGAGCAGTTCTGTCTTCAATGAAGACAAAGTTCCATGAAAGCTGGAAAGTTCTACAATATCCTCTTCCTGGAGGCATGGGAGTGGAGCAAGAGCCTTAACAGAAACATTTCAGCCCTCTTTTGGGGCAGGTAATCTCATTTTTAACCAGGCCAGCAGTGATCCTGCTTCCACTTAGGTCAGCAGTGAAGTTTCTACCAAACACATATTTAGGCAGAGAGTAAGCGCTGAAATCAAAGCTGCCAGACCCATTTGAAAGGCAGGCTTTCCCGTCTCCCACATATTCCTTTTGATTCAATAGGGAGTGCCAGAAACAGCCTGAGAAAGCCTCGCCCAAGGGCTCTTCACCAGGAGAGCCACAGCTTTCACGCCACAAGGGGCAGGAGTTAAAACCCATGGAGCCAGGAGGAGGGATGTGACAGGGCTGAGGTAGGCAGGTAAAGGTTTATTAGCAGCAAACAGAACTTTGGTAGGTTTTAATCCCGTTAGTCTAGAATTTCAGCCCAGAAGTTGACAGCATTTCCACACCATGAAAAACTATCCATTGTAGAGGTGCTAGGAACTGCTGCCTGAGAGAGAAAAGGCCTGACAGAGCAAGAAGGAGAAACCTTTGTCAGAAGTATTTGTTATAGTCATTTGATTTGTGCATGTACACCAAGGAAGCACTGGGGAAAGGCCAACAGAAACTTTAGATGTGGGTCCAGAAAACAAAATTACCACCCTGTTGCCACATGCTTCAACACCAGTGTTAATCCAGACAGTTTATGAATATTCATAACTCCCTTACTTATATACACTCCAGTGAGATTCAGTCAAGCACCAGTTCTGCAAGTGACTGGTACGCTCTTGCTGCTAACACCAGCCTCCCACATTCCAATTACACATCTGCCCCAACATTGACATTCAAAAGCTGTGGTTGAGGATTATCAGCCATGACCACCCCACCCCACCCCCCTCCAAGAGTAGAGCTACTTTCTCATCGTGTTACATAAAATTATGCTAATTGGTTTTGTGCTTACCTGCTCACTGAGTTTGGATGCTCCAGCCACAATAAGGACAATTATATTACCAACAGCCACAGTTAGCAGCCATCCTGCCTGCAGCACTGCCTTCATGTTAGATGGGGCCTGTAGGAGTAAATGCGTTTCAGTTTTAGTCAAACACTGCTGTCAGTTATTTTCTGACGTTTACTGCATTCTTTAGATTGGTTCTCAGGGGGAGGAGGATTTCTTGGGGGTTTTATGTTGCTTTTTTTTTTTAATTAAACATTGCTAGAGCACTAAATAGGCAATGGGAAGGCTTTTAAGAGCTAAGAGATTCACAGTACTGACTGTAAGACACCTTTCTCTTTGTACACACTGAGTAACTAACAAGCACATCTTACTTCTGAATCAGTCACACAAAGCACACTAATTTAAACTGAGTGCATCACAGCCTACCAAGTCACACCTTAGTGTTCCCATTGCAGCAGTTTATAGACTTGGAATTAAGGGAAGAAACACACAGAGCTAATACTACAAACTGAAGCTGGATGATAGAAGAGGAACTAAGAGTGTATAATTAAACTGCTGCTAGAGACTGTATGGAGCAAACTGGTGTGGGGACAAGGTGGCAGCACTTGTTCATTTGAGGGCTCTCCAGTTTGGTTCTCTAACAGCAGTATAGCTTCCACTTCTTTTAAGTAGGAAGTTGCATGCAAGAAGGAGGTTTGAGGACTGGCAGTTGAGTCTTCAAGCAATACAACTCAGGCTTGCTTTATGGGAAAACACTGAAGGGAAGTGAAATAAGGCCAACTTGCACCAGCCTGTATGGAACTACCACTTAAAACCAATAAATCACAGATGATCTTAACTTGTACCAGGGTGAGGACTCCACTCAGGACTCTTAATACAATGACAGTTCTGAAGAGCAAAACCTACCTGCGAGTATGAAAACTCCAGCCCAGTGACAGAGAAGACTACTTCTCCACATGTAAGAAGAAAATATTGAGGGATCTGCCAAGCCATGTGGACTGTATTGGGTGGGATGTCATCAAAATACTTTAGACCAAGAGAGCTTGCAGTACACTGGAAATTAAAATAGCATGTTAGTAATAGTGAGTCTGTGCAGTAAAGGCACTCTATCATATACACACAAAGTTTTGGGTGAGTAAGAAATGCTGTATACAAAGCACTGCATACCTAGTTCTGGGTAGTTATTTTACAGCAAACTCAGGGTCTAACAAGGCTAAGGATTTAAGGTCATTAGTGATGAACACAAATTCTTTCATCATATCATTATTACAGGCATCATTTTTTTATAGTCCATGATGGTTTTATGTCCTGTTTAATATACCAGAATTCTATCATACATACAACTCAGGGCAAGAGGAATAGTTCTACAGGCTTTTTTAGTTAGAGAAAATATTGAGGTGAACCATAACTCTGTATTGTCCGTCCAACAGCACTGGCAACTCACCTCATTAATTACAATTGTAATGGCACCACCAAATCCAAATGCCTCTGAAGAAGCTGAACAAGAGACTGAGTCTGTAATAGCTGTAATCTCATCTGTTCTGAAAAGGACAAAATACAGTTCAGACCATAGGTATAGACAATTGCATTCTGTAACATAAAGGAGTTTTACATCATTCTCCCAAGGGCAAATATGTTTTGAAGTGGTTAGCTTAGGGTGAAGGAAAATGCTTACCTTCCACCTGGGAAGAGGCTATAATTGCTGGCAGAAAGCGGCATCAGTGTTCCAAAAGAAGTGCCACCCATAGTGATGCTGACACTTTTACCCAAATTGTTGATGAACCTTTAAAATGTAAGAGTGATGAAACACTAAACAAAATATGCTTTAGTTAAAGAACATAGGTTTTATTTTTGAAGGAACTCCTAATATCTTCAAGTGTGACTAAAGCAAAAAGCAAGCTAGCTGCACACCAGACCACTGCCTGCTAAGGACAGTGTCAAAAGCAAGCCTCTACAACCAGTAGTAAGTACAACCATAAGGCTGCAAATGGAAGGTATAGAAGAAGAGCAGAGGAGTAGCAGTATTGTTCTTTCCCAGGATTAAAGAGGTACAGACATGTGATTTGTGCTGCTTCACTCCAAAAAAGTCTAGACAATAGAGTGAAACATCCACTTCCAAGTTCAGCTAGGTTATACCCAAAGCAGATACGCAAGATAGCTTAGATGAACCATGTCCCAGAAGTTCCTACATCCCACAAACATTGAGTGAAGCCTCCAGCAAGTACAGAGTTCCTACAGTATAGAAGACTTAAGTAAGAAGAGTCCACCCAAGAGGCAGGCTGAAGAGAGAGTCTCATTACTGCCAGAATTTGGGAGCAAAATAAACTCTACCTGATGAGATTATTCCCTTCTTCTGGTTTTGATGTGACCCCATCAGACAGCTGGTGGAAAAGACCATTATGTAGATACTTCATTGGCATCAACAACAGCTTAAATGTGCACTACTTATATAGCAGTGTGAATTAACAGTCCTCACAGCAAGGCTCCAGACCCTCCCTTTTAGAATCCTACTAGGATATACATCTCCTAGAAAATGCTGTATGACCACACACTTGATTCTTTGTGAAAGGGTAATTGTCAAGCTAAAGAGGAAGTTGGTAGGGTTTTTTTTAAAACAAAAAAACAAAACCCATCCTGCCCTACTCTCTACAGCTCCTCTGTCTTGCTGGTACAGTGGGAAGGGGAGCAACAGAAAACAAGATAAAGGGAAATGCTACCCAGAACTTGTCCTTTCAGCTTCACACACCCACAGAATCACAGAGTTGTAGGGGTTGGAAGGGACCTTGAGAGATCATCGGGTCCAACCTCCCTGCCAAAGCAGCTCCCCAGCTCATACTGCACAGACAGGTGTCCAGATGGGTCTTGAATATCTCCAGAGAGGGAGCCTCCACCACCTCCCTGGGCAGCCTGTGCCAGGGCTCTGGCACCCTCACTGGGAAGAAGTTCCTCTGCATGTTGGTGCAGAACTTCCTGTGCTCCAATTTGCAGCCATTGTCCCTTGTCCTGTCTGCACTGACCAAAGAAAAGGGTCTGGCTAATTCCCCCTGCACCCCATACTTAAGATATTTATAAACATTGATTAGGTCCCCCCTCAGTCTTCTTTTCTCCAGGCTGAACAGCCCCAGCTCTCTCAGCCTTTCCTCAAGGATAGATGTTCCAGGCCCTTAATCATCTTCGTAGCCCACCTCAAGTACGTAGCTGCTAAGACAGCAGCACATAGCTTGGGAATTAAGCAGACTTACCAACACATTATTAGGGCTGTTTGGAGCATCTGTAATTCCAAGAGTGTAACGGTTTTCTTCTGCCAGCTGAAGAGTTAGAGTAGTTGTATTTCCATAAGTTATGGTTAATGACTGTAACTGAGAGGTCTCAAATGTCATGTAGTCTGTCTAGAAAGATAAACAAATTGCTGTGAGTTTCCACATGACTCCATGTTTGTCTACACCTTTAAGGGAGTGATAAGGACTCCAGGACGTCAGAGGTTTACGTGGGCACTCCTTCCAAAGTACCAGGCACCATAACTATTTCCTGATTTTCATGCTTATAAGGTTTTTGCATCAAGTGCTAGTTTAATTTGATCACTTTAATTTCTTTTGTTACACAAGCTTCAAAGTAACATGAGCTTCCTACAAGCACTATGGAAGAGCTGTTATCTTTCCCTGTGCATTTCTCACTCCAGACAGGTCAGGTTTAGGCACCACCATGGAAAAATATGCAAGTCAAGATGCAATATTTTCAAAATAGCAACACCTCCTAAGAGGTACAAGTGGAAACTGCATCTTTATGGTTTCACAGAATTGTAGGGGTTGGAAGGGACCTTGAGAGATCATCGGGTCCAACCCCCCTGCCAAAGCAGCTCTCCAGCTCATACTGCACAGACAGAAGTCCAGATGGGTCTTGAATATCTCCAGAGAAGGAGACTCCACCAACTCCCTGGGCAGCCTCCCTGGTTTCAGCACAACAGAAGTGACTGTTACCAGGACATGTTTTCTATATTCTAAATACATTCCATGAGCAAAAAGTACTTAAACCATTAGTCTTAATGAGTTTATTAAAGACACCCTTTTGGTTTATAGGGTTATAAAAAGTCTTTTATAATTCAAGACATCCAGGATATAACAAGCCTGCAGTAGGAAGTTGAGCATTTTACACCCTTCATTTTCAGGTACACAGCATGGTTCGATCAGTTCCACATCAGCATACAACTTGGGTGCCCTTTTCTTCTCACAACTCAGCTTCCACACAAGGCAAATTTGGAGGAGGAGGGAGTAGGGTTTATCCTCTTATACGGAAACAGGACTGCACGCTATCAAAGGACACACTTCCTAACAGCCCTTCATTAAAAACACCCCTCGGCTGCAAGAGGGCTGCCAAGGTTATGCTGCAATAGGAATGAGGTTCTTTGGCAGCAAAATCTGAAGCTTCAGTGGCTACATCACATACAAGTGATCGCTCCCATTCACTGCGGGGATTTACTAGACCTGAACTGGCTTTTATTGAAGGAAAGGATGATTTTGCTGTAAGAAATGGCACCTTGTCCTGGTTTCAGCTGGGATAGAGTCAATTTTCTTCCTAGCAGCTGGTGCAGTGCTGTGCTTGGATTTCGGATGAGAGCCATGTTGATAGCACACTGATGTTTTCAGTTGTTGCCAAGCAGTCAAGGATTTCTCAGTTTCTCACACTGCCCTGCCAACAAGTAGGTGTGGGGTGGCCAAGAAGCTGGGAGGGGACACAGCCAGGGCATCTGACACAAACTGGTCACTGGGCCAGTCCCTACCATATGGCATCATACTTCATATATAACCAGGGGAGTTATATATAGCTCTATATCTAACTGGGGGAGTTCAGCTCTGGAACTAGCTGAGCATCAGCTCCAGGTGGTGAGGAAATGTGCTGCACATCACTTGTATATTCTTTCATCATTATTACTCTATTCCTTTTCTGTTCTAGTAAAGTGTCTTTATCTCAACCCACAAGTCTTACCTTTGGGGTTTTTGGGGTTGGGTTTACTTACTTTTTTTTAAGTTGGCTTTGTTTTGTGTAGGTTTTTGCTTTTCTGTCTTTTGACTGCAGGGGGAGTGAGTGAATGGTTGTGTGGCTGCTTTAGCTGTCAGCCAGTATAAACCATGACACAACTTTTCAGCAAGATTGAAGTTTCAGTTAGTTCAAAATGACTATTAAGTCTTTTAAAGTTTCTTGAAAAAACCCACACCGTTGTTGTGGGTACAGACTGGTACTACTTAGAATATTGAAATAGTTACTATTTCTTCCTTTGCTGTCTTCTCCAGTATCAATTCATTCCACAATACAAAAAAAATCTTTACAATTATTAGAGGAAAACATAAAAAAAGGAATCAATTTTGAAGCACTTAGTTGAGAACTGCTTTGTCTCACTCAATTAGGTGTTTGGGAGGTTTTAGCTTGCTATCCCCACCTCCCCTTACTTACCGATTGCAAGGGCTCTATAGTCACATCCTGAATTTGAGGTTCAAACTTAACTGTTGCACTGTTGGTACCCAGATTTAGAATTTTGAGTTGGGATTGCCCAGCTGCAGGGAAGACTGGAAGAGTTTTCTGTAGGACAGAAAAAAGTAAAATCAGTGCCTTATCTTAAGTCACACAGGAAAAGTACTATAATTACTACTGTCTTAAGTACCTCATAATGCAAATTAGCATTTGCCTGATGACCTGTGACTGTCAGAGGGCTACAGCTTTAATAATGGATTTTGTTTCTAGTCTCAGTCTTCCAAGCTGTCTTACTGCTACCTTGGGAAAGAAATCTCTCATCTGCAACAGTGGCTTCTGTGCCCAGATGCAGCTCCTCTTTGATTACATCCTTCAGCATGCTGTTGTTACCATGCTTTGCAATTCAAGGAGCAGGCTTTTCCCACACTCTGTGGCTGCCTGAGTTCTTGAGTTTTTGTACCATGTTCTGAGTCATTCTTCCCCAGCACTGGTGCTGCTGTTTGTACAGGCACTGCCTGGTGTGGTACCCTAGAGGAACTGAACTTCTGGAGACTCCATTTCTTGCTCTTGCAGAGCATCAAGAGTTGTGCCTATTTCAGTTCTGCACCAACCTTTCCTCTCTTCCCACACTTTCACCTGCTTCAGAATCTTTATAGGTGCTCCACACAATAAAAGAACAGGTCTCCACCTTCACCTTTCTGCAGAAGACACTTGTGCAACAGTCTGAGAAGTTACCAGCTCTGGTGGTGTTTGTGCACAGCTCTGGCATTCTGAACAGGGCATTCAAGAAGAGAGCCTGGATGTGTCTATACCAGCTGAAGGCCAGACACTTTACATTTCAACATGCAAAGTTGGATATAAAGCTTGTTTCGCTGCTGGACTCTGACATCAAGAAGAGAATTCCTCATTCCTAACTAAAGCTATTCGAGAGCTGAGCATCTTGCCTTGATAGTACATGAAGACAGGCAGGCACCTCCAGATAGCTATTGAGATCTTGGGATGCAATGGGCCACCTCCCAGAGGCGTTGCTGATACCTCAGCTACAGAGGAAACTTTCAGCCAGTTCAGGCATGACACATCTGTAAGTTAGGTGCAATGACTCTGCCTTAAGCAGGATTTACCCATGCTATGATGCTTCCCAGACTGTCCCAGTTCTCCTGTCTAAATATCAGATGAGATCAGAGAAACAAAGCAGGAGCCTGGTAGGTCAAACAAGTCACTGTTTTTTAGCTTTTAGTCTCATTTTAAGAACCTGAGGCTGCCTTTAATGGGTCATTTGTGTCAATGGCAGGTATTTTGCAGGATGGTGCTCAGATAGTTAATTTTAGTATGCTAATCACACTATTGCATTAATATTTTTCCTCCCTCTGCTTCTGTGCTCATATACTTGGTGCCAAATTTAGGAGTCATAGCTCAATATCCCCTTAGACACACTTTATTCTGTATTAACAGCTAAACTTTTGTAGTACATACTTGCTTGTGGCCACACTTACGTCTATTTGCACTTGCACAAGGGCAGCAGCAACAAAAGCCAAAGATGCAAGGAACATACCAACAGTGATCTTCCTCAGGGGCCTAATACAACCAAACAAATACGTGAGTTAAGACAAGTATTAATTCAAAGTTTTGGCTCTGAGCTGTTCTCTTTCCATGGTGGAACACTCAGATGACCACAACTAACACCTTCGCACCATTTGAAAGGCTGATGTTATTACAAAAAGTGTTCTGCTAAGCTGGGTACCTCTCAATTCATAGTTAAACTATTGGGAAATATGTCTTTCCTGCAGCATCTTAATAATATGTTATTCTGCATTCTGCTGGGCTCCAACATTGACTGAACATCATTATTATGCTTCTGGGGCAGTCTGCATGAAGAAAAAAGCCTTATCTAGCATAGTCATTGGCATTAAAACAAAGACAGGAAGTTACCCCTTTTAAAAAAAATGGTAGCAATATAGACACTAGTTATGTTTAAATCAATATATTAAACCAAAAATCTCAGAGGAAAATGTTGAATTAGAAGATATCTACTGACATTCAGGTCAGTTGTAAGGGTAAATTTAAGGTAGATATTTTATTTGTGCACTCATTTGTCAGACGTAGAGTGTCCATAAATGAAGGTTTCCAGCACAGTACAAGCCCTTAGTTTTTCATAACTAGATGGAAAAGCAACATTGCATTGTAGCCCTATAAAAATTGTTTGAAGAATGGTATGCATTCTGTCACTCCAACTTGCAAGTGCTAGTCACTTTAGTACCAACGTTAAAAATTATGTGCAATGCCCTCTGAAGCTCCACCTAGAAGGCTCCAGTAAGCCAGAGTCTTCACTGGAACTGAAGAGGATCTTGTCTCAGGTAATTTTAAGCCCAAAACACAACATGTTCTAAGCATGAATGTTGCAGTTCTCATCCTTTGGCAGGGAGGGGGAGGGGTAGACATAGGGGAAGTAGACATGAGTAAACTGTTAGATTCTATCTCTAGTCTGTGGTTAAAACAAGAGGTTTGTACAGATATCTACATAATTCTTATTTTCACTTCAAAATATTAACCACATTCTAAATACACTACTTTATCCTTAGCTGAGAGCTTGCTCTTATTACTGCCTTGAAGAGTAGTTTAGAGAAACCACTAAAGTGAGCCTTAGTTGAAGACAGGCAAGTGCATCAACTTACGTAAAATTTATCTTGCATTTCTTGATTAAAGGATAAATCACAGCATCTACAACTGGGACCATTATAATGATCAGGATTGGATTCACAGTCTGTTGAAGATGAACATAAGAAGGGAAAAAATATGTATTTTTCAAAGTCCTTATTTTAATGAAGGGCAGTTTATATTAGATATAAAAATATAAATGCAAAAAACAGTCTTTGAGAAGTACTTAGAAGTGACAGGCAGGAGACCACTGTACCTGCATCTGGTCTGGCTGAATCTGAATAGCTCCCTGGTGAAGAAAAAAAAGCAGGTTTTAATATTATGACAAACATTTACTTTTCAGGTTAGTTAATTAAGAAAAAAGAACAAATAAAGTAACCTACAAAATTCCCATCCATTGTTGTGGCCTGCAGCGTCCATCTTGATCCCTTAACAAAAAAAGGAGAGAAAGTTAAACACCAGTAAATCAATCTTCCAAAGTTCCTCCAAATTGCATTGGGAAAGATATGCAATATAATAAAAAAATAAAGCTAGTATGCTACAGGAGTATTCTTACTCTGCAATGTCAACATTTGAGCAGTGTGATCCTTGTGACCCATTTCACTTCATTTACTAGTTTCATGAAATAGAATGGAAAGTTATTTAGATGCAGAGATTATCTGGAGAGATAGCAAGGCCATCCTGTGCAGAACAGTACCATGTGCTGTGCACAGAAACCACTCAGCACCCCACGTCACAGATATGCGTGTCCTTCCTTCACACAGCCTGGCAGCAAGCAGCCAGGCCAGGGTTATACCTGCCTTGACCCTTCTGCCCAGAAAACCTGCCTATATCTGGGTTTAGGCCTGAGCTGAGTACATGACAGGAAAATGAATCACTGCATGGAATCATAGAAAGGTTTGGGTTGGAAAGGACCATGAAGATCATCAAGTTCCACCCACCCTGCCATCGCTAGGGACACCTCTCACTAAACCAGGCTGCTCAAGGCCCCATCCAGCCTGGTCTTGAACACTCCTCCACCTCCTCCCTGGGCAACCTGTTCCAGTGTCTCGCCCCACTCTCATGGTGAGAGCCTGTAACCACCTGCCATGCAGTGCTCTCCAAGAGAGGAGTTCACATAATATTTAATTCTGAATTTCACAGCAGGGCTGCCTATTTGTTACAGGTCACACAGGTGGTTACAGCTTACTAGACAGTACACTGTAAGCAGCAAGTACTGTCTAATTTAGGTGATCTGGACCAAACTTCCTACACACTGCCTTGGAGAAAGCATTCAGCCCCTGGTGCTCTCAGATAACCTCCCAATTCATGCTTAGCAACAAAAGGCTGCTTCAACCCACCAAGTGAATGAGAACTATGGGCTTATACGGCTGCTGAGGGTGTGAGGTATTTATAACTAGTTTCAGTGATTAAGCAAACGGGCATGCAGGTCACTTCAGGCCTGGTTCTCCAGAGTATGTTCACTAGGACCTGACATTTCACCTCACAAGCGAGAGTAGAAGCAGCATTAGAACTATAAAATACTGTTTCTTCTGAGTCCTGGCTGGTAGGAGATTCAGAGGAGCCTCAGTCACTGAATCAGTCCTAGGCGTGTCCAGATAAACTGAGTTTCCCCTTGCTCAGCAACCAGGTTAAAGAATTCACAGAGTTATTTTCCACCCTCTCATAGGTGTCTTACATCTGGTGAGCTCAGAGTACAGAGTGACAATATACAGCTCTAATAACAGAATGCTCTAGGTTGGAAGGGACCCAAAGCATCATAGAGTTCCAAACCCCCTGCCACAGGCAAGGCCACCAACCTGCAGGCCTGGATCTACACAAAGTTGCCCAGGGCCCCATCCAACCTGGCCTTGAACACCTCCAGGGATGGGGCATCCACCACTTCTCTAGGCAGCCTGTTCCAGCACCTCATCGCTCTGCAAAGAGCTTCCCCCTAATATCTAATCTAATCCTTCCCTCCTTTAGCTTTAAACCATTCCCCCTTGTCCTGCCATTATCTGCCCTTTTAAAAAGTTGATTCCCCTCCTGTTTGTATGCTCCCTTCAGGTACTGCAAGGCTGCAATGAGGTCCCCCCGCAGCCTTCTCTTCTCCAGGCTGAACAAGCCCAGCTCCCTCAGCCTCTCCTTGTACGGCAGGTGCTCCAGCCCTCTGGTCACCTTTGTGGCCCTCCCCTGAACCCTCTCCAACAGTTCTACATCTTTCTTGTATTGGGGGCCCCAGATCTGGGCACAGTAGAGGGGGACAATCACCTCCCTGTCCCTGCTGGCCACCCCTTTTCTGATAGGGCCCAAGATACCCTCAGCCTTCCAAGCTGCAAGAGCACACTGGTGGCTCATGTTATTTTCTCATCCATCAGAACCCCCAGGTCCTTCTCAGCAGGGCTACTCTCAAGGGGCTCTTCTCCCAGTCTGTATATATATGCCTGGGAACCCTCTGACCCAAGTGCAAGACCTTACACTTTTCAGTGTTGAACCTCATTAGGTTCACTTGGGCCCACCTTTCCAGCCTGTCAAGATACCTCAGCATGGCTTCCTTTCCTTCTATTGTGTCAACCACATCACTCAGCTCTGTGTCATCTGCAACACACTAATAGCCAAGCCAAATAATTTCTACTTTACCTGCTGGTCAAAGAGTGCCCAAAACATGGGAAGGGGGATGTAAAGGAAAAGCACCTTCAGCACCATCTTAGTCTGAGTAATCAGTCTTTTCTGCAGCAAAAGAGAAGCACACAAGAGGAGTTAGTAAGAAATAAAACAACCCAACAAAGTGAGACAGTTTCAGACTGCTCTTTGAAACACAGCAGCCCATAAAGGCACATCATGTAATGTTTATTTATGTCCTGAAGTCTCTACATCATAAGTACTTCTGCTAACTTCCATCAAAGTATGAGGTCTGCTTGTGGGTGTGGGAACGGCTGCTGGGTAAGGGTGACACTGATACTAAAAACCTGTGCCTCTTGGTGTATACACTGATGGCAGCCTGAGATTTAGTACTTAGCACTGTGTTGTTTTTCTGGGAAGGAGGTATTTGGACAATGGCTGAGGAATGCATTTTGCATGTGAAAGAGGCATATAATGAAAAGTAAAATAATGGGCACAGGCTAAGGTTCATGCTGCTGTTGACAAAAACAGAGGGTGGCTAGGAGGCAAGGGACATGGGTGGGGACTGCGTGACATGAGGCTTAGAGTCATGGTAAGGAGCTTGTACTGAGGTCCAGGCAATGCTATGTTTATGTATCTCTGCTGAAATTCCTAAGGACAATTCTGCACTCTGACCCCCAAGACAAGTGTTATGGCCCTATGCATTAACCATGACAGTCAACACCATGCCCATTTTTCCCTTCTGCAGTCATTAAACTAGTAAATCTGTCTGCAGCCAGTTTACTGAAAGAAACAGGAAGATAAGGACAGTGTCTGCAGTTTTACTAACTCAACCTAACATGTGCTTATTCAACAAGGGAAATAGTCTTTACTTCATACCCCTTGAATTTCCCTGGGCAGCTTTTAATCACACACAGCATCAACTCACACAGCTCCCAACTTTCTCCCACAAGAGTTGGGAAGAAATTGCAATCCCGGGGGAGCACTGAGGTTTGGCCAGACCATGAGCTTCAAGGCAATTAAGAGGCCCCAAAACTGTTTGCCACCTGCTTGAGGCAATGGATCAGAAGCTTAAGGTCAGGAGATACATCAGTACTTACATCATACTTCTCACTTGCCCAGTCTAGCCAGTGCTCCCTCTTGGGGAACTCCTTGCTGCGATGCCGAAACCTGTTTTTGATGGCAAACTGAGGAGAGAGAGTTTTGATTAATGGCATTACAAATATTTTTAAATGCTATAAGCTGCTTTGTCACTAAAGTTGACACCTCTGCCTCTAGAAGCAGCTTATATTATGCTCCAAAGGAATTTTGCTTTGAAGGCCTCACACTGCATATCCAGTGGAGTGTGCACCCGAGATTAGGTGAACCAAGCAGCTCAGTAGTCTCTTTCAAAGAGGGTTGCTGTTAGGAACTTGAAGGCCTGCCTACTTCAGGTTGACTTATGTACAACAGTAACTAGAATCATACACAGGTTTTCAGCGCTGAATAGGAGTACATTTCACCATGAGAAGTTACATTATGTAGACCAAGGCCTTGAAACTGAATATACACAAGTCTAGTCCCAAAGGACTCCTAGGACTTTCTGCATGGAACAATATCCAAGGCTGAGGCGAGTCTTAGGGGCAGCACCCTAAGCTATGGCCAAAGTCACTTACAGAGGTTTGTTTTTGACAGTGCTTACAAGACAAGCAATGGTTTGGGCTATTGCAAGCTGGCAGAACAAAGAAGCCCATGAATAAAAAAAGTAAATCCCCTGATCTCAAAGTTGAGGTGCTGCAAAGTTGGGACATGTCGTGCTATTCATGCAGATTGAGTTCCCTTCCTTGCAGGCTTGTGTGGACACGTAATGCCCCCTGTACTACCCCCCACCTGGTACAGTGAGGATCAATGAACCTCTGCACTGTAAACAACATTCCTTTAATAAGCAATAAATTTTTACTGATAAGATATACTAGTAGTTTTGCTCTTGCCTTGAGTCAAGGCATGTTTGTCTCTCACCACAGGGCTACACAAAGGTGCACAAACAAGGAAGCAATGAGTTCCAGAAGTCAGGATAAGCTTTACACATAACTGACATCTTACTTTGTTTCCTTTGTGTATAAATTCACATATAAACCAAGCTATAAATAAAAGGACAGTCTAAATCTGGAGGTGTCAGTAAGAAGACTTCTGTAAGGAAAAAAAAGAAGAAACCTCAGAAGCTTTCCTCATATTATCAGATATTTCTGATCTAGGCAAGTTCACCAAACAGTTTTAAAAACTGCTGTCAGGGTTTTGGGGAATACCAGTAGTACTTACTCCAATGCATTTGGAAACCTGAATCATTATATTTCCTTGAGGTTTAACTTTCTTGTACATTCCGCTTCCAACTATGAACACCACTACAATACACAAACAGAAAACAAAAGCAACTCATGATTAACTGAAAATAGCAGCAAATAATTTGGTACAGAAGCTGTAACACTTCAGGAGTTACATCAGGGTGCTTCCTAAGGAGCAATAAAATTGCTTATTGGCATGTTATCATTCAGTGAAAGAAATAAAAAAAATAATAGTAGATTACTTCTATTTTAGACAAAGGACTAAATCTGGAAACTCTGGGTAAGTTCTCAGTGGGATATTAACTTACTTAAGGATCAAAAAAAGGACCACTTTGGACCTTGGCTCTGGCCTTCCTGTATCAGGTTAAGACAGATTTATGGGCTCCTTTTCAGGCACCCAGGACACTTCAGTTCATGTAGAGCAGGGACACGTGAGGCTCTGCCTGAACTACAGGACTTGCCAAGGTGTCCTTGGCTCTCACACCCAGGCACATTCCCCAGCCTCACCCTCTCATGTGGGGCAGGGACACGTGCAAACCCCCACAGGCACCATCTGCTCAGGGTTGGGTGCTTGTGCAAGATGGGGTCACCAGAAGCTGTAGACCCACAGCAGGTGATCTCCTAGCTGGAACGATGAGGTACCAAGACCATGAGGGACTGACACCTCTGCAGTTTCTTTGCCTTTGCGCCGCAGCAGAGAGGCTCAGGGAGTGACCTGCAGTGCAGCTAGTAAATGCAGGTGTAATACTTACAGACCAGTTTGGCATCTCTCCAGCACAGGGAGCAATTGCCTTATACAGTTTGCTATACTGGACTATGGGCAGTTTCCAAACCCACTATTTTCTCAGAGTTCTCACACTACATCCAAAACATTTATACACCCCAGTAGTCCAAGAAGTATAGATATTAAGTTATAATGTACAGAATTTAGTGGTATATTTGGGGCTCTCCCCAGCTCCCATCAGCCTCTACCAGTAAGTCAGTCTCTTCTGCAAAAGCAAGTACACCAGGTTAATCCCACCTGCCCCTCACCCAAGAAAAAAAAAGTAAAATTGCAAAAACAGTTAGATGTCTGTAGAGGTTGATACCTGGAGATTTATACCATTTTCTTATAAGTCTGAGATCGTTCTCATCTAACGATACCTATAACTGAAGCAGCGAGATGGGAACAGTCCCACTTACCCAAGGCGATCGCCATGAGGGCAGCAGGAACTCCAAAAGCTAGTGGGTAACACCGCTGTTTGCTGTGAATGCCACACTCTTGAGCTGAAATACAAAGCAACATCAACTCAAAGTGCCGGTCAGAGCTGCCAATATTTCACATAAGGTTTCTGTTCTTTTGAAAGAGTGGCTCAAATGACTCAAGAAAAAAAAATTAAATCTGGGCTGATGTTATCAGAGTGGACGATCATTATTCAACTTATCTTTCACCCCTGAAAGAGGGAAATTTATATAAATAAGTAAATCATGGGATTGTTGAAGTGGAAGGGGTCTATAGAAGTCATCTGGTCTAATCTCCCTACCCTAGCAGGGCCACCTAGAGCCAGTTGGCCCAGGACCACATCCAGGCGACAAATATCTCTGAAGATGGAAACTCCACAACCTCCCTAGGCAGCCTGTGCCAGTGCTGTCACCTTCAGTGAAAAAGATGTTTCCTCATTGTCCTGGTTCTGGTCAGGCCAGAGTCAGCCTCCCCAGGCAGCCAGCCCAGGTGAGCTGAGCTAGCCTGGGCTGTTTCCATACCATCTGACATCACTCCCCCATAAAAAGGGCTAGTCAGGGAGGGGTGCTCCTGGGTGCCTCCAGGGCAGCCTGAACATCTGGTTGGCCCTTGTGTTGGGCAGAACTTTGTATTATCATCAGGTCAATAAGATACTCTGTGTTATCTCCAGGTGTGAGTGAAATTTGCTGTGGCTGTTATTGTTCCCCTTTCACAGTGCTTTTGTCAGTAAACTGGCCTTATCTGAACCCACAGAGGCTCTGTCCTTTTCTCCTCCAGGAGTGAGTGAGCAGTGTGGTGCTCAGCCACTGTTTGGGGCTGAACCACCACTCTGATGTTCAAGGGGAACCTCCTGTGTGTCAGGTTGTGCCCACTGCTGCTGGTCCTGTCAGTGGGCACCACTGAGCAGAGCCTGGCTGCATCCTTGTCCTGGTTCTTTGCACTCTCCCTTCAGGTATTTATGTATATCAGTGAGATCCTTCTGAGCCTTCTCTTCTCCAGGCTGAGCAGTCCCAGCACTCAGCCTTTCCTTAGGTGAGAGATTTACACTTAATTTTACACTGAGGAAAGAATCCTTGTTCTAGCTTCATTCTAGATCAAATGGATGCTCTTGGTGGAAAAGGATTACACTAGATTACAAAAATCTGTGACAAGTTCATAAACAATAAGTAAAAAGTGTAACTTCTAAAAAAGTTAGCAAGCAAAATAGTCCCTAGTTGTAGTCAGTGATTTGACTTTATAAGTTTCATACACACATCCTGAAGCAATGCTCAAACTCTCAAACTGTTCATATAGCTACTAACAAGGAACAGGGAAGAGTAAAAACCAGACATTTATTTTTTTCACCATGCCTCTAAGAGGAGAATTAGAAAGTTTAATTTTGAAAAAAAATATCTTGGAGCTATTTAATGTCTTGATTTAGTTGTACTAACCTTTTAATTAGACCTTTACAGGACATAATCTTATCACTATCCTTAACTGAATTTGTTTGTTTTTTCAAGGTAATTTTCATCCCATGTCAGCATGGAAGTAAACTGCACATTGTAGCTTATTTATACCTTCCATTTTGAGAATGGATAGAATTTGCATTAAGCAAACATCTAAAATGCTCCAGTAAAGAAATCCAAAAGGACAGAATTTCAGCCCAGTGCTTTATTGTAAGAACTTTCTTGGTGTTTTCTTTCTTTTGAAAATAATAATAATAAAAAATCCTTTCTGCAACTCATGCCAAGCCCATCCCTACAGCACCATCTGTGTGAGCTTGCCATGAAAATCCACATGCATATGGATCAGCAAGTTGTTTTAGGATCATGCTGTTCGTTGTAAGCAAAAGAGAAAAAAACTTTCTCCTTTGACAATTAAAACCAGCATTTAGTTAATCACACAAATAAATGTGTTTGCATGTGCACAGATGCTTCTATACTTTGCATGGACACACCAGAATCTCCACTCCCAGAGTAGAGAGGTCCCTCCCCTCTTCCCACCAAAGAGCACAACTCTCTCTTGTGTGATGGCTTTAAAGGCAGTGGAAGAGGTGCCATATTTGTATCTCCATGGAATTAAAATATGTATTAGGCATAAGAGTTGATGGCTTCAGCAGACTTCTTTAGGATGAGAAGTACTAGATCTGAAGGCAGGTCACATCTCAAGCTGGCTTGGTTTTGACAAAAGCTGGATGACATGCAAGAAAACTTGAGAGTTCTTTGCCAGAGAACTCCACAAGATGATCCACAGAGGGACCCAAACTGTTCATTTAAACTCAGACTGCAATACAACAGTTATGTTTCTTCTTAAAGTATTTAAACATCAATAAAGGATGTGGCCTTACCTCTGAGAATTGGGGTGATTATAGTAGAAAGGAGACTTCCAGCATTAATAGACAAATAAAAGATGGAGAAGAATCTAGACCTTTGTTTCTCCTACAGCAAAAACAAAAAAGGTGTTTAGAGAAGATTAGCCAGAAACACATTGATTGGCCTAGACTGAGCCATCAGCAGCTCTGTTTGTAGAGTTCAAGACCAACAGTTACCTAGTTTCTTCTCCATCAACCCAGGAAACGCTAGAGTAATGCACATGTCTATTATTAGAGCATTACAGAGGTCAAACATTAGTATTTGTATGATTTAAACTCTCAAATTCCTTCTTACCTGATGATCTTCAAACTGATCTCCACCAAATGCTGACACACAAGGCTTGATCCCACCAGTACCAAGTGCAATGAGGATCAAGCCAATCATGGACAGAGCACTGGGATAAAGTAGAAGAGGGAAGAAGTTAAAACCACGCTTCCTTAAAGCATATGTAAGAGACTGATTGCAGGACAGCTGAAGTTCAAGGAGCATAAGTTTAAGGCGTAAGTTGTCCCACCCTTCATCAACCTGGAAAAATCCCACATATGGGGAACTCACACGTGCACTGTTACCACGTCAGGAGTGCCATCCCTGTTGTGATCAGTCAGGTCATTTATGGAGCTCACAGCCATAACTGCCTGCCCAATGGTATAGACAATGGACAGGGAGACAATGGTCCTGTAATAAAGCAAGGAGACAACGTTTTAAAAGTTAACACAGTTACACACGTATACATACACACAAAGATAATGCAGATGTTTGCTGATTCAAAGCTACTTGGTGAAGAATCACAATAAACAGATACAAGTCATGGAGGCAACTTATCACAAGCTACTGTAAAAATCTGGCCACATACCTCTGTCACAAAAATCCTATTCTGTTTAGTTATTTTAGCTAGCCTTGTTTGATTAAGCAAGGCAAGCTAACAAATGGAATCTCTAGTTATCACCAGGTTATAGGTGATACTTACTTATCTTCAGTGGTTGCCTTTTTAATAACTAAATTGAGAATGCCATTATCTTACTTCACCTATGAATTTCAAATGGACTGCTCTACAGCACTGAAGTATGTAGCTTATGCTGATTTTAATATTGTTTAAATATTCTCAATGCTTTTTTTTAGCTGCAAGTAGTGAAAAAACTAATTTAAAAATGAAGATCTACTTAAAACATGGAAATCCCCCCAAAATGCTGTTGTGAACTACACCTCTACTATGCCAATCTCTCAGTTGTAAGTGTACCAACACCATTAAACTCAGGGCCAAGCAAGAGTAGCACTGAAGAGTATGAACTGCAGGTTTTCAGCCTGATTTCCTCTGTCAGGACATGCCCAGGAAGGTAACATTACAGCATCACCATCCCCCACCACTACCCCTTTACAACACACACGATTTTAACTTTGTTTGAGCTTAAGTATGTGAGTCTAGTTTAATCCATGCTTGTCTGCTTCCTTGGCTGGAACTCCATTTGACAGGTGTAGACCCAGGTTTGTAGTTTGAAGGAAAAGCAGGAGGAATAGGGTGCAGTGATGTGAATTTATTTAAAACTCTAGTTTGCATGAGAAGCAGGCCCAAACCCAGTGCAGCCCGTGGCAATGAAGGGCAAGGCTCAAGGACCTAGGGCAATCTGAATCTATTTAGAAAGGCAAAAGAGCCTCAGAGCAAACATGAAGCACCCTGATACAAAAGGGACAAGGGAAGCACCACTCACATCACTGACCCAGTTCTTCCCACTTTAGAACAAGGTTTCTCTGACTTAAAAAAGGTTTTTCCCTGTAGCAGAGTGTAAAAAAATATACCTAGTGGGGCAACAATGAAACTGTTATTTTGCAGATAAATTAGCGTTTCTATATAGTTATTTCAGTTGCTTATCAACTTGGGGAAAGTTCCAAATTGAAGTTAAACCTAAGCAGGAAAGAAGCTTATGAGCCTCACAAATGAAAACCAGAAGCATAAGTGAAGACAACACTCACAACTGGCACTGCATAGGCAACACCCAATTTAAAGAAGTGATTTCTGTACAGTTTCCCATCCCCCAAGAATTTTACATCTAAAAGTACGTGAGCAGGTCCCAGCATGTCCCTTGGCAGCCATCCCACAGAGTACATGGACCACACAGTTTTAGTCTCTCCTATAAGAGAGCTTCACAGCACTCAGGTAACCTCCTCCTCTTGCCATCGTAATATTTTAAAATTAGTTTTGTTGCTTAAGACTCCATGGCACCTTGATGGATATTTTTAGGTCATCTATACATTAAACCCAAATTTTTTTTTTCCCCCAAAAGCATGAGGTTTTTCTTGTCAAGCTTAAGGTTCCAGTTTTAAGCCCTGAACAATCCTACTGGGCTCCTGTTAAGGGTCTGGGGGCTTCCTACTGTGGCACTGGTATACGCAAGTACCAGAGGAGAAGGGATGCAAGGTCTGCAGAGACAACAAAAACAGATAAAAAGCCAAAATGAACTTAAAAGATTAATGGTTCTATCTGAAGAAGGGAGTGCACATATGTTCAGGCTGCAGTCTGCAGGATCCCAAGCTACTCACAATGGCTTACACCATTCAGGCCAGCACTGCAGAACGTACTTGCCAGTGGTTGCAGCCCTGGTCCCCCAGAGGTTGTTGACAAAGCAGAAGATGGTGCAGCTTTCAGCTGACCAACTGCACAACCAGCTTCATCTCTAATCTCTGGGAGACCTTTGACAAGTCAGCTAACATTCCTGACTCATATCCCTCCATAAAATCTTTATTGTGCTTTTTTCTGGCAAAGTAAACACTATTAGAATCATGACCTCAGTAAAGGAGAGCAAGACCAGGCTGTTGGAAGTAATTTGGTTACATTTCAAAGCACTTTATTCTATATTACTTTTCTGAGCAACTAGTGTGCAGGTAAAAACCCTGAACCAATCACCGAATGAAAGAGCTGTCCCTCAGGAAAGCCTCCTACTGAGCTGCCACATCAATACTGAAATCACAGAATATTTTAGAATACTGTCTAAGCTTCAGCTCATACCAGATAACACAGTATTTCACCATTTCCTTGGCCACCTGGTAGGCACAGATTCAATCCAATGCAATTACAACCTCCTGTATCTAGTTATTTTCAGAGCCTGGTGAATACTCTCCTTGCCTTAGTTTACACTTTATCCAGATGAGAGAAGAAAACCATGTAGCATGCTTAGAAAACAAGCTTCTACCCTCAACTGATTCACAGAATGATAGGGGTTGGAAGTGACCTTGAGCGGTCATTGGGTGATTAGGAGAGATGTTACATTTGTTAACTTATAGTGCAATTTTGGGTCAGAGCTAGATCAATTAAAACCTCAAACTCTGAGGAAAGATCACCCATCCCCAGTCCTGGAGTAGCCAACACCAGCTCTGAAGCTCTCATTCTGTGCTTCTGCATTGGGTGATGGTTTAAGCATCACTGATCTCACATGATTTTCCATGGGTTTTATTGTTGGTTGCTGAAGAAACACTCACTTAAACTTCCCCAGCCAAGAGTCGGCAATGAGTGCTCCAAGGATCGGTGTTAAGTAGCACAGAGCCACAAATGTGTGGTAGATGGCTGTAGACAAGTTGTCATCCCATTGCAGGAAATACTTGAAATACAAAACGAGCACCGCTGTAGGAAGAACAGGACAACAGGTTACAAACCAAAGCCAGAGCTGGGTAAGTAGCAGTCAGACTGAGGAGACACGGGATGTGGGACATACCTCGCATGCCATAATAGGAGAACCGCTCACAGAACTCATTGATGATGATGAAGAAGATGCTCAGGGGGTAGCCAAAACAGCTTATCTGGAGGCAAGAGACAGACAGCATGAGGCTAGAGCTGTGCAGCACAGGCTAACACTGCTTACTGTGACCTCAGGCTTGAGCAAGCTCAATACAGGCTCATCAGGGACATGTAGGTACTCAAGGGTTAGGAGGCTGCATAAGCTTCTGCAAAACGATGCTGGTTTACATGAACCAAGAGTAATTTCCTGTTTTCCCCCTTAGCCCCAGAGCTCTACAGACTTCTCAGCTGCTCTTTGCAGAAAATCTTTGGCAATGCTATATTTGCCCTTCAAACCCTGTGCTAGGCACATTTGGAATCCTCAGTGTCTAACCCTTAGAGCTATCTTGACTGGTATCCAAAAATAAGCAAAAAGTCAATGTTTTTTAAAAAAAAAATCAAAACCCAAAGCCAAAAACCCCCACTACACCAGACCCCCACAGCCCACCAAAATTAGCCTGGAGCTATTTTTAAATACCTCCATTTGAGACAGATAAACATTTTACTGAAACAAATCTCCTGGGACGCCTCCCTATCCTTGCAAATATTCTGCTTGATGAAGAATTCTTCACTTCTTCAGACCTGCTGAATGAACCAGCTTAACTCCTAACCTGAAATGGCATTAGCTGCCAAATTTACTAAGCCTTCACCTGCCACAAAAGGGATTCCTACAGTCACCATCACACAGCCTGTGACATGGCTCTTGTCATTGCAACAAAGGGAAAAACATAGATCAGGTACAAGTCTTTCTGGTCACCTACTTTTCTTGGCAGATGAATACATGATGCAGCTTCTATTAAATTTACAAGAAATGCAGGTCAAGCATAAGCCTCCCTCTTTACCTTTCCAATGGATTTAATTATGCAAGTTGCAAAAAATCAGATTTTTAATAAGCCTCAGCATGTCCCAAAGGTAAAATAGTTACAAAACTTAAGCATGAACAAGAAAATGGGTGGCTTTGGTTGTCTTCATGTTGTGAGGATTTAGGAACCAAACCAATCCTTACTTCATGCAAAGCAGAAAGAAGTTAACTCTGTGGATCCAAAGGGAAAAAGCTTTCTGTGGGGAAAACCCTGCCTGATATGAATAAATCCAAGCCTGTCTCTCCAGCAAAGACCCTGGACAGAGTCTTAATGAACAATGTGATGCTTCATGAGACTTGTCTCTTACAATAAGCTTTTTACAAATACTGGAAGAGAAATGCAAATAAGCAAGTGTAGCAAGAGTATTGCTGACTGACTCAAACACGAGGATGTGCAAGGAGCCTCAACAGCATTGATCTTTTATCAGGTGAACCCAGTGTAACATGCTTATTGCCATTGTTTGATAAGCAGGCTGAAAGAATCTGACTTCAGCAGAAGCCAGTGCCAGGTGGGACTCACCTAGCTTTAAACTCTTGATTTATCAGATCCTCCATGGGCAGAAACAAGTGTCTCCAAAGGAGGACCATCCACATATATCCTAGAGTAGATCTACATGACTAGCCTTAACTTGGACACTGGTTTTTGGTAGACTGGAGTTCATGCAGAAGACTGCCACCCAGCTGTGCCCATCACTAAGCCACACAAACATTGGTGCTCCTGAGGAGGTGGATGGGGAACCACATTGGGAAGGTTTGGCTCAGCACCCCCAGATATACTCCAAAAGGTTTTGATTTCAGCAGGTGTTGGGTCAGGCCCTAAAACAGCAAGCCACACCATGCAGCTGGTTTCTGCCAGTTACACCTAGCTGGGGAAGAGGGTGTCCCCATCTGAAGCAGAGACATCCTTTCCTGTGTCTGGCCTGCCTACAGAAGAAGAGACAGGGCAGTCCTACCAGGACCCACACCCACTGGAACTTCACAAAACCTCACTAAAACCTTTTAGTCTTCCTCGTGGTTCCCAAAACTCCCCAGTGTTAGGCCATCACACTGCCCAATAGGTTGTGTAAGTAGTGGTACATGCTGATCTGGGGAGGAAACAAACTTCCACCAAGGTTGAGTTTCTGTTTTAAGTCACCAATGCTCGTGTCCTTGGTGGAGATGTACTGTGCCCACATACTGGCACAGCAGCCACAGATGTGTTTTTAGCAGCTGCCCCCAAGCTGGTGGAGCTCTGCATCTCACAGCTGCAACTGAGCATGAACAGGGGCACACAGCAGAAAGGGTCTTTCCCAAGGCAACAGACCTTCTATTTTCCAAGATGATACAAGCAAGAAGAGAATGTGTAATTATACCTTAACAATATACAGTCTCTACTGTCCTCTTAAATGCCTGGCATGTTATACACATGTACTGAAACATCTTCTGTTGTGATCCCTATAGGCCAGAAAGCACTGGATCCACCACTGGAGAGGTAAACTGAAGGTTATGTTTTATAATGCTCTGTGTAACCTCCCCCTGCCCTGAAGATACCAGGCACAGGTCTGATGCCACCCCACTGCACAGCTTTGACTTTGGCTGCTGAGAAAGCCACTAAGCTGTGAGAAAGCTGTGGGGAAAGTCTAGAGATTAAAACCTTGTGAGATAAGAAAAGCAAAGACTGAAATAGGGTTGCTGAGGCAGGTGTCATTGACAGTTCAAAGATTCAAGAGGAGGAATGCTAACACCAAAAGGTAAAAGGGTCCTAAGCAGAGCTGACAGATGACAACTCCTCAGCCACATGAGGAATGGGCTCCAGGGACCCTTCTCCTCACAACCCATGTCTGCTCGGTCAGCCAAGCCTCTCCAGACATTGTACCAGTGTGGTTGGTGGGCACACTGAGGCTCAGCTTGCATTTGATGAGCCACCAGGCTGCTTTGCACGCAGTTGCCAAAAACTCTGTTTTGTTCTTTCAAAGCATGTTTACAGGACCATTTTTTGGGGTGCAGTACTGAAGTTACATGAACAGTATAACCCAAAGACAGACAGTGTGAGAACTTTTTGTAAGAGAAAACGGTACTTACCGACTTGCCCTTAATTTTTGCAGCTGTGAAGGAGACAAAAGAAAAGTTAATGGAAACTGCTAAGTAACATTCCTCTAAAACCACTGCAAGACACCAGAGAAAGTTCAGCTCAAAACAAATTACAGAACAAACACAGTATTGTTAAGGAAGAGTAAACTTTCAGTTTAAGGTGAACTGAAGGGTCAAGGTTATTGGGAAAAACTTTGCTTGATTGCCTTTTGTTTTTCCAAGCTATGCCTAGACTCACATACACAACCAGGACAAATCAAGGTCTGATGAGACAAAACATCCCATCCTACTGTGACTGCTCACTGCACATCATCCAGCACGGTGGTAAACCACACGCAGAAGGTGAATCCTGTTTTAATTCACTCTCATGGATGTTACCCTGAAGGAACAGCCTGAAGATGCCCTATCAGGGGTGGCTGCCAAGTCCTGAAAGGGACAAGGTTCCCATAGCTCAGACCCAAGGAGTGCTGAATATGCACCCCAGTGGCATGACCCACATTGGCAGTCATTCCTATAGCCTGGAGATTAACTCTGGAAGCACAGGGGAGGGTCCCACCAAGTCCAGCAAGATCAGCCCTGAAGTCACCTCCACCGTCTCAGATAAAGGCCCCGTGCCCACATAGCGGATGTCAGCATTTCCTATAAAACCACATGAGCGAGGTCTTATCTTAATGATAATGAACAAGTACAAGATATGAACTTTGAAATCCCTGCTTGCAAGTGAAGTGTGCCCACAGTGGACCTCTAAGAAAAATATGCTTGCCAAGATCATTCAGTCCATAGTTCGCAACAAATGAAAGCAGCTGACAGCAACACTGGTGTTTGACACAGTGCTGCATAAAGCCACCTTCAAAAGTGATTTAAACAAATTATTTTGATTCTCTCCTTCACTGCTGCAGACAATACTGTCTGTTGTGATGCAGGTAATTAAAGAGTCCGTTTTCTTATAAAACAAGTAACATTCACACAGTGCTAACACATCAACTTCGGGGCACACACAGATACCCAAATCATTAAAGCTATTAGTAATGGTCCTTACACAACTCATGGGAGCAGATACACAAAGGATGCCAAGACATTATAGAGGCTGCCTTCATAACAACTCCTTCATTATTTCCAGTTGCTGACCTTTCCAGCACACATGTACCATGCTGCCAGCTTTTTGGGTTTGGTGTTTGATTTTTTTTATCAGCATCAGTTGGAGCAGCCCCTTCCCCTAGTTGCCAAGAAAGTCTAAAAACAAAAAGGAAAAAAGAGGAACGTGTGGCTTTCACGAGTGCCTCATCAGAGCAGTCCTTCCTTTGGCCAGCCCTTGGTTCCTCTTATTCTCTCCCACAAACCTTCCGCTTTTGCCACAAAACCCTGATGAGCTTTACATCTTCCCTCAAAGCAGTTATGCACTCTGTACTCCCTAAAGAGCATAAAGACAGGAGCACCGAGTTCTTGGCTCAGGCACTCAATGGAAAGAGTTATTTATTGGTGGGTTACTCTTCGCTTTCTCACATTCGCTGACAAGGTGGAGCTAAGCTCACAGCTCTGACCCCTCCCGCAGCAGCTCCCTGCGCTCACTGAGACGCTGCAGCTCTTGCAGGTCATGGCCCGTGTCACAAGATGGGAACGCAGCTCCTTCCTCCATGGAACAGTCACAATTAGTTGAAAACCTGGGCCACAGGCATGAAATATTACCCTGTACGCAATCTTACTGTCGCCCACGATGCTCCCGGGCTCCAGGGTGAGCCTGGTTTCCTGCCATCGGACTACTGACACTCCTTGGAGCAGTGCCCACACAAGGATGCTGTTGCTGCCACCAGAGCATGGGGCTTCAGGAGTCCCTGCTTCATTCACACCGTGCTCTTCCAGAAACCACGTAAGCAAGCCCGTAACGCAGCAAGCCTGATGTTACACGCACAGACCCAGCTGCAACGGGGGGTTTTTTCCTTCCCCGAGACAGCACCGTTTTCCCAGCCGGCTGCCCCAGGCAGCGAGCCCCTGGCTGCACTGCCGAGCTCTGCCCGCTCATCGCTGCGGTTTCCTGCCCGCAGAGGGCCGATCTGCCCGCTAAAGACACAGCGGCAACTCCGGTTTCTCTCCTACACGAGACAAGTTTTCCCCAGCTCGGGAACTGCTTCCCTGGAGAAGCGTGCCAGGAGGAGGAAGGGGCGGCTGATGAAACCGAGGGGCCGTAAGGCGTCCTCAGCCCTGCGCAGAGCCAACCCCGGCGTCCCGGGACCCCTCGGTCAAGCAGCCAGCTCCCCGCGGGCCGCCCACAGCCCAGCGGGACACCGCCGGCTGCAGGAAGGTGGCTTGAGGACCTTCCCCGCTCCCCATCCCGGTGACGATATCTCATCCCGGCCCGGGATGGGGGAAGCGTGGAGGAGGGGGCACATCCCAC
Organism: Laterallus jamaicensis coturniculus; assembly: GCA_022605575.1. Taxonomy (NCBI): domain Eukaryota; kingdom Metazoa; phylum Chordata; class Aves; order Gruiformes; family Rallidae; genus Laterallus; species Laterallus jamaicensis. The sequence goes on along the minus strand of JAKCOX010000019.1, from coordinate 445,586 downwards.
CCCAGGTCCCCCGCCGCCCCACCCATCCCATCCCGCGGCACCTACCCATGTTGCCGGCGCGGTCCCGGCGCAGCGCTCGGAGATGGAAGAACGGGTGAAAGGAAATACCGGAGGGGGGCGGTTTTTAAAGAGCGACCGGGCCCCGCCCGGCCCCCGCCCCGGCCGCTGGTGCTGCGGTGGGCGGTGACGTCGGGCTGGGAAGCACCGCGGCGGGCTGCGGGGTACCGGCGGGGGGGGGGGAGCTTTATCTCCGGGCTCTCCTTCCCTTGACCAGCCGTTTTGGACCCGCGCTGCGTTAGGGGATCGCACTGGCGAGAGTTTAACAGCCGATCCTTCCCGCCACCCTCTTTCCGCTCCGGCTTTTCAACGGGTGTCACGCTGCCCGCTTGCTGGTTGCGTTGCGAGGGGCAGGGGGAGGGTATTCCCTTTCTACGGCCGAGAGGAAGCACGGTGCCGGTGCTGTTAGGCTCAACTGAGCGCCGCACAGTACTCGTGCCACAGGTTGTCCCTTTGCAGTCAGCTTGCAGATGGGAAAGTCCCTGGAGCGAGCAAGCAGAGTGCACACCCGCCGCGCGGACGGCAGCTTTCTGCCTCCTTCCCTCCTCCCCAGCCAGGGGCACCGGCTTCCTCATGGCTGCTGCTGCCAAAGGCAAGGGGAAACACAAGCGTGCCGGCGGGCCCTCAGTTTCTAATGATGCCTGACCGGCGTCTCCCATGAAGTGGTGGTTCTCAGAAGTTGCCCGGAGAAGCTGTGGCTGCCCCCTCCCTGGCAGTGTTCAAGGCCAGATTGGACAGGGCTTTGGGCAACCTGCTGTAGCAGAGGGTGTCCCTGCCCATGGCAGGGGGTTGGAACTGTTTGGGCTTTGAGGTCCCTTCCCACCCAAAGCAGCCTGTGACTCTGTGTGTAACACAGAGTTTGCTCATCACTTCAAGTCTGCCTGCAGCAGCCAGTCGACCTGCGTGCTGCATGTGCGACCAAACCACAGGGCAGGATGCTGATGTATGTTTCATGCTGAACAGTAGCCATGCTAAACTTTACCTTCCCTTAGCTTTGCATGTGAAATAAATGGATGAGAAGCTGATGGTGAGGACTGCTGGAGCACGAGGCCAACAATAAGAGCAGGTTAGCAAAGCTGCTCGCTACTAGAGACATGGCTGTACTCAGAAAGAGGAACCAGAAAGATGTTAGCAGGTATTGTCAAAAAAGAGGTTTCTAAAGGAAGAATAAAGCCCTTCTTTGAGGCTTGCTGATGTTGTGTTATACTGACCTGTGGTTTATGTAATCGGTCTGGTAGCATTTCCTACAGGATAATTTCCTACACTTAATAATTACCTGGCTGCTGAACATGTTGATTTCTTCTTAGGTACAAACCAAACAAGTATTGCAATATATTGCAGTGTGGAATGTGTACGGTCGGCACCTCAAGTGCTAAGGAAGGCTGCTCTGACCTGTGGTGTAATGCTACAGCTAAACCCAGACTTCTTAAACCATGTTTAATGGGAGTAATCTGCCCAAAGGAACATATCAATTACTCATAGCCTTGGCGGTTAAATTAACGAGTAAATTCTTATGGTAAAGAATGAATGTGTGGTTATAGCTCTATTTATAGCATGGAGTCCTTAAGAAATACAAATACTGCCGTGTGAGTTCCACTGCCACAGCTGAAACGAGTCAAACATCACTGCTCTGCAATATATATATGTGTGTGTGTATATTTCACAGAATCACAGAGCGTTAAGAGTTGGAAGGGACCTTGGAAGATCATCTAGTCCAATCCCCCTGCCAGAGCAGGATCACTGAGACTAAATCACACAGGATTTTATACACATACAGTATTTACGCATACACAGTATTTATACATATATATATATGGTCACACAGCACAGGCAGCATTGTGTTTCTCTATTACAGTTACTCCAGCAACAGAAGCACTCTGTAATGCAGCTGAAGTCACTGATAGCCCATTCAAGTACAGAAATAACCAAGAAGCTACCATCACTTTTGAGCTGTTAAAGTACGAAAAACATAGTTTTTCTTTCCAGAGCATGTGATCTCATCCTCTTGCATAAACAATGGCGGTGAATGCGTATTTCAGTTTGTTCCCATGCACATCTGTGCACTGGGTAGAAACAAAGAGTGGGCCTTTGACGTTTTTCCAAGAAAGACATACAAGTAGGAAGCAGAAATTAAGAAAAAGTCACCTATTTTCTCAGCAATTTGAGATAAACTAGCTAGTTGGATCATCATGACCTCCATTCATGCTGTCTGTCAGTATTCAAGGACTCTCTTAAACCAAAAATGAAAAAAACCCCAGATATCTCCTAACAATACTAGTGAAGAATCCACCCAAATAAGTACAAACGTTTTCATTTGCCCCACAGAAAGACAGAAGGTACATACAACTTGCTTCACAGCTGCTTCTGAAGTGGATCGGATGCTGCTTTCATCTGGGGAAGTCCAATCTACACTTCTTACCTCAGTGAGCCTAAGTTGTGGTTTTACTCAGAGAGAGTTTGTGGTTGTATAAAGAAAGAACCAGTACGGAATTTCTGTGGTCTCTGCATGTTCAAATGACACCTTATACAAAGACCGCAGCCTAGCACGACTGTTTGGCTGTACGGGTGAATATTTTAATTGACAGGTACTTTACTCTGTTATTAGTTAAGTGCTGCAAAATATCACCCAGTTAAAGGCTGTAGGGAAGTCGGCAAGGTTGTTTCCTCGTGCCTGGTAGGTAGGAAGAGTACAACCATTTCAAAGAGGCAAGGTGAATCCATATTATGGAATAGCTGATAACAATGAGTCGTTGTTTGTTATTTATGGAACCTGAGTTAAGACTGAAGTATCTCAAAGAAAATGAAGACAAAGTACAATTTGTTAGAATATGCATATTTTATAAAGATTAATAAGTGGTTTTGACTCAGTCTTCTAGATTGGAAAAATGATAATAAATATGAAGAAACTGCAAGGGTGTGCAGCTCATCATGGGGTAGCAAGTATCGTGTGGGATACTGGAAACTGGTTCAAGTAGCACGTTAAATCCATCATGAACAGAGTCTAATGGATTTCACTCTATAACCACAACTTACTTGGCTTTCACACTCATAGTTGCCAAATACTAATGCTAGTCACTTCCCAGTAACTACTCCTCCTAAGATAACACATCCTTCCAAGAAAAATTTATCTGTACCTTCCAGATAGAGAATCTGAGGAGGGCACCAGGGGTCTCTGAGGAAGGGGCTGCAGCAGGTCAGCTGCATTCAGCTCCCAACCCCAAAGCTGCCATACACGGCACCAGGTTTGGTATTCAAGACGCTCACTTAACTTCAATGCCATGATCAACTTTGACCCCCAAAACGTGTGTGGTAGTTCAGCCCCAAACAGCATCTGAGCACCACACGCCACTTGCTCACTCCCACGGGAGAAACAGGCAGAGCCTTCGTGGGGTGGGATAAGGACAGTTTACTGACAAAAGCACTGTGAAAGGGGAACAAAAACAGCTGTGGCAAATTTTACTCACATGCAGTGATAACACAGGCCATCCTACAAACACAACGACAACAGAGTGCTGCACAATGCAAGGACCAACAACACTTCAGCTGCACTCAGACTGCTCTGGAGGCACCAGTAGTGCCCCTCCCCAACCAGCCCCTTTTATGGGGGAGTGATGTCAGGTGGTGTGGAAACAGGTTAACTGAGGGCTGGTTGCTTGGGGAGGTTGACTCTGGCCTGTCCAGAACAACTTGCTGCTTCAGAAGTTTGGTAAATCAAATCAGGGACGTGCAGAGCAAAAGAGGGTTGTTTTGTTGTTTTTTATTTTCTACCATCCCAGCAGCATTTGGTGGGCATTTCTCCCCAGAAAAAGGAAACTAGCTCATCTCCTGTGTCCCCAAAAGGACATGGCATCTCCAGCAGGTCTGTCTGTACACACGCTGGGTACATGGGTGGAGGGGGAAGCAGGGGAGCAGGAACTAGACCGGAGACCCGTACATAAATAAAGTAACTAAGTAAACTTTATTTACCTGGAGCTGCCCCAGACTGGTGCCAAAGCCTTTTGGCTCATGAGCAGTGCCAGTGGCAGCATGCTGAGTTAACATAGCACATGTGGCCCTAATGGGTTCATGGTACATAAAACATTATATGGTCACTTCTGCCAAAAAGTGCTGCCTTTTTTTTTATTCTTGCTGAAAATACAAGGCCAATAAGTGATAGAGAGTTTTGCTTCCAGTTTGATGCCTCTGTTTGGTAACGCTGCCTTCTCTGTAGGCCCAGTTATATCCACTTACATTTTTACTAGTGGGAGGAGTACAAAATGGATCACCATTAAGGAAAACAAGCCCCACACAGACATGTCAGAAGCAGATGCAATCCACCGTGAGTGAGGGGCATCCCCACAGAGATGGGATTTACTCCTTTTCCACTTCATCTTTATATCCACCTTTTATACAGTAGGAGCTCTGTCTCTGTCAGGACAGCACCTTTGCTGCATTTTTCCCTTGGGGAATTCGATGGGACAGTGGTTTGTGCAAGTCTGGGTTTAATACAGAACTTTGGTTCTGGAGGTGCAGGACTGTATGGAAACCAGCATGAGCTGCCAAGTGCAAGGTGGAGTTGAAAAATCTCGGACTTCGAGATGTTACCATCCCTTCCAGCCTTGAAATGCCTCTGTAGGTCCAGCCTTCTGCATTAACCTTTGTACCACGCAGTCACCAAACAAAGAGAGCACATATCAGGCTGTGCCTCTGTAACACATCAGGCCCGAGACGGGGAGCGCAGAAACACGCGTGGTAATCCCGGTTCTGATGCCCAGTTACCGTCAGCCCTTATGCAATCGGTCTCTGAGGCTGGGAGCTTCTCGCCTGCCAAGCGAGGGCACTCCCAGCTGCTACGTGAGGTAGACAAATAGGAGTGTTAGCATAAGTATTAAGGGCAGCTGGTCAGGGAAGTAGGGCAGAAGAAGAGAGCTCCTGATTGAAAGCCTTTGTTTACCTTTTGACCACAGAGAAACATGTACCCTCAAAACATGACCATGTGTAATCAGGGTGTAAGTATCCTGCACCCAGCTGGGATTCAACTCTTTCACTGGGTAGTGAAAGCTTTTTGGGCAGCTCTCCTTTTCCTCATATTAGATTGGATTTTGCTGACATGCACCATCCTCCCCTCTCACCTAAGGCAATGCAAGTTTGCTGAATGCTGTTTGAAGCACACTGAAACCACCCAACCATCTCTTTGTTGGTCAGTTTGTTTGCTTTGTTCTTCCACATTGATACTCTTCTTCTGAAGATTCAGATTCGTGTTGTGAGACCTGACATTTCCGAGTGAACTTTTTAGCTTGTCATTGCGTCATGCCTTCTGAAGTTTCATCACTAGCATGTTCTGAGACAAACTATACTTAGCTTTTTTCTTGAGGACAGCACATCAGAACCTCAGCGATGCAGCAGCTGCTAGGGCTGCCTGGATTATCTTGTCCATTTACGCAACCAGCCCTATGAAATGAATCATGTTGTTGACTGGACAATGCAAGTACAAGTGTCACCTCTTGGCCAATCTGTTTTGACTCAAGCACATGTAAAAGACTGGAGTCAAACTGACATGATGTTTAGGAACTGAAATGTGATCTGCATTTGACTTGTAAAAATACTTAGATGATTACATATAAATGATCACCACACCTTCTCCCCCCCAAATAAATCACCTTATAAGATTGGATGCTCACATTTCCAAGGGAAAATGTCCTTTGACTTTGTACATAATTTTTAGGGTGGGAGAAGCAGTGCTGCTTTGCAAAATATACATAACTTCAGATGACATCAATGTCCTCAGTGGAAATATTTTGAGTTCAGGCAATAGGACAAGCTCGTGTCATTTTCTAGAGATGCATTTTCCAGTGTTGAAATTCTGCAACTTGAGACCAAGAGCTGACACTGTCCAGCTGTTGCAGCCCTGTGACAAGTTTCCACATGGTCTCACCCCTCATGAATTGGATTTTCAGGTTATTTACATTTATATGTTCACAATAGGATGCAAAGCTTCCTTCTTCCCATTGCCTACAGCTCTACTGTAACTCGCTCAGAAAACTTTAGCGGCAGTGTCTGACAAAATGTAATAAGTAATTAAATTTCAATGGATTGGTTTGTCTCACTGCTGTCTTGTGAAGTCACCACTATGTAAATGTTCACATTTCATTTTCAAAATCTTGGACAGCTTTGTTGCTACAGAAAGATCCAAGAATCCAGGGCTCAATTGGATTAATACCCTTTATATTCAGCCCACTTCTTTTGGAGAGATCGATGGAAAGAGATATTGGGGGGAAGTGACAGTGTAATGGAGGAAAAGACTAGAAGAGGGTTTCATGGTGGGGGTCCCACACTGAAAGGCAGTGGGGCCTGAGGGGCAGCAATGTCTGTCCCCCATTAACAATCACCTGGGTCAATGAGGTGCTTAAGAAGAGAGAAGCACTTGTTACCCACAGTCTCACTGAAATTTGTTTGAGACCCCACAGATTCTTCATTGGCTGTGAGCACCCCACTCCCCCTGCCCTTTGCTCTTGCAAAGCATCTCCCAGCCTATAACCTCTTTCACCCCCCTGCTCTCCTTTTTGCACTCTCAGGCCCTCACCTGGACCCCAACTCCTGAGAAATGGTCTATGGAAGCAAGAAATTTCAAGATAGCATTGGTCTGTAATAGCCAACCGTATCCCAGGCTGCAACAAAACCAGCATGGCCAGCAGGTCAAGGGAGGTGATTCTGCCCCTCTGCTCTGGTGAGACCCCACCTGCAGGACTGGGTCCAGCTCTGGGGGCCTCAGTACAAGGACATGGAGGTGTTGGAGAAAGTTCTGAGAAGGGCCACGAAGATGATCAGAGGGCTGGAGCACCTCTCCTATGGATACAGGCTGAGAGAATTTGGCTTGTTTAGCCTGTAGAAGAGAAGGCTCTGGGGAGATCTTTCAACGGCCTTCCAGTACCTGAAAGGGCTTGCAGGAAAGCCATAGAGAGACTGTTTACAAGGGCATGGAGTGACAGGACAAGGGGTGATAGCCTTAAGCTGAAGGAGGGTGGGTTTAGTTTAGATAGGAATAAATTCTTCCTTGTGAGAGTGGTGAGGCCCTGGCACAGGTTGCCCGGAGAAGCTGTGGCTGCCCCCTTCCTGGCAGCATTCAAGGCCAGGTTGGTTGGGACTTTGGGCAGCCTGGGCTAGCGGAGGGTGACCCTGCCCATGGCAGGGGGGGTTGGAACTAGATGGTCTTTGAGGTCCCTTCCAACCCTAACCATTCTGTGATTCTAAAATGGCTTCACCCTTGAAGCAAAAGCATCTCCTTCATACTGCTGTATCTCCCAGGGCTTTCCTGCCTCTCTATTTCTCTTTGGGCTTTTCCAGGGCCACCTTTAACCTTCTCAAGCTGGCCTTTTTATTTATTTATTTATTTTTAATATTTGTCCAAATCAGAAAAAAAAAAAGTGTTACTTTTGACCTATTGGCCTGTGCAGTTCTACTCTTATTTTCTTGGTTCCTGGTACTCTCTTGAGCATCTAATTCCCAGTAAACAGCACAACACAATTCAACTACTTTGTTCTTTTACCTTTCAAACCCTTACCTTCTTATGCTTGGAAACCCCAGGATTTGCTATCACTTGGATTTGCTCACACTTCCTGCTCACAGCTCAACCTATTTTCTCCTCATGGGAGGCAGAGATTTTGGAAAGAAAGAAAGAAAGAAAAGTTAACCCCCCACAAAACCCTAACTAGCAACAGCTTTTTTGCTTCTTGAAAAGACATCTAAGTGAACTGCATTCAATACAAAGATCAAATGCCACAGTATGTAAACCACCCAAACCTACGTATTTCATAAACTGAAATGGTGGCTCATAAATAACTTAGTCCTGAGTGTCAGCAGAATGAGTTGCTGGGCTACTCATGCTTCCCTCAACATAATGAGTTATCCAAGAAACAGGAGATAGTCTTGTGAGAGGAAACAGAGAGAAATAGAAAACAAGGAGCATATTGCCACTGAGCAGTCCTATTTGTACAGAATTACGTGGAACTTGTGTAATGACAAGGGAATAGGTTTTTTTAGGAAGTCAGTAAGAATTTTACCAGAAAAGTTAGTGCTTCTAACAATTAAATGAATTGTTTTCATTTCAAGTATTTTAGCAAGGTTTTTTTTTATTCTTGGGGGATGCAGATCTCGGGACCCAGAGAGTACCAACAGTCTCTTCAACCTATACCTACAATAACTTTATAGTCAGATGAATTAATTTCTTCACACAAGGCTCTGGGAAACTTCAGAGTGTCAGTTTGGGAGGAAAACCACAGATTCTCAAAGGCATCCTGTATGAATGTAGGGGATCTAGAATATTTTCAGGTCAGGCCGAAAACGAAGCCTGGGGGCTTAACAAGCATGACTCAAAATGGCAGGACCTTTCCTACTCTGGATACACTCATTGCTGGAATACCCAGATGTTATCCTTAAGTATGCATTATTTGTATGTGTTGAGATGTAGTCCATTTGTCAGAAGGAGCTCCTGGACAGCCCAAGAACTGAATGAAAGAAAAATAGTGACCTACTCAAAGAAAAGATTGCCTGTGGCCTTCTAGCACTGTCCTCATCAAAGAAGCAACATCAGTAACACAGAGATTTTAATTCTGTAATTAAATTCCCGGCAATTTTGGTACTGAAAGCTCTCCTGTGAACAGTGAGTGAAAAGACTCACTTTTTAGCAGCTCTAGACAGGAAACATCTTTGATGCATACATCTGAACTAATGTTTTAAAGAACAGCGATGTGGGGAGACAGGTTCTCTTCTACCAGCAGAACAGCTTACATTCTTTCCTCTCCCTTAAGAGACTTCTTGAGCAAGAAGATCTGTCAGCCAAGAAACAGGAAAAGGTTGAAGCCCGTAGCTGTTCCCAGGGCATCATCCCAGGGCTATGTGAAATAGGAACAGGTTTGAAAGTGACAAATTAGGACACAAGACACCTCGTGTACAAAACTGGATTGAGGAATTTCAGGTTCAAAGAATTTCAACCCAGGGCCTGGTTTCTTTTAACAGGGTGAGACAAAAATCCAGCTTTCATGCTGCATGGGCCAAGTGGTTCAGCTGTCTTGTAGAAGCTGATAGGTATCACCCAAAACTGTGATAAAATAGCTTTCTCACTGCTACTTGAAAAGTGGAGGCAGACAAAAATAGTACAGCTGAAGTTCTAGGTCACTCATACAAGACACCATTCTCTCAAACCAGCATCCCAGGCATCTCTTCCCTTACAAAGATTATAGTCCTTGCTTCAAACACCAGAAACATTAGCATATAATTGCTTGTCAGCTGCTTCACAGCAGGACAAGCTTCTGCTGTGACAAACAAGTGCCTGAAATCTGGCAGCTGAATGCAATTCCTGTCACAAATATCAGTGTACTGTAACAGTAAGGCCACTTTCTAAAATCACCGTGTTAGAAACAGAACACATCTCTCTTTTCAGAGTGTTGTTACAAAAAAAACCCCAACCAAACCCAAACCACAAGCTGCAACAAGTTAATGGTAATCAGCATTAGCTCAACACAGCTAATGCTTTCAGCTCTATGATGCTTGGGGTCCCTTCCAGCCCAGCCCATTCTATGATTCCGTGATTCTATGCTATTTCTCAAATTGTAGCTTCAGCATTCAGCCCTAAGAAGCACCATCAGCTCTGAGCTAGTGCGCATGGCCTGTGCTTTGTGTCACAGGTGACCTACACTGGAAATAAAGAAGTAATGAAGTAAATAACACCTCCTTACTGTCAGGATTATCCACCAGAAAACACCAAGACCTTTGGAATCCATTGGCAGCGTGCAGCGGAGTGGTCAATGGGGATTAAGAGCCTGAGTTGAAGTTCTAATCTGAATTCACCTGGTGTCAGCATCCAATCTCTGCTGCCTTTCCCTTCATGAGGTTGAAGAGAAGCCTCAGAGCATTCGCTACGCTCTTCATCACAGTTGCTTTTGCATTGTACACCCCGTCTCGACTTCCTACTTGATGACCCAAAACAGTCTCCCACACACCCCCCACCCTATCAGATTTTTCCCTCTCTTCCTCAAACGTGGAGTTTTGTACAAATTCTTCAGCTCAACATTTCAAAACCTTCACCCCAGCATCTTCCCAGCAGCGGGCTGGTCTCACAGGTGCCACAGGGCAACAGGTTAAAACCATCACAACACACTGTGCTTACACCCACTGCCTGAATTAGGCATCTTAAGCACGGAATCACATCAGCAGTTTGCCCACAAGAAGCTGGATGCTCAGAAACATCCTAATGTCCTTCCCACTGTTGCTGTTCTCCAAGAGACTGCCTGTTACATTTATTTATTTATTTCATTTTCATTTCTTGTTCCTAGAAGTGTGACTGGGCAGGAGATAACGCTTGTGTGCTGTGTTTAAAGGTCCTAGATTGGGGCAGAACAGCTTACATTCTTTCCTCTCCCTTAAGAGACTGTAAATGAACCCTTCATCTCTCAGCATCCTGCTTGAAATCATGCAATTGAGGCAAAGCTGCAAGGGGAAGAAGAATGAAGGGAAATGAAACCTCCATCTCTCAGCATCCTGCCTGAAATCATGCAATTGAGGCAAAGCTGCAAGGGGAAGAAGAATGAAGGGATTGAGCTCCTGCAGTGCCCAGTTGTTCTGGTAAGTGTGGCTGCTAAGTATGGAAAAGGTAAGGATCACAAACTCTACCTCTTATCTTTAGAGTCTTTAAAAAAACCAACACAAAACCAACCAGCAAATATAATAAGTTCTGCCACTCATAGATCATGTATTGTCTTGTGGTGGAAGAAGTTAAAGCAAAAGGTAGCAAAAAACCAGACCATCATAGAATCACAGAATGGTCTGGGTTGGAAGGGACCCCAAAGATCATAGAGCTCCAACACCCCTGCCACAGGCAGGGCCAACAACCTCTAGGCCTGGATCTACAGAAGTTTGCCCAGCCTGGCCTTGAACACCTCCAGGGATGGGGCATCCACGACCTCTCTGGGCAGCCTGCTCCAGCACCATCATGTCCAATTACGTCAGATTTAAACACTGAATATAGCCATGGCAGTGGTGTATAGTATTTTTTGTTGTCACAAATGTCACATTTGGAGAATTCTGCTTACTCAGTGCTAAAAGAGACATCTGAAGATACAGCTGAAGTTTCAGGAGACTTTGTAAGTTATTCAAACACCTGCAGTTGTCTATACAAGAGAATGAAATCGTTTAATATGCTGATTAATCAAAGGTTGTATCTTCTCTGATATATTGATTAATACTTACTTTTTGCTGCTCTCTCAACTGTCCAAGTCTGCAGAGCTTGCAGTTATTTTTCTACTGTAAATTTTTATAAATGAGAGAGTTTTACAGAAGAAGCTGTTGTTAATCAGAAGGTAACAGGCCTGGCGGGTCCAAAACAGGGATTCAGAACTTGCAGCTTTAATTCCTTCTTTGCTATTGACCCACTGGTGCTTCAGTGAATAATCAAAACTTTTCTGTCTGCAAAAACCTAGCAGTTACCAACCTTTGTAGATATTAATTGGATTTCCACATGGAAAACATTCTACTTCTGTACCCTAAAAATGCTATGGAATATGATGATACCTCCCATTCAGAACTGCCTAAACCTCCTTATGGTGGAGTTACTCTGGCTCCCTGGTATAAAAAAGACAGGGATCTCCTGGAGACAGTCCAGAGGAGGCTACAAAGATGATTAAGGGCCTGGAGAATCTCCCCTATGAGGAAAAGCTGAGTGAGCTGGGACTGTTCAGCCTGGAGAAAAGAAGACTGAGAGGGGATCTTATTAATGTCTATAAATATCTTAAGTATGGGATGCAGGGGGAATTGGCCAGCCCCTTTTCAGTGGTCTGTGGAGATAGGACAAGGGGCAATGGCTGCAAGTTGTAGGAAGTTCCACACCAACATGCAGAAGAACTTTTTACACAGTGAGGGTGCCAGAGCCCTGGCACAGGCTGCCCATGGGGGTTGTGGAGTCTCCTTCTCTGGAGATATTCAAGACCCGTCTGGACGCCTGTCTGTGCAGTATGAGCTGGGGAGCTGCTTTGGCAGGGGGGTTGGACCCAATGATCTCTCGTGGTCCCTCCCAACCCCTATGATTCTATGATTCTATGATACTCATATTGTCAGTCTTGTGATCCCACACCTAGGCGTCGAAAAAAAAAATCTTCCTTTTAAAGTTTTTCAACCTATCCAACAGATAAACTATATACACAAGAAACATCTTCTGTAGTGGAAAGAGTCCCTCATAATGCAAAACCAACACAGGGCAACGTTTCCCAACTGCCTGTGTCGAAAAGCAAAGACAACAAAGGAAAAAACAAAGAAAAAAAAGGAAAAAGGGGGAAAAAAAAGGCATGCAAGCAGAATAAATAGCTCTATTTTTCATTTGGAAAGTGATGCAGAACAGATTAGCCTGCAAAGAAGTGCTTTTTCACATAAACAAGCAATTATGTCTGGCTGAGAGCAAAAGCTCTTTGAAACGCTCCCACCTAGTTATAGGTAAGAGCACTCAAAACCACCCTAATAAATAAAAGCCTCAAATGGAAGGGCTGGTTATTGCGGAAAGGCTTTAAGACACCTGAGCAATTTAGTAACAGGCTATAAAATCATCCTCCAGAAAACAAATAGAGCATAAGCTGCACAAATCACTTGAACTGGAGTGGCTGAGAATCAGTTTGGGTATCAGAAGCTAATCCAGGCCTATCCCTCCAGAATCACAGAGCGTTAGGAGTTGGAAGGGACCTCGAAAGATCATCTAGTCTAACCCCCCCCTGCCAGAGCAGGATCACCTAGATTAAATAACACAGGAATGCATCCAGGTGGGTTTTGAATGTCTCCAGAGAAGGAGACTCCACAGCATCTCTGGGCAGCCTGTGCCAGGGCTCTGTCACTCTCATTGTGAAAAAGTTTCTCCTTATATTCACATGGAACTTCCTGTGCTGCAGCTTGCACCCATTGCCCCTTCTCCTATCACTGGCCATCAGTGAGAAGAGCCTGGCTCTGTCCTCCTGACTCTCACCCTTTACATATTTATAAACATTAATAAGGTCACTCCTCATCTCCTCTTCTCCAAGTTAGAGGCCCAACTTCCTCAGCCTCTCCAGGTAAGGAAGATGTTCCACTCTCTTAATCATTTTGGTGGCCCTGTGCTGGACTCTTTCAAGGAGTTCTATGTCCTTCTTGAACTGAGGGGCCCAGAACTGGACACAATATCCCAGAATTGTGGATGCTTCAGAAGAAGTAAGTACTAGAAGTACTAGAAGAAATAAGTACTAGAACAGAGCCCGCATTTCTCTGGTTTAATACTGCAGTTAAACTTATGTACTTTTAAGTTAACTATTTTAATTAAGCTTGTATACTGTGGCTAGAAAGCAGTTCTTTATTTATTCCAGTTTCTAGTACATTATTACCTTCCTTTTTACTAATGTAGTATCAATAAGGAATGCTTTGGTTACCAAGACCTGCTACTGTAGCTTACAGGGAAAAATCAAGTCTGTCCAAGCAGCAAACGTTGATCTGAATCCTCTCTGTAAGAACCAGGAATACCTGCCTCATTACAATGTATACATCAAATAGGCTAGGACCTATTGTGTGACCTCCTTTCTGATAAAATCAGTGAGAGGTATCCACAGGTATATTCGTCCTCCTATTGAAAAAGATTTATTTCATTCTCTTTTTGAGAACATTTACTAAAAGTGGATGAGAAAACATGGTCAAAGAACAAGGTATCATCTGATTGCTCCCACATCCATTCACTTGGAGTTCCTGGAGACAAGGAGCAGTTTCTGGTTTTGCATCCTACTGAAATGACTTCCTTTTCTTCGTTATCAGATAACGTGAGCTCCTAATGAGGCCTCTCAGCTATAGCTTGCTTTGTTAATATTCACACTGAACTTTCCTTCATGGTTCACTTGGGAACAGCTGAGGCTGGTTATCTGCCTCACATTCTCCAGTAACCCTTGATAAGCTTCTCTGGAGCTCTGCACTCGGCTGGGACAACAGAATTTTTCACAGGACAAACATTGCCTGCTACAGAAAAAAATCCAATATCTTCAGAAGAAGATTGAAGGAGAGATTGGTGCTGCCCCACTGAAGATCTTCAGTGGCATCCCACTTTGTTGTGTGGGATCATTAGATCTTAGCCTTGAGAAGAGGAGGCTGAGAGGAGACCTTATCACCACCTGACACTACCTGAAATTATAGGGTGTAGAGAGGTGAGAGGTGGGCGATGGTCTCTTCAGCCAGGTGACAGGTGACAGGACAAGGGGAAATGGCACAAAGCTGCCCCAGGGCAGGGTCAGATGAGATGTTAGGAAAAAGTTCTTCACTGAAAGAACAGCAGTGTGCTCTTGCAGCTCGCAAGGCCAATGGTATCCTGGGCTCCATCAGAAGAGGGCTGGCCAGCAGGGACAGGGAGGGGATTGTCCCTCTCTACTCTGCCCTCGTGAGGCCCCACTTGGAGTACAGTGTCCAGATCTGGGGCCCCCAATACAAGAAGGATGTAGAACTGTTGGAGAGGGTTCAAAGGAGGGCCACAAGGATGATTAGAGGGCTGGAGCACCTGCCTTACAAGGAGAGGCTGAGGGAGCTGGGCTTGTTCAGCCTGGAGAAGAGAAGGCTGCGGGGGGACCTCATTGCAGCCTGCCAGTCCCTGAAGGGAGCATACAAACAGGAGGGGAATCAACTTTTTAAAAGGGCAGATAATGGCAGGACAAGGGGGAATGGTTTAAAGCTGAAGGAGGGAAGGTTTAGAATGAATATTAGGGGGAAGTTTTTTACAGAAAGAGTGGTGAGGTCCTGGAACAGGCTGCCCAGAGAGGTGGTGGATGCCCCATCCCTGGAAGCGTTCAAGGCCAGGTTGGATGGGGCCCTGGGCAACCTTGTGTAGATCCAGGCCTGAGGTTGGTGGCCCTGCCTGTGGCAGGGGGGTTGGAGCTTTATGATCCTCGGGGTCCCTTCCAACCCTTGCCATTCTATGATTCTATGAAAGAGTTGTCAGGGCCTGGAACAGGCTGCCCAGGGAGGGGGCTGAGTCATCTTCCCTGGATGTGTTTAACAGACGGGTAGATGAGGTACTTAGGGATATGGTTTAGCATAGGACAGGAATGGTTGGACTCGATGATCTTAAAGGTCTTTTCCAACCTTGTGATTCTGTGAGTCTGTGATCATTAAAGAATAGCAAGACAGGTCTCTGGTGCAAGATGACCCAAGTAAGCATGAATTGAGAAGATATTTAGTACACTGTAGTACATGTGCACAGTTCAGAATATTTGGGTCTGGATCACCATGATGAGCTTGAACCACATCATGGAAACAATAGTCAAGAAGATACTCTGATGCTGGCCATGACTAGGGATGAGGTAATCAGGATACAAGGAAATAGAATGAAGCTACCATCAGGGAAAGTTCAGATTGGACATTAAGGAAAGGGACATTAGGGAAAGGGTCTTCACTGAGAGGGTGGTTGGTCACTGGAACAGGCTCCCAAGGGGAGTGATCACAGCAACAAGGCTGTCAGAGTTCAAGGAGTGCCTGGTTGACACTCTTAGTCATGAGGTTTAGTTTTAGATAGTCCTGCCTGGGAGTTGGACTCGATGATCTTTATGGGTCTCTTCCAACTGGAGATAGCCTATGATTCTATGATTATTTTCTGCAGCTGAACACTGCTGATGTGCCCTATGAAAGAGGAGCTAAACACAGTGAAGACTTTGGCTAAATGGCTTATTTGCAGAGACAACTTTGGTTTTTTTGGGTTTCTTTTGTTTGGAACAAGGCCACCACATCTGAGGAGAATGGAGAATGGGCAAAGAAGACTGTTCAGAGACTGGACCCTGCAGATGGACTGGTAAGAGAAGGACCAGTGAGCAGTCTCTCTAGAGGGAGAGACCTTAACTAAAGGAAGCCATGGTACAGACAGAACAAGGCACCAACAGTATCTCAAACAGCTGAAAATTAACTGACGTGAGAGTAAGGTTCAAGCCTGGGTTGGTTGGGGCTTTGGACAACCTGGTCTAGTGGTGAGTGTCCCTGCCCATGGCAGGGGGTTGGAACTAGATGGTCTCTGAGGTCCCTTCCAACCCAAACCATTCTCTGACTCTATAAAAATGTAGTCCTGGCAGAAGGGATGTGCTGCCCCTGATTTATTTCCCTTCTCACAATCATACACCTATTTTTCACCCCTGCTGTTACGCAAGGTAGAGTTGTCCATTGTGAAACCGTTGCCACATTCTCCAAACAGGTGGTGCCACATTTTGTATCAGGGTGAAGTTGGAACTGTATGAGTTGTTTTTAAAATTATTTAGGATCAAGAGAAGTTATTTAACTTTCATGGCAGTAATTCTTTATCCATTTATTTATTTATTTTGCAGCAGTCTGACATACTTTGTAATGAGGACAGACAGAAGGAATAGAAAGGATAAAATGCAGCCATTTTTAAATTGAGTGGCTCTGTTCTCCTAGTGAAGAGGTTCTCAAGAACCAAGATTTCAGTAAGGGAGAAGGTAGGCCTGAGGCAAGGTTGGGAATCCAGATGATACTGTAACTTAACCCAAGATTTTCCCCTCTTATACCTTATATAGTATATCTATCAGCTATTGTGAAATACAGGCTCTGAAAAATGGTTCTGATGACAACTCTGCATATAAATCACATATATTGCATGCAAGGGAAAGGATGGTCCTAGTGTAGGTTTTGGGCAAGAGTTTGTAAGCTGCAGTGGCAATATAACTCATCTTGCCAGGAGAAGAGGGAGATGTGTTCATGTCTTAATTTACCTATAGGGATACAATTAGATAAGAATATAGTCAAGATGGTGTGTTAAAATTAAGAATAATTGATTAAAATACACAATCATGACAAGTAGGTTAAGAAAGGAGGTTTGAAACAGGTCAAATTGAAATGCGTGGCGAGGCCCTGGCACAGGCTGCCCAGAGAAGCTGTGGCTGCCCCCTCCCTGGCACTGTTGAAGGGCAGGTTGGATGGGGCTTTGGGCAACCTGGGCTAGTGCAAGGTATCCCTGCCCATGGCAGGGAGTTGGAACTAGGAGTTGGACATTTGAGGGTCCTTTCAACCCAAACCATCCTGTGATTCTAAATATTTAACTGTTTGACTAATAACTCCAATGTCATTTTATCATACGTGGATGACTTGCAGTTTGTGAAAAGGATAAAAAGCCATAATGAAAGACTCATGATTCAGGAGGACCACAGCTAAATAAATTGACCTTACATTTAGAAAGCACAATGAAGCATATGGAAGAATTTTTCATATGCTTATCAATTTAAATTAACTCAGTTTTCAGTAGTGCCCAAATCAGATATCTGCTTCTTGAGCAAGAAGATCTGTCAGCCAAGAAACAGGAAAAGGTTGAAGCCCGTAGCTGTTCCCAGGGCATCATCCCAGGGCTATGTGAAGTAGGAACAGGTTTGAAAGTGACAAATTAGGACACAAGACACCTCGTGTACAAAACTGGATTGAGGAATTTCAGGTTCAAAGAATTTCAACCCAGGGCCTGGTTTCTTTTAACAGGGTGAGACAAAAATCCAGCTTTCATGCTGCATGGGCCAAGTGGTTCAGCTGTCTTGTAGAAGCTGATAGGTATCACCCAAAACTGTGATAAAATAGCTTTCTCACTGCTACTTGAAAAGTGGAGGCAGACAAAAATAGTACAGCTGAAGTTCTAGGTCACTCATACAAGACACCATTCTCTCAAACCAGCATCCCAGGCATCTCTTCCCTTACAAAGATTATAGTCCTTGCTTCAAACACCAGAAACATTAGCATATAATTGCTTGTCAACTGCTTCACAGCAGGACAAGCTTCTGCTGTGACAAACAAGTGCCTGAAATCTGGCAGCTGAATGCAATTCCTGTCACAAATATCAGTGTACTGTAACAGTAAGGCCACTTTCTAAAATCACCGTGTTAGAAACAGAACACATCTCTCTTTTCAGAGTGTTGTTACAAAAAAAACCCCAACCAAACCCAAACCACAAGCTGCAACAAGTTAATGGTAATCAGCATTAGCTCAACACAGCTAATGCTTTCAGCTCTATGATGCTTGGGGTCCCTTCCAGCCCAGCCCATTCTATGATTCCGTGATTCTATGCTATTTCTCAAATTGTAGCTTCAGCATTCAGCCCTAAGAAGCACCATCAGCTCTGAGCTAGTGCGCATGGCCTGTGCTTTGTGTCACAGGTGACCTACACTGGAAATAAAGAAGTAATGAAGTAAATAACACCTCCTTACTGTCAGGATTATCCACCAGAAAACACCAAGACCTTTGGAATCCATTGGCAGCGTGCAGCGGAGTGGTCAATGGGGATTAAGAGCCTGAGTTGAAGTTCTAATCTGAATTCACCTGGTGTCAGCATCCAATCTCTGCTGCCTTTCCCTTCATGAGGTTGAAGAGAAGCCTCAGAGCATTCGCTACGCTCTTCATCACAGTTGCTTTTGCATTGTACACCCCGTCTCGACTTCCTACTTGATGACCCGAAACACTCTCCCACACACCCCCCACCCTATCAGATTTTTCCCTCTCTTCCTCAAACGTGGAGTTTTGTACAAATTCTTCAGCTCAACATTTCAAAACCTTCACCCCAGCATCTTCCCAGCAGCGGGCTGGTCTCACAGGTGCCACAGGGCAACAGGTTAAAACCATCACAACACACTGTGCTTACACCCACTGCCTGAATTAGGCATCTTAAGCACGGAATCACATCAGCAGTTTGCCCACAAGAAGCTGGATGCTCAGAAACACCCTAATGTCCTTCCCACTGTTGCTGTTCTCCAAGAGACTGCCTGTTACATTTATTTATTTATTTCATTTTCATTTCTTGTTCCTAGAAGTGTGACTGGGCAGGAGATAACGCTTGTGTGCTGTGTTTAAAGGTCCTAGATTGGGGCAGATCACATCTGAGACTGACCTTTGTTTTCAGGCAATTTAAAGCAGCAGGGTTTGTTGGTTTGGGGTTGTTTTTTTTAAAGTTGGCTTCTGGAATACCAGTGAAAATGTTGAATCATGCCAGTGTGACACTGATGCTTTGTGGAATTATTCTAGAAAGCATCTCTGTTTGATTTTTCCACCAGTGGTGTCTAAAAGCATTGGCCAGGCGGCATTCCAACATCCAGACACACACTCTGTTAGAATGGCCCTGCTCATATTGGACCATCCCATGGTGCTGGAGGGAGCTGAAGCCTCAAGCCTGGTTTGAGTGAAGCATGAATGGGAATTACTTATCTGAACGCACAGGCAACAGCACAGGAACAGCATGAGGTGATAACCAAAGATGTGATTAACAGCAATTAAACTGGTAAACACCAAGGAATGTGCTGTTTGTGTAGAGAACCAGGAGGACTGAGCTCTGATAAGGCCCACAGCAAGATGACTTGTCAGCAGAAGACCTGAGCTGCAATAACAGGAGGATGACAGCGGGGCTGCAGCACACTGTATGCTACACGCCAGTCTGATGCGTCTTATCCCAGCGGGAAGAAAGGCTGTAGCCATAATGCAGACACACAGACAATAGGTAGCAACCTTCCCTGGGGTTTATGGGAGATGAGGTAAGCAAGATGATGATGGGAAAACCACACTGTAATAGCTGAAGGATATAAATACCTGAGTGACCGTTGTGATTTAAACCTGGCCCCCACAGAGCTGCTTGCTCACCTCCCATGCAGTGGGATGGGGGAGAAAATCAGGAGGGTAAAGGTGCAGTAACTTGTGGGTTGAGATAAAGACAGTTTAATAATTTTAGAAGTTCTGAAGCAAACAGAACCCCCCAAACAAAAAACCCACCAACCAACCCTGAAACCTAGAAAAACGAGCGATGCCAAAAGCTTAATTGCTCACCACTAACCCATGCCCAGCCAGCCTCTGAGCCACTGCTGCCATGGCCAACCTCCATCCCTGCCAGTTTTACATGCTGAACATGATGTCATGTGGATTGGAATATCCCTTGGATCAGTTGGGGTCAGCAGTCTCAGCTGTGTCCCCTCCCAACTCCTTGTGCGCCCCCAGCCTACTTGCTGGTGGGGTGAGGAGCAGCAAAGACCTCAGCTCTGTGCAAGCACTGCTCAGCAATAGCTAATTCATCCCTGTGTTATTAACACTGTTTCCAGCAGAAACCTAAAACACAGCCCCATACCAGCCACTGTGAAGAAATTAAAGTCTATGCCAGCTACTCCAAACTTTCAGCATCCTGAGAAGATTTTCCACTGTCAAGGATGACTTCCAGTCCCACAACATTTACTGAGGAGCCACCATTCCTTGTCTTCCATGGGGATCTCCAGCCTGCCTGACATCACTGCTTGGACATGGGCATCTTTGTGCTTGTCAGCACGTGGGTGTGAGGATGTGACTGGGTGACATCTATGAGAGAGTCAACATGAGTGGCCAAGATGGGGTTTCTCTAAAGTAATTACCACCTTCCCTTTCCTTCTGCTCTCTAGTTAAATTGTGCCACAGGCATTTCCTACAGCACACAATTAACTACCTAGAAAACAGTCCCTAAATTTATAGCCCCTGCAAAGAAGGAGGACAGCTGTTTGACCAGACCTACTTTCTGTGTAAGCCACTTTTAGTTCTTGACTATTAGAATGTTGTAATTGACCTCCTGGTGTGTGTTGTTTGCCACCAGTACCCTGGCAACAAGTGCATCACCATCCCACGTGCTACCTCTGGATACTAGGACAACACAAAACCTGCTCCGAGATCTCTTCTGAAGGAGCACTGGCCAGCCAGCCTCTTTCAGTCAACTCTTACCACTTCTGGTTTCAAATTTCAGGTCTGTAGAGACTGAATACCCAATGGGAAGAAATTTCCTGTTGGATTACTAGGGAGCCATGGAATACAGCTTTATCTTCACGCAAAATGTGGTTTTTCTCACTGTTTCTAAAAATAGAACACAATCACTTGGACTGAATCTCCAACACCTAACAATTTGACCTTTGACCACCTGCCTAGCAATGAGGCAATCCTGCAGCTTAACAAGGAGCTCAGCAAAATACCTCAACAGCTTCATTTGCATGAGGCAGAATTTTCCAATCAATGTCGCAGAATCACAGACTCTCAGAACAGTTTAGGTTGGAAAGGACCTCAGAGATCATCTAGTTCCAACTCCTGCCATGGGCAGGGACACCCTCCACTAGACCAGGCTGCCCAAAGCCCCATCCAACCTGGTCTTCAACAGTGCCAGGGAGGGGGGCAGCCACAGCTTCTCTGGGCAACCTGTGCCAGGGCCTCACAACCCTCACAGGGAAGAACTTCTTCCTAATATCTAACCTAAACCTGCCCTCTTTCACCTTGAAGCCATTGCCCCTTCTCCTATCCCTGCACTCCATGATGAACAGGATCTTACATTCCTTAGGAATTTTCTGTATTTTAATGTCTATTTCCTCTTCTTTCCACTTAAAGATCTGGGGTTTTAAGTGTTGGTATTTCATCACTACCCACAGTTTGTCAAAAAAGCAAAAGCATCTCCTCCTTGCTGTCACAGCTTTGCATCCATCCAGTTAAGTAGTCTTCTCCTAGTTTTTACCAATTTATTTAATTATGAAGCTGAACAGAGTTGATTTTATTCTTTTAATGAAACAAAAACTTCATTTCAGGGTTCTCTCTGCCAGTTGGTAACAAATACTGTCACATTTTGATCACTGGTTCCTAGACATGCACCAAAATCCAGGATTTTTTTGCTGTAATTATGGAATTACAACAATCCATAATGCAAACCAGCTGTATCATGCTAGTGACATCCCTCCTCACCCCATCCCCATCGAGTTCTGAGCTTTGCCAGCACAACACAGCCCTTTGCTAGTGCTTTGCTGCCTCATGCTTACCCAGCCAGTGTAAGCCTTCACTCCTGTTTCAGTTCTTGTGGTTCAGTTACCAGTATCTCCAAAACAGAGAGCAATCTATTTTAGTGTAGGGTGTCACCTGCCTTCTTTTATCTCTCTCAAGTAAATGAGTGATTAAAATATATATATATATGTATATACATAAACCCAGCCACATCATTATTCCAGGTACATGCAAATAAATTCTTTCCAAGTTTTATTATGCATTTTACAGTCTACCAGCACACTGTGATGAGAGAATATTCAGCTGTTTCAAATTATGGATGCAGAACAAGGATCCATCACTAGTGCTGATGAGAGAAAATAAGTTTTAAGCAAACAGATCCCCCCACCCATAAAACCCCCAACAGGCTGCTGACCAGAATTTTTCTTTCTTGTCACAGCCCTTTAAAAAGTCCTAATCAGCTTATGTTGTCAATTCTTCCAGTTCATTAGGCCAATTATAAGAGGCATTCATGCCCTTACATGCCTTGCTATTGATTACTACCCTTGTCATTGATTACCACGGTTACAGTGGTTTCTGAAGCTTCAGAAAATCACATCCAGCTCTGGGCTGGTCTCTTCCCAAGCAACCTTCACCGAGTTCTCAGAGTCACAGAACGAGCCAGGGATCAACCAGTTTTGCTTAACTAAGGTTGTTTTCCTACAGTTATCTCCACGCCCTTGGGAACTTCTTATCTCTTCTATTTACAGTTCATGCCACTGAAAAAAAAAGAGTCACATTACTTAAGAGCTCTATCAGAAGTCTGAGCTCTCTCTGTAGCCCTGCTAATCATCTTGACCAGAGCAAAACAGATGCAGCCCATTTCTGTCCACATTTCTTCTGGGCTTCAGATTCCATTTTTTCCAAACACCAAGTGCCAGCTTAAACTTACTTGTTCAGTGGTTACTGGAATTTTCTTGTACACAGCCTGGTAACTGTTTTAGACAGGTAGGCATCTGTTTTTCCTCATGTACTTGAAAAACTCTGATGTCTTCCTTTCCTTCCTTTGTCTGTGTGAAGCTGGCTAAGCCTTATACCAAGTCTTGAAATATTAAATGTAAACTGAACCAATTTAACAGACTACTTATGTTGGGTTGTGAACCTCTATTAAAGACCCCAGCTGCAGCTCTGTCAATTATCTATGTTCCCCATCTTCGTTTGTCAAGTCAAACACTCACATTTTTGGGAGTCTGATACCACAGTGACAAACATAAAATGATTAAAGGTGCCTTTAAGAAAGCTTGGGAAGGACTGTTCACAAGGGCACGTAGCACTAGAATGAGGGGTAATGGTTTTAAGCTCAAAAAGGGGAGATTTAGATTGGATATTAGGAAAAAGAGCACTGGAATAGGCTGCCCAGGGAGGTGGTGGAGTCTCCTTCTCTGGAGATATTCAAGACCCGCCTGGACACCTATCTGTGCAGCCTGTCCTAGGGTGCCTGCTTTGGCAGGGGGGTTGGACCCGATCATCTCTTGAGGTCCCTTCCAACCCCTATGATTCTATGATTCTGTGAAAGTTCCTCAATATGAGGGTGGTGGATCACTGGGACAGGTTGCCCAGAGAGGTTGTGGATGGATGCCCCATCCCTGGGGGTATTCAAGGTCAGGCTTGATGGGGCTCTGAGCAACTTGATCCAATGAAGATATCCCTGCTCACTGCAGGTGGGTTGGATTGGATGATCTCTAAAGGTCCCTTCCAACCTATCACACTCTATGATTATATAGCACTAGACACAAAAAACACCACTCTGAGAAGCTACAGGTGCTGTACAGGTATCCAATGTCAATAAATTTATCAATAAAGGAGAGAGAGAGAGACAAAGCTTTTAAAAAAAAACAACAAACCAAAACCCCCAAACAAAAGAACAATGCAATTTAAAATCAAGCACAACCTGAATTCATGCAGTGTGGTTTTAAACTGGGCATGGCAAATCTGCAGTCTGTGGCTGCATCATCTAGTGTTTGGGAGAAGTAACAGCCACGTCAATCCTAGGTAGAAGGGAAGATTCCCCACCAAGTGTTGGCTTTAAAAGGCGTGGTGGCCTCTAGCCACAGCTGCATGGCACGTAAAGCCATGTGAGCCCTCAAGCTCAATCAAAGTAGCAGCTGAATCAGCCCCTACATGTAAAAAGGAAGATGCTCTAAGGATACACTTAGACAGAAGATTGATTACCTAAATCCCTTTGGCCTCCTTCGCTTCTGTCTTTCCCACTAGCTAATCTTTGATAGCTTAATCCAAAGGGAGCCATGTGGTTGCCATCATTCAGAACATGTATTAAGGTGTAGCATTCCCCAGACACTTTGCTAATACCAATTACATGTTGTCCCTGCAGAAAAAACCCACAATTGTGAGCTTTGCACGCAGAGAAGCAATTATAAAACTCCTCCTTCAGTAGAAAATGCCAGAAAAAATCTAGCAGCTACTACAGTTACCTTGAAAGTCCTGCCTAAACAATACACCAATACAGGCTGGGAGGTGGTGTGATAGAGAGCAGTCCCACAAGGAAGAACTCAGGCATGCTGGCGGATGAGAAGCTCTACATGCCAATTATATCCTGAGCTGCATCAAAAGGAGCATGGCCAGCAAGTCAAGGGAGGTGACTCTGCCCCTCTACTCCGCTCTCGTGAGACCCCACCTGGAGTCCTGTGTCCAGTTCTGGGGTCCCCAACATAAGAAGGACACGGAACTGTTGGAATGGGTCCAGAGGAGGGCCACAGAGATGATCAGAGAGCTAGAGTACCTCTCCTGTGAAGACAGGCTGAGAGAGTTGGGGTTGTTCAGCCTGGAGAAGAGAAGGCTCTGGGAAGATCTTATAGTAGCTTTCCAGTACCTGAGGGGGCTTACAAGAAAGCTGAAGGACTTTTTAGAAGGGCATGGAGTAGTAGGACAAGGGGGTATGGTTTTAAATTGGATGCCCCCTCCCTGGCAGTGTTGAAGGCTGGGTCGGATGGGGCCTCGCAGAGCCTGGTCTAGTGAGAGGTGTCCCTGCCCATGGCAGGGGGGTTGGAACTTGAAGATCTTTAAGGTCCCTTCCAGCCCAAACCACCCTGTGATTATATGATATCCTACATAAAAATATCCAATAATATATCCTATAGAAACTGTATCATTTCAATTTGCTTGCCTAGATGATTGCAGTCTTTTTGCCTACCTTGCAGCTGACTTAACCATCAGGTGGTTTCCAGCTACATACTATGGTTTCTCTCTCTTCCCTCTCTCTCTTCCCAGTTCCCAGCAAATAAAAAAAAACCCAAATGAACCCAAACAAATTCAGGGTTTGTTGATTTATTAGCTCTTCCTTAGACTCCCCCAAAGTCTCCTATATGCATCAGCTGGGGTCAGCTGTCCCGGTTGTGTCCCCTCCCAGCTTATGGCGTGCACCCCCCAGCCTGCTCCTTGGCAGGGCAGCATGAGAAGCAGCACAGGCCTCAGCTCTGTGTAAGCGCTGCTCAGCAGCAACAAAACCATCCCTGGGCTACCAGCCCTGTCTCCAGCACAGACCCGAAACATGGCATCACAGCAGTGGGAGGGAAACCAGTACAGAGCCCAAGGCTTTACAGATAAACCAAGCCATATGAGATACTTAATTTACACACTGCCATAGTAACAGCAGACAAGGGAAACCAGCACAGGATGAGGTTACTCACCCAGCAACCACAATCTTAGCATATCTAAACCCAAAACAATTGGGGGGGGGGTGTTACCTCATATAAACACATCATTTAAGATTATGAAAAATACATCTATATACTTAAGAACTGAATGTGTGCCGATCATTAATACTACCCCTTGCAACCAATCGATACTACCCCTTGTAACCAATCAATACTACCCCTTGTAAACCTACATCCACCGTTCACCAACTACATTTCGCTATTTTCCAGAGGCCAACCTTCAAGCAGGCAAGCAGAACAGTTACACATGTATTTAGATGTATATAGAAGTACACAGAGACATACTAAATTCTGAATACATAGTACATTTACAGGCTGGTTAGCGGAGACAGCTCTGCCAAGTGGCAGGGGGGTTGGAGCTCTATGATCCTTGGGGACCCTTCCAACCCATGCCATTCTATGATTCATTCTGTGATTCTAAGTTGAGATGTCTGTGCAAAGGGTGTTGTACAGCTGTAGGGAACCCTCAGTTCTGCTCCCAGGGCAAAGGGCAATTTAGAGACTGTGAAGTAATTACAAGAAGCCACCACGATGTGCACAATTTCTATTAATACACAGATATAGAGGTCTTCCTCAGTGGCAAAACAACTTTGCAGTGTTATCATCTCCTAATAATGAAATACCTTTTGAGACCAACTACACTGATGTGTATTCCTACATCCTTAATGGGGAGTCTTTTATCACAGACTTATGGGTTCACTGTCTAGAGACTAGAAGCATTTATCTGTTTTTCCACCCTCCCATTTTTTTAAAAAAAAGCAAGGAGTTTTAAACAAATAGGAACTTTGTTTCAAAGGTGTAATTGGAAGGAGTAGAGTAATCCAGCATTAGAACCCGAGGGAACGGCATGAAGCTGTGACAGGGGAGGTTTAGGCTGGATGTTAGGAAGAGCTTCTTTACTGAAAGGGTGATCGGGCACTGGAACAGGCTCCCCAGGGAAGGGGTCACAGCACCCAGCTTGGCTGAGTTCAAGCAGCGTCTGGACGATGCGCTCGATGGACTTGGCTGGTCCTGTGCGGAGCCAGGAGCTGGAGGTTGGTGGCCCTGCCTGTGGCAGGGGGGTTGGAGCTCTATGATCCTTGGGATCCCTTCCAACCCAGACCAGCCTGTGATTCTATGACTCGATGATCCCTATGGGTCCCTTCCAACTCAGGAGATTCTATGGTTCTGTGATTAATGGCAACCTGTGAGTTTCACACTGCGCTACAGAAAGTGATGGTAAAGTTGGGTTGTAAGGAAAAGACATTTCTACTGTCATTTGGTGAAAAGTTTTGAAGACTTCCTAATACTAACTGCAGTGCTGAGCAGCAACCTTCAGTCAGACGTGAAGGATCCAAACCTGATGTCATAACTCATAACCTAAATTTCCTTGTCTGACAAGGAGTATGAAATGCACCCTAGGAGTGTCTGCATCTCAGCCTTAGGTTGCAAAAAGCCTTTTTTTTATTGTTCTGGGTTTGTTTGGGGTTTTTTTATGAAGCTTTCATCTTTCCCCAATCCCAGGGACATAATCTAAAATAAAAACCAGAGCACACAATGAGAAAAATAACTACTTTTTTCCTTTTAATATAGATGTAGTACAGAATGTTTAATTACAGCAGGACAGTGCTTCCAGTTAAATAAAATTAAAAACCTTTATTTTCCCCAAATATAAAATTACTAAATTAATGTCTTAAAAGAATAAGAATATGGAAAAAGCTTTAAATTATACCACCATTTACCACAGAAACCATGACCACCAATTACATACTCCATTGGCTTTGGCAAAAAAGTTGGTTGGTTGTTTTTGTTTGTTTTTTTTTTTTTTCTTTTAATAACTGCATATAAACCTAACATAGCAAAGACTGTATACATCTTTATATTGCACTTATTTATATACAGGGATAAATGAACTGTAAAGTCTGCATATACTTGGAATGAGCAAATTTTCACATTAAACTGAAAGCAGAAAGGTAAGAGCTGGTATGAATATTAAAAAATGCTTAGAAATGTAATACATTTATGTACAGACTGTATGGACTGTATTAACAAACAATATGTACAGAACAATTTACTACTATTGATATTTTAGTGTAACTCAGCGTTCATTAATACAGACCTTTGGTTGGATTTAGTTGTTTAATAAGATCTAAGCTCACATACCTCCAAAATGCAACAAGGTAGAAAATAAAGCACAACAATTTGCCAACTGGTACAAAAACTGCTATTGTCAGTTCCGTTAAACCCGAAAAAAACTAGTGTCTCTGTCTAGCCTCAAAATAGTTTCTGTACTCAGAATCAATCTCTATGTGCCATACACAAAAAGAACACCCCAAGGTTACGTAGCTGCAAAAGTTACATCCCACAACACTTCTTTTGTAATGTGCAATTCATTTCAATTAATACTTTGTAATGAAAAAAAGAGCAATTCACTTCAGCTTCATATATAGTTTTCCAACACGCACTTCTGCAAGGACATCGTGGAGACTTTCAAATGTTACGAGCAAGATATTAAAAAATATATATATATATTTATATATGTGCACCTCCCTTACTCTAAAAAGACTATTACCAGTAGCTGCTGTTGGCTAAGTGTGCTCTGACATTCGTATGGATTGCGCAGCTTGCACGTGCCCAACGTTTTAGCTTCAAATTCATCCTGAGTTTGCACATGATCAAGCAAATCCACCAACTTAAATTAAAAATAAAAAAGGAGGGAAATAAAAAAAGAAAAGAGAGAACATACTTCCTTGTACAACACAATCATGCAACTGAAGAAGAACTGGGCATCCCATGAACCGTTGTGCTTGTTGGAGTCCCGCTTATGGCGTTGAAGATGTGTAGGGAATTGGGCATGACGCTGGCCTTTTCTTCCACCGGAGTGATCTGGAGATGGAAAACACAGTTACCAAAACCTTACAGAATGACACAAGCATTTATAAACCAGCCAACCCAAGGTAAGCACGTGCTGCTTATCAACTCAGCTTTTTCGTACTCCCCCAATTGCACAGAACTTCCTTTGGGGATGGTCGCTCTTTTCAGCTATTCTCTACTAGATTTAGGAAGGCAGAAGTTATAGGCTGCCCAGGGCGGGGGTTTATAGGCTGCCCAGGGGGGTGTTATAGGCTGCCATGGGGGGGGGGTTATAGGCTGCCCGGGAGGGGGTTATAGGCTGCCCGGGAGGGGGTTATAGGCTGCCCGGGGAGGGGTGTTATAGGCTGCCCGGGTAGGGGGGGGTTGTAGAGTCTCCTTCTCTGGAGATACTCAGGACCCATCTGGACACTGACCCGTGCGACCTGTCCTAAGGAAACTGCTTTGGCAGGGGGGTTGGACCTGATGATCTCTGGAGGTCCCTTCCAACCCCTACAATTCCATGATTCTGCGATTCTCCAACGTCAGTTCTGCCAGTTTCGGCATGCCCTTGCTAGAGGGAGCTCCAATAGCTTCTCTCATTTCCCTTGTTAACTTCCCAAAGGAGTTTCTCAAGGACCATGTGCTTGCTTTTTGCCCTTTTTTGTTTGTTTTCTGTTTTGTCTTGACTTAGACACAATTTGAGTGTTTCTCAACAAAAGCAATCGAAGCATCAAGGCAGCTATACATTTCCTGACACCCAGATCAGAAATATCAGGAAGGAAGGAATTATATAAGGATCAGACAAACTAAGAGCAAAGGTAAAGAAAACTCATTACCATCCCATCTGATCATATTTGGCAAGCAGCAGTGGAGAAAAAAGAAAAATCTGTTAGGATTCTTTTTCTATATTCTTCATAATAGTTTTTTAAAAATTATTTAAAGTCTTCATTATTATAAGACAACAAATAGTTGGGGTTTTTTGCCAATAACATGACAACAAATGTTGTGAGAAGCTCAGTTTTTCCAAATACAGCAACAGGCAGTACACAAAAGTGACATTTTTCAAGACTTCAGTGAAAAGCCTCATGATTCTAAGCCTTCAGGCCAGCAATCAGTTGAATTGTTACACCAAAGAAAAACTCAACACAGTATCTTTTAATTATCTACAACTAATTACATTCATACAAAAAGAACACAGTGGTAGGCTGGCAGCATGCATTACTGTAGCAAGTGCTGTACTTTCATGTTCTGTTCACACTATCTTATAGGCATCAGTTCTGTCCCTTCTTCTCTGAACCAAGTGTTTGCACCTGCTGCATCCTTGTGCTTCCCCATAATTATGTCACAGCACAGAGCTACTCCTATAGTACCTGAGAGGAAACACAGCACAGAATAATGGGGAGCAGGAAGGCACATGAAGTGGGCTCTACACACTTGACAAAGTTTAGGGCAGGAAAAAAGAAAAATCACCATTGAAGCTTTGGATACCATCTCAGTAAGGGTAAAGGCAAATCTTTCTTAGATAAACTTAGGGAGAAGCGGTTGTACTTGCAAGCTGACTACCTTTTTGAGGAAGTATTTACTGGGTAATAATGGAGTAATTCAAATATGCCAAAACCAGTAGCTGGGTAAAAGCAGTCTACATGTATCTAAAGGATGCAATCCTGAAAAAAAACCTGGAAGATTAATAGAGCATTTAAGTGTCAGCTGGGCTGAACACCTCAGGTCTCAGGTTTGTTTTTTCCTGTACAATTTGATTTCTGAGTAAAGCTTTGTATGGACAAGAGAAACTCAGAGCTCCTTTTTGTATGAGCTGGTTATCCAGACCAGGGTGCACTGGTTCCTAGACTAAGAAAAGTTGCTCTCGAGGTCATACACTTAAGGAATTCTCTTAGACATGTGTATTTGTAAAGTAAAACATTATCAGAAAGCAGGTACTTCCTGGGGGCCAGAAACACCAGCCTTGTGGGTTAAGAACTATGAGAGGCTCTATGGCTCTGGGAGAAGATTATACAAATAACGTGGATGGACAAAAAGGGACCTAACGTGATCAGCATGATGAATAAAAATGTCAAGAAGGCAGGGTTCAAGCATGAATCTTCAGCTCTTACTGACTTCCTGGAAATAAAAACCTTGCCTCTGAAGTCAGGAGACAAATATTTCTACCACAGATACCAGATGCAAGATCCTATATCTGACTCAGGAAGTTCTGGTTTTCCTTTTTCCATATTTTTGGCTGTAGTGGATTCCCCTCAATAAAAGGTGTTGGGATACCTCTTGAAAAATATTTAACTCTGCTGTAAAAGTAAATGCTTCCACTTCCAAAAACATAAACAAAACCCTTGCAGTTCAAATTCCCCTACAGTTATCTGGAAGTACAAACTAAGATCAACTTTGGGTGACTGAATAGAAACCCCTGTAATGACACCTATGAAACGTGACTTGTCTATTCATGTCATTACATTTGGTTTATCTTTACTATAATCCTCCACTCCCACAAAAAGCAACCCACAACATGATGGTGTCAAACTGTCAATCAGATTTACTTTCTTAATGATTAAGACTTAATTCTCAAGGTCAAGAAAGTATCTGCAGAAGATTCACACAGAGAAAAAAAATAAATTAGCAAGTTCTGCAATTCCATGATATGCTTATATTCCAAGAGAGGAAAAGAAGGAGAGGGGAGGAAAAGAAGGAGAGGGGAGGAAAAGAAGGAGAGGGGAGGAAAAGAAGGAGAGGGGAGGAAAAGAAGGAGAGGGGAGGAAAAGAAGGAGAGGGGAGGAAAAGAAGGAGAGGGGAGGAAAAGAAGGAGAGGGGAGGAAAAGAAGGAGAGGGGAGGAAAAGAAGGAGAGGGGAGGAAAAGAAGGAGAGGGGAGGAAAAGAAGGAGAGGGGAGGAAAAGAAGGAGAGGGGAGGAAAAGAAGGAGAGGGGAGGAAAAGAAGGAGAGGGGAGGAAAAGAAGGAGAGGGGAGGAAAAGAAGGAGAGGGGAGGAAAAGAAGGAGAGGGGAGGAAAAGAAGGAGAGGGGAGGAAAAGAAGGAGAGGGGAGGAAAAGAAGGAGAGGGGAGGAAAAGAAGGAGAGGGGAGGAAAAGAAGGAGAGGGGAGGAAAAGAAGGAGAGGGGAGGAAAAGAAGGAGAGGGGAGGAAAAGAAGGAGAGGGGAGGAAAAGAAGGAGAGGGGAGGAAAAGAAGGAGAGGGGAGGAAAAGAAGGAGAGGGGAGGAAAAGAAGGAGAGGGGAGGAAAAGAAGGAGAGGGGAGGAAAAGAAGGAGAGGGGAGGAAAAGAAGGAGAGGGGAGGAAAAGAAGGAGAGGGGAGGAAAAGAAGGAGAGGGGAGGAAAAGAAGGAGAGGGGAGGAAAAGAAGGAGAGGGGAGGAAAAGAAGGAGAGGGGAGGAAAAGAAGGAGAGGGGAGGAAAAGAAGGAGAGGGGAGGAAAAGAAGGAGAGGGGAGGAAAAGAGAAGCAAAGAGAAACAATCCTTTTATGCAAAGCATTACATACACATTTCCTAGTGGGTTAATGTTACAGCTACATTCTGAAAGCTGGTATGTATAATTTAATTTCAGCACATACTTGTTCATGCATTATTTCAGAAAGCTCTTTTGCCATTTCTCTGTAGTTGGCCTTCATTTCTTCTTGATATTCCAACTGATCTTCCTTTATCAGTCGTTCATTTACACCCAGAGCATGCCCACAAGCTTCAACAAATTGCCTGATTTAGATAAAATAATAATAAAAAAAATGCTCAAGCAGGAATAAGGAATCCAAAAGATTAATTCAAAGTACCAGTTTAAAGTATTTATTTAATGCAGCCAGAACACTATAAAAATTAAAAATAAAAAAAAAATTCTTATGACATCACTCTTGAAAAGAACAGGTTGGATTTTTTTACTCCAAAACATACCTAAAGACTTCCTTTAGTAGCTTTACTTTATTGTCTGGATATCTTTTGGTGTTTGTGTCATCTAAGAAAGCTCTTGCATATGCTAATGGACCAGCATTAACCTAAAAAGAACAAGAATTACAAAATCAAGTCAGTCTTCTGACATACTGTCTTAGCAGTAACAGGTACTACAGGTGTGTCTCTCAAATTTGTTTTACTTAGGACAACACATTCATTAGAAAAAGGTGTAATTATGAAATAGAAAGCTGCAGGAGATGGAACATAAGAGCAGGAGAGGTCTGTATGATGTGTGAACAACAGATGTATGAATCTGGCCTGGTACAAAGAAACCACTTCAATGATGTGGCAAAGTAATGGCTGATATTGCCAACTTGTCAGCTCTGTTCATGGAATTAGGTTGGGAAAAGGAGCTAAATCTGTTTCTGCTCAGTCTGCTACTTACTGAAAACACACTTTCAAGCTGAAAATTCTGCCATAATTTGCAGAAATTTAATTGTGGTCTTATGGCAACTAGAAGAAAAGTGGATTCAGTGATTCCTGACTGATCCCTGCTATTGTTTTCGATTAGCAGGAAGAGCCCCTCGCTCCTCATCCCAAATGCTAGCTTGACTGTTCATTTCAGATGACCATGTTTACTGCTCCTTTGATTTGAATCAGTCAGAATTAGAGCAGTATTTTTGTCACTGCATTCCTAAGCTCCTTACCACATTGATCTGTACATATCACAACTGCTCTATATACCCTGCTTTGGTGAATCTGATGGTTTCTGCACTCGTTCAGCTCTCACTTGCCTCACAAAATGTGGCACAGTGAAATCTTCTACTGTTGCACTCCTGTATTTTGGTACTCCCTCTTCACATCCACAGGGATATTACCAAAATAGAAAAAGCAGTAATAATCACATTGAACCTACTGTGAGCAGACCTACACATCTAGGCAAAGTAGGTTCATTCCTCCTCATATGGGAAGTCACTATTTTGTGGTAGTTTCAGCTTTACACCAAAGCCTGGTGAGGCTCAGACCGCCACAGATGCCAGAGACAAATCATTCCCTTCCTTATAACTGTCCACAATGAGTGTCTACATCAAATACTTTTATTTCCAGAATAGCAAAAGCAATAACTGCAGCGAGCATATTTCTAGCTTGGGACATTCTTGAATATAGAGAACAGAAACTAATAATAAAAACACTACTTTTATAATTTTCCAGGGACAGAAGCAAGGAAAAATAGTTGAATGGCAAAGCATACAGCCTTACCTGAACACTGACACTTCCTTGTAGCTTCAGCTGCAATTTGATCATATCTACTTCAGCTGAAGAGCAAAGCTGCCTAAGTTCTGCCACTTTTTTACTCATTTCATCGATGGCGACCTCAATGGGGTTTAAGTCAGTGTGGTGCTGGTACATCACTGGAATGCGCTTTTTCACGTATGGGAAACAATGTATGGCTACAGATGGAGACAAGTTTAACAGAGTCAGAAAAAGGCTTTTTGAACAAAATGTGTTTTGACAGAATTTTAAGCCAGAAGATCTCACTTTGACATAATCAGTTGCCCAATTTAATAACATGCCGCAAAATTAGAAATAGCACCAAATATACAGGGAAACAAGATATTCAAAATAATGTAAATATGCACAGCTTTACATGCACATGTAAAGAAAAGAGGTTACTTAGAGGAAAGAAAGTCATTACTGCTACTAATAGTAACCAGGAAAGAAACCTCTGGGATTTAGTTCATATGAGAACTGTAAAAAGATTTGCTTATCGTGCACATAACTCAAAGAGGGGATGAATCAAAAATAACAAAGCCCAATCTTCTATTTCCTCACAAGTCTTAGCTGAGAGCAGCTGCTCTCAGGAAGTCCTGCATTTAAATTGGTTTTACTGCTACATTAAGACAGCGATAGAGAAGCTCATGCTTAACAGAGACAAAACACAAACCAGTCTTTTCCTAAGAACAAGGTAACCCAGACTCCAAATTCACAATTCTTGAAGCTCAATGAAAAAATAGAAGAATAAAATGCATATTTGAGGATTACTCCTTGAAGAAGCTAATCTGAAAACTTCATTTTGGCTAAAAATATGAAAAGTATTTTAGCTGATGGCTATAAAGGATTTAAGTAAGTGAAATGGGAAAACCCTTACAGAACAGGATTAGACCATCTGAATTAACACTTTCGATCAAAGCAGAATTTGTAATTTCACAAATTCAGAGTCAAACATTATACAGAAACATTGCCAAACACACCATAACTTTTTATTATCTCCCTTAAAGGTATAATAATTTGTATCAGCCATCTAATGAAACCCCTTTAAAGTTTGAGCTTGGGGGAAGATGGGCACTCTCTCTGCCTTCTAAAGCTAACAAAGGAGAAACTAAAGCACAGTGCTAAGTTCAAAGTCATGCTTGAACAGAGGCTGGAAATCAAACCAGAAGCTGTCCTCAGGCTCCATTAGCTGGTTTTAGACTGAAGAACCAATGCTGCATTTAACAGGTACAAAACCTGAAAGGATCCTGACAATCCCCATACCCAAACCAGCAAGCCTAACACCACCTTTCTTCAAAGTTTTATAGCAAAGAGAGGTGAGCACAGGGAAGGGCAAAGGGAGAGATGCAGACATTCCAGTATTAAAAATGCCCAAAATGACTTAAATGCAAAAGGGTAACTGGAACACAGTCAAAGAGGAGATTTTACTCTCTTTTTCCAAAGCTTAGGGGTTAAGAAATCACACAATGATATACATGCATTCTCAGATAGTCCTTTGTGTTTGCACATCACATTTTTGAGTATTATTTTCAAGCACGCATCGATTCTTAAAAGGCTTTTTCTAACAGCATTCTGGTTGATACTTGGCAATTCTTGTCACCTCCAAAGGTCACATGTGAAATCTCCTGCAGCGTTTTTCCCTGACCAAAGTACACAACGTTGCATATGCAAACCTATCAGCAAGAATTAAGTATAAAAACCAAAGGAGCACCTTTTCTTGTAAAGGAAATGTCCATTGAGTCAATACCTGTCAAAATAGTACGCCGCTTGCACTGCTCTTCCACTCCTCCTTGCCTTTTACCAGCTTGAGTGAAGGGCATCTCAAACATGAAGCGCCGAATGTTGTGAGTCCTTTCAAAATCCGTTTTTCTTTCTTGCAACTCTTTCTCTTCAAAGTATGGGACGACATGTGTAACTTGAATATATGCATATTTGGAATCCAAATCCTTAGGATTTACCTGAAAAACAGAAGAAACCTCCCCCTGAAAAAGCTACCCTGTGAATAAAGTGGATTTCATTGTAGTCACGCATCGTTCAGAAATTAAATCAGGTCTCTCAACCTGTAAATTACTGGAGACACTGGGAATGTTACTACTCACACGGGGCTTTCTTTGGCTTACTTGGCTGGTTTTTTAACTACTAGGAAGACAACACAACAGATGTATTACAACATGTGGAGTTCTGTTTGTTTAGCAAAAAACAAACCCACTACAATGATTGATATTTGCTATATGCTAAACTGCAAGCAAAACATAATAGAGTTTTATCCATGCTTAACGCTTAATACTGGATGTGAAGGCACAGAATCCTCAGAAGGATATATATATATATATATATATCAGAAGGATACTTGTCCTCCATGACTGTTGATATAACAACAGTTTGGAAACCAAAAATTGTTAGTGATAGAAAAACCAGCTAATAACTAAAAATAACCCCTTACATTAAAAATAGCCCAGATATGACCTTGAAAAGGCAGTTGTTCCCACCCTGGTTGTCCCAACTCTGACACCCTATAAGGGCTCCAGAGAATATACTGGTGGGAGGAGGGAAATTGGAGGCTTCACCATTCAGTTAATTTTGTTTCTAGAACTGGCTAAATAAGAGCTGCATGAACTGGCAGATCTTTCATGTGGTAAGGGTGGCAACTGATCTCCAGTCCCAAGGATTTTTTCTCTTTTTAAACTCCTCCAACTGTTGGATTAAAGAAAGCACCATAAACCCATGCACCTCTAAAAGCTGTTGCCTACCATTTTAGTTCCCTGTCAAACATTCATGTTATCTCTGCCTGTCACTGAGCCACTTCAATTCTATAAGCTAAGTGTGAAAAATGACAATGCACATACATGCATGAAGTCACCAGCTGAGTCCTGGAGCAAATCTGGAACAGAGCTAAGGTCTCCCTTCTGTTATCTGTTTTTCACTGGAACATAACTGTTGGTTACTTGAGGAAGTGACTACATCAGTGGACAGGGGAAGAGCTACTGATGTCATCAATCTGAACGTCTGTAAAGCCTCTGACACAGTCCCTACAACGTGCTTTTCTCTATATTGGAGAGATCTGGATTTGATGGACTATTCAGTGAATAAAGATTTGGCTAGATGGTCACAGAGAGTACTGGTCAACAGCTCAATGTCTGTGTGGAGATGAGTGACGAGCAGTATCCCTCAAGGGTGCACACTGGAACCAGTACTGTTTAGTGTCTTCACCAACAGACACTTCACAGACAGTAGGGTCCAGTGCACCCTCAGCAAATTTGCAGATGACCCCAGATGACCCCCAGCTGACATGCCTGAGGGACAGGATGTCATTCAGACGGACCTGGACAAGCTTGAGTAGTGGGTCCATGTGAACCTCATGAGGTATAATAAGGCCAAGTACAAGGTCCTGCACGTGGGTCAGGGCAACTTCCAGTATCAATACTAGATGGGGGATGAAGGGTTGAGAGAAGCCCTGTAGAGGAAGACTCAGGAGACCTGGTGGATGAAAAACTGGGTGTGAGCCAGCAACTTGCAGCCCAGAAAGCAAACTGGATCCTGGGCTGCAACAAAAGAAGAGTGACCAGAAGGTTGAGGGATGTGATTTTGTCCCTCTACTTTGATCTCATAAGGCCCCACCTGGAGTACTGTGTCCAGCTCTGGGGTTTCCAGGACAGGAAAGACAGGGTCCTGTTGAAGCAGGTCCAGAGAAGGTTCACAAAAATTATCAGAGGATTGGAACACCTCTCCTATGAGGAAAGGCTGAATCAGGCTTGTTCAGCCTGGAGAAGACAAGGTTCTGGGGAGACCTTACTGCAGCCTTTCAATACTTAAAGGGGGCTTATAGGAAAGATGGGGACAGACTTTTTAACGGGGCCTGCTGCAATAGGATAATGCAAGGGATAATGGTTACCATGTAAAGGAGGGTAGATTCACACTAGATATAAAGATGACATCTCTTACAAGGAGGGTGGTGAAACACTGAAACAGGTTTCACAGACAGGTTGTATAAGCCCAGTTCCTGGAAACATTCAAGGTCAGGTTGGAGGGGGCTTTGAGCACCATGACCTCGTTGAAGAAGTTCCTGCTCACTGCAGATGTGTTGGACTAGATGACCTTCAAAGATCCCTTCCAACCCAAACCATTCTGTGATTCTATTTTTAAATTTTATTACAATCTAAATGTTCTCAGATTATTAGACTGGAACTTAAATGCCAATTTATCTATTAATTCTGATACAGCTGATAAAAGATGTTCCCTAGAAAAGCTGAGAAGCACGTGCATTATAATTAACTGTAAAGAATTCAGGAGAATACAGTGGAAGAGCTCTGAAAAACAGAGTGCAATACAAATATCTTGCCTTTCATGGCACAATTTTTTTACCCCTACATAAGTTTTCCTCTCCTTTCAAAGTTCCAATTTGAGTGGGCATTTGCTGGTGTACTTTCAGGTCAAGAAGCCCAGCACTTTGTGATCTTAGTGGTAGAATCAAGGAACAGGATAGACAGGAAATTATAATACAAGGAAATCAGTCAAAAGACTGAAGCCAAACAAAAGTTTAACATTTGCTGAAGAGGAGAGTTAAAGAAATGCACTGAAAAGACAGATATCTTGTGCTGTATGTGTTCTCCTCAGCCAATGGGATACTCTTAAATCCTCTTTAGTTCACCAGTTATGGAGCCTTCAATTACAAAGGAAAATACAAAACCAGATCTAGATTTCACCACATGACTTCACTGAACATTTTTTCTACAGTTTAAGCTTATAAGACTGCACAGGCTCAGAGACATAGGCAAACGATAACAATTGGTGTAAATAACACTTTAATTCTGTATATGGTAGTTTTCTCAGAAGAGTGGTCTTGTTCCTTTCCTCAGAAGAAAGTTTAAAGTCTGCTCTCAAGGTGCAGAAAAGAGCAAACTTCCAAAGAATGACTGTGTGTGAAATACAGCAAAGGATGATGAAAGATATGATCATAATGCAAATTTGTTCTATGATGCAATTATGATTTTGAGAGGTCACACTATGAAAATGAAGCTTCTTTGTTGTTCTGAAAGGTAAACTTAATAGTAGATGATATTTCTCCCATGCCCTACAGCCAGCAGAGTTTTTAGACACCTTTCTGTACCAAATAGGTAATAATACTGTGGGAACACTGTCCTTAAATGGATTAGTGGAAGTAATATATTAGATTTTTCAGAGAAAATAAAAAATATCATACTTTGCCAGAATCCTGAATCATTTTGACATTTTCAGATCCAAATTTGTCAGAGTAGAGTTTCTGCAGTCTCTGGGAAATTTCTGAAAGAGGGGTAAGTTTAGGCTCTTTATAGATATATTCCTTTCCATCTTCATCCTCAAAGAAGCCCTGTTAAAAACAAAAAAGCAGCAGTAAACAAAAATCCTACAAAAAAGAAATCCTACAAAAAAGAAATCCTACATAAGGGAATGATTAAAATGAACATAAAGATTATGGCTCAAAGCAACCATAAACATTTAACATCAGGATTCAAGCAAATGTCAATAAAGATAAATTAAAGTCTAAGTAAAACAATAAAAAGGTTTCCTAAGAGAATGGGAAAAAACCAAACCAAACCAACAAACCCACAACAGAAAAATGTAATTATCTACTACAGAATGCATGAAAGATAATGGAAACAGACAAAGTTAAACTTCTAAAAGATTTGTTGCAATTTTATGGTGTGCCAAGCCTTTGAGACAACTTTTCTTCACTTTTTAAACAAAAGTGAACTTTCAGCACTGTTTCACTTGCCAAAACAGAAATCTTGTTGCCCAACAGGCCTATCTGATTGACTGGCATTTTGGCAATGGTTTATGTAACATTACTCTGATACATTTCCTTATATAAGGAATAAAAATCTTAATTTTATGTTGTACTAAACGGGCACCTGACACTTTAATTCATTACACAAAGCATTGGTTTTAAAACCATAACTGAATGCAATCTGGAGTGCTTGGAAAGTGAAACAGGTCCTCGGTTTCAAACAACAAGCCATGTCTGAGTTCATGTTTGAAATCACAAAATAAATATTTTTGTCATAAACAAAACAGACAAAAGAGAAAAGCACAACATATCATGTATAAAACACAGGCTAGATTGACAAAAATACCCACATCAAACTAAGGTGAAATGCAGTAGGGTTTTTTTACTGCATCGCTTGCTTTGTAAGCGGTCACTGTAATTACCTCAACATCTGTTTCACTGTCTGTAAACTGGTATTGCTATAAAGTTATAAAAGACAACAGAATACATGTAAAGTTATACTGCTCAGAGTAGTTTACAAATCTCCATGCTCAGCTGAACAACTAGCAACTGGGCTACGCACGTAGGGAGTGTATTACTTGATACTGCGTGATACCGTACCGATACGTATGCATTCTGGACGTGAAGCTGTCCCATACACAGCCAGACCTTATGTTTGAAGCATGCAATACTGGTGCATTTTTTTTCTCTGAATGGAATTTAATGTTTTGGGGAGAGGGGGGTTAACTGCAATGGCAATTAATGCATACCAATCTAAGAAGCAGCCTTGCAAACCACACTGTAGCACTACAGACATCGCTAAGAACTGACATGGTAGAAAACTTACCGCTGCCTTAAGGGAGTAAATAAAAGAAGAAAAAGGGAAAAAAAAAAAAAAGGCAAAAATTTTACTGAGGAAAATAAGGAAAACTGTATTGGATTTGACAAATGTTTTACACTAAATTATTGATAATGTTTAATTATCTCTTACAGACCATGTTTCTTGTGCTTTTCATATCGTGGTATCAATACAGATGATAAAATTGTATAGCTTGTGAAATAAATTCAGGTGCTTCTTACTGCATACTACAGAGAAATGAACATTAAAGAATACTCACTTGTCCAAAGAATGCTACCCTGAAATACGTTCCCAGCAGTCTCTTGCCTGTATGCATAACTTCTGTTACTTTACTGTATGCTCGATGAAGAGTATCATATAAGTGAGCAAGCCTCTAAAAAGAAAAGAAAACAGTCAGAGGGTAAAAGACTAATGTAGAACTTTCCTACCTCAAAAAAACAATCAACTATGTCTTTGTAGTTAATAACTAAACTCACTGTTTATTGACCAGCAGTAATAGGTTTAGCACTTGTATCAGAAATGACAGTGTGCTAAATAAATTTTTCATTATCTCTATTTATTTAAAACCAATTTTGATTATTAAAAACTAAATAAAAAAAAATCAACACTTTGATATTTCAGTTACAGTTGTAACACTCTTAATTCTGTTACTGTATCATGCAGTTAGTCTAGAAAAATTGGGCTTTTTTTCTTGCTCAGATTTACTTGTGAAGGAAACACAGTACCTCAAAATCTCTCCGTTTTTCATAGATGGGAATGATGAGTTTATAGATGTCAGCAATAAGCTCATAGCGCTCTGCTTTCCAGAGTCCATCAGCACACTGCTCCAACAGTTCCATCAGCACATCCTAGATTTGGATACACATTTGAAAAACGAGTCAGTACTCATGAAATCATGGCAAATAATTATACCAAAGCTTTTCCCAGTGAAAAGGGAGATCCTGCCTCAAGACAAAATGATCTACACAGAGCAACTTAAATTGCTCTGGCAATCAATTTTGCTAATAGGAAAAGCAAAACAGAATGGTCTGATTGTATGCATGTACTCTTCCTATTTGCCACAAACAGCATTACACTTTCAGATACTCCTGACCTCTTAAGTCTACAAATGACACCTGTGTGAGAACCAAAACTTGTCTTGCCTTGGAAAATGGTTTTTTCAAAGTGTTCTTTCCTTGAAGTTTTGGGTTTTTTGGGGTTTTTTTGTGGGGTTTTTGTTGCTGTTTTGCACACAGAATCACAGAATTGTAGGGGTTGGAAGGGACCTCGAGAGATCATCGGGTCCAACCCCCCTGCCAAAGCAGCTCCCCAGCTCATACTGCACAGACAGGTGTCCAGATGGGTCTTGAATATCTCCAGAGAAGGAGACTCCACCACCTCCCTGGGCAGCCTGTGCCAGGGCTCTGGCACCCTCACTGGGAAAAAGTTCCTCCGCATGTTGGTGCGGAACTTCCTGTGCTCCAACTTACAGCCATTGCCCCTTGTCCTGTCTCCACAGACCACTGAAAAGGGGCTGGCCAATTCCCCCTGCACCCCATACTTAAGATATTTATAAACGTTGATTAGGTCCCCCCTCAGTCTTCTTTTCTCCAGGCTGAACAGCCCCAGCTCTCTCAGTCTTTCCTCATAGGATAGATGCTCCAGGCCCTTAATCATCTTCGTAGCCCTTCTCTGGACTCTCTCCAGGAGAAGGGAACTACCAAATAAATGACCTCAACAATCAAATAAAAAGATACAATACCAAAATCTGTACTCAAGAGTAATGATCAAGGTACAACAGCTAAGAGAAGCTGAGAAATCCCAAAGGGTCAAAACAGACTCACAAACAAGAAACCACCTTGCCTTTGTTTGGTTTGTTCCTAACACTCTCGTAGCAAAAAGACAATTATTGAAGACTAAATAAGAATTAGGCTTAACCATACATTAAAACAGAAATATACATTTTGCATTAGAAGAGTCACACCACAATTAGGAAGTCCTTTCTCTGTCATAATACTTATTTTCCATGTATTTGATGTCTATTTCAATACATGTAACAAAACTAAGATAACATCATTACTTCAGTCTATTTTTTAATGAATTCAAAATTACCTAACTCCATTAACTAAATTACAAGAATGTTACAGCTATTACAGAGCATCTTAAAGCTCTTGTGACAAAGCTGTCACTTACTTGATCACAACTTGATTATGACAGAACCATGCTGAAGTAGCCTATTCCCACCCACATACCCCAAACACACCTCAGGCCTCTTCAAACATATCCGGACCTTCAAGAACCTCCATGAGAATCCATATCTGAGACTGAGAGGTTTCAGAAGACATGACATTTTTACTTCTTGAGACCGTATGGTACCACTCTTGCATCACAGTGGTAAAGCCAGAAGCTGGAAATGACTCCTTTGATCCTTAGAAAGCATCCAATGCTACGCTATTCCCTTCCTTACTTTGGTA
Source organism: Laterallus jamaicensis coturniculus (assembly GCA_022605575.1). NCBI lineage: Eukaryota > Metazoa > Chordata > Aves > Gruiformes > Rallidae > Laterallus > Laterallus jamaicensis. The sequence goes on along the minus strand of JAKCOX010000019.1, from coordinate 403,006 downwards.
GAGGACAAAGACAGCATAAAGACTGACTTAAGCTGCCTTAAATAATGAGAGAAAGCTGACTTAAATAATGAGAGAAGCTGCCTTAAATAATGAGAGAAAAAAAAAAAGTCTGAAAAATGCTACCCTTATCCATGTGCTGCAACGATCTCTAAAACATTTCTTCCTTCCCTGCAATCATTGAGGGCAGTATAGACTTCCCAATATCTCCCTCTTCATCAACCAAGTGGTGAGAACTGGAAGAGCAGTGTCGCTGCAGGACTACAAGGGCTGTCCACAAACAATGCTTTATGACAAGCAGCTTAACTCAGACACCAGGAGGCATCCAAATGCAGCAAAGCAGTAACATTTTGTTTGCACACAGGAAAAAAATATCTAAAGAGTAAAAGCTTTATGCTGGAGAGTTGACAGGAGGGAAGAACACAACATTTCTGGGCCACTTGTTGCAATGCTTAACCATTATTTTGTTACATATATCCAGAGTTTTCCTTGTAGTCTGTGAGAATAGCCTCATTTGTATGGTGTATGTCTTAGAAGAGTCTGCTCTTAGCTCTTCCCCTAACCACCTAGTACCTGGATTTTTTCCAGTTTGTTGCTGCCCCCACCAAAGTCTCCCTGGATCTATGATCTTTCTAATCCAAGCCAGCATGCAGCTGGCCTTTGTTGCCACAAGGCTACACTGCTGATTCCCATTCAGCCTCCTGTCCACCAGAACTCCCAGGTCTCTCTGCAGAGATGCTGCCCAGCCTGTTTGTCCCCTAGTGTATCCCGAGACACTGGGTGACTGTTTCTCTTTTGCACATGTGAGACTTTGCATTTTTGAGAAGTTTTGGACATCCCATTCATTTAGTTTGAAGTTCCTCTAAATGGCAGCCCTACCTCCAGCAGATCAGTCACTCCCCCTCCATTTAGTTTCATCCACAAACTTCTATACCATGACTCAAGATCTCTAATGAAGATGTTAAAAAAATAGCGGCCTGAGCATCCCTGAAGAATACCAGTCTTCACCACCATACTTAAGTATCCTTTATGCCTGGGTAACTACCTATTTCTAGTTTATAAAGTGCTTTAATATATTTTTTATATGTATGTATATAATACATACTGTAAGCTGACCGCTTACAAGAGCTATAATATGATCTCTGAGCTGTGGAGCTCTTTCATTTACCATCCACAAGTTAAACAATTCCTCTCAAGGCAAGTCATACCCTGTTGGCATCCAGTAGGATAGACACAAATTGCACAGTCAGATAGTTTTGTCACACACCTTCACCTTATAGAAACAGAAAGAAGAAAGAAAAATATTCTTGTTGTACAACTATGCTTACACACTGGGGAGCTCTCCTACACTGCTACTGCAAGTAGTGGTCTGTCCCTCCTTGCCTCACCTATACTGGCAAATACACAGCGTAGACACAGCTCCTCTTGAGCAAGATTATTCATAAGCTTTTCCTTCAGGCTTCTTAATAGTAAAATTTGCTGTAGAACCAGCACAGATGAATCAGCAAAGACACAAGGAGTGAAACAAGCAAGAAAAAAACACTCCATTGACACAAGTCTGGTGCCAGTAAAACCACTTCAGTTATTATGACATGTTTGCTTAGGGAACCTGTAAACCAGCAAAAACCAATGAATGCATTTTCATGACTGTTTGTGTAGGAACAATATAAATCAAAGACAGTTTTTTAAAAACCCAGGTCTTGTTAAGTCTAATAAATAAACCACATTAGTTTTCATCCTGTCAAGTAGCTTAAAAACTCATTTTGCATATTCTTATTCCGTGGTATTGATGTGTTAGAGCTTTATTTAAAATAGATGTATATAGTAACTTCTATAAAGCTTGGATGGCTTAATTTTTTTTTTATTGCAGTGTTAGGATAAGAATAGTGGCTAAGAAAACAATTATATCTACTGTCAGACTCCAGGTTGAAATACAAAACCTGGGAAAACAAACAGTATTTAATGCACAACAGTTTGAACACTTAATATTTCCTTACTTCATTGAAGTGAACATCTTGCATTCCAACATCCTCCATCATTGAAGCCTCTTCATCTATATTAGGTGTGATGACTCTAAAAGCAGTACAACCTTGTCTGAACATCCCTATCATTAAAAAAAAATAACATTAGGTTAACATTTTGTGATGCTGGCTAAGGCAGAAGCTATATTTAAATACCAATTTAATAAAGAAAAAAGTCCAGCCTCCCACCACATGATTAAAGTACCAGAGCTCACATTACTGTGTAAGTATAAATAGGTCTTAAAAAACACATAAATGTTAATATGTGGACTCTTACCTACAAAAACAAGTTGTGTCTGAACCTTCCTAGTTTATCTTAAACCTGTGTCTAATCTATTTGTTGAACAAGATTATTCATTGCTTTAAAAAGGGTCTGCCTTTGGCTGTTACCAGCTCTCATGTAAAATTAAGACTTTTTAAACTTTTCTAAAGAGTTTACCATCATCTGAAATGCTGCCCCTTAGATATACAAGTGTCACCTTAAATATGTGAACCTGCTATGTGGCTAAGTTAGAATTTTTTCCTTGGAAAACACTGAAATGCCTGGAATTTCCTTGAGAAACTACTGCTTTTCCTAAACTATAATGAAAAACAGAAACATTATAGTAAGATTTCAAAATCATACCTTTTCGTGTGAGATACTCTGCAACCAGTGCTGCTACATGGACATAGCACATTGCTGCCTAAAACAGAAATAACAACTTAGAAATTACAATCATAAAGGAACTACTAAGAAGAGGGTATGAAACAAAGAGCCTTAGCCTGAGATAATACAAATCACAAGTCACAAGGTAAGAACACCATGCTGTAATAAAAGCAGGCAAATCTCTTTTGGGATGTATTTTAAATGTTATGCAAGAAATTGCAGAGTCTCAGACACTGGAGTAGAAGGAAAAGGGTAAGTATTTTCTCTAATTCACACTTTATATGGGGTTGGTGATTTTGCAGAGGTCCTCATCTAGCCATATAGCCAAAAATTCTAGATTTTTAATCAAAAAAATTTAAAACAGCCCTGAAAAGGACTAAGAGAGCTTGAAGTTGTTAAAAATACAGGCTAATAACAGGGTATTATATATACCTTTGGTGTTGCTAACATATAAAAGAAAATAATTTGAGTACTAAGACATGAGCAAGAAAGATAGCAGCTTCTATATCCTGGAGGTATTTCTTACATGATGCTAAGTTTAGCAGACACATTTATGAAATTCAGTTATGTGATGCAACATGATTCACTTTCAGATGGAATAAACTTCCAGAAACAGACAAGATTAATTCTGTGTGCTGATAAAATACATCAAGAGAAAGAAAAATCAGCACTCCCAACTCTCCCTTTTGCTAGAATTAAATACTTTAATAGCATGATGACATCAGATAGCTTTCTTTTTCTAAAAAGAGCGTGATTTGTCCATTTTAAGAATATTTTGAGGTTTTTGTAAGCAGTCTGAATCAAGCTAGTTCTGTAAAGGCAGCTGGAGAGGAATTCAAGGAATGGCTTTAAGTGTTTCAGGAACAGGTAATGTGCGTTTTTAAGTAGAAAGTCAGCGTCTTCCATGGTTTGCATTGAACATTCCTGGCTCAGTAGCATGTCAGCTACAGTAGTTAAACATGTACCTCACATTACCAATCAGAAATGACTTAGAGATGTACTTGGGTAGGATGAAAACCTTAGCAGCCATTGCAACTAATCTAACAATTCAAAAAATTATTAGAAATACCCATTGTATTATATACAACTACATACAGTATGTTCAGTTTCAAAAAAGATGAGCTAAAGTTTATGATGAAGCTAGAACTAGTTGGAACTTTTTTCTCTTACCTCTGAAAGATCACCATTTTTAACATGGATCCTTGCCATGCTGTCTAACCATGTCTTCCTCAGTTCAGGTGTACTAGCATAAGACTTTGCCAAACTGTACTGGAGGTCTACCAGCATTTCTGGATCATTTTCATGTTCCTTCATCTGAGCTGTAGCCATCAGTACTGTACGAATCCGTTTTGTTAAATCCTTAACATCAGAAGGGAATGTGGTGTGCTGAAAGATGGAAAAGTTAGGTTAACTACTATCTTTTTCTGTTCTATGCATAATAAAAAGTTGAAACAATGGCAAAAGATGCTGTGGAAGAGCTTTCAAGCATCTTCATACAGAATGGAAAGAATAAAAACAGACCTTTATAATTCTGTCACTGTTGGCACAATTATTGATGATGGAAAGAGACTGCTGAAATCTAGTTCCTCCAATTCCAACAACATCAGCAATTAACTGGCTTACTGAAATAATAACCTAGACAGAAACAAATGTTTGTTAGTGCACATTTCATGACATACCTATGAAGCAATTACAAAGGAATTTTTGTCCTTTTAAACTGAAAGAATATTCCCTTAAGTAAAAATATATATTAGATTTTTTTCTCCAAAGTTATTTGTTTAATAACAAAGGCAAGAAAAAACAGGTTTGTGTAAATTTAATGTACTTGCATTCTCTGTTCTAAAGACTGACTGCCAGGTGAACTAGCCCGAGGTCATGACAATAGTTAACTGTTGTTCCCAAATTCTGTCAGAACATACACTTTTATAGAATCAGAGACTGGTTTGGATTGGAAGTGACCTCAAAGATAACCGAGTTCCAACCCTCCTGCCATGGGTAGGGATACCCTCCACTAGACCAGGCTGCCCAAAGCCCCATCCAACCTGGCCTTCAACACCGCCAGGGAGGGGGCAACCACAGCTGCTCTGGGCAGCCTGTGCCAGGGCCTCTTCAGGCACAATGTGGTATGCCATTTAAGGATCAAAATAACAGCTACAAAACAGAACATTCGCTACTCACAAATGAAAATGATTTCCTACAAAACACAGGGCCATCCAGTTGTTTCTAACCATTTCCTTCTACTGAACACACTTTTATTGACATCTTTTTACTCTTAGAATAGTAGCAGCTTTGCTTGAACCCCAAGTAATTTCTTGCCTGTCTTTATCTGACAGGGCTTTGCACACTGGTATGCAACCGTGCATCTATAATTGCAATATTTAAAATGATAATAATAATAAAAAGGAAGTATACTAACTTGCAGATGTGTCCTAACAAAAGACTTCTTTCCTGTGTAATCAAAGTTATTTCTCATTAAGAAGTACAGTAACTGTGAAGCTTCAGTACGAATTGAACTCAGTTTGGAATTACAATACTTGAGAATTTCATAGCACAGCGCAGAACACATGTCAGCTCTACCTTCATAAAATGTAGAAGGAAACTGAGGAAAAAGTAGAAAAGTTATTCATTAAATCTAGCTTCAGTTCTTGATAAAATAAGCATGTTAAGAAAAGTACAAATATATTAGTATTTCCAAACCATGAAAAAATAAACACAAAGTTATGCCAATTTTAATTTGGGATTTTAGTTTTTCAAGTTTTACATAGTACACCGTTAACTGAAGAAATGCAGAAGTACTTTAAGGTTAATGATTTTAAAACTTACCTTAAAAATAAGTGCCCTTAAAGCAATGAAGACATTTTTCAATGCTGTTTCAGACTGATTCTTTTGAAGGAAGCAGAGGTATACATCAAACACTTTCTTCATCAGTGGATTATGCCCATGATCAGCCAGTAGTTGATTCTTTAAATGGACAGTGAGAATTTAGGAGTTTTGTACAGTGACACATATACACCATTCCAAGAACATATACAGATCATCCAAGAGCAGGAAATAACAATTAAAAAATACTGTGTGTACTATTACCAAGATGTTTAATAATACAAACATATCATGTATGTTTAATAATACAAACATATCTGAATTTTAATTAGGTATCTCAAACACTTCCTTAATGTTGCTTATAAAGAAAATCTTCTAAATAGACTTCTAGAACACTATTACTAGACAGCTGTTAGTTAAAGCTATTTGGGGGAGACTGGCTGGACAGCTATCAGGCACCTGGGGGTGCTGGTTGACTGCAGGCTGAACATGAGCCAGCAGTGTGCCCAGGTGGCCAGGAAGGCCAATGGCATCCTGGCTTGTATCAAAAACAGTGTGGCCAGTAGGTGTAGGGAGGTGATTGTGCCCCTGTACTCGGCATTGGTGAGGCTGCACCTCCAGTGCTGTGTCCAGTTCTGGGCTCCTCACCATAAGAAGGACATTGAGGTCCTGGAGTGAGTCCAGAGAAGGGCAGCCAGGCTGGGGAAGGGGCTGGAGGGCAAATCCTATGAGGAGCAGCTGAGGGAGCTGGGGATGTTTAGCCTGCAGAAGAGGAGGCTGAGGGGAGACCTTATCACCACCTACAACTACCTGAAAGGTGGTTGTAGAGAGGTGGGTGATGGTCTCTTTAGCCAGGTGACAGGAGATAGGACAAGGGGAGATGGCACAAAGCTGTGCCAGGGCAGGGTCAGATTAGATGTTAGGAAAAAGTTCTTCACTGAAAGAGTTGTCAGGGCCTGGAACAGGCTGCCCAGGGAGGGGTTTGAGTCACCTTCCCCGGATGTGTTTAAAAGATGGGTAGATGAGGTGCTTAGATATGGTTTAGCTTAGGAAGGGAATGGTTGGACTTGATGATCTTAAAGGTCTTTTCCAACCCAGTGATTCTGTGAGTCTGTAAAACAATTTCTATTAACTGTTCTTTGAGAGGCACACTCCAAGCAAGGATTAACTGACTAAACTATACTCCCACCCACTCACATCTTCCATTCCTGCCCTAGAACTGAAACTCTAAGGGGTCTTAAGGACAAGTATATTAGTTAGCTGGCAGAGTTTTACTTGCAACAATATTCAAAAGCTTGTTCTGAGGCACACAATACACAGGGCTGCTCTCGATTTCTGTATCAGCAACAGCTGCTTTCCATTCAAACTTGCTTTTTAAAGCTGGTCTCCTCCAATTTCTCTAGCACAGGTACTGGCTTTTACAGTTCATACTGCTGCTGTTCTGCTCTGGGGACCTGTTTACTTCCTTTGCCCACCAAGCATATGCAACAGGCTCCTATACAAACCAACAAGGTATCTCCTCTTAGAAAACACCAAAATGGGTTAATCTATTTGGGAACTGCTCAATTCAGCCCATGGAGTCCAGAATTGAGAGGACCATGTTAAGTATTGCTCCCTGTGACTCCACTGACCTTCATTCTGCATCTCCTCTCTACGCTCCACTCTTCCTTGTCATCACTATACAGAGACATACAAACAGTATGCTACATGGGAGCTCCATTACTATCTCTTAAGTGTTAAGGTAATATTAACTCAAAGAAACTAGTTTAACAAATATTTTTAAAAGCCCAGTATAGACCTGTCTTAAGTTCTCTCAAACATGGAAGAGATGTCTAACTGCAGATGTCTCCTTTTCTATTCATGGAGACAGAGAAGAAATTTTTCAGACTAAAATATTCCAGCATAGCCCTAAGCACTTCAGGTGTTCCTCAATATTAAAAAATTGAAGGAGGCAGTCCTCCACTAAAAGCCATGCTGATATCATGACTTGCAGTCTAGAGGAACTCAGTGTGATTTCAAGCTTTGTGGAACAACAGATATGTTTTCAGGAGACCAAATTCTCTGTAGCAATGCCACAGACAGGCTGTTTAGAAGCAGCTAGACTTATATGATTGGATAGAAGCCAGTCAGCCTATTTGGTCACAGGAAGAAGTTTTATGTCTTGGAAGAGCATGCACAACTCTGTAGATGACTGAAACCTAAACACCTAACTACAAGTTCTAAATGATGGTGTGGCTTACTACTTGCAGATTCATAGCAAAACAATGAAACATTGTTTTATGAGCCCACATCCTTGTGAAGGAATCAATATAATATCCTTTCTTCAGATGTCCCAACATCAGAGGCAGGTAGTTCACTAAAACCACCTAGACTAGGAGGAATTTCTAAAGAATTCCTAAACTAGGAACATAGTGGTTTGACAAACAGACTGTTAGAAAGATAAGGAACTGGCTAGATGGTCACACCCAGAGAGCTGGATGATGGCTCGATATCCAAGTGGAAACTAGTAATGGGTGCTGTCCCTCAAGGGTGCATAATGAAACCAGTACTGTGTAATATTTTCATTCATAGCACAGTGAGACCACCCTCAGCAAATCTGCAGAGAATACCAAGGGGAGTTGTGCCATTTATTTGCTAGAGGCTTCCTTATAATGTGCCATCCAGAGGGATCTTGACAGGCTTGAAAGCAGGCCTGTGTGAATCTCACGTAGTTGAACAAGGCCAAGTACAAGGCCCTGCATACGGGCTGGGGCAATTTCCAGTACAAATACAGGCCAGGGGATGAATGCATTGAGAGCAGCCTTGTGGGGAAGGACTTGGGGATACTGGGGGATGAAAAATTGGACATGAGCCTGCAGTCCGCACACACAAAGCTAATTGCATCCCGGACGACATAAGAAGAAGCACAGCCAGCAAGTCAAGGGAAGTGATTCTCCTCCTTTACTCTTCTCTTGTGAGACCCCACCTGGAGTACTGCATCCAGCTCCGTGGCCCCCAGTACGTGGAAGACAAGGCTACATTAGAGTAGGTGCACAGGAAAGCTACGAAAATGGTCAGAGGCCTTGAGCACCTCTCCTATGAAGACAGGTTGAGAGTTGGGCTTGTTCAGCTTGAAGAGAAGGCTCTGGGGAAACCTCACTGTGGCCTTCCTTACATGAAAGTTGGAAAGAGATTTTTTTTAACAAAGCCTCTAGTGACAGGATAAGGGGCAACCGTTTGAAAACTGAAAGAGGAAAATGGTGGGTTCAGATTGGACATAAGGAGGAATTATTTTTTTTCACAGTGAGGATGGTGAGATGCTGGAACAGGCTGCCCAGAGAAGTTGAGAATGTCCCATCTTTAGAAGCTTTCAAGCAAGTTGCATGGGGCTTTGAGCTACCTGATCTAGTGAAAAATATCCCTGACAATGGCAGGCGGGGTTGGAACTAGATGATCTTTTAAGGTCCCTTCCAACCCAAACCATCTCATGATCCCATTTTTTATTTCTTTTAGTGCAGTTGACTGAACTGCAGCTCCTGATTCTCTGACCTGTTTTGTTCGGATCTTGTGGACTGTTCTGGTATACTCTTACCTACTTTCTCAACATACTGCATACAGATAAACTTGGACTGTCATTCCAAGTGTGATGGGCAGCTGATAACTACAAGATTAGTGTTCATTCTTCTTTAAATCTTTATAATGAAGTATCTTCATTTTCAATTCTGTCATGAAGTCTGCAGACAGAACTGGTTTTTGAATTCTATTCAATTAAATTACTAATAAAAGCAGTCTCATAAATAAGCTCATGTTTTCACAACTAGATTAAAGATAAGACATTAATTGAATCTTCAAACATGTATCTCAATACAATGCTCTAATGTGAAGGGAAGTTAGAGTTGAACCATTTTGTCTTTTTATAGCTTCACCTTTAATGTTTGGAAGGGCTCAAAGAGACAGACAAGAGGATATTCAAGTGAGCTATAAGAAGATTCCACAGGACACAACTGATACAACCAAAAATAAGTCTTATTAGTGGACAAAACGGAATAAAGTTATAGAAAAGGAGCTCACACAAAAATGTTAATTAATGAGTGGATGATTGCAAGAAGCCAAATTCAATAAAAAAGCCTGATAGTGTCCAATTTATTGTTTTGGCATACATCTTTCACCCCCATGTGGCCTTTAAAAGTCTGTTTTACCACTAATATTCGGTAGACTCTAAAGTTTCTACAAATATTTATAGGAAGTTTGGATGGGGAAGGAGCTTTTCCCACAGGTTACTGCTGATCAGTGAAGAGTCTGTACGCAACGTGTAACTGAAGCCAAAGCATTTTGCTGCTAGAGGTTATTAGCTTCTACATGAGACAAGCATGAAGTATGATGCTAGAAATGCTAAAAATACAATGTTACATTATTAAACTATAAAATATAAATATAGTTTCAAGTTATATGGTTTTTTTCCTGAAAAACAATTATGGGACATGTTAACACTAAGTGAAGAACAAACCTTAAAAGCCATTGTGAATAGTGACAGAGTATCCAGAATTGTAAGGCAAACTTCAGTGGCAATATTTGCTTCAAGTAAAGACTGGTGAAGAACATCTGCATCTGAATGGCCATAGCCTACAGAAATTCCAAAGGAAGTGTAAGTGCTGGATATACTTATTTAAATGTTCCTTATTTCCAAAAGACTTGCTGAACTAGGAAAAGATTAACAAGTTAGAAGCTTGACAGAAGTTAGTATTCAACACAGGAAAATAATTCATATGCATTTAAATTTCCAAATATGTGCATATAATTATTCTAGCATACTCTGCACAAGAGTACAGAACATATTAAGTACAAATGTCAATAGTAGAAGCAATTTAAATAATAAATGCCTGATGTTTCACGTGCATGTATATATACACCTGTACATGTAGTAAAGTGTACAGAGTTATATATATACATATATACATTTTTTAAGTAAGTACTGCAGTAGGATGGAGTTACTACTGAAAATATGTATGGGTAATTTAGCAATGTTAAAATGTTCTCAGAGTCAATCAAAAGTCAACCACTGTAAAAATACAGAGCTGAAGGATTACAATCATGTGCTTACATGCGTCTGAAGACCCAAGTAATTAATTCTGCTCTGTAGCAATACCATGCAATAACTATTTAATAAAAATATTTTATTGCTTCTAGCTCCATACTACACTCTATAGCTCATACTGTACTATATTAATTAATTTTTAAAACATTACAACAAGTGCTGAAGCAGGAAATATTGTTTATGTTTCCTAATATGATCTTTAACAACCAGGCTGAAATATGTGCTCTGGCTGTTTTATAAAAAATTGGGCTGGCTAATGATTGTGTGTTAGATTCACAGTCAACTTAGCATCACCAATTCAATGACAAGCATGACAAACTTGGGACCAAGAAAAGAACAGAAGAAACTACATATTCTTTTATAATGACACCTGGCCACTTCTTGCTTCCCTGGATGAACTACACATGCATATCCATAACTACCAGTTTCTTTGGATTCATATGTCTTTTCTGTTATGAAGCACACCGCTCTTTCCTATCATTTTTGCATTCTTTGCCTCCACCTCTTCCTCCCCCCATGCATTTTCTTTGTAGTTTCAATGCAACTATGTCCTTCTCCTCCACAACAATGGAAAGGGAACAACTGGAATTTGGAAGCACGTTTTAAGACAACAGCTATTTGCCAAATATTTTTCATTTAGAAAACTGTTCTTTTCCTTGTGGAAATTAAAAGAAAAATCCTTTTTCATAGGAATCACCTTTGGGTGACCAGAAATCCTTAAGTCAGCCTGTAGATTTAGCAATGCTGAAGATACCAAGAGATGACAACTATTGTGAGAACTGCACAATTTGCTGTTCCAGACAAGAGGTGTGCAAGGTTTAGTATAATTACTAAGTAAAAGCTGTAGTCAATGGACAGGATTCCAAACAGTTCAAATTTTGTTCTTCATGTAAATAATCTAGAACAAACAAGTCATCAATTGATTACTCTGCGATATTTTTACTAGAGACAGAAGTATGGGACAGGATGCTAATTTAAAGGAACACTCAATTGGGTTGAGTTAAAAGGCTGTTTCAGCAGTGTTTTTTCCATACATGTGCTAAAAACTATCTTTGTCTCAATTTGCTGATACTTTAGAGACACTAATATCGTATTCCTCATAGATAACCAACATACTGGATCCTATTTTTCACATGCAACTAAACAAGAAACTATGGAAGTACAATTCCCACACATAGTATGGACATCTGCCTCAACACCCACATGAACACACATCTATGCATTCACACTGCTGCAGAGTAGCTGGATTTAAATCTATCTAAGCACACTGAAAATGGGATACTCTCTAATGACAGCCAGCTTGACAACACTTACAGAATTGTATATAACTTTCAGTATGTATATATGTCACTGTTCTACTGAGCATCCTCCTCCCTCCTCCAGACCAAACAATAAAAACATGTAAAACTACATTCTTGTCATTTGTATTGAGATGCTTTAGAAATCTTACCAAAGGGTTTAATTTCTTTCACACTTAAGCACAAAACTGTACCAAAATTCCTCAGAGATGTGAAATATCACTTACACCATTGCTTCAGTTCTCTTATTTAAATTATCAGAAAGTGAGAAATTAAGTTTATCATGTACATTTATAGACAAGTATCTTGCCAAAGAATCATTATTTTAGAAACAAGTAAAGCAAGTATTTCCACCAGGTCCATCCTTTCTGTATGCATTCCATACAGGATACCTACAAAATCTATTAAAGTTCTGAAAACTACCCTGGATACATGACACAGTCAGACTGCCAACTAAGCAAAACTAGAAGTTAGACAAGAAGATGACCAAATATATAACAGTCAATTTCACATTTGACATGGCTTTTACAGCAACATATTTTCAATTTGTAAAACCCTGGTCAGTAGGAGATGTAAAATCCTGGTATTGATTACAAGTCCAACATTAAAAAAAAGAATTGTTATCACTTTACACAAAGTTATCTGCATGAAACACCTTCCTTCATCATTTCCTGCAGATGGAAAAGAATAGAAAGTCTCTTTTTACATAAGCATGCGTTTATTAAAATCTTTCAGCTCACTGGTCCCTAAAAATCAGTAAAAGTTCTGGAAGTACAAAATCTCTTTGCACAGGGCCCAGAAACAGCAGTGTTATTTCTTTTCCATAGATTTAGAAAAAAAAAAATTAAAAAAATTAGTCTTGATCTATAAAGTTTTTTTACCTTACTGAATATGTAGTCACATAGAATAAAAGCTTTCTTTTGTGTTTAGATCTAAAAAACATCTAAAAATGATGACACAGCAGTAGCAGACTGATTAAAAAAAATGGAATTTGTATAAGCTCTGTAGTTTTCTGAAATTTTTTAAGCCAAGAATTGCATTTCTTAAATTTAAACAGATATGGGAATTCATTTAAACAGACATGTTTATAATGATTTTTTCCTGCTTTCCACTAGACCGTGGTAAGCCTTGTGCAATTAAGTTAACTGTTGCTTTATATTACAGATAACGAGCTAAAAGATTTTAAAGGACAGTTAGATATGCTTTGGGAAATAAAAGGATGAACACAGTGAACATATATTTAACTCAAATAATTGCTTTACTGCACACCATTCTTTTCAGTCAGTACCAATGTATTTTACTGGATTAGTCAACCAGTTTCATTGTTTTTTGAAGCTGGACATTGGAAAACGGTGCTTCAGAATACTTTACATAGAGTATATTTGCAGTTTAAGAGCAGCATATTTAAAAAGATAGGCCACAAGCAGATTTAGTTTTCAATACAGCAGTCTTACACAAGCTGACTTCAACCTGATTAAATCTTACCATTGTCTACAGAAATTCCAAGAATACTTGATATCTTTCTCACACTGAAAACAGAAAAATCACTTCATTATTGGACGCTTTTTCACTCCCAGACAAATCAAATCATGGGCTTCACAAGCTCCGTAGAAATTCTACCAAACTTATTTGTCCTTAGGGGATGTCAAAGCATGGAGTTATGGTCAGACAGCATATTTCTACTTTTAGACTCATCATTAGATGAAGTGCAGTGAAAAAAAACAAGGCTTAGTAAAGCATATAGAAGTAATAAGTAAATTCTGTACCTAAGTGCACCACAAAGTTGAAGTGCATATAATTAAAGTACAATTTTAAAATATGCTGTGGTTAACCATGTTCCATGTTATGGCATCAGCCAGCATTGATTATTCTGTCATACAGCAGGGAACAGACCATTGATTGATTCCAGCTACTCGTTTGACCTAGAACAGTAAGAGTCATTGAAACGCACTGGTGTGGCTCTGGGACCTGTCTCTGGTGTTGTGGTACTGGATGAGGATGATGAATGTTATCATGTCGTGAGACTTACTGTGGTTAAAAGTGAGAGAGTTATCCAGGCTGCTCAGCTGCTGTAATCTGGCATGCATCATTCCTGTTCTGTTACGGGAAACAGGCAATGTCTGAGATTTTCGATCATGAACTATGGATCCCAACCCCTCCTGGTTCCTGCAAGATGGGTGAAATGGGATAGAAGCAAAAGTTAGACATGTCAAACTGCAGCAAGAGAGGAAGCGTTAGTTAAGCACAGGGAGTTTTAGAGAAAGAATTATAATGCAACCCATTTACTGTTTTATTTATAAAACAAAAATAGGTAGCTTAAAAAAAAAAGCATGATGGCAAACTCTTCCTTAAAACCTCAAAGCATGAAAGCAAAAGCACATAAGCAGTCACTCTTGAAGTGCTAAATTTACTTCAGAGCTTTAGGGAACATAAATATTTGAGAACACAAATATTCTGAAAATATTCAGAACCCCAAACCAAATCCTCTTATTTCGATTCCAAACATTTTAGAAGAGGAGTTAGAAAGACACACAGCAGTACCATTAGAAAGCATACATGCAACAGGAAAGTGGGAATTAATGGAGGTATTAATCATGTACATCTTACCCAAGCAGGAAGGGAGAAGAGCCATATACTTTGTTAAACTTGCAGCAGTCAAGTGAAGGAAACAGAAAAGTGATCTGTGTTAGCAATCAGTACAGGGTAAGTTCCTATTGTGTACCACCACCAGAGCTGATGAAAAATGAAAACCAGTGCTTGAATTACAGAATTCCCTGTTTCCTTTTATTCTCTGTCATTGGTGTATTTTCAGAGCACGTACATCAACTGTGATATATTTCAGTGTAATGACAATGTGAAAGACTAGAAAGCTACTTGTTTGTTTGTTTGTTTGTTTTAAATTCAGTATCCCTGCAGAACACCAGATTTTCTATACCTTAATGGTTTTGGTTCTAACATATATGCAGTACACAGACTAAAGGATCAGTAAATAAAAAGATGTGGCAGTCTTCTCTAGAAATTGTTCAAACAAATGATTTTGAAGGGGTTTTTTTACAAAAAGCTTGAAAATTACAGACTCCTGCAAACCTAGCATTTGAAGTATATTTAAACACAAAGTTTATAAAATGAACCCTAAGAAAGCTGGATTTATTTTGTCCCTTGTTTTTTTTTTAAGTTAGGTGAACAGAGATGAGAGTAAATTTATAAAAAAAAATCTCCAAGAAGATAGTCACATATCATTAAATCTAGATTAAAACCAAAAATCTAACATTTTAGTTAGAATGCATCACCACCAGTCAGCAATAACTTTCTCATTTAGTTTAAGAGGGTCAATATTTCAGCCTCACACATTTAATTCTAACAGCATTAACACATCAACCACAGTGTAAGGCCTAAACAACTGCCTATATTTTACTCTATTTAAAATATACTTTGCATTTAAAAATGTATCAATGTAAAGACATTAAAATAATTTAGTGCATGTTTCTGACTCCCACAGATTTTCTCCTAAACAGCCTTCAACGGGAAGGTGCAGGTATCTATCAGTATTTCAAAAACCAGCAGCATTGCAATGTTCACTACTCACCTTTCACAGTAAAAACTCTCTCTATAAAATTTCTGAAACTGATATGGTTTTACAGTCAAGTGAATAAGCAAAACAAATCATAAAATTTCTTCCCCAAAGACATTATGTCAAGGCAAAAAAATGCTGTAAAAGATAGTATTTAAGGGGTGGATTTTAAAGTAACCGATAGTAAACACAACACACACGCACATATCATTCTTAAACAGACACCAGACACAGGCAGGATACAGACTTGTTAATACAGTAACCAGTTACTTCCAAACTGTTATGGTATCATTACAATAGCTCTTCTATTCATGCAATTCATTTGTAACAGAGATTCAAGGCAGATTATCCATTGTACATGTTACTATTCTTGGTGAACAACACAGTGTAGTTTAAATTCCACACAGTACCTGGCTATGTAGCGTTTTCCCATGTACTGGAACTGGTGTAAGCACACTCTGCAGAGAACACATAAGTCAGAGAAGCAACACTTAAACCAATCTTTTCTGGATTAATGCACACTGGAATTATCCAACTATTATTTTTGCTTAACTTTAAACTCTTACATTATAAAACTACTTTTCCTCCTGCTCTTAAAATTCCCTTCCAGTCCCCAAGCCAATTAAAGGTAAGCACGGCTCTTCTGAAACTGGTCACAGACAGTGGTTGTTTGGGACAAACTGGGCTTAACAGAAAGAAGCACAGAGGGCTGCCTCCAGAGCACACCAATCCCAGTGCTCTAGAGCAAAACAGCTTGTGGGAGTCTGACAAAGTAGAAAGGCCAAATGGCCAACACACAAAGCACCTTAAAAAAAGCTAAACTGTGAGTTCAAGAGCTTCAACTCCTGTAGATTTTTAATATTTATAGAGAAAAAATGTTTAGCCTCAGTTATGACAGGCAAAACTTGTGAGGAATGCAGCCCACAGGCACTGTTACTTACAAATGAGCAGCACCCCAGGACAAGCAGCATGAAGGACATTACACATAATTCTGCAAAACGTGCATACAGGTTCAAAAGAAAGGCAATACATTTTGCTTTCTTCCCCTTGGCCTAAACTCTCTTCTTTACAGGTTGGGGTTTTTTTGGGGGTTGTTTTTTCTGTTTTCTTAAGGGCTCCAGATTCCAGGATAACAGGGTTTCCAACAGAACTGTTTTATAAAGGGAATCTGATTTGACAAGAAGATGATCATAAAGACACAACCCAAAAAGATATTTTTTTATTTAAAAAAATCAGTTTTTCAATATGATGCTTTATTTTAAAGGATCTTAATAACACTACTGGTTCAGACCCAGCATGAAAGCATAACTTAATTTGTCAGGTGCCACTGCATGTCTCCATGACTGGTATGTAGTGATGACTAAGAAACTACAGGTCACACTTTCAAATCAAGAAAAATGGTGTGAATGAAGGTTGAAATAATTATTTGTAATAATTATTTGTAATAATTATTTGACTCTTTTACCACTGTTAGTGATGGTCCTGATAATTCAGAACACTTAATGCAACTTTCCTTGTTCCTTGGGTATGAAGATTCTAGAAACCCAAACTGACAGCCAATTTTCAGGCTTTCTCTTCCATGTGCCAATTGTGAATGGGGGAGGAGACTGGCAAATAGTCTCTGCAACTCTTTGTACTCAGACCTTAAGTAGATTAGCTGTCTCCAGACTGCAGAATCAGAACAGCACTCGCCTCCCCCAGATTATTTATTCTTTAATTATTCAATTTGCAAATGAACTTTGGTTCCCTTTTCTAATATCTTCTTGGTTTTTTAGATTCCAAGTTTTTCAGAAAAAGTTAATTTCATGGAGACTACCTAGGTACCAGAAACACTGTCTTACTGAGAGAAAGTATTGTAATGACCTGTATTAATAAAAATCATTATCCAAATAAATGCTCTTTGCATTGGCAAAATACTCCTAAAATTGAAAGAAGTTGACTGTTATAAGCTTTGTTCCTGCTCCAGTTGAAGCAAATATGACACCATCCACTGCACTAAAGAAATGGACATTTTATTCTACATTGCATATACTGCTACTGTGATGGAAATAATCTCTGATAATTAGTAATTTGAGATTACTAATCAATACTAACCTCCCCTTAAATAAGAAGTCTCTAATGGCAAAATGCTGCTCACCTCGATGCTGTACAGTTTATAGCTTTGGGTTCAGAGTCTACGAAGAAGACTCATTTACTTGTTCAGTTCTGTCTCTGTTAATACCCTGATGTTTTCAGTTGTTGCCAAGCAGTCAAGGACTTCTCAGCTTCCCACACTGCCCTGCCAATGAGAAAAGGCAGGGGGTGGCCAAAAAGCTGTGAGGGGACACTGCCAGGACAGTTAACCCCAACTGGCTAAAGGGATGGTCTATGCCATATGACACCATACTCCATACATAACTGGAGGAGTTGGCAGGGAGGTGGCAGAGCCCAGGCACTAGCAGAGATGGGCATCACTTGTTTTCCATATTCTTTTATCATCCTTCTTCTCTTCCTTTCTGCCCTATTAAACTGTCTTTATCTCAACCTTTTTTATCTTTTTGATTCTATCCCAGTGGTGATGGGGAAGCCAGGGAATGGTTGTGTGGTTGTTTTAGCTGCTGGCTAAACCACAGCAACCTTACAAGAAGCATTTTAATGCAGACAGGTCAACAAGAGAGTTGGTTCTTCTTCAACGAGCACAGAAATATTCTGAGCACTACTCACTGTTTAGGAACTCCCTGAGATCACTTCTGTAGAGCTTAACTCCAGAAACTATAATGAATTGGGCAGACATGCAATTACATACATCAAGTCAAGGACTTCTAAACTGACCAAGATAGCATTATTTTTTTCAAACAAATAAATAAAAGCCTATATGCACACTTATATCCACACTAATATTTTTAACTGCACAGCAAAATGCATGATTTTAGGATAAGCTCAACAAAAATCTTACTCTGTAATGGTGAAAAAGTCCATGAGTTCAGCTTTTGTAGCCTTGTTCCAATATGTAAACAATGCATCTAGGAAAATGAAAAATATTAAACATAAAATAGAGGCAGCAAACACAGAAAACTATGAAGTATAAGAGTTAACAACAGTTCTTAGATTTCAGATAATGAGGAATCAGAGAATCTAAAAATTACTTCTGAATTACAGATAACTCCATTTAAAGTTTTCCTTGAGGCTGATTATGCACAAATGCACATAATTCCCTAAAGGACTTTCCACATGTGCTTGTAATGAATACATAATATTCCCATGCAATTTCATATTTTAAATAGCAGCAATTGTGCAGTCAGTAATGATTCCAGTGTTCTAAAAATTTAATAAGATTTCAGAACCCTTTGGACTCTTAAGTCCTATAGCCCATGATCTCATAGACTGGTCTCAACTTTTTTTTTTTTTTTAATTTATAAAGCTTTAGTATGGGTAGTTTTCCAGCACAGGTTTCAGATTTTCTTTATTTGCACAGATTTCAAAAACTGCTACATTTTTGTCAAAAATGTTCAAAATCAGCTGACAAATTCAAAACTATTACAAAGATACGTAGTAAAGTTTATTTGACACTTGTTCTCTTCCAGGAGAAAAGAGACCAAAAAAAATCACCCCACTGTGCTTATGCACATTTTAACTTTAATTTCATGGAAATTCTGGCCAATTTTTACATATTTTAAAGTGTAAAATAGCAGAAAAAGATTACTGTTCTTTGTAATTGAAATACATAAAATAGTATCTATGTAACTACTTAAAAATCTAACAGTGTGGCTGGATGTTGCATACTTATTAACCTATCAATTCTCATTCTTGACTAAGTGCTGTAATAGAGTTCAATAAGTACTACATTAACTTGATTTTTAGAAACTAACAGGCACAGAAAAGAATTTACTACCTTCAGTGTGTTTAGCACAAACTGGAAAACTCAGTGTTTTTGCCAGAAGAGATTCATCTCCTTTTTTAAATATTGATCCAGGATAGGGATGATTTTGAATTACACAACCCTAGTAAATAATAAGATCTGCCATTCATACAGTATTTCTATACTTCCACAAACCTTCCCCAGGATCATCTCACAGACATCCCAGGAGAATGAAGAAACACCAATATCCCCGTTACAGAAATGGAAACAGCAATCAAATCACTTGGTTCCCTGTCATACAGGACGTTCTGCAGAATGGAGGGTGGACTTGCCAGAGACTCTTTTACTGATCAGTGAACTGTTCTTCAACTCCATTTTCCAAACTAGATGGTACAGTCACACACAAACATTTGTTTTCTTATCAAGTCCTTTAGTAGACCTCACACTCTGAAGAACTAATGACAATTTAATGCTGACACTGCTTCAATCAATATTTAGTTTGACCATTCACAATGCAGCACAACATAGTACTTACAGCTAAAATATTCTGATTTTGAAAAGTTATTAAAAATCACACACATAAGTTAAAAAAAAAAACGTTTCAAACTTACAAAAACAGGTGGAATTACCTACCTTCTGACATACTTCTTAAAATATGAAGGAAACACATGAGCAGACTTTTGATCTCTGCTTGGTCTAGTTTGTCATATCGAACCACAGAACTTCCTAAAGTGCTGCTCTGTTGGTTCTGAAAAGAAACAGACATATTTTGGCCCAAGAGTTCTTAAACTGCTAATTAACTCAAGTGTTTCAAATTGCCTTATTAATTCCTGCAACAGAAAAAGGATCTCAGAATGGAGACAAAAATGTTTCATGTAGAGACAGATCACTAAAAACACACAGTACACACAAGAAGTATACCAAATTAACTCTCTCTACTTTTATTTGTTTCCTTCCTTGTATGCTTTGTTTGAGGGAGGAGTAAGCAGAAAAGCTACTTAACAGTGACTATTAATCAAGCTCATTGTACATAGATACCCACATAGTAGAAATTGGGCATGCTCCTTCTGCCTAGATATAGGCAGAAGATAGATATAGAAGATAGATATAAGATAGATAGATATAGGATATACATGCTACATATATGTGCCTTTGCTTCTGAAAAGACTTTATCCTGAGCTGTAGACAGACCTGCCTCTATAAAATTCTTTCCATGTGAAGACATGAGAATCCCAAGGAAAACATACACGAATAGCAGCAATATGCACTGTGGGAGATTAACTACAGATACATAACTTGCCCTTGCTTCAAAAAAAAACCCCAAACCCAAACCCAAGCAAACAAAAACCAAAACAAAACTGCTTTCTCCCTGCTTCATTTGTTTATATAGTTCCTACACTCATGGGAAGATAATCAGCAACACCCAATATTAAAGTCTATCCAAAAAGGACAAAAAAACCCAATAACCATGACTCCTCTTTCAAAATGTGTACCACGAAAGAAGGGGGGAAAAAACCCAACTGTGAGAATATGTAAGTTGAAGTTTAGGCAAAGACTAATTTCCCCATGATCAAGTGTTACAACAACCTCAAGTCTGAGGTTTTTACAGATACACTACAAAAATGTTTGTTTAAATGATACATTATCACCTTTTAGTGCCTAATTCTCACTTCCAACACAAGGGCACTTATGCAACTGAAAAACAAACCAGACACTAAGTTCTCTGTAAAGTACGATTGATCTGTGGAGCTTTGGTTTGTACAAGGAAGTTGGATCATCTTAGCTCTATGATCGTTTTAAGGACACATACCAGTGTCAGAAAAAAATATTCATAGCAAAATAATAAAACAATTAAATAAAAAACAACGACTTGAGGAAGAAAAGCCTCAAGAACAGAACAACCCTTTCAGGAACACTCCTGCTGAAAGCAGGAGGCATGATAATCCAAGAGGGAACATTTCACATTTTCATGTATCAATTGACTGCCGAGCCCTTTAACCCATTCCATGTAAAAGGAAAGAATTGGTGTCCTAAAACAGAAGTTACTGTAATTCAGGAGGAAACTGACAGCTATATAAACCTTATGTTGCAGATTCTAAAGACCTGACAAACTGTCAAGGTGCTACTGTACACCTTTATGGATACTGAAACAGAGAAGGCAATTAATAGGTGGCAGAGCAGAAACAGAAGTTGAGTTTCCTCAACTTTCAGGGGCTGTCAATAGTTGAACACGTACATGGATAAAACTAAAACTTGAGCATAGCTATAGTCCAATTTAAAATCATGTCAATAACCTAAAAAGTGTGCACATGTTAAAATAGAAACTGATATACTTCCAGCCAATTCTGATTCCACAAGGATAGTATATATATATAATTATTCTGAAACAAAATTAGAACAAAACCATGCCTGATCAGCAATGATAACAAGCAATGAGCAAAATTTCAAAGGTAACGTGCACTGATCTAGAAAAAAAAGGTTTGGAAAGCAGCAAATAAGAAGCCAGGATTAGGTATTATTAGGGGAAAATATTAACAGCATGCAAAACACAAATCCTGTGTTACCTAAATTGGCAGACCAGAGCAGAATTTTCAAAGGATGTTGACTCCTTTGAAAACCCTTTTCCTTAGTTAAAAAACACTACACATTAATAATTAACCACATGACAGCTAAGTAATAGATGACAGCATTGCCATTTAGCAACAGCGTTCTTTAGTTCTATTTACATTAAAGACCTTAAGTCTCAAATTCTGCTGATATTTAAGCTGGTTGGATTTTTATGCTTAAATTAAGTTGGGTAGAGGAACCAGTCCAGGTTTAGCCTTTTACAGCACGTTACATGGTTACATTGTACGTATTGTCGCTGACATTCAACTGTTGCGAAGAAGCAGCAAAACTACTGCTCACACACTTCACTCAGCAGCTTAACTATACCAAGCACAAAAACCAAAATACTTCTTGTAACTGAAGAGAGAAAGCAGCATGCAAAATTTTCTCTGGCAAAGCTGGAATTGTCAGGAGTGAAAAATCCATAGTAACACGGTTTTTCTTTGCAGGGTGAGAATTTTCTTCTTCTTCTCCATTAGGGCGCATAGCGTGAGCAGAGTGCCTTCTGAGAAGCTTCTCTCTCTGCCACACGAAGGCATGTCAGAGTCAAGGGGAAAAAGTTAACATGTTGTGACTTGCACAACAAGATCTAAGAAAATGATAGGAGATCAGTATCAAACACAAGCTCTAGAAAGACACGACTGAACACCTCACAGCTACCGCAGCCACAGCTCCTAATTTGTAACAGTTTTAAAGTGAAACATTCTAGAAAAGTCAAGCTACTAGAAAAGAAATCACCTATAGTAAGTGCAGAAACTGGTTTTTAAACATTTTCAAAATGATGCATGTAATTGGTATATAACAGGATGGAGTGAAGGTCTTCACAAAATCAAAGCTGTCCTAACTAGAATTCAGTTTGCTCAAACAAAAATCATACAGACTTCATCTAGTGCCCTTCCCTAGCAAAGGAACCAACTGCATGTTTATTTCTCTACATTAAAAGTCTTTTCCTATTTTCTGCCAAACAGCTTAATAAATGTAATGCAAAAGAGTTCATATGATAATTATCTTGCACAAGAAAACACTTATATAAAATTCTGCTCTGCAGTTATTCTAGAAATCCCATTCCCAATGGGGATTACAGAAATTAGCTCCTAAAACAATTAGGATGAAGTTTTAGGCATAGGCTTTAGGGGGTTTATTTTGGTTTGGTTTCCTTACCTTGTCAAGGGAATTGCTCTTGTCACTGTGTCTTTCTGGGAGACTGTTTCCTGAGTCTGTACTTATAAGAGAGCCTCTTGAGTCAGCATTCCTCACACTATTGATATTTGGAGTTGAGGTGGTGTAAGGGGAAGCTGAAAAACCCAAACCAATGTAACCATCTCAAACAATACATATACTGAAAAAAGTCATTCCAGAGTTTAGCCAGATCTCTAAAACCACCACATATGCATATATTGGAAGGCAAATAATTAATTTTATTTAGTTACTTTTAATGAAGACAAACTTATTCTAGAGTTTCAGGAAAGTATATATATTTGTCTGTACATGCACATACTTGTGCACAACTATATACACGTATGCATAAAACCCATACATAACAATACATACACATCTACAAGCAGCAGCATGTATATTAAAAAATCTCCCCTTCCTCATTTTTCATCTGTTTGGGGTTTTTTAATTGATGAGTGACACAATCACAGCTGTAATAATAAATAGAAAAACCCCATTAAGACAACAGAGGAGGATGCCCACAGGTGTGCGCAAGCAGTGTTCCAGTTAGAGGTGGTCTCCAACATCAACATCATGTGCATAATCTTGGACTATGTGACTCTTGCCATGACTAGGGTTGCTCCTGCCCCTATTTCCCTGCAGCAAGTCAAGAGCTGTCACCTTAGATGGGGGAAAACGCAGTGCTCTCCAGGAAAGAGCTTTAGCTTCAAACAGAAAAACAGAACTGAAAGGATCCTGAGTGAAAGATTTCACATACAGATTGTGAATTCTCCCCCACACTGAACAGTTGATTGCATTAGGGTTCTCTTAATGAAAAGTGGCGGTAACATCCAAGAGCAGAAAGGAAAACAACCACAGTTAGACACAGAACAGTTATTTCTGGGAACATATGAAAAAGGCAAGATTCCTTTTTAAATTATTTTATTTTTTAAGTGCTTACCAATGCCTGAGATAACACCAAATAGATCTTTAGGAAGATTGTTATCCAATGTGTTTCCTGATTTTTGTGGTGTTACCAGCTGACTAGCAGTTGGCAAAGTAAGTGCATCATCCTTTGTGCTCTGTTTGGAAAAGAGAGGAAAATATGATTATTGCTTTCCAACACTAGGGATTTAGTGAATATGACAGACCTTACCTTCTAGAGCAGTTCATTTCCTTCTTAAATGTTAATTCCTATTCAATATGCTCAAAAGATGAATGAGATGTTCAGATATTTGCACAAGCTTGGAATAGCCTAAAAAACTTAAGATACCTCAGAAAACATTGAAGAAGTGAGTATTCTGTGGAATCATAAATACTCTATTTCCAAAAGACCCAAATTACTTTTATTTCAAATGGCCAAATGTTTTGTTGGAAGGGTATTGTTAATTTCTTTCTTAATAACAATGGAGTGCAGCAAGATATGGATGAAAATAAAACACAATAATAATTAAATCTTCAGTAACTGTATGCAACTATATCAGTATACACTTTCACAAATTCCATTTGAATTAATTTTTCTGTATCCCTCTTGCACTGCAGCTGTTCCAAAGCACACTCCTTTAAGGTTAATTTTTTTCCCTCAAATTTCTAGAAAATGAACCTTTTTTTTTTTGGTGGTACACTTATTTCATTGTTAGACTAAATTGAAAAAGAAGATTTTTAGAAAAATCTATTGCCAATATACAATCTTTTCTGCTGAGTGGCAACTACTGAATTCATTGGTAGTTTAGTTAACAGAACCAATCCCCCGTGTTCGATGTTGGGGGAGTATTCTCTTGCATAGAAATGAAGTATGTGCAAGTGTCTCCAGCACCAGGATCTACCAGAATAGAGGCAATCTGTTTGTACAAACTGGCAGGCAGACTAAGGAGGAGTGTAATGTTTGAGTGAAAAAAGGAGACCATTTAGTGAAAGCTCCTCTCACAAAGCATATCAAAACTGGGTAAAAGATACAAAAAGGAAAGCCATTAAATCAGAGAAGCAACTGGTATTTTTAATTTTAAACACACTGTTCCTTCAGCTTCTTTAGCTGCCCTTCTTAGAACGCTCAAAAAGACACAGAAGGACCAATTCTGTGTGGCCTATAGTTTGTATTTAAGCATAGGCACATGCACTAGAGATACAGCAAAAGGAAGATGTTAGATGGCAGCACAATCACACTGCATTGGAATGATGCTGTGGTAATCAGGTGTGGGCTAGCATTCTCCAAAATATCTTCAGAGGTTCAAGCAGAGATCAGTTAAGTATCCTGTATATAGGTCCCAACCAGCCAACTACTATGTTAGACGTAAATTAGCTGGACAAGAGAACCTGCAGCTAAAACCATACTGGCTAACTATGCTTTTAAGCTCAGAAAAAGTAAGGAGAACAAAGTCACAGAATTCTGAAGCTTATGAACCAATTTGTTTGCCAGAAGTATGCAGTGTTACATGTACACATTAGCAATAAAGTATGACGAAAATAGTTCAGAATATCAAATAAAAATGGTCACTCACAGTGCTGGAAGGGTTGACAGGAAAGGGAGACACATCTTTAACATTGATTCGCTGAACGTTTTCTATGAGCAGTCCAAAGAGTGGCAAATACATGGTAGCTATTCGTGCTTGATGGCTCTAAATAACAGGTTAACAGATCATTAGCAAATTATAGATTTCATTTTTAATCACCAATTATTTTTTAAGGTATTTACTCCTAAATTACAAAAAGGACCATTTCATAAGTATTTGCCAAGCCACAGCCCACATTTTTGGCAAGCAGTGATCATCACTGTATTTAATTCTAACTTACAGAAGGTCAGTAAATTTAATTTACTGTTTCAACATAATGCAGAACACACACACACCCAAATTCATGTGATTTTAGATAAGGTTAACCAAGTAAATTAATAAGCTTTATATATTAATACCTTCATGAGTTAAAAAATAAGTTAGGAAAATTAAAAATCACTCAAAGACCTTTAAAATCATTCATAAAAATCTGATTATTTTAAGAACAGCAGTTAGATTACACCATGCTAAAATGCAATAAACACATTATCAAGCTAAAGGTGCTTTCTGCTTTTAATTGGTAAAAATATGGGATTTGCAGATTGATTTTGATACAGAATTATAGAATCACTGGGTTGAAAAAGACCTTTAAGATCAAGTCCAACCATTCCTGTATTATGCTAAACCATATCCCTAAGTACCTCATCTACCCATCTTTTAAACACATCCAGGGATGGTGACTCAACCCCCTCCCTGGGCAGCCTGTTCCAGGCCCTGACAACTCTTTCAGTGAAGAACTTTTTCCTAACATCTAATCTGACCCTGCCCTGGCACAGCTTTGTGCCATTTCCCCTTGTCCTGGCTCCTGTCACCTGGCTGAAGAGACCATCGCCCACCTCTCTACAACCTCCCTTCAGGTAGTCGTAGGTGGTGATAAGGGCTCCCCTCAGCCTCCTCTTCTCCAGGCTAAACATCCCCAGCTCCCTCAGCCGCTCCTCATATGATTTGCCCTCCAGCCCCTTCCCCAGCCTGGTTGCCCTTCTCTGGATGTGCTTGAGGACCCTCAATGTCCTTCTTATGGTGAGAGGCCCAGTACTGGACACAGCACTTGAGGTGCGTCCTCACCAATGCCGAGGACAGGGGCACAATCGCCTCCCTAGACCTACTGGCCACACTGTTTGTGATACAAGCCAGGATACAATTTGAATTCATGTTTTTTGTCACAGTCTGAACGAAAAAACCGTGAGAGAGTGTTGCTTCTTCGTAGAAGAACGTGCACACACTTCATCTTTACTATTCTATACCACTGGCATAGCAATACACTTACCCTGGAAGCATATCTCTCATCAAAAGAATGCTTTATCATCAAATTCTTGAGCACACTAATAGCAATCTGCCGCACATCTCTGAACTCTTGCAAGGCATTGCCCACCTCCCTTAGAAGCAGTCCCACCAAGAAGTGATTTTTACAGAACTCATCGGTTAATGAATAGTCCAGGTGAAGATCTGGAAGTAAAGCACAAGTTCTATGTAAGGCATGGTATTATTTAAATCAATTTAGGGATTAGCTGAAGGGTGAACTAAAATGTTTCCAACATGATAGACAAATTAATATAGATTTGTATATTTATAATATATAATCATAGTTATTCATATACCCTAGACCAATTCACTGCATAATGATGCATTTGTTAAACAGACATTGATGATGCATATCCAGTCAATAGAAGCTGGAGAAATCCCATTGAATTATCTTTTTTTAAATGTATTTCAAATAGTGTCCAATATACAAAAGTGTTCCTATTAAGTCTACCTGGACCAGCATCTTAAGAGTTCCAAATTAAAATTCTAAATCTATATTCAAGCACTGAAAACACAGAGTGCTCAAAGATTGCACACATTCTACCTTTTGTGAATTTAACTCTGTGGTAGAAGAAGAGTTTAAATTTTAGTCTGCCTTTCAGTCCTAGTTTAGTAAAGTCCAAAGACTGAAAGCAGATCATGGATTAAGAAGTTTCTGTACTGCAGTTTTAAAGTTCCTCCTCCATCATCTTACACGTGTATCTGTTATGAATAAAGACTGTAAAGCCTGCTAACAACTGCAATCTTGGTTAATATTCTGTAAGAAAACAGTTTCAAAAAATTGCAGCATAAAGCAAAAAAGTAATGGAGAGACTGTGTCTGCAACACCTAGGTCTAAATGAAGTAATTTCTTCATAATATATCAGTACAGAAAAGGACACAATAATGTTTCAAGAATATCATTACATGAATCTACAGAAATTAGACCAGCATTGTAATATACACTAGACATTTTTTTCTGCTATAATTAAACAGTACTTCTTTTTTTCCCCCAGAAATATTTATATATTCAGTGTTAATTGCAAAAGAATTTGAATTAAAGATCAAAATGCAATGTTAGTCTCAAAGCACTTTCGTTTTTCAAAGAACTCTCCCAGTAAGGGAATCTATTAAGTCAGAAAGAAACAGATAAAACAGCGCGATGTTCCACAGGCCTTCTGGTAACTCAGGACAACCCCATCAGCTGAGATCTCTTTTGCTTAATGGCAAAACAGAGAGCCAGAAACACACTTTGACAGCAAAGGTGATCTTTCCTGTCTGAACTCCTAGCTTGCCAAGGAACAGCATTTTACACTGTTCTTTACTGCATAATCAGAAACACAACTTCCTCTAATTTTGCTCTTTTCATAGGGCTCTGAAACCAAGAACTCTCAATCCCTTTGCTGTGTTAAATGAAAGCCTAAAGTTGTAATCATGTCATTTATGCAGTGTTATTATGCAAGACACTCCTGAAGGCCGAAAAAACCAGAGACAGAAACAAGATCTATGCAGCTGATCAGCTCTTAGTCCCAAATCTTGTTCTACCATCTTGATGAAAACTCTAGTTATATTCATAGAATCACTGACTCGTTTGGATGGAAAGAGGTATCAGAGACCATCTAGCTCCAACTACAAGAGGAGTTTCCCAGGGTCTATCCTACTTAATACTACTTCATCAATGACCCAAAAGAGGAGATGGAGTGCATTCTCAGCAAGTTTGTGGATAGGTACAATTCAGCAGAGGACAGGGCAGCATTTCAAAAGAATCTAGATTCTAGAGGAATGGGTCAATGGAAACATCAATTAAATTCAGCAAGGACAAGTGCAACGTTCTGCATCTGGGATGGACAAACTTCCTGCTGTGGAATGACAAGCTTGAGAGCAGCTCTGCTGAAAAATACGTAGAAGTCCAGGTAGACAGGAGCTTAAATGGGAGTTAGCATGGCATCCTGGCAACAATGAAGGCTAATAGCATACTGGGATGTATCAACAGGATCACAGCCAGTATATCAAGGGAAGTGTTCATTCCACTTTACTTGGCATTTGTCAGACACGTCATGTAGTATCATGTGTAGGATTTAGACCTACAACTACAGGAAAGACCTACAGTGAGCTCAGTGAGGGAACACCAAGGGAGTTAGAGGGCTGAAGCATATGCCATGTGAGGAGCAATTGAGGGAACTGAGTTTGTTCTATCTGGAGGAGGCCTGAGGTGACCTGAGCAAGAGGCTGGACTACAGACCTACTGAAGTCTCTTCTAACCTGAACAGGTGTACGAAAAAAAGTAAAAGTAGACTAAGCCTCACACCACACACTTACCTACAGAAGTGCTGCAGGCTCCTGCAGCTAATGAATTTAAACCTAACTCATGAGAAAAAAGCAAACTTACTCATAGGAAAGGGAGGCAGAGTCAAGGATGTGGTTTATAGCATCTTTCAATGACTTTAGATAGATTACCTAAACCATTCACTGAATGAAATGATTACAACTTTAATGCTTTCATTTAACAATTTTGAGATTTCCAGCATCTCATAAACCTAAAGTTACAAAGTCTACACATCTAGTAATAAAAAGTTTACATCTAAGAATTATATCATGTAATTCTTCAGAAGAATTTACCTTGGTATCTCTGAACTCTGCCTTTTCCAAATGGCATTGGTAGATTCAAGGGTATGTAGTGCTCATGATTACAGACCACACGGAGAAATTCAAATTTGAATTCAAAGAGAGTCTGCAAAAATAATGTTAACATAGAAACAAATGATGCAATGGTTTGAATAACACATTAAAACCAGGTTTTAACACAAAAGAGTGATTTCTCTGTCTTGTAGTATGAGGGATATAGACCATGTTCTATATATCAATATAAAATAATTCTAGCATAACTCATACTTAACAATGGATATAGTTCTATTTACTGTTCCCATTGTCAAAAGTTATTTAAGTTTATTAGCATATTATATATTGGTGTAAGAAAAGTTTAGACCAACAGAAGAAATTCTTTAGGCACCACAGTAAATGAATGCACTGAAATTACCAGCTACCAAATCTTCTCTCACATTCATGCTTAAAATTTCTACTTAGTGTTGCACCCCTTACCACCCACCACTTTCACAATACACACACTCTGGGGTGGTGAAATTGAACCTGAAGATGGGAATCAAAATATCACAGCAGGGTTGAGGTGGGGAAGTGCTCTAGGCACAGTGCAGGAACTTCCAATATCACAGAGAATAAGTCTGAAGACTTAATGCAGGAATCTATCCACATGAATCAAGAGGAGGCAATTCTTAAAAACTGTTTAAAAGCACCAAGTACCTTTGGATCTCCCGGGGCAAAGTAGCTGATGTAGTTATCGATTTGCTTGAAAACAAAGCCTCTATCCATAAAAGTAAAACACCTCTGGGAAAAACAAGCAAAACCAAGATAATACTGTCTCAGTGGTCCATAATTCTATTTTTGTATTTAATATATTTATTTTCCAAACACATTATTGATATTTCAGTTTGAATATAAAACAAATAAAACAAGCAATCTAACTATTAATGCCAAGTTTTCCCTTAGAGTGCAGAATGTAAACAGACTGTGGATAAAAAGCGCTTTGAAGATAAGAACTTCATCTTGACAGAAATGAAAATGACATGCTGCTAGCAAGCTATATCTACTATTTTAATTCCCATCCTTTTTTCTCCCTAGTGGATCTTACTGCCTGAAAAAGGAAAGGCACTGAAAGTCCATCTACATAAAAGTCATGCAAACAGAACACTAGTCAATGCATGAAGCTTTTGTCGGATTAGAAGTTTACCTAGATGACCTTAAATAAAAAGAATTATCAACATACATTTTTGATAAAATACAAGTTCATTTAAAAAGAACTCAAACATTTGAACATGTCTTCTTGATTACAGAAAACACAAATTATACTTCAAGGCACTTTAACTTGGAAAGTTGGCTTTAAGATTCTTTAAAATCCATGAAGAAGCAGTATTATTGAAAAAGTAACCACAGAGCCTAAGTCATTTGTGCACTTACTTTTATAAAGGCAGCAAGGCTATGGTTTGCATTTTTTGAAGCCTCTGGATTGTCTCTGTACTTCTGAGTGATGTGGGGCATTAGCATATTAACAACTGTTTCAACTGCATGATGGAAAGAGGCGGAAAACCTCTGGTTTCGCAACAGCTAGAAACAAATTCAGATACAATATTTAATATAGTTTACAACAGTAAAATACATCCGAACTTTAGATAACAAAAAAACTGTCAGGGAGAGGGGAAACAAAGTTTTCAAGGTTTTTCATTCACAATTTGAAGTAACATATTTTTTCTACATCTAACTACCTTTAACCATGAATCTGACTTTTGTCTGAAGGGATTTAATGGTGGTGTGAGGCTGAGAAGCTGATGTAGACAAAAACTGTTTCAACTGTAAAGTCATTATGTCTTTTCTTTCTGAAAACTGAAACCAAAGCATTCAAGTGCTCTGAATACTCTGATAATTAAATAGTTTTTTGAATTGTATTGAATGTAACACTCCTAGGCAGAACAAGTGATTGTCAAGGCTCCACGTGAATCAATGATGATGCAATTTGATCCCTTTATGTTTGAACTGTGCTCCAAAATCTCCAGTTCTATTTCTAAAAATAGATATAAAGATAAAAGATCCCTGCAAAAATATCAACACTACTCATTAATGACACAACAATTTAAAATACTGCTGATGGGCATGCCACTTAGTGTAACTTAGTCTTTGTTGAACAGTAATCAAACATTTTTTAAAATACTGAAAAAATTCTTGCTATAGAAATAATTTTGTTGCACTCCAAAATGCATCTTTTTATCAGATCTCATAACTAGGAAATACCTGAATGTGTGTTCCATTTATTACTTTACCCAGTAAGACAGGAAAATAATTTATTTGATATTTAGGGGGCTTTGTAAATCAAAAAGTGATGTTCAGAAATGAGGATACATGCAAACAAGAGGGGAATTCTGCTCCTTCTTTCATGTCTGAGGAAAGATGACAGTGAGGTTAGTTCTAAAAGTGGAAATGTCTTTTTTAAAATGAAACATAGAGACAACAACAAACATCTGTCATACAAAGTCACTGCAGTAGTTCATAAGCCATGAACCTTACTTCATGTTACTGCAGGGGAAGAATAAGAACGAACTCCGATTCAAGGTGACGCACAGCAAAGTATTGGAATCTAATGGTGGGTGGGTGGGGGTGTATTTGTATCTGAGGGTTGACTTTTGAAGATACTACTAAACCAAGGTATTATTAACTGAAATGAATGGGGTTCTTGCATAACAGGTATACCTAGTATGCGAAACACTGTTCATAGAATCATAGAATGGCAAGGGTTGGAAGGGACCCCAAGGATCATAGAGCTCCAACCCCCCTGCCACAGGCAGGGCCACCAACCTCAGGCCTGGATCTACACAAAGTTGCCCAGGGCCCCACCCAACCTGGCCTTGAACACTTCCAGGGACGGGGCATCCACCACCTCTCTGGGCAGCCTGTTCCAGCACCTTACCACTCTTTCTGTAAAAAACTTCCCCCTAATATCTCATCTAAACCTTCTCTCCTTTAGCTTCAGTCCATTCCCCCTTGTCCTGCCATTATCTGCCCTTTTAAAAAGTTGATTCCCCTCCTGTTTGTATGCTCCCTTCAGGTACTGGAAGGCTGCAATGAGGTCCCCCCGCAGCCTTTTCTTCTCCAGGCTGAACAAGCCCAGCTCCCTCAGCCTCTCTTTGTAGGGCAGGGGCTCCAGCCCTCTGATCCTCTTTGTGCCCCTCCTCTGAGACCTCTCCAACAGTTCCACATCTCTCTTGTATTGGGGGCCCCAGATCTGGACACAGGACTCCAGATGGGGCCTCATGAGGGCAGCGTAGAGAGGGACAATCCCCTCCCTGTCTCTGCTGGCCACCCCTCTTCTGATGGAGCCCAGAATACCATAGGCCTGTTGAGAGGACATCAACAGAAAACAAATAGATATTTTCCATTATCAAGCTTAGAGTTTGGGTTCTCTTTTCAGAGGAGTGTGTGTGCATGCTTTGTTTGGTTTGGGTGTTTCTTCCTCTCCAGGTAGAACTACTGCGTGTTTCTATACCTGTAAGTCCTGACAAAAAAATCTGGCAATATTTTTGTTGTTTCAATGCTGCACAAGAAAATCTCTGCATGAACTCTTAACGTCTTAGAAAGATTTATGGCTGCAGAACCTATTAAATCTATAAAAATACCCTCACTGTCCATCCTTACTTTCTAAATAAATGAGGTCTCTCAGAGTTATATTTAGACCACATTTCTGTGGTTTATCCATTTCTTTCTGCCAACTTGGAATCCTAAGTAAAAAACAGCTAGCAATTAGTACTTCCTTTGAAAAAAGGGTCATGTTCTTTCAATGCTCTGTATTTTCTCAGCACACCACCTCTACAAAATGCATTTTTTCACTTGTGCTGTTAAGAGGCAGTCCAAGCAATCATTAAAATCAAACTATACACATTCTATTCAAATATATAGATACTATTCCAGTTCTGGGATCCCTGGTATAAAAAAGACAGGGATCTCCTTGAGAGAGTCCAGAGATGATTAAGGGCCTGGAACATCTGTCCTACGAGGGAAGGCTGAGAGAGCTGGGGCTGTTCAGCCTGGAGAAAAGAAGACTGAGGGGGGACCTAATCAATGTTTATAAATATCTTAAGTATGGGGTGCAGGGGGAATTGACCTGCCCCTTTTCTGTGGTCTGTGGAGACAGGACTAGGGGCAATGGCTGCAAGTTGGAGCACAGGAAGTTCCGCACCAACATGCGGAGGAACTTTTTCCCAGTGAGGGTGCCAGAGCCCTGGCACAGGCTGCCCAGGGAGGTGGTGGAGTCTCCTTCTCTGGAGATATTCAAGACCCGTCTGGACGCCTATCTGTGCAGTATGAGCTGGGGAGCTGCTTTGGCAGGGGGGTTGGACCCCATGATCTCTTGAGGTCCCTTCCAACCCCTACAACTCTGTGATTTTGTGATTTTTGGCCTACTTAAAGAATTTTTTAGGGCAGAAGGGCTACTTAAAATGAGCAAGACTTTTTTTAGGATTTATGTGATCATATAACCCCACGTAAGAAAAAAGAGTTGATGCAACAAGTTGATGTAAAATATCAGTTAAAGAAAGGTTGTAATTCTTGGACCAAGCTTCAGAAACAAACATCGACTGAATTGTGTCCTGCTTAGATTTTTTGGTGAATTTTATTGAAAATCCTATTTTACTTAAAACAACCCTTAGAAATTTATCTCAGAAGACCACAGTTTGTACAGTATCTAATTTATAGTGTATAGAAAAATCACTAAATGATTTGCTCAGTTTTTCAAGTACAGCAAACCTGGGGCCATTATGTCTCAGCTGCTGGTTGTAACTACTGGGGGAAAAAAGAGAATCAGTGCCTTCTCTTGTAGTTACTGAGTTCACTTAGACATCAAAGAGATGGAGGTCTGTGAGTTACAGTAATGGTTATACCTACCCCAATTCCCATTGTTTCCCTAACACCCGAAAATGAACTCAGTCTCGGGCATCTGTAACTGATACGCAGTTCCTTTAACACCTTTGTTTTCCCTAAAATGAAAGTCTTGGTAAATTGAATTTCTTCCTCAGATGTACGTGGTGGTACTCTCCAAAAATAATTTACTATTAGGATTACATGAGTCAGTAAAGGCACATTGGCTCTGAGCAAGTAAGTCAGTATAGCACTTGTGCAGGAAAGAAATCATAACTGGTTGTTTTAAGTGAAGGACTAGTAGTAATGTGACTGTTGAACAATGGTAGATAGAATACCATACTACACAAGAGACACAGACTTAGACACTGGCTGGGTGATTCTGAAAAGTAAATTTCATTTGTTTGTTTACACAGATTCCTGCTTTTAAAAAGATTATTTTCTACTGTACTTATTTTTCTTCAACATGTGATCTCAATTTAAAAATGTAATCCCTATTGCAAGGAAGCTATAATTTAATTAAAGAAATGGGTTTGCTTATGACAGCAAGTAGTGAGGGTTTTGAATTTTACTTTTTTTAAAACCAATATACTGTTTCCAAACTTATGAGGATTTCTGTAGGTTTGTTAAAATCAGAAATAATTATATAAGTTTTGTTCAGCCAAGCATAAACATGTTGCTGTTTTTCAGTGTCACATAACAAATCCAATTGAAAAATCCTTGAGTTAGAGAAGTTTCACACACACACACACCCTGTGTTTTGAAAAAACTTTCCCAGATGCACCACTTTCTGTTATTACACAAACTGTATCTTCTCACAGAGCTGAGTACTGCAAAATAAATATACTGCCAGTACTGTCACCAAGTGCTGAAAGCAACAATAAAAGTTCTTTTTTTAATACAATTTTTAATTCACAAAATTTAAAATCAATTCCAGAATTATCTAGAAAATTTCAGCTTTAAAAAAGAATTGGTGTTCTATGCTTTATCAGATTATACTTCCATTTCTGTTGAATTAAGTAAATTAATACAATTAATTTACCAGATTATAACAATTGCAACAAGAGAGTTTGATAAATAAGAAATACTCCCTTCACAGAGTGAAGAGAGGCAGAAACTCCATCAAGGAACATCAAATCAATAATGGAAATCTAAATGTACAGATCCTAAATTATTTGAACAGATACTATGAAACAGAAAAAAAAGCGAACAACAGAAAAGAGTCCACCTGAATATTTTTCTTCCTTTGGATTGAATCAACAATATTATATTGGTTAGTGGTAGCTGCAAATATTTTTATTTTGCTAGAAATTTGGAGGAATTCCCAAGCAGCTGATCAGTTAACACAAGCAAGGAGCCTGACATCTTAAATGCAAAAGGATGTGCTGCATGACATGTACTGCAAAACCCTTGTGCATATATTTGCTTTCTAAAAATTCCTAAACAAAGAGTAGCTGTCACTGTTTGCTAGGACAGTTCAAGAAGTTAGCAATAAAAGCTCACCCTCTTCCACACATCAGAAGATACTATACTGTTAGTACCATATAAATACCTAACTTCCCCCTCCTCCTGACCTAGGTTAGGCTACAAATAGCAAGTAAAAGTTGATGTCCCTCTATCGGGGTGCATCAGGTTGGTTTTGTACAAAACACGTCTTCCCTGACAACTGTCTAACCTGTTTCAAAAGAAATCTGCTAGTAAAGGTTCTAGAATTTTCACTGCTCCAAAAGCTGAGATTTTATTTGAAGAAAATAATAATTCATTCTTTCTTTTTAGCTACAGAACAGAGATCTCTCTCCTCTTCATGACATTTTCAATGGAGACAACTCCTTTCCTTATATAAAAGTACAACATAGCAGCGAGTGCCTCATGACACTACATCCCAAAATTTGAGGTCGTTTTCAAATGCAAAATAACAGGATGAAGTCATATATTCTTTACAGGTTTTATCTACTCACAGAAACTGAAAGTCAGAATGAAACACAGCTACTAAATGAGAAGCCTCACAAAATGACTGAACTCCTGTATCCCAGAGCAGTGGGAAAAACAGTAACATGAGTTACAGATTTTTCTCCTTTAATTCAGATTAAAAGAAAAAAAAAAACAAACCTAATTTAAAATCCTTTTATTTCTACAAAGGGTGCAACACTGAAGCCTGTATATTTTTGCTATATGATGTATGGAGGAAGAACAGCCAGTTCCACCTGAATCCATAAATCATGCTCTTCCTCTGTATTGCTATGATATTCTGCAAGTTACATGTACCAGTAATTTGGGCTAAAATGAGTCCAGGTGAATACTGTAGCAAGGCAGATCTTTTTTTTTATCTGCTGCTAGAAAACAGAGAGCCTGGCAATACAATTTAATTTCTCTAACTAATAGTACCCCAATAACATGAACAGGAAAATGGTTTTATTTTGTATTAGTATTCTAAGAAAAAGTGGCAGTTACTAGGATTTGTATAATAAAGACACCACTTCAGAGAACATTTATTGATGGAAAATTTATTTGACCAATTATCACACGGAGTTCACGTGATTCTTAATGAAAAAAGAATTCAAAACTTCTTTAAAAGTTAAATTTATTGAAATAGTTGAACTGAAAGTCAAATTCTATTGAAGATACAACAACAGAACAGTATTGAGTGTGGCACCCAAAAGCTTTTTTCCTGATCACTGTCCAATCTATTTTTTTCTCCCATGTACTTCAGATTTTTAGTTATGTGAAAATGCATACACAGAGAGAAAATACTGATAAAGATTTCAGATCAACCTGGTTGATTACTCACCTGGGACTACTTTGTATACTTGAAACTCTTCTTTTAAGATTTTGTTTTAACACAGAAGTAAAAAGCTATCACTAATGTAAGAAAAACACAGCTTGTTCTAAGCCAAGTTGGTAGAAAAATGCCTGGTTCTAAAACATTAGCATTCTCCTTCCAGCCTAGGAAATCATACAAAATTCAGTATGTGCCTGGAGAAAGAAGGGAGTATACAAATTCCCTTTAGGATAAAAATTTTTTGTAAAAGTTGACATACCTTCACTTTAGAGTTTTCTATCAAATGCTGAGCCATTGATTTTATCAAGACTTCAAAGAAAAACCAGGAATACTGCAGAGAAAAGAAAAGGTACTGTGTAATTGCCACATGCATTCAACAACTATTTCAATACAATCAGCTGCTATTCTTCAGTTATGACCAGAGAAGAATGTGCAGTGAAAAGCACAGTTCAACATGTACCTTAAGTAGCTTGTTGCTTGTAAGAAAGTCAGCAGATGGCTTCAAAATTGTTGTCATGGACTTTGTCAGTTCTTCATGTACTGTCTTATATTCAGAAGCAACGTAGGGTTCAGCTTTATAAGCATACTTGGGGAGGAAAAACAGAACACAGTATGGAATGATGACATAACATCAAACAACTAGTTAATCAGATGCAACTAAATTTAAATATACTCTTTTCAGAGAAATAGTAAGAGCTGTTTCATTTACTTTTACCTACCTTGACATAAGACCTCAGGTAGCTATCCAAGCCTTCCTCATGACACTGAGCAACAATATGGATAATAACCCTAAACAGAAATCAGAAAGAGTAAGCCTCCAAGGAAAGCTATGATTGCAACAGCAAAACCACTACTCAGTTACAGATTTATGAGATAACCAGTCATCACTTCTGCTCTCTGAAACACTTAAAATTCTTTACCTTGTCACATTGACTGCAACTTCCTCTTGAGTTGCTCTAGTGAGAACTCTAAACAGCTGGTTTAGGACAGTTGGCAGGAAAGCTATCATCACATGGCCTTCCATAGCATGAAGGCTCTAAAAGGAAGCAGTAACACCATTAAATCCCTTGTAACAAAGGCATTTAAAGCACAAGTTCTGCAACCATAAATTTCACTCCAAGTCCTCCAAAAACACACACTGCTTACACTATTTGGTGCTAATTACCTAAAATACAACTGCACAGAAAGCAACTGAGAAGAGTTTCCAACATAAATATTTGGTAAATATTTCCTAAATTATGGAAAATTAGAGATAAAAAGAAGGTTTTATTAAAATTATTTTACAAGTAGTTGTTCCTATTTTTCCATTGAAATGCATACTAGGTAATGCTTCAACCACAGCAAGCTCACACTGACACTCTGCTCCACTTCGCTATTTCATCCACCAATGCAGACATTTAGGAAGCAGAAGCTCCACGAAAGCATACAGATTGCTCACCTGGGATAAGTGCAGCACTAGTTATACTGGTTACCAGTTATATTAGTTGCAAACCAATAAACTACTATGTTAAAAGCCTGAGTTAACTAAACCCCCTAACTACCAAATGCTGGGAACTGGAGAGAGTGAATTACTAACCACTCAAACTTCTTCATGATACACCTTTGCATTCCATCACAAACAAAAGATAATATGGACATATCAGGATAATACAGACATATCAGGAGGAGAATCAACTTTTTAAAAGGGCAGATAATGGCAGGGCAAGGGGCAATGGATTAAAGCTAAAAGAAGGAAGGTTTAGACTGGATATTAGGGGGAAGTTTTTTACAGAAAGAGTGGTGAGGTGCTGGAACAGGCTGCCCAGAGAAGTAGTGGATGCCCCGTCCCTGGAGGTGTTCAAGGCCAGGCTGGATGGGGCCCTGGGCAACCTTGTGTAGATCCAGGCCCGAGATTGGTGGCCCTGCCTGTGGCAGGGGGGTTGGAGCTCTATGATCCTTGGGGT
Source organism: Laterallus jamaicensis coturniculus (assembly GCA_022605575.1). NCBI lineage: Eukaryota > Metazoa > Chordata > Aves > Gruiformes > Rallidae > Laterallus > Laterallus jamaicensis. The sequence continues at coordinate 363,951 of JAKCOX010000019.1, read as the reverse complement.
CCCTTCCAACCCATGCCATTCTATGATTCTATGATAACCACCCTGACATAAAAGGCAATGTGTGATATTTCATCCTGCATTGTTTGGCTAAACATAAACTTCAGTCCACACTTTTGTTGCGGAAGCAGATTTTTCTTGGTAAAGATGCTGTTTTAAGTAGAACTCTGAAGTGGACTTGTAACCCAGCTTCTGAAACCTTTGAGCAATCAGTCACACTTAAGACTGCCAGAAATAGCTGTGCTCTTGGATCTCTCAGGCAGCAATGGAAGTAACTACAAGCAAACACTTCAACTTATGAGATGCGAAGTGATGTTTGGGCTCATGAAACATAAAGGAGAGCATACAATCATCTTGAGTCAGGTGAGTTCCAGAAAAATGTTATTGGAAGTGTCAGATGGTGCTTACACAAAATCCTTTTGGGGAGAGCAAGAGCAGAAAGAAATGAGAACAGGAGAACACTTGTCATGTTTGATAACCCAAGCCTCTCTGCCAGGAGCACACTGACTTCATGGAGAAAAATAAATCCAAAGGATTTAAATGTGTCATTACCATTATAGCATAGGCATTACTTTCAGGAAACTCTTACAGAGAACTTAAATGTTGATCTCTAAAGAACATTTAGCACTCACGCTGGTCAAGTCTGGCACATGTAGGCTGGCACACAGTGGGCAAGCTCTTCATATATAGGAGAAGTAAAAGGTATTTGCATCCCCGTGGGGCCTAGCTAGACAGGGATCTGGCCCAATGTTGTTGAGAAGAGCCATAATTTGTAGCTGACACAGAAAAGAGCATTTGTTTTCTGTTACTATGAAGCAAGGAGATGAAGTCAGTAGATGTGTCAATCTAGTGGTGTGGAACGTGATCATACCGGTTGGCAAGAGTGTTCTGGTGTCTGACAATGAGCAAGATTTACACAGATGCTCTGCAGTTGCATTACTCAGTGCCAGGGACATTGACAAGACATGGTCTTCTCACTGAACCTAAAGATTTTGCTAAGGCATTAATATAAACATAAACAAAATGTTTAAGGAAAGGAATAAACTACCAAAATATACAGTATGTGTTATCACATGTGACTAAAGTAAACAATGTGTTCTTCTGTCATTTCCCTAAAATTATATTTAATATATAATGGTCACCTTGTTACAAGAGTTGTGAACATCAAGATAATAAAGTCTATGATTCCAGCCAGCTGTCAGTTTTGACAGTCAGCAGGTAGCAAGATAAATCTGAAATTTCCATGCTAGTCCTTGGAAGAGATTTGGATTTTCTGGTAAACTTAAGAAACAGTGGGATTTCTGTTAATCTCCATGGATCAAACAGGTCAGCAGCTGCATGATGGTTGTTTACAACTTCAGCTCCTGAGGTAAGAATCAATCAACTGCCCACCAATACAGGATCATCCCACTCCTCACAACATGAACAGTGACTGCTGCCAGGACCCTGGTACAGAGGCTCCCCATAGTGTGTAAACTGATATTTTAATAGTGGTGATTCATACTTGTCATGGATGCAGAGATTTCTGTAATAATGGTTCTTTTCATGTAGCATCTGATTGTTTCCCAGAGCAGCTGCTTTCTATTACAGCACCAGAAAGAGCACATTCTGTTCTGTTGGTTTGGGGTTTTTTTTCATGTCTTCCACCTGAACTTATCAATAAAGACATTTAATTCCCTGAGATCCAGTATGGGTAACAATCCTTCCCTGCTTGATACCAGAAAACATCTGCCATTTTCTCTGGTAGCAGAAAGACTGTCCCCTGACAATTTTAAAGAGCTTCAATGGACCACAGGTCAGACTCTAAGATCTCTAATTCATTATGAGAGATACAAAGAACATACCATCCTTATTATATGGAGAGGGAAAAAAAAAAGAGAGGATAAGCCCAATAATAAGGGTTCAGTGTCCCAACTGATCTCAAAGCCACAACCAGAGGACAAAAAGGTAAATGATGATTGGGACTTCCAGAAACCTGGATGCGATTTCTTTCATTGTACTTTGATAGAACATGGGAAGAAATTGAGCACCAGTAACTTTAAACACCTTTCCAGAAGATAACAAACAGTGGGAACTGAGAGGTAAAGAAGTTGCAAATGTAAATCTCAGACAGCAGGACCACAATCTCCCAGAAGGTTTACTTAGGTAAAGATGGAATAGTCCCTCTGGCCTCAAGGCAAGATGAAACTCTCTCAAACAGTGGTTCTTCTCTTTTGTATCTATTGGAGATGTTTCTTCAGAGCACAAACCACATAGATACAATTAGGAAAGACTCCATGTTTTGAAGAGTGTCACGATGAAAGAGGATTTGCAAGCGTTGTCTCAGGGAGGGATTCTCCACATCACCTGACAAACTTCAATAGCACCTCTGAATACTGCAGAGTGCTGACTTTTAAAGCTAAAACCCTACCAGGCTTAGTGCTAGTTCCATCTAATTGGGGACTATTTGGTACAATTACTGCTGCAGAAAGCCATGGAAATAAGGATGCCTCCAGATGTAAAATTATCAAGTAACTCAAATCAGATACTTTGAGAAACAGAGAGAAATGATACCTTATATCAAAACAAGAATGTCAGCAGCAGAAATTCAAGTGAGAGGCATCTCTATTGACTCATTCAAAGTAACTATGAGGGACAACAAAGTTCAACAAGACTATTTGTTCTTTGCCTTACACTTTTCATGTGAAGCTACTATGGCCAGAATCCCTTTTAAGGGACTATTCTACCATATGCTTCACCAGCATGGTTTGGGGTTGCAAAATTTCAGAATGACACAAAAATAGAAGACTGAGAAACAACCCTGTCAGTAAAAACCAGCAATAATAAAAAAAACATTTCTAAACAAATTTATTCCATCCTTCCACTGTTGATGTACTGTCCCCTGTTTTGTACCAAAATTGATGACAAAAGTCTTGGGGCAAAGATTACAACTCAGAGCCACAGTTTTGACATAATAAAGGTCACAAAGCAAGTCTAGTTCCCAACTGTGCCACATTCAATAGTTCTTTCTTAAATGTCCCAAGTAGACAGTTGAGTTTTATTAGCTGATGGTATTAAATGACAACAATATACTCTGTTGTGGCTAAGAAAATCAAGAGTTACTTGTGATATATAGATTTTTAAGAGGACTGAATTTTGGACTTCATAGTAAAATCTGGCATACTAGGTTAAGAAAAAATGTCTGTGAAAACCATGCACTCTTGATTTAAGCCTTCAAGAGAATGACACTAAGACAATAGATACAACAATAATGAGCTCCTAAGAAACATTTTAGAAAAATCAAGAGTCATCATTTCTTACCATTCCCATTTGCGGTTCAATTTGATTATTTTGACAAACTAAACCATTAGTGTTTCAACATTATCACTCATAGAGTCACAGAATGATAAGGCATGGAAGAGACCTCTGAAGATCATCTAGTCCAACCCCCCTGCAAGAGCAGGATCACCTAGAGTAGGTCACATGGGTTTGAATGTCTCTCGAGGAGACTCAACAGTCTCTCTGGGAAGCCTGTTCCAGTGCTCCATCACCCTCAGAGTGAAAAAGCTTTTCCTAATGTTTACATGGAACCTCCTATGCTCCAGCCTCCACCCACTGCCCCTTTTCCTAAGGAGTCATAAGGCTGACCAATACTGCATCATTATTTCCTTGTGGTTTCCTCCTCTACTACAATTGTAAATTTATCTAGCAGAGGAAGTATCTTCCACTAATGAGACCTAGAAAACATCTGAAGCTCCTAGGCTTTGCAAAAGTATAAATAAATAATATAACCTGTTATTCACTGCCATTTTATACCTTCAGGTACTTTACAAGATCCGTTCCTAGTGCACGAGCTCCAGACTCCGTTTTCTGACAGTACTGGAAAAAGTTATGCAAGTGCTGGTCCTGTCAAAGACAAAGAGAACACCACATTAACCAATACCTAGCCTTACTATCCAAAACTGAGCACACTAAACAGACTTATACAAAGAAATCCAAAAATAACTGAAGTGCATTACTCCAAAGTCTAAGTGTAACATTACTTTTTTCTTTAACCCACATGGTAGAAAGTGAACAACAAATGGTGCTTCTCATGTAACTGAGTGGGCAATTCTGTTTTCATCTGAAAGGCAAAGAATCACAACCTTTGTAGAAGTCACAGAGTCACAGAGTTGTAGGGGTTGGAAGGGACCTCGAGAGATCATCGGGTCCAACCCCCCTGCCAAAGCAGCTCCCCAGCTCATACTGCACAGACAGGCATCCAGATGGGTCTTGAATATCTCCAGAGAAGGAGACTCCACCACCCCCCTGGGCAGCCTGTGCCAGGGCTCTGGCACCCTCACTGGGAAAAAGTTCCTCCGCATGTTGGTGCGGAACTTCCTGTGCTCCAACTTGCAGCCATTGCCCCTTGTCCTGTCTCCACAGACCACTGAAAAGGGGCTGCCCAATTCCCCCTGCACCCCATACTTAAGATGTTTATAATCATTGATTAGGTCCCCCCTCAGTCTTCTTTTCCCCAGGCTGAACAGCCCCAGCTCTCTCAGCCTTTCCTCATAGTATAGATGTTCCAGGCCCTTAATCATCTTCGTAGCCCTTCTCTGGACTCTCTCCAGGAGATCCCTGTCCTTTTTACACCAGGAAGCCCAGAACTGGACACAATACTCCAGGTGGGGCCTGACCAGGGCAGAGTAGAGGGGGAGGATCACCTCCTTGGACCTGCTGGCTACACTCTTCCTGATGCACCCCAGGATCCCATTGGCTCTCTTAGCCACCAGTGCACACTGCTGACTCATACGCAACCTGTCGTTGACCAGTCATCAGCTAGAGCAGTGACATACATGCTGTACTGGCTGCACACTTCAAAAGCAATTCCAGGTTCTATATGATTTGAAACAAGACCAATAATCACACTCACAGAACTCATAAAATTTACTTAGAGTGATTTTTGTATACTATGCAAAGGGTCCAAGAGACAAAAAAGCAAGACATCATCATACTGAGTTTAAGAATCTTCCCAAATATTGTATATGCATATAAAAACCACACATTATTGCTAAGACTTCCTCTAATTTAACCTGTTTTATAACTCACCTGTGTATACACAGTTGACACCAGATGAGTGGAAATTTTCAATAGTTGTTTGCCTCCATCTACCCATTTAATTTCAGGACCAGAATGCTGCATGTATACATATAGAGAAAAAGAAATAATGCAGTGGTATACTGGAGTAAACTAATCTGTTTATAGCACAACAGCACTACTTTTTTTTAAACAAGTTGAAGAAATGTGTGCAATGAATACAGTCATAAAATAAGAAAAATTATGCAGGCAAGAGTACCAAAAGCATTTATGGAGCTTAAAATAGTTTCTGGTTTTGTGGAGTGGGATGCTGGGGTGGGGTTTTTCTCATTTTTGTTGCTTTTGTTTTTAGTTTGGGTGGGTTTTGTGGGGGTCTGTTTGGTTGTTCTGTTGTTTTTAGAAGTCCCATGATAGTTCCCTCACTGGCTAACAAAATCACTTTATTGTAAGTCACAGATTCCACATTTCCCCTACAACTTCTGACTAGAGTGAAATACCTGTTAGTTTTCTGAGAACAGCAGAAGAATTTTTAGAGATACTGACACTGTCTAAACCTTAACATAGGTCACTAAAAGGTAGCAGACAGAGCTTCCTTCCCATCCCATTTCTGAAGAACTGAGAATGAGAATGCTCAGCTGTCTACCCTGACAACCAGTTGGAGAGAGATTTTGCTGCTAGATATTCATGTAATCAATCACATTGGTCTTAACTTTCTACCCATGGGCACGATCAGAGATGAACAGCAGAGGCATAAAGAATACACCTACAATGTGAAACGATGAAAGATGTGAAGGAGACAATGGTCTGAAAGCTTACAGCAGAGTTTAAAAAAATAAAAGGTGGTAGAACAGGAGGAAAGCAGCACCTCTTGCTGTTGATTTTAGGCCTTTTCCTCCAAAATGAGCCAATTTTGTCTCTGCATTTCATTCTCTTAGTCAAATTCCCTATCACATTTTACATTTTGTATCCTCCTGGTATCATTTTTATTACTACAATTTTGCAAGCTTTCTGCTTAGAAAAATACAACCATAAATTTTACTAGTGAAGTAGAAAGATCACAAAAATCAAGATGTGAGAATAAGACTTTTTCAGGATTAAAGGACTTACTGAAAGGAGACAGCATGAAATGCTAAAAAAAATTTAGTAAAGGGCTTCAGATTATTTGCATATCTTCATAAACTAAATAGTTTAATGTATTTTCAAATTACTATAACTTCTAGTTGATTGTTACTACAGAAAATCAAACTTAACACTTTCCTAAGTACAGCAACTAAATAATAACAGAAATAAGTAGTTCACAACTTAAATGAAAAACTATTAGGGCAAGTTGATTCAAATTCTTGTAAAAGCCAGAATTTAGACATAAATTTTGTCTCCCATTTCTGTTTGGGTTGCTTATAAAAGAAAAAAAAATTCTACTAGAAAATGTCTTAAATCTTATCAAGCCTGCTCTCCACATCGATTTTTTTCAAAAATTAGGGTGTTTTCATATAACATACCTTTCCAACAACCACTTCTTGACAGCTAAGATAGCCAGAGGGAAGATTTGCTGACACCGGGATGTGCTGCTCGTTGGTCACCACTCTTCCATCTTTTATTAGAGGAAGCCAAGAATATCCAACTATGACACACAAGAGCAATGGATTTTAAATGTTATGAATCTTTACATAAACCCTTACAGAAGTCTCACCATACACTTCTGATACGTAATTCATGAACCAGAAAATGTTACTGGAACCATGTTACTGTAAGGGCCAAATGAGATGAACTCAAACAATTAGAAATAATTACAAAAAGCAAATTAATTGTCACTGAGTTTGAAAAAAAACCAAAAACCAAACCACAACCAAACATACATTTGATAGACATTCTAAAAAAAAACCCCATTTGAAACATGAAATTAAAATAAATACCTAATTCACAGAATCAGAATCAGGTTGGAAAAAACCTTTAAGGTCATCAAGTTCCTCTGTTTCTGTCCTATGCTAAACCATGTCCCTAAGTACCTCATCTACCTGATTAAATCTTTCCAGCAATGCAATGTAATTAGAAAGTATTGATCACAAGAATCAAGGTTACCAAATAATTTTTACTTCATAAAAATCTCCTCAGTAGTTACTGATAGTAAAGCATTAGCATACAAACCTTGTGTTTCAACAACATCTTTCTTCTTTGTACTCCCTTTGCTTGAGTTATCACAGCTGACATGGTAGAAGGTGAACAACAAATGGTGCTTCTCATGTAACTGAGTGGGCAATTCTATTTTAATCTGAAAGGCAAAGAATCACAACCTTTGCAGAAGTCTTTAGTTAGAGCAGTGACATACATGCCATACTGGCTGCACAATTCAAAAGCAATTCCAGGGTCTATATTATTTGAAACAAGACCAGTAATCACACACAGAAAACTTACAGAAATTTACTTAAGTGAAAAAGGGGGAGCTGATTTAACTGAAAATCATTATTAAAAATTTTTTTTTCTTATATTTTTGAAACTTTATATGTAGTACCTAAACCAGTAAAAGTTAGCTCAGAAAGGTAGCTTACCTCATCATAAAACTCTGGGTTTTGGTGGTGATGCAGAACAGCAGCAAACGCACTTCTAGTGAATACTGGTCCACCTGGCCTACCATAGATACACTAATAATAGAAAAAAAGAAAAAAAAAAGAAATCAAACCCTGTGATCCTTCCTCTCTCTCAGCTTACAATCTTTTTCACCAAGAATCTGAAATATTTTGACTTGTATTTAACTTGGTTTCTTTGCAGAGACAGGAGATTACATAATCTGTAGTCTGCCTGCTGTGCAGCAGAGCTGACACTGTGACATTCCTACACATTTTTTGCTACTTTTCTTCCATGCACCTCTTACACACTGTAGTATTGCATCAACAAAGACAGAGCCTGGCTCTGCAGCTGAACCAAAGCTTTAACGTAAAGAATTCCTTCTATGGGATATGCACAAGCCACCTTGTTTGCAATTGATTTATTCTTGGAATTTTTGTTGATATCAAGAAATTAAATGTTCTGAGGCTTCTTTGATAATCTTTTATATTAAAAAAGTCATCTAGAAGTTACTCATATGCCAAATGCAAGAGGTCAGAAACTAGATAAATAAGGTACTACTGTGTCACTTCCCTAACAGTTCACTGTTTTCTTTTATCAATCAGAAGAATCAAAAGACTGACCTTTAATGGCAAAGAATCCTCTTCATCAGAATCCTTGAACTCGATGCATACTGCAATATTTCTAGCCTAAAGCAGTATTTAAAAACAAAAACCCAAACAATTGTAAGGATCATCACAGAAAGAAAAACAGGTAAACAGTCTTAACCAGAGAAAGAACATCTAGTTTTCCTGCACTCACCTTTGCAAAAGACTTCTGACTGTCGTATTTCAAGTACTTCGGATAGACATAAAGGTGATTGTTGTAGATGGTGAAAGGCTGAGTGTGTTTGGGTATACAGGGAACAAATTCCTCTATTTCAAATGTTATTAGTGCCTTGCTACTGCTTTCAAACTGTTTCATGGGAATGTATGATGAGTTAACATAATCTGAAAATACATTAAAAAACCAATAAAAAAACCCTGAAGAGATAAAACCCTAAGTGTCTATTTAGCAGTGTTTATTAATACTTACTTGGAAAATCTGGTGACACATTATCAATTGTAACATCCAGATTTCCTAAAATAACAGGAAGTTTGGCCATCTTTTCAGGTCTATAGGAAGGAAAAACACCTCAAAGTCAGGCTAAATGCAAAACTGCGAGATGCCAGAGAACAGAAATAATAGGAAACAGAGTCAAAAGTAATATCCTGAAATAAGAGTAGGAGAGGAAAGGTGGCTTGGGGGTGGATGACTGATCTGGTCATGCTTTTCACCTAGATTTAGTTTTCTTCTCCTTTTAATTCTCAACAACAGGAAAAAAAAAAAGCTAAGGCTTTATTTACATGTGTGCAAAAGGTTAAGAAAAAGCATGTTGTTTTCCCTTCTTTAAATGAAAATATTTGTTAAAGGTGTATTTTGTTTGCCATGCAATAGCTGACTATCATCTGCAATGAAGAAGGAAGCTATATTTAAGGTTTTTAAATCTCAGTGGCCAGTGATAAACATTCATGGCAAAAGGCTAAACTTGGGGGAAGAGCAAAGGGGGTGATAAAACAGTAAGTTAAAAAAAAATTCTTAGATGTTATCATGTAGCTGATTCAGAAACATGAATTTGGTGAGGCTTTGCAGAGGGTGTGGGCTTTGTGGTTTTTAAAGTGGGAAATTAGACTTACTTCCTGAAATCTGCTAGCAATTTCAACATGTCTTCATTTGAGAGTTTATTACTGTCTTGTCTGAAGAGAGGAGAAAATCTTGCATTTTTGTCCAGGGTTCCTGAGGCATCTTTAAACAGCGTCCTGAAAGTCAAAAATCTTGCTTTCAGCTGACTTTGTGAAAGTGTTGAAACTCACTTCAAGAAATTTCTTCACTCCAAATTAGCACACACTGCCCCATCATTGTAGGCAAGTTTTAACATATAAACATCTCAGTCTAACAAATAAAACGTAAACCACTTAATTCACACATCCAGTGGGCAGGTGGACACAAGTGGCGTTCCCCAGGGCTCAGTACTGGGGCCAGTTCTCTTTAATCTCTGGCATTGAACTGGACAAGGGGATGGAGCACACCCTCAATAAGTTTGCAGATGACACCAAGTTGGTTGGGAGTGTTGATCTGCTCAAAGGTAGTAAGGCTCTATAGGGGGCGGGACAGGCTGAGGCCAGCTGTCTGAGATTCAACAAGGCTCAGTGCTGGGTCCTGCACCTGGGTCACAACAGCGCCATGCAATGGTGCTACAGGCTTGGGGAAGAGCATCTGAAAAGCTGCCTGCTGAAAAAGGACCTGGGGGTGTTGGTCAGCAGCAGCCAGCTGAACATGAGCCAGCAGTGTGCCCAGATAGGCAAGAAGGATGGAGAAAATAATGTTAAACAAAAGTTAGGAAAAAATAGGTTGACAAGATCTGTCCTTACCTTGCTGCCCAGGCAAAAGGCATTCTATAGTGGCCTAATCTCTGACATGCCTGCTTAGCATTTTTCAAAACTTTCTGTGCAACCTGCAAAAGACAGAAGGAAAAAACCATGGTTGAAAAGTTACAGTTTTGCACCATTAGTATAGAAGAAAGAAACTCCACATACTGACACTGATACAAATTGGAAAATCTTCTTTAGAAGATTAATCCTAAGCATCCAAGTGAAAGACAAATGAAAATACCTCTTCACAATTCATTTCAGGTTAAGCAGAGCCTACTGATTTCACAGCATTTTATGGGTGACAACACAAACTCACCTACATCTCCAGTGGTACATATTTAATTAAGCAATGAAAAAAAATTATATATGAAACTTACATGAATACTGGAGTAAAATTTAGCTGCTCTTAACATAAAATTGTTATTCCAGATAGAACATTTTCTCCCCACTTGCTCCCCTATTCACCACCCACTCTATGACCAGAACACCTTCCTGCAGAGCAAATAGTAAAATACTCTGCAATATGTGTATTACAAGTACACACAGAACATGGGGAGCTGTATGAAGAGCACACAGACAGTCCTACATATGGACAATGCAACACCACTTTCATTAAAAATTTAAAATTCTGGTCTTGTTAACTTTAAGTGAATAAAGAATTCCAGTATACAGAACCAACACATATAACAACCACAGCTAGAAAATCACGAGTTTGACATGTTCAACACCGCACTGGCCCCCTTGAGCTAAAGCAGCAGCTCGTGATATAGCAGTGGGCTTCTCTGTTCCATAAATCAGCTTCTCATATGTGCCTTCACAGAGCAGAATTATTTGCCAGAGGCAAGAAAAAACCTAACAGAGTAAACCTGACTGAATCTATGCTCTTGATATTATGAAGAGCTTTTAGTATTAGTGTGTTGTTTGAGCCAGCTCTCCATTATCCCTTTCCTGTAAAAAGGGTGAAACTGCCCTAAGAAGCATAGAACCTTGGTAAGTAATCGTCATTAGTTCACTGTATTCAATGTTTAGGGGGAGAATAATTGATCTCCTGGCTACAAAATTTGCTGCTTCCATTTTCCCTTTTCCTTATGCCAAGTAGTAATCCTGCTGGGAACTGAAACTTGCTCATTACACTGACATACATGGAGGCCTATATAGTCAGCAGTGTCCTGTTTTGTTTCAAATTAATACTGTATAATCACACTTAGGATGTTTTTCCTATTCTCTAAGTGTTTAACTGTAGAAAATTATAAGCAAATGAATACTAGAAATGGATATCAACAGTTAATAGAACCAAAAATGTTCCTGCTGGCTACTTCTGCAGTACAGGGCAAGGCAAATCTAGCATTCAGCCTCAAATTTGGGAACACTCGAGTTTACGTGACCTTTCTGTGTGGCTCAGGCCCAAGACCACCAAAAATCAGTTACTCAGTTCAGGTTTGTTTTACTCCAGTAATGGCCAGCATCCACTTCAAAACCAGATTCCTAAAATACAAAGCTGCTGTTTTCCAATGGTAGCTGAAAAAAAAATCTCAAGTATTCCTGGAAAAGCAAATCAGGAGCCTGATCTATATTAAGACCAAGTGAAAAATACAGGGTTTTTAATGTGTAGCTCAGCCAGCATTAAATCAGTAGGAAAGAACACTGTTGCTCTGCAAAGACTGAAAATTAACCCTTCCTTCTTCCTTCTCCCTGGCTGAAAACAGAAAGAATGTCAACAGAACCTGACATTGCTAATGAAAAAAACTTTGATCCTAGTACCCTGGTCCAACTATTTAAGCACAGCTGTAAATCAACAAAATGAAATTTCTATTTCTTCAGTGACAGAAAAGAAGGTGCAACTGACAAAGCTTCTTTGGAGGTATGTTTTCAAAACCAGTAAAATGTTATGTCATCCTAAACTCCTGCAAACTTAAGAAGTTTCAGTGGTTTATTTTGAAAAGGGATTTGGAAGCATTTTATACAGAGGCTTAACGAGCTCAATGGTTGTGAAGGAAAAGCCAGCAAGAGGGCAGATAAAGTAAACTATGGTCACCAAAAAGTGAAACAAAGGAAAAGTCAACAATAATCATATAGTAAATAAGATGCATTAATAAAGACAGGCATACAGTTAATTTCTGACCTATATTTAATATTCTATTTTCAACTCAACTTTCACACTGATGTTTAATATTCTTTTGCAAATCAATTTAAAGCCATGATAAAAATCAAAGATTATGTCACAATTTTAATAAGCTAAAGAAATGTTTCCCAGTAATGTTAGACTTCGTCTTTTATGTTTCAGTCCAATATAGTTTAGTAATAACTACAGCTTACAAAATAAAATCCTCCAGCATCTGAATTTTCTATAGAATTAAGCTTTTTTAATGATATTTCTTAATTTCAAATCAACCTGCCTCTCCTCAGCATTTACTCTGTGCCACAGAAGGTAACATACCTTTGAAGAATCGGAACTTTTCATATATGGCTCAGCACAATGTGTAATACTTCCCTGTAACACTTTTTCAATTCTAGCCACGAGGAAAATGTCAGTATGAGGACATGTGACTGAGAATATTCCCTGGAAATAAAATGAGAGATTAATATAAAATAATACAAAAGGAAAACAAAGCACATTTTACATTACCTAACAGAAAGCCATCCAAAGCGTGTAGGAAAACTCTCTACTAGTATCCAAAATCCTACTAATTCTTTAGGTTACACCAGTTCCTACCTGCTTTGGATACTGTAGCACAGTTTCATGAATGTCTTGAATTCTGTGTAAGCTGTCACCGCTGCCGTTCATCATTTGTTGCGATGCACTGGGTATCATGTGCCTTACTGAGGGGTGGTTCAAATCGACGTGGAAATCTGCTGAGATCTTCCGGTTGTTTTTAATATCAAATAGTGATAATGTGACAAAGAAAGGTTCTACCTAGACATTTAGAAAAAAAGAATCAAGTGTCACTGTTGGCATCCATATTACTGTGAAAGTGTGTATGAAAGGAAGACAAGTAATATTTTTATAAAGTTCCACATGGCCATCGCTTTAGGCATTACTGACAAGGTGTAAAAGACACAGACAACACAAGAAGATCAGTACCAAAGTTCCCATCTGCAGGATTTAGGCTCCTGTTTGACTTGGAGTAGAAGATCACAGAATCATAGAATGGCAAGGGTAGGAAGGGACCCCAAGGATCATAAAGCTCCAACCCCCCTGCCACAGGCAGGGACACCAACCTCAGGCCTGGATCTACACAAGGTTGCCCAGGGCCCCATCCAACCTGGCCTTGAACACTTCCAGGGATGGGGCATCCACCACCTCTCTGGGCAGCCTGTTCCAGCACCTCAACACTCTTTCTGTAAAAAACTTCCTCCTTCAGCTTTAAACCATTTCCCCTTGTCCTGCCATTATCTACCCTTTTAAAAAGTTGATTCCCCTCCTGTTTGTATGCTCCCTTCAGGTACTGGCAGGCTGCAATGAGGTCCCCCCGCAGCCTTCTCTTCTCCAGGCTGAACAAGCCCAGCTCCCTCAGCCTCTCCTTGTAAGGCAGGTGCTCCAACCCTCTAATCATCCTTGTGGCCCTCCTCTGAGCCCTCTCCAACAGTTCTACATCCTTCTTGTGTTGGGGGCCCCAACAATAGATCAACAAGATCACCAACAATATAAGTTTTTCCAATCACAGCAAGAAATTCCTGCTGTTAAGAACAGTGCCACCAAAATATTTAAAGACACTCACTACAATATTAAGAGAAAAGAATTAGGTTAATTATTTACATTTGTTGTTGGTCCTTCTTCATTTTCTGCAACGCAGCTTTGCAAATTGAAAGATAAATCATTGCACTTCACAAGAATTTTTTTCCCAAACTTCTCTTCAAACGGCTTCACATCTGGTTCAATACCAGTAAAGTCAAGTTTCTTTAAAAAGAGAAAAGAAAAATGAAGGTAAGTTCTTTCTCATCTCAAAACGATCAACAGAGAAGCAAGTAACATGCTCACTTGTAAAAAAAGTCTAACCTGTGCATCTGGATCCAAGGCAAAAAGTTTAACTCTGCTTTCACTTTTCAACTTGATTTCTGCTTCTCTGGTACTCTGTTGAAAATAAGAAAAAACAGTATTCATATAACTATTAAATGAAAGTGGTTTTCAATTTAATTCCTTTGAACACCAAAGAAAAAGCTTTACATGTTTTTAATTCATGCTCTTTTCTCTTCTTAACTTTGCAACTCTTTAGCTTAAATTGCTCCAGAGCATGCCTCTCCTCCAAAGGCTTTTCCAAGCCTCAAAACACAAAAACCTACAGAAGCAGCTTGCAACCTTCCAAGCTCATGGCACATATACTCCAGTATATACTGCATAGAGAAGTTTGCCTCCATAAACAACAAATACCTTTCATAGCACGAATGCAGGTTAAAGCTCAGAGCTATTCTGAGACCATGAGATTGCTCAGGAACAGGTTGCTTAATTTAAGAAACACCAGCAGAGCACTTTTTCTTCTTTTTTTTTTTTTTCTTTCTTCTTGACTCTACTGCTAGAGAAGTGGTTTTCCTGTGGGTAAAAAAAACCCCCCAAAACTTCCAAAAGATAAAACCCTCAGACTTAAACATTACTGTGCAGATCTAGGAAGTACACCAACCTGGTGGGCTTTGTGGATACCTACCTATTAACAGTAAAACAAAAGTCAAGTGGAACAAAATAGAACATGAAAACTGATGGTATACATAGGCTCTTTTCTTTTTTTTTTTTAAGTGTATTATTTAAAGAGTATTCTATGATTTTTAAAGTCACAGGACATGACAAACGGATATAAGCATGTGCCAAAATTACCCATGTAGGAGAGCTGCCATTCCCAAAGTAGTAGCTGGTCAAACAGGGATGCAAAGTCTTACATTACAGACAGGTGTCTATTTTTGGATCAGCCAGTAACAGTTAAAAGAAGTTACCAACCCAAAATATTCATCACTGACCATCAGCTGGACGTGACCTCTTTTCTCTACATGTGTTTTGCTGGAGGTTGAAGAAATGCCTTTTTTAAATCTCAAGGAAAAGAAACAACCCCCACATAAAACCCACCAGCTCTAAGAGTTCAAAATCCTATTTTAGGTTTGTAATACTATTAAAAAAACATGACTTAAAGGGTGCATTACAGATGAGAAACTTCTGAGATGTGACTGAGTATAGGTGTTCTAGTGGATTTCACTTACTTTTTTAGCTTTAACACACATAGGAGAAAAGGTAAGGGTTTCTGTGAAACACATGACCCAGGCATGTTATCACCAGCAAAGTAACATCAGGCTTTGCTTGTTTGACAGTCAGTATGATTGAGAAATAGAAGACTAAACTGTGAAGAAACAGACAGATGGCTAGAAGGTTGCACGCGTGTTTTGGAAGGGGAAGAGTCCGTGACAAGAACCAAAAAGGAAGATGACCTGGTCATATGAGCAACCCAGTAACTGCTTTACCTAAAGCATCTTAAATACTTTTAGATTCTTGGGTGTTTTATGCACTAAATAAAGACAAAATGATGCATTTTTGACTGACAGGTTCAGGAGGAGTTGGTCAGAAGTTGGGAACTGAAAATGTATGTAGTCATCAACCCCGTCCACAGCACAACAATGACTCCGTAATTCCATTTCCACATCAGTGAAAAACAGGGACAATGCTTAATGTCCCTCAAGGAACACTGGGACCACAAATGGTTAAATAGGTACTTGGGCACACTGATCATACAGCCACACAGTCACTTAAAATAGTGGTCTAACTTCTTTTCTCTGAAGAGTTAAAAAACCCAAACTAAACCAACAACAAAAAACCTCAAATACCAAAACACACACCACAGAAAAACCCAAACCAACATAAAGACCCTACATTAATTCTTGGTACTTAATTTATAGACAAAAGAAACATGAAGTAGGTGGGACAGACAGACATATGTGTGCACATCTGTGCACTGAAGCACACAATACCATCTTACTTAGTTTATAACAAACACACAAGTGTTGATGGAAAAATTAAGACTTGGAGATGTGCTAACAGAGGGTAAAACTTTCCTAGGAAGACTGGTTTTTTCCTCCTACTGTCAGGTGTTGTACATTCACCCTTGAAGGAACTTCTCTTTCCTCATAAGGATATGAGGTCAGCTATTGTGAAGATCCCCTCAAACCAGCAAAAATAAGAGCACAAATGTAAACTCTTCTAGAAGGCGACTCAATGCTTTTTAAGTCTTTCACTGGGGAAAAAAAACCCCACCCAAACAAAAACAACCCAACCCAACCCCCCCGCACAAACCCAAACAACAGCTGAAAAGACAATGCAAGAAAGAATAAAGGACAAAAAAAAAACCCTAAAAACAAACAGCCTTTATAAAAAGTAATCAAGTTAAGGCACAAACAGTGTACTACTGCAAGATTTCCCCCTGCAATTTTCCTGAGGGTAAAAAAGGCTAGAGAAATCCATTAGAGCAAATTATTTTGAAAGGTAGCATTTAGTAAAGATTAACTAGGATGGGAAAATTGAAAAACTTGCTTTGAAGAAAACAGCAGTGTTGTAACTCTAGAATACAAAAAAAAAAAGCCAGTGCTTAAAGAGCTAAGAAAAATAACACACTAGAACAGTACCTAGCTGAAACAGCTGTATGCTTCCAATCAGAAGGTTGTGGGAACAGGAAGCAGCATTTGTAGCACTAAAACTACATGCAGGTGCTGCAGCCCTGAATAAAAGTCCCCTCTGGATGTCATATGGAACCCAAGCACTCCAGTAACTCTGACTAGAAAGAAAAAACTTCACAGAATCACTAGGTTGGAAAAGACCGTTAAGATCATCGAGTCCCACCATTCCTGTCCTGTGCTAAACCAGATCTCTAAGTACCTCATCTACCCACACAACTAAAATATCTAATTTTATATTTATTTCTAAAATAAAGTGTCAAGACTGCAGGCTGTGGCACACAGAAGAAAGACTAAAGTCACAGGAAGAAGCCTGGAATCTGCAACTTCAAGGTCACCAGCTCCAGTCCTTTGGAGATTTAACAAAAATTTCTCACAAAACACTGCAACACCTAAGTCCCTGATTTAACTGAAATCAAGTCTGCAGGTGGGCTGAGAAGAGTTACTGCTATTTTCTATTTATTCCTATTTTATTTCATTCTTATTTCTATTTCTACCACATTTCTGCAAGAATAAAATCTAAAAGTAAAAAGTATGGCAATATAGGAAGTATCCAAGAACTTGCTAGCTTGTTACAAACATCTTAATACATTCACATCATCACTGCTATTAAGCTCCTCTGGACTACAAAACCAAGATTTTACTTCAGAATAAATTTATTTCTATGGAAATATTTTAGAACTTACCAGCATGACATCAAATAATAGAAAGTATATAAAACAATAAAAAACCAAAACACACTGCTTTGAAATATCATGTCAAGATTTCTATAAGCAACTTTGAGAGAGTGGTTAGTTTGCTTCCAAAAGCAGAAAACAAAGCAGCTCAAGAACTGCATCTACTCACAAAAGAGCTGCTAAGCTTCCAAACCAAGCACCACAAATTGACTGAAAGCTAGAAGCCAGTGCCTTACCTTTACTGCAAGTTCATGTGGCTAATTTATGTTTAGTATTTTATATCCTGTATATATTACCTTGGCAATTTCAGGATAGTAGTTATCAAAACTACTTGATGAGCTTTCCATTTTGCTCTGTTCATCCTCTGAAATTATAAAACCACATTTGAAAAAAAAATTTTAAACCGTGAACAAACCCCCAAACTACTCACAAAAGTCTTTAGCAAAAAATAGTTCAGACCTTTTTATTCTTTCTTAACTCCTAACCCCTCAAAAGAGATAATTATTAGCTAAACAGGCTGTGGACAGCTCTATCATGTCATTTTGATGCAGTGACTTCTCAGAGGATATAACCAGTTCCATAAATTCATAAAGTAGCAATAAAATTACCTAGACAATAGCTTTAATATTACTTTTGACATCTGTATGGGGAAAGGGGATAATAATGTAAATTCATGCATTGAGTATTTATACTATGAATTGTAATGATTTTAAAACAAGTACCCTCTTTTCATTATGTTCCCAGCTCTACTTTCCAATGGTTACTGGATTTTCAAAGCTGGATTCAGTTGGCTATAAGCACCTTTCAGTTCCAAGGTCAACTGGAGACCACTGACTAAAATGTCTTTCAGAGAGCCACAGGCTTCTCTTTTCCTGATTTCCTTTTGTTGCAAATATCATGTCAAATTGTGTCAAACTTTACCCAAAGATTGTGATATCTCATTTTCAACTCCAATAGTCCCTTTTGGTACATTGTGCTATTTATAAGCACGACAACCTTGCATAACCTATTCCAGATTTTTCTGGATATACATACACTTGATTTCATACCAGTTGCCCTCTCTATCCCCTCTCAAGAGGAAAAACGTTCAAGAAGATATCTAGACTATCCTTTTGTCACCAAACTATACCTACATCCCATTCATTGTGGATATCTGCCTTACCTATTCTTAAAGGGCTCCAACAGAAAAGATTTTACAACAAAGCAATCTATTTCAGTACTTTAGAGCAATATTTGTGGTTCAAGGAGTTAGATCTCAATTTTAAGTCCCTCACTGCAACCACAATTCCTTATTCTTCCACCTACAGTGAGTACAGAACTGCTCACTCCATTTTCAGTGGCATTTTACACATTTCAAAATAAGACTCCCCTAAGTTTTCTTTTTTCCTTAACTGCCTCACTCTGGATTTTTCATTGTGATCTCTGTTCTTCTAGACTTCTGATCAGTCTTCTTATTCTCTTCTGGACTTAACTCAATAGGAATCAATATAGAACAGTGTTATTTTAATGCAAAACATCAAAACCCTCATCAGATAGTGAAAAAGCCCATCATTTTTACAACCAAAGAAAAAAAACAAACAAAAAAAAGCCACAACAAAGCCTTCCTTTGCAAATACATGCACGTAGACATTGTCACATAAGTGTACTAGAATTGATAGAAACTCCACTTACCATCATGAGACTCTCCATTTCTTTTTTCTTGCATTGCAGCCTCAAAGTTAAGCTGAAGGATTTTGTTCAGAGTGTTTATCCATTCTTCCATTTCAAGTTCACTATCTGCAGCTAAAAGGTAACTGCTCTTGTCTTGCATCTTGAGCTCAAATGCAAAACGTCTGACTTTATTGTTCTGTAAGAAAATAAAAGATCTTCATAACACCTTTACATCCTGTCTCCTCACAACAAAAGTCATAGTTATTTCAGATGGTAACAAAAATATACAGTTTGATACTTTGAACAAATGCATTATAGCTACACTTTTTCCTCTCTACCATCAGACCTTTTCAAGTTATTTGTATCACTGTAACATGTGGAAGTTTAATAAATTAACTGTTATCTTTCAATTTCCCCTCATAAATCTGCTTGTAATCATGTTTAAAAAAAAAAAATCACACCAAAACAACAACAAAAAAATCAAATTTCCAAATATCTTGTACTTCAAGCATCGAGAAGTAAAGATAACTAAGATCTACTGATTAAAAAAAGCATGAAACTATCAATACGTGAGTGAAAATCATTTCATTTAGGGATTTTATACTGAAGGTTAAATCATAACCAACATCAACCCTGAAAGCCCTGATATTACTAGTCTTTTAAGTATACATGAAGTTGGGAATCAATACCTTCTTTGTTCCTCAATCATTATAGTCATTCTTTTTGCAAAATTTAAATCAAGGCTTCAAATGCTAGCTAGCTTGACTCATACTCCTGAGAATTAATTCACAAGTCTTCAATGAAAAATCTGTATTAACATCAATTTAATTTTTAAAAATGCTAATTCATTTGATAAACATTAAAATATACAACACGACTTAGTGGTTGGAGGATATGTTTTGTTTGTTTGTTTCAAGCTTATTATGCACCAAATAACATTTTATTTCTGCTAAACATCCAAAACAGTTAGCTTTCTACCAAAGATGAGTTTCTGTTAAGGAGAATACCAGCAAATGTATGGACTCCAAATCTAAGGTAGTCTCACCAGCTAAAATCCATATTGAAGTAAATGAAAAAGAAAATAAATTCTGAAGAACAATAACCCTTAACTATCACAACCCTTAACTATCACAGTATAAAGACTTACTTGGGTGATACATACCACACTCCTCAGTTTTTGTAAATGACTATATTAGAGCAACTATGCCTAAATATATATATATATATATATACATATATATATATATATATATGACTGCATGTGTAAATATGCTGCATGTATTACGGGGCTGCGCTTCTCTGTGATGCAGAAAGGTTTTAATGTATTTCAAAATTAAACCAAAACAAAATCCCAACAAAACAAAATGAAAAAACCCTAAACAGTATCTTGGGAATTCCTGTTGCTTCATTTAACATTTTTAAGTTTTTGAAAAAACAAAACAAACCAAAAAAAGTAAAAGCCCCTACTGTACATATTCAACATCCCCATTCTGCAAGTACTGATGAAGGAGCATGCTCTGCTCTATTCTGCTTTATCTTTAACCTCAGACAGTGAGGTTGGCATTTTTCTCTCTTGTGCATCTACTGGCTTTGAAGAATAAGTAAGCATATGTACTAAATAAACTCAGAAGAGAAGTAAGAAATTGTACTTTTGTGTGGCTGGGTTCTGGTGGAGGAGGGGGTCTGCAGGGGTGGCTGCTGAAGAAGCAGCCAGAAGCTCTCTGCAGGCCCCACAGAACACCAGCCAGCTCAAGGCTGGAGTCATTGCTGACCAAGGCCGAGCCCATCAGTGACAGTCACAGCGCCTCTGCGAATCACATTTAGGAGAAAAACCCACAAGCAGCAGCTTTTTAGCCCCAGAGAAGGGAGTGAGAACGTGTAAGAAACTGTGCAGGCACCAAAGCCGGGGAGGGAGTGGAGGAGGTGCCCCAGGTGCCAGAGAGATGCCCATGCAGCCCGTGGAGAAACCCATGATGGAGTGGGTGCCCCCCCACTGCCCATGGAAAAGGCCGAGACCCCACCTGCAGCCCATGAAGAGTCCCCACACTCAAGAAGGTGGAGACATACAGGAGATGCTGTGACCTACATTGGAGCAAGCCTCTGCCAGCACTTGCAGCCCATGGAGAGAGACAGTGACACAGAGATGAGCGAGAGAGAGACTCACGCTGTAGCACGTTTGCTGGGGAGAGGGAGGGGGGCTGTGACTCCGTGGGGAACCAGGCTGGAGCATCTGGGCCTGAGAGACTGAGAGACATTCTATGCTTTATGACTGCACCCCATAGCAGTGACCCACACTGGGGCAGCTGGTGAAGAGCTGAAGCCCTGTGGGAAAGGACTCCCTTTGGAGAAGTTTGTGGAGGACTGTCTCCTATGGGTGGGACCCCATGCTGGAGCAGGGAAACTGTGAGGAATGAATGCCCCCCCAGCTAAGAAGAAAAACAACTTGTGAAGAACAGACCAAACCCCCCATTTTCCCAGTCCCTGCCCCTCCCCATGCCACAGTGGGGGGGGAAGAATGGAGAGAAATCATCACTACAGTGAAGTCTGCTAAGAAGGGAGTGGTAGGGGAAGGTGCTTTAGGATCTGGTCCCACTTCTCATTACCTGCAGTGTAATAAATTAGAGTTCTCTTTCCTTTACTCTGTGTTGAGTCTGTTTTGCTTGTGATGCTGATTGTGGAATGATCTCTCCCTGTCCTTATCTTGACTCCTAAGCCTCTCAATATACATTTTCTCGCTTGTTCAGCTGAAAAGGGCAGCGATAGGGTGGCTTTGGTGGGCATCTGGCCTCCAGTCAAGGTCCAAGCACCACACCCCACAAAAAGGAAAACAACTCGTGATGAACTGACTCAAAGCCCCATTCCCCATCTGCCCCTGTGACACCTGCAGGGGAGGAAGGGAGAGAAATCACAAAGAAAATTGAGCCTTGGAAAAAGGGCAGGGTGGTGGGAGGCGTTTTAAGATTTGGTTTTATTTCTCTTTATCCTACTTTGTTTTCATTGGGTATGTTCTTGGGGCATCTGGCCTCCAGCCAGGTCAAACCACCACAGAAATGCAGCAGGAACTAACTCCTCCTCACCAAAAAGCTTTACTCTGAAACAAGTAGTTTGATTCCGAGAACAAATGCTTCTAAGTTGGTCTACCCAAGAAGAGCGACCATTTCTATGAAATCCAAGTCAGACTATGGCAGAGTACAGTGGCTGGGGTCCTTACAATTGTTTAATTTATTTTCCTCTTCCATTAAAAGAAATGCAATTTCTACTATGTACAGACCATTTTTTTCCCCATAGGAGTTTCCAGATGTTAATACAACACCAATTATAAGTATCTGCGAAACAATAAATAAAATAAGAACGGACAGAGAAGATACAGAAGGTAGTAAAGTCACACATGGGCCATTATGTATAATGGAAAGATGGGCCCGGGTGAACCTAATGAGGTTCAACACTGCCAAGTGTCACGTGTTGCACTTGGGCCGGAAGAATCCCAGACATAGATACAGACTGGGAGAAGAGCTCCTTGAGAGTAGCCCTGCTGAGAAGGACCTGGGTGTCATGGTGGATGAGAAACTTCACATGAGCCAGCAGTGTGCTCTTGCAGCTCGCAAGGCCAATGGTATCCTGGGCTCCATCAGAAGAGGGGTGGCCAGCAGGGACAGGGAGGGGATTGTCCCTCTCTACTCTGCCCTCATGAGACCCCACCTGGAGTCCTGTGTCCAGATCTGGGGGCCCCAATACAAGAAGGATGTGGAACTGTTGGAGAGGGTTCAGAGGAGGGCCACGAAGATGATCAGAGGGCTGGAGCACCTGCCCTACAAAGAGAGGCTGAGGGAGCTGGGCTTGTTCAGCCTGGAGAAGAGAAGGCTGCAGGGGGACCTCATTGCAGCCTGCCAGTACCTGAAGGGAGATTATAAACAGGAGGGGAATCAACTTTTTAAAAGGGCAGATAATGGCAGGACACGGGGCAATGGATTAAAGCTAAAGGAAGAAAGTTTTAGATTGGATATTAGGGAGAAGTTTTTTACAGAGAGAGGTGAGGAGCTGGAACAGGCTGCCCAGAGAAGTAGTGGATGCCCAATCCCTGGAGGTGTTCAAGGCCAGGTTGGGTGGGGCCCTGGGCAACCTTGTATAGATCCAGGCCTGAGGTTGGTGGTCCTGCCTGTGGTAGGGGTGTTGGAGCTCTATGATCCTTAGGGTCCCTTCCAACCCATGCCATTCTATGATTCTATGATTTTATAGTTCAAAATCTCTTTCACTTGCCCCTCACTAACAATTCAAGTGAAGAAAACAGCTATTTCCAAAACCCCTTTATTCTAGCCACTGAATGACATTTTGACTTCGCAGAGAACTAACTGATGTCAGTTTTGCACTTGGTGTTGATCCATAACTAATCTCTAATTTCTACATTCCATTCTGAACATGCCAAGATGAATGCTGATTGTACTGCGGAATACAGTAAAACATTCACAACACCAGCCAGTTACAGACTTAGGCATCCAAAGCACAATTTTACTTAAAGACTATCAGCCTTAAACCAAATAATCACAGAATGATCAGAGGTTGGAAGGCACCTGTGGAGGTCCTCAGGTCCAACCCCCCCAGCTCAGGACTCCAGGTATGGCCTAATCAGTGCTATTCAGATGCTCAGAAGGGAATCATAGAATCATAGAATTGTAGGGGTTGGAAGGGACCTCGAGAGATCATCAGGTCCAATCCCCCTGCCAAAGCAGCTCCCTAGGACATACCACTCAGATAGGCGTCCAGACAGGTCTTGAATATCTCCAGGGAACGAGACTCCACCACCTCCCTGGGCAGCCTGTGCCAGGGCTCTGTCACCCTCACTGGGAAAAAGTTCTTCCCCATATTGGTGCGGAACTTCCTGTGCTCCAACTTGAGGCCATTGCCCCTTGTCCTGTCTCCACAGACCACTGAAAAGGGGCTGGCTGATTCCCCCTGCATCCCCTGCTTAAGATAATTATAGACTTTAATTAGGTCCCCCCTTAGTCTTCTCTTCTCAAGGCTGAAGAGTCCCAACTTACTCAGCCTTTCCTCATAGGGGAGATGTTCCAGGCCCTTAATCATCTTCGTAGGCCTTCTCTGGACTCTCTCCAGGAGATCCCTGTCCTTTTTAAATCAAGGAGCCCAGAACTGGACACAATACTCCAGGTGGGGCCTGACCAGGGCAGAGTAGAGGGGGAGGATCACCTCCTTCGACCTGCTGGCCACACTCCTCCTGATGCACCCCAGGATCCCATTGGCTCTCTTAGCCACCAGGGCACACTGCTGGCTCATGGCCAGCCTGTCATCCACCAGGACCCCCCAGTCCTTCTCCACAGAGCTCTTCTCCAGCAGGTCATCCCCCAGCCTGAACTGATACAAGTGGTTATTCCTCCCCAGGTGCAAGACTTTACACTTGCTTTTGTTGAATTTCATTAGGTTTCTCCCTGCCCAGCTCTCCAGCCTGTCCAGGTCTCACTGGATGGCAGCGCAGTGTTCCTGCGTGTCAGCCACTCCTCCCAGCTTTGTAGCATCAGCAGTCATCGGAAGGATCACCCTCCTCCAACCTGCTGGAAACAGTCCCCCTGATGCAGCCCAGGACACCATTAACCACCTTTGCTGCCAACCAGCTTTTCAGCTGGGTGGCCTGTCCAGCATGTATGGGTGCCTGGTGTTGCTCTCCCCAGGAGCAGGACTTAACCCTTCCCTGTACTGCAGAGCCTTTCTTTCCTTGTAACTTCTGAGGATCTCAGCGTTTCCTGATGATGTAAACTAATATTGCAGTGCCCACAAACACCTGTACGAGAGCCACAGGCTGACAGCCAGAAACCAACCATCACACCTGAGTGGGGAAAATAAGGGGACAGAAACAGCCCAGAAGATGGAGAATTTATATTCTCAGAGAGAAGGGACACAAAATGGAGGAAGCTGAGGAGCAGAAGAAAAGATACATTTTAAGAGCAAGACTAAGACTACAACTATGCCTAGGAAACAGATTTGTTTGTTTGTTGGTTAAAAAAAACCAAACAAACAACTAGATATCAAACTGGTTTCAGCAAAGTTGTCCAGAACTGTAACCCTAAGGCAAAACAATCTGTGTAAATCTCTATATACAACTTGCAATATAATTAAATTTATTACAAGACTTTCCCTGCAAATCTTCTATTAAATGTGTTTCCAAAAACATTATTACAATATTTGGGAAAAATAATCCTCTGCAAGGCTGTTGTATTTCTCTGCATACATCTTCAAACAACTTTATAACTAAGAAAAATATTACTTATGAAATACATTTTTATTAAATTTTGCCTATTTCTATCCAAGTTAACAAAGTCCTAAACCCCAGGAGTTTTTTTCCAGGTATGCTGTGCCTAACAAAACAGTTACATGCTGTACTGTAAATACAGAACAATCACAAGAAAAAAACCCTCACATCTTTTTTTTGGCACTTGATACTGACAAACATTCTACCAAAGACCTTAACTTTTTTAAAATAAAGAAAAGAACACAAAAGTAATGTTATAAAGGTCAAATGAAAGCATCTGGAAGGGTGACTGAATTCAATACAATTCCCACAACAAAAATCCCACACAAGAAGCTATGCAAAACATTTTACAGCTCATCTAAGCACAAATGCAACTGAAATGGACTTCAATTTTACGCTGCCGTTGCTTTGACATGATTTAAGGTTGGGCAGTTCTGCGTATTTGCCTTAAAATTTTGTTTGATTTTTGATAAATACTTGACTTCAACTAGTAATTAATGTGTTTTTCAGAAAGCTTTTTAAAAATTCAGCCTCCCACCCTTTAAAATCTTGTTCACTGTTTTTGCAAGATGCAGTGTGCCTAATTGTTCCTGTAATATGATACAATCTACACCTGACAAAAGTTATCTGTATTTTTTTTTAAAATCCAGTTGCTATCAAATACAGAATTAACTGAAGAACAGAATAGTTCTAATTACCTGAACCACTCCCATGCATGAATCTAGAAATATTGATCCTTTAGGTTCTTTTGATATTTTTTCATCTTTGTAGAAATTGAGATTATAGGATCCATCACCGAGTTGGATTAAGTGGAAAAATCTTCTCTTAAATGACTAGTGAAAAGAAAGGAGAAAAGAAAAAGAATTACAAGACTAGTATTAATTGGCTTCAAATTACAAAAACCATTAAGTTCTATTTGTAGCTTATAGAAAAAACACTTTTATTTACACATAACCTACCCTCAGAAAACAAAACAGAAATTATTAATTTAAAAATTTATTTTAGAAGGTAATGTAAGAAAACCCTGCAGCAAGATTGTACATAAAAATATTTGTATTTTTAAATAGTTTTGACACATGGAGAGTTATTTAAAATTGACTCTACAATATTATACATAATATAAATTTATTGTGATAACTGTAAAAGTAACTTATTTGTTTCTAAAGAAAGAGGCAATACAAATTAAAAACTCGTATGACATAGTCCCTTTAACACACTCAGGTCCAGTTATGAAAATTATTTAAAATACTGGATTTTTAATGCATTTTTTCTGATTTAAGTGGAAGGAAAGTAAGATTTCACAGCTATAAATTATATGCAAGTTTTGCCTCTTTCATCCCACACTATTTTTTTCTTGAGAAGTAAATCACATACAAGTTGACTTCTCAAAGGCACAATGATATTTTAGTACTGGTGTTCAGATTTTACCACACATAAGGCATTCTTAGACATACTCTCATTGTCACACTGATTGCACTATTCATGTTGCCTTTGTACAGCCATCCTTGTTTCGTTATTCCACCCTTCTGAGACCCAAGAGATGCTGCATCCTGGAGATGAAGAAAAGGAGGTTGGGGGGGGGAAAACAAGAGGTTTGCATCACAGTCTGAAAATATTATATTTATTGAAAATATCAGAAGTCATTTTTGAAAGTATAATGTAATGATAATAATGTACTACAAGTCCCTGCAAAAATTCGGTAGCTTTCCAATTCTAATTGCTTTATTTAAAACCAGGGAAAGTATCTTGGCCACACATGTAGGCTTTCCCCATGGCCAGCAGGATGATCCAATTTCTAGATAGCTAAATCTTAGTCACCATAAATCCCACTGAAATAGGGGAAAGAGGGGAAATGAAAAACATCTATTCTGATCTTCCAGTGCAAAAATTTTTAGCAATTTCTGTTACCAAAAAGAACAATGCAAACACATGATTCTCTAAAACCTCAAGATTTCTCAAAGCATTTTGCTTCATATGTATCACTTCAAAGACACTACAGAGAACTAAGTTGTCTTGAATTTGATCTGTTTTACAGGTCAAAATCAAAGCTTTCTATAGGGAACAAGCCCAAACTTGGCAGTAATGGCAAGTTCACAAACAGCAGAACCAATGCGTACACCACACATCACACCCACTGCCTGCACACCTCTTCCATCTGCCAGCTGATGGAATTTATTAACCATCAGGTGTTAACTCCCAAAAAGCAGAACTCCTCATGAAAACCAATCAAAATGACAGATTTATAATTGCCACTGAATAAACACTAAATCATGAGTTTAAGTAATCTTTCATTAGTAAGATTAATTACTGTAAGTAATCTTACAGTAGAGCAGTGCACCAAGCTGACTTTAGCATGGTTTCCAGTCAAGGTAACCCATTTTGACAGAACAAAAACCATTAATGAATTGAGATGTGTAGGAACATTTTTAGCCATCAAGAGAAGAAATACTCCTGATAGCTAATTCTGTATGTTTGGGAAAAAAATTATTATCAATTTAAAAAAAACCAACCCAACACAACAAAAAAACCACCCCAAAACTTCCTCAAATGCTTTGACTCCTTTTCCTAATTAATTTTCTAAGGTATAAAGGGAACATACAAACAGTGATTACATATGGGGAACAGAGTCATTAATTCAAGAACATTAAAACCAAATTTTAGAACATTAACAACTAGTTTCTGGAACTAAATCAGGAACATTCTGTAAAAACTTACTAGTTAAACTATTTACAACTTCTTTAGCCTATCTAGCTTGTATATTCATATGCATATGTACATGTAAACTTGCAAAAGGAAGTCAAAAGATGTATCGTTGTGTTCCTTCAAAACTTCTAGTCAGCCTGACACTAGGAAAATAAAGTTCAGACCATGTGAAATAATGCCCCAGCAGCACAGACCAGAAACACTCATAGGCCCCAGTGATTCTCACTGTCCTGCCAATACAGTCTACTTGCTTCATATTTTCAGGTCACTAGTCTCCACTCCTGTTCTATTAACTAGATAACAGATTTTCTTGTACAACAATCAAGATACAGACACAACAACTTAATGATTAATCCATCTAAGCTGACGGGAGTTATCCCTAGGGAAAGGATGGTTTAAAATCACTGTTACAAGACTAAAACGATGAGTAGGTGGTATCATCAAAACTCTGCACACAACCACCAGTGCTTTCCTGTAATTTCACAAACCTTACATAGGGCTACCTGACATGACAAGAATTCCTTCATTACCCCTGTTAACAAGCATTAAGATTTTGCACTATTAAGACTATTTTTCCAATTCAAAGTCTCTGAAGCACAGAGTTTCCCAACTGTGTTGAACCGCATGACGTTTTCTAATAAAGCTGATTGTCATTTGGACCCCTCTAGTCACACCCCTTGTTTCTGTCAGGCAGAATTCCTGTCTGCAGAGCCAAAAAGCTACTGAATCTTTCCAGCTCACCACCTGTTAATACAAAACAATCCAGAGCCCAGTTGCTAACACAGACTTTTACACTGAAAACATATTTCCTGTTTCCAACTGGTAAGTTAATTTCCTCACTTTTATTTTTACTGCTGCACACTGTGCTTCGCTTTTTTTTAATGATCTTTCCCACAAACTGTGCTCCAAAATTTACTTCAACAGCAACTGTTTCAACAAATACAATTCCTTATCTTGATTCTATACCCCAGGTTGATTTAAAAATTCCATTTACAAACACCAGCCTGGAGGCCTGAGAGCTTGAATTAGTTTTGGAAAGGTAGTTCTCTCCTTTTTAAATGATGCAAGATTAAACTAATCTTTATCTGGTTTTCCTCCAATTTTTAATCACTCACAGCTTTTTGTTTCCCATCATTCACTTAATAAATCAGCTTTCTTAAAAAGACACACATGCTAAAGCAAAACAAAAAGACCACCAGAGAACATTTAATCTAAGGTTTGCACATACGCTTTTTGGCATAAGGAGATGTTAATATTTGAAAGAAAAACCTCTTGTATTAACTCTTCCCTTGAGGAAGGAGTTTATAGTCCCCCCACCCTATTCCCATTAAGCTCCCTTTTCTTCCTCTCATGGTTTTTTCTTGTGTTTATATTTTAAGTTCCTCAACAAAAGAGCAGACCTCTTCTCCAGTGAAATTACCTCTGAAAGAGATCTGACCTTCCTGCCTACTCTGACAGGAAACTGGGCAGAAGGAAACAGGAAGTCCTCCCCACTTATACTTCCCAGTAAAAAACACACCACCTGGTATTATCCAAGTTACAGTTTTTTAAGTATTTAATGCTAGCCATAAGTAATTTGCCTACTAACAACCACAGTCAATTCTATCTCCATTGAATTTTTTTTTTTCACGTTTAACTCACTGTTTTCTAAAGCACATTATCAGAAGTAACAGTAACAGAAGTAATAGCACATTATCAGAAGAAATAGTAAATAATACTATTTTTCCTATCAGTATAATAGAAAACATCATTATTCCCATCTTACAAATAGGAAGGTTTGGATACAGATGCATGAAATTATTTGTCTGTGTATCACAGTACAGATTAATAGCACTGCTGGAGAAACAGAATCCTGGGAGTATCCATTCAGGAATCTACCTGTTCAGATGTACCCCTTGGACTAATTTTTTCCACATTTAATCCAGGAAAACTTGTAACAAACTACTAGTCCTTCATTGGCAGCAGTTCCAAATACAAGGGATTTAGAAACAAAGTAATTGTCAAAAGGTAAAAGCCACAAAAAAATGGTTAGTGATAAAATTTTGGTTTATTTTAATTCTTTTCTGCGATGCAAGAATTCAAGCACTCATAAGAAAGGAAAACACTGGCATTTAAACACTGCTTTGAAACAGGGTGCGGTAAAAATTAAATAAATCACACAAATAACAGAAGCAATTACTGAAAAAGCCTTTGACATTTGAAACACACTTGAAAATTGCTTGAAGTTACAGATCTCTGGTTTCCCTAAGCCAATGACAGAAAAGGAAATACCTTCTAGAGTTCTAGCAAATTTTTTTAGATTGTGTTTCCTTGATGGATCTCCAGGTCATACACTCAAATTTGTGACAAACTAACTCACACTGTACGCTATACTGCCACGCATGCTGCAGTGTGTGCACTGTCACGTTGAAACAGGCTGGTTGAAATAAATTGAAACCTATGGTTTTACTCGACTTCAAGGTTAAAATGCATGAAATAGTTCTCTCTATATGGTCCTCTATACAGAAACAGTGTAAGACACGACAGATTTTATAAAAGCTGAAGGATTATACATCACCAGGTATTGTGATTTCACACAATTTCAATTTCACCATCTGTCAAAACTTGTTCTACTCGCATGACAGATCTCAGGGGTAAAGGCTATTTCAAAGGAGAGAGATAAAATCACTACTCCTCCCCTACCCCAACCAGGATGTTAAAGCTACTCTTTGTTTTCATTTACTGATTTCAACACTTAATCCAACTTGTAGCCTCTCCTTACCCAACATCATTTACCAAAACCAATAGAAAGTAAGGAATTACTATTATCTCACCTCATCTTTATCTGCTTCTTCATCCACTTCATATAAATGAACTGGAAGCTTCTCCGATTTTGCCCCTTTACTAAGAAAGAAAAAGCTTCTACTATAATATTTGTGATTAGTTACATATTTTATAGCTGCAAAACCAAAGATGTTATTTTCCTACTTGAAAGTAAAAAGCACAAGAATAGCTTAGTAAAAGCATGTCTTTTTCATTAAATGTGTTTCTTTGCCAGCAATTTTCCTAATTTGCCCATCTGAACACAGTCATAATCTTTTGTTCTGCTTGTCACTATCCTTATGTGTAACCATAGAGAGCAAAATGCCTTCTCATTCACTGCACTCCTAAACAATAGCAAAAATTCATATCTGGAAACACTGGGTCCTTTAGGAATTTAAATGAATTCATTGTCTTATCAACTAGTATGGTTTCTGGGCAAGTAAAAAAAAAAAAGCAACCCAGGTAATGACTTTATAAACCCTGTGGGTATATCAGAACTTTTCACAGAAAAAGCTTTTTTAACTGATACATGCAGGAGACTAGGTAGGGAAGACAGAGACATTCCAGAGCTGCAGGATTCAGAGTACTCAGCCACTCTCAGATACTGGAAAAGTTGGAAAAGACTTCTCTAGCAGACGGTTTAGAAAGTCTGTAATAGATGTGGACTAGGTTTTTGCTTTGAACCATCCTGTGAAAATCTGTACTAGTGCAAACACTTCCTCTAGCCATCTCAGTTCAGTTCTATTCCCTGAGCTCCTAAAGAGAGCTCCGCTGCCTTTGAAGTTACAAAAACAGGATAGCGCCATTTTAGTTTCATCTAAACATCAGCCCTGTTTAGTTACAATACTTACATTCATGCTCTGAATGAGACTATTTCTTGTTTTGACCTGCCTATTAATAGGGCAGCATTATTACAGGATCTTTCCAGAAAACAGTTTAGCAAGATTTTATACCTTCAAGTTCATCAATATACATTCCACACAAGAAATCTTTATCATCTCTAGTGACTATTAAACATTGATGCAGCACATTTAAAATGACATACTACATGTATTAATACATTTCAGTAAGAAATACATCCCTATTAAATACAGTTACACAGTTCTTTCACAAATTCCAAGGCTTCATTATATCACTAGATAACATACATACTTTGGAAGCTGCCGAAACTCTCCGGAGTAATCTTCATATCTATAGTTAACGACATGCCAGTCTGAATTGTACGTTTTGATGCACTGTTTTAATGAAAACCAAAGAACAGTATTAATTGGAAGAAGATTAAGAGCATTCCCTAGACATACACACACACAGAAAACCCTCTTAAGATATGGCTGTTTATGAACTGCTATAGCTACATGTCAATCCTGGAAGATTCCATAGACTCGCCTTCTTGTGCAATACAGTGGAGAACAATAGAGATTTCTGCAACAAGTGATTGTTCCCATGGGATTTTATCACCTGCTAGACATGTAGCTTCTAAAACTAGGAAACAGTGAATACACTCAGCATCTGGATTAAACATCTTCAGTTGCCTGAAAAGTTAGAGCAGCATTTTGCTGAAGCTGGCAACATGACTGAGCCTTTAGAAAACTCAGTATTAAAATACAGATGTATTATTAAAATAGAATACTCATTTTCACACATACAGAGATACTAAAACCACATTTTCCTTACATTTTTATTGCCAGTGCAATTAAATGAATACTTAAACTACGTGTTTCCAACTGTTTTAAAGCAATTATGTCATTAAGTTCTGGACAACTTCACAGGAAATACCACTTTACTCCACCCATATTGCTACAACATAAAAGTACTGACTTATCTTGGCTTTGATCAAGTAACATAAAACTGACAAAATCTGTTGCCAGAAACCACACGGTACAAAATTTTGTGTGTTACATGAATAATGTACACAAACATAACATCTAATAATTAGCAAAGGAATTCTATTTCCAAATACACATACTTGTCAAGCAATTGTTTCTGCAGAAACTCATTAAACTTTATGGATTAACTATATCACTCTTCCCTCCTTATCTACCCTCTCCAATTTTATTTTTGAGCTGTTTGGGTTGGATATTAAAGGTCCATATCACTGTGGAGAAAACAATTGGAGATTCAAAGTAAATTCAGCTATTTGGATTTCTTTCAGTTTTCCTGGAATTACAACAGACATTTACTTAAATTCACAGGCTGGTTTGGGTTGGAAGGGACCTCAAAGACCACCTGGTTCCATCCCCCTTGTCATGGGCAGGGACGCACTCTACTAGATCAGGTTGCCCAAAGCTAAAATTTCAGCTGAAAGTATTATCAGTAGAAAAGCAGTAGACAATATTAAAAAGGCAATTCTTTTGAAACCTTTCATTCCTGGAAGGCTTCAATAAGACACTAAATGAAAAACACTGCCGCAGTCAGAACCAAACAGTTATGAGAAACTTGAGCTTTGAGGATGTTTCTTCTACACACAGCAAACAAACTGAGCAGTTGTGATGAATTTTGGCCTCTTGAAGTGTTGTAGTTATGAATACCTCTGTTCCAGCAAACTGCAAGATTATTATGAACTAAGCACGACCAGAGCAAAACACTGTCATGAAAAACAAGTCACATTGTTTCATTCACATTTACTATTGCATAACCCATGTTCATCTGGGAAAGCCAAAAGCATGAAGAAGGTGGGGAAGAAGCACCTGCCAAAGCCAATTATGGATACAAAATAATTGAAAGCTATCCTGTAATCCTTCTTTTCCAGCCACCAATGAAAAAAGTATTAGTTTTCTTAGATATTTTCCCTTGAAATTATTGACAAGTAAATGGCAATAAATATTTTTTCCAGGGTTGTTTTTTTTTTCCTTGTTTTCTAAATGGTAAACAAAGCAGAAGGAAAACAATTCAGGTATAACATTGCTATCACACAGAGAGCCACATGCAATTCCAGTATTACCTCAGTTACAAACAAGCTCTGAGCTTCCTTCTCTGCATTTTCAGGAACTGTTGAGCGAATGTATCGACTCTGCCGTTTCAATAATGCTGTCTGGTAAGCAACAAAAACAATTAATGAAACTTGCAATTAAAGGAAAGATGACATCTTATAGCAGCACTAGCTTACATAACTAGGAAAGAAGCTCAACAGAAAATATACTGTGAATATACTGTTTCAGAATGGCCAATTAATGAGAATTTGCTTTCTTTCAAATATTAGCAATGTGGTTCTTCTTTCACTGCACAGGTAAGACTGAAATCAGTAAGAAACAGACATCATAGAAGAGCACTGGAATAGGCTGCCCAGGGAAGTGGTGGAGTCTCCTCTGAAGATACTCAAGACCAGTCTGGACGCCTGTCTGTGCAGTATGAGCTGGGGAGCTGCTTTGGCAGGGGGGTTGGACCCAATGATCTCTCCAGGTCCCTTCCAACCCCTACGATTCTGTGATTCTGTGTGCAAAACAACAACAAAAAACCCACAAAAAACCACAAAAACCCCAAAACTCCAAGGAAAGAACACTTTGAAAAAACCATTTTCCAAGGCAAGACAAGTTTGGGTTCTCACACAGGTGTCATTTGTAGACTTAAGAGGTCAGGAGTATCTGAAAGAGTAATGCTGTTTGTGGCAAATAGGAAGAGTACATGCATACACTCAGACCATTCTGTTTTGCTTTTCCTACTAGCAAAATTGATTGCCAGAGCAATTTAAGTTGCTCTGTGTAGATCATTTTGTCTTGAGGCAGGATCTCCCTTTTCACTGGGAAAAGCTTTGGTATAATTATTTGCCATGATTTCATGAGTACTGACTCGTTTTTCAAATGTGTATCCAAATCTAGGATGTGCTGATGGAACTGTTGGAGCAGTGTGCTGATGGACTCTGGAAAGCAGAGCGCTATGAGCTTATTGCTGACATCTATAAACTCATCATTCCCATCTATGAAAAACGGAGAGATTTTGAGGTACTGTGTTTCCTTCACAAGTAAATCTGTGATTCTGTCTGTGATTGTGTGATTTTCCTCTATGTTGTTAACATGGGCAAGGAAATACTAGTAAAATTAACTCTACTGTGACAATGTAACTCCAGGGATTTTTTAAGACAGATATTAGGGCAGTGTTATTACTACATGTAAAAACAATTAGTCAAGAAAAGTAGCAAATCCACGCCAAAACAAGGAGAAGTAGTTCAACTGCAGGTCTCAGCTGGCAAAAAAGTGAGACTTGAACTATTAACCTGAGAGTTTAGAAAGATGTCCTGGATCACTGAAGCACATACACACTTCTAACTATCAGAGGTAGCATTTTAAGCCAGCACTTATTCCTGTCCTATGACAGAGGTCAGAGAGGCATAGAAAGGCTGCCACAGAGCAGGAAATCTCTCTACAACCCTGAAACTCTGCTTCTCAGACCAATGCTGAAGTCTGTCTTAGGGTACTTTAAATTCCTATGTGTAAAAGGTGAAAACTTTGCATTTGTGGTCCAGAAGCTTTTGTACATGATTACAGAGCAACAGAAAGTGTTCCACACCATGTGGAAGAGAATCTCACAGCCTGGGTCATCAGAGATGGACAAGAGAGATTGCATGACTTGGACCTGGAAGGGGGTTGTGATCCCTCCCCTGTTCTCTATACGACTCAGCATAGCGCCAGGAGGATCAAAGAAAAATGTGAAAAGAGAAACTCCAACATATCAGCTGTCAAATAGTACACAAGTACTTTTGGCTGAGAGCAAGATCCATAAGGTGATTGTTTCTGCCATTACCAAAGCCTCACCCCGTTATCCAGGGAAGGTATCCAAAGTTAGAATATTCAATTACAGTAAAGATTTATGGGAAAAATTCACGGGTCAAGTCACTCATTTAATCCAGAATTCCACTGAAAAGCTACAATGCCAACTGCTTGGGTGGGAGGGGTGGGGAGATATTTAAAAAAAAAAAACCAAACCAAAACCACAAACCCAAAGATATTTCATGGGACAAATAAACCTCCCAATACAGTGTCAAAAAACCCAAAACCTACAAAACAACCAAACCTGCAAGAAGACATTTGTTCATATACTACCAGCCTTTACGTTTTCTGAATTCTAGAAACAAATTCCCTATTTCAAACCATAGTGAGTTTAAAGTATTTCTTTTCACATGCTACATCAAGACTATCAGGAGTATGGAGCTATCTTATAAAAGCTGAAGGCCAGAATGTCCAGATATAGTCTCATATTCAACAGGAAATTATTTATAGTTTATATGACAGACAGACATGCAGGTAGTCTCTGCTTTTGTAAAAAAAAAAAATTATTATTATTTTCAACAACCCCAGAGACTAGGGTGGCACCTTTCCAGGCACCTTTCACAAAAAAAGCTATGAACTACCTACCACTTTAGTGGAACTCATCAAAATTGAACTAGCTACACATCTGCTGTTTTTATCTTGCTACACAATCATAAATACAATAGCAAGGGCTTTTTCTAGTCTTTCATATATGCAAAGATTGGTGTAGTACTGTAGCAAGATCAGTGACAAAACAGAATTTGTCCATTTTGTTCAGACTGGTAACTGTCTTAATGCATGCTGCCTCTTTTCTCAGCTCATCCATCAGCAGCAGTAGTTCATCAAAGAGCTAGGAAATGCAGTGATATCTTTTGATTTAGAGCAAATTCCTAAAAATAATGACTAAAGCAATAGCACAGTGATATTTTAAAATGCCAGCATGCACATATATTCCACAAGCAAAATTAGGAAGGAAGGATTTTCTTTCCTACAAACTTTCTTCACAGCTACACTGGCTGAATTGTTTCATAGGAGTGAAATGTTTCAAGTCTCTGGGTTTGAGTCACCATTTGGTTTATGGCAGCATCAGGAACTACAGCCTGTTTGTCTCATGCTCTCAAAGAAGATAAAAAAAACCCCAAACAAACCTTTCAATTACTGTTCGGCAGCACAGTAATTGAAAGTGGATTTGTATCCTCTTTAAGGAAGACAGCTTTTAACACTAGCCAGGATTCGCATGCACCAGAGAGGCACACAGTTAACAGACTCACTGAGTGAGTCTCAGGGATTTAGAATAGTTGCACTATGCCCTGAGGCTTTAGAGAAGGACACAGCAGAAAGGACATTTCAGGAGTCTTACAGCCAAGGAGCACTTTCTGCTCAAAACCTGATGCAATACAGATGGGCAATCTGTCCCCAACCAGTGCAGCCTATGATGGATATAGTTTAAGAATTTTCAAACATTTTCTGTCACAATGTTGTGTTTGCCAGTGAGACACAGCCTTACTTAGGATTTGGGAATACAGAACGTATTTGAAGTTAGGTCCCCACTTGCCTCATCTTGGGCTAGAAGGTCTTTTCATGTTCTTGACCATTTCATCAAATGGCTCTGTTGTTGAGGCTAAAAGAATTAATATGCTTTACTGATATTAAAACCTGGCATGTGATTTTTCTGAGTCACACTAAAGTTCCCTTTCCCCATGCTTTAGAGCAAATGAATAGCAAAGAGCACCACAGTTCTTCTTAAGATGAACATGCTTGTAGGTGGCACTAAAGAACTACCAAAAGACAGCCAAATATTTGGTATTTTAAATTCATGTATGAATCTGTAGCTAGAGCAGGCCTTTGTCCAGTTTATATTAAAGTCAATGCTGCAAAGTATGAACCAATAAAATTCAGTGTTTAGTTCTATCAAGATAAAAAATAAGCATGTGTAGATCTTTCATATAAAAATATGTATTAAAAAAAAAATCCAAACTCAAATCACATAAAAAGAAGTAGTTCTTAAAACTATTCCCTTCGTTTTGGGAAATGAGGTGCCAACACCTAGAATTCTATAGCAAAAAATAATGGCAGAACTTAAATGTCCAGAAGTTTACCTAGTGTAGGAAGGAAGGTATCTTCCTCAGCAATTCTACACTGAAAAACAGGCCCACACACAGGTATGTTAAAGGACTACAGTAGATGTGAGAGGCAGAAGGCAGCCAACACACTACATTCCTCAAATCCATTTAACCTGTCTTCAGACATGTCCATTTTGGTGTTACTCCTTTTCCCTTTATCCCTCCTGTCTTTTTTAACATTTCTTAAAACATTTTTTTCTCCACTGTGGAGGTGTTCAGGCAGTTTCTGCCATCTGATGAGGTTCTCTTCCTGCTCTGTGAATGTGACAGTGTCCACCCAGTGACAGGTCCCTTCTTCTACCTAAGTCTCAGCAGCTATAATGAATAAAGACAGTACAAAATATTGCTGCTGACACACTGCCAAGATCTGTTTTAAACATTTTTTTCTTCTTCCCATGGTCTTTCCAGTGCTGGCTGTAGAATATGAGCTAGCAAGATTTACCCCCAAAATAACTTCCCCCTCCACACACCTTTAAGGTACTTGAAATTATGGTTGTTAACAGTGGAATATTCAAAATATTGGGAAAGGAATCAATAAATTTTTAAAAGCCACAACCATGTACAAGCATAAATATATATATAAGCAATGGAGGTTATCAATAAGTCCCATATCTCACTTATAAAATATGGACTATGCAAAATGCAGGAAAACAAAGGAGAAAAGTAGAGGATTTCAATTCCACAGCCACCTACCTAAGCCATCTTTACTTTAGATGATGTTACACAGAGCTAAATGCCCAAGAAGCAGTGACAGAAATTGTTTTAAAAGAGTTGATGGAAAAGATGGCATGCTGTATGTTTGCTAGATCATGCTCTTAAAGCTAGTACCTGCCAAAAGAGACTTAGCAGTTATATGGGAAGTGTCAGAAGCTCTGTAATAAGGTATTTTCCAAACTAAAGTGAAGCCATGATTTAGAATAGTCAGAGACTCAAGGGAAAATATAAAATAGATTTTAAAAGAAAAAACTCCTAGTGAAATTTCTTTGAATATTTCAAAGTTATTGTATTTTGACCAGTTTACTTTGTGGTCTCTGAAATGAGGATACTACTTGAACACTTATTTTTTTGCTTGTTCCTTGTACTCAAGTTGTGTCTTCCTGTCAAATGACTTGGGTTCACTTTTGTTTCTGCAAAGCTGGCATAACTCCTATTTTCAGAGGTACTTAACTCACATTAACTAAAAGCCAAAAGCTTTAAGTGAAAGTCTACTAAATCCATATGGCTCAAAATCAAAAGTAACAAAGGTGCTTAAGCTAGGCACCAAAATGCCTTAAAAATAACAGTGGGATGACTTTATAATGGCATATTTACTTTGAGCAGGAACACATTTACTACAAGTAATCTTACTCTGTACTGGGAATAACATTTCCTGTAAGAATGGAGGCAGCACTCAGAAGTTCAGTATTTTGACACTAAAGAATTCAGATACAAGGTTTCTTTTAATAATTATGTGCTACACAGTTAATGTAAAGATCAACAATTTTGCATGGGGTATATGATGTTAATGTGATCCATGAAGATGGTCTGTTTTAAACTAATGCCATTTAGTTATGAAGCCATTTCAACATTGAGTAACGTACTGAAATTCAGGTGACTTGGAATAATAAGCCATAAAGCTACACAGAGTTAGATACAAGAGTACCAAATGGATACAGTCATTCAAGGTCAGGAAAGAGAAGAGTTTTCTCAGCAAAACCACAGAAGGCCTTGAATGACAGCATCATAATTGGAAGTAGCAAGAATATTAACAGGAGATGTTCCAGTGGGTGGCCAGAAAGTGGTTCTATCATCTTAATTAAAGAAATTATATGGAGACCACAGTGAAAACAAAACAACAAAAAGCAGCTGGAAATGAACAGGCTACAAAACATGAAAGTACTGAAAGTTTTCAGTCCCATTACTATGAATGAAAGCAAACTCAGTGGTGGCAACAGTTAAAAGGATCTCCAAACACCACATGAATGCTCCAATAAATCTGATGGGAAGAAATCAGGGAATACCCTGATTAGAGAATTCAGTGCAGAAAACTTAGGAATTGAGCTTGCAAAAAGCAACTGAAACAATCTTGAAGGTGTAAATTTAAAAAGTGACTCAATATGCAAAGAGAAAGTTGCTGACAAAGAGCTCTCCTGGAAATTAGAGAAAAGGAAATCTTCTTGTTATTTGGTTATGATGGCATCAATAAAAATGTAAAAATCCAAGAGAAAGAAAAAAAATTACAAACTAACTGAGTTGAAGATTGGCATAAAGCAGGACAGAAATCATGCTTTGCTGAAAAGTAAATGAGCTGCTGCAAAACACATGTGACAGGAGGGAAAACAGGATTCATAGGCTCAAGCTAACCACGTTTAGAATGATGGCAAATGCATTTAAGTGGAAATCTGGAAAGGCTCCAATGGTTGAAGAATAGGCCTTCAACCTTTATGAGTTTTCCCAGAGCAAAGCATTTTTTGCTCCATCCTTGCTGAAATATTTCTTTGGTAGGGTAAACTACCAGAAGCTTTGAGCTTCTTCTGACAGCATCTTTGAACAACAGTCACAGCTCAACAGAAAAAAGGTAAATTACTGGTTTTTTTCCTTTTCCTCACTAGGTGACTAACTTTCATGAGGGGAAAAAAAAGCAAGCTCTATGTGGTCCAAAACAGCTAGCTACTATGCAAGCTTTCTTTTCTGATACAGACTAACAATTCATACTCACTCTCCTTTAACATTTAGCTTCTCTGAGATGGCAAGAGTTACAATGTGAACGTGGCACTGACCATGACTACAGAACAAGAAGACATTGAAACATTTGTTACAAAAATCTTGCCTTTGGATTCCTGCAAGTATCATTACTAGCTATATAAAAAACATACTAAATTATGTATCAATTATCTAACTGCATTACCTGGTTATAAAAAAAGGAATCCAACTTATGCAAACGCATTTGACACCAACTGCTCCCAAAATAATTTCCATTATAGCATGAATTCAAGAGTGCTATCGATCTGCCTCCTTGAAACTATGTAACTACTTCTTTAATCTACCAACAATTGTAGAAGTGATATCTAGCTCTGAAAAGCATTTTCTGTCTGGTTTTAAGCTGGTAACAAAATAACCTTACTCTTAATGTCTTTAAAAATTACCAGGGCTTGGCTTCCTCTTTAGGCAAGTGGTTTTTAGATTGCAATCAGTTTAACCTAAGCATGAGGGAAAACTTTGTAAAAATAAAAACTAAATGCTCAAATGGCTTGAACAGGTTTTTAAACAATGGTAGGAGTTTCCACCTATAAACTGTCAGATGCATACGTGCAGGTAGCTCTACATAACTCTAGCCCCCTATTTTAAATTCATCTTGTGGGGAATGAGGGCAGCACCAACTTTCCTCATGGTGAAAAAAAAAAGTTTAGTCTCAACTATCTGGCTGTATCAAATGATCAGCTTTTCAGGTAGGGTTTTGTAGAAGTAGTTATTTACAGACACCTCAGGTAT
The DNA here is from genome assembly GCA_022605575.1 of Laterallus jamaicensis coturniculus. Taxonomy (NCBI): domain Eukaryota; kingdom Metazoa; phylum Chordata; class Aves; order Gruiformes; family Rallidae; genus Laterallus; species Laterallus jamaicensis. The sequence goes on along the minus strand of JAKCOX010000019.1, from coordinate 322,812 downwards.
CTGTATACTATAGGTAGGCATTTTGACCACAGCTGACAGGCACGTTGAAGAGCAATTTACACCAACTCCAGCATCTAAGATGTTTGATGTTTATCCTAACTGAATCTACAACTAGATTCACAAAAATATTTGAATATATTATTTCATAAACATGGTAATTTTATAGAAATATACCAAGATAATCACAAATCTTGGTAAAGTCTGTCTTAATCAAACCAGAGCCCTGTTATCCAGCAGGTATTTTGCCAAAACCCACTTTTGGCTGGTAACATGCAGCTGAGAGTAACAGCTTTCATTTGAACAGGTTCATGCCCTTCACTGTTAAAAAGAGAATCACAGAATCACAGGGTTGGAAAAGACCTTTAAGATCACCAAGTCCAACCATTCTCATCCTATGCTAAACCATATCCCTAAGTACCTGATCTACCCATCTTTTAAACACATCCAGGGATGGTGACTCAACCCCCTCCCTGGGCAGCCTGTTCCAGGCCCTGACAACTCTTTCAGTGAAGAACTTTTTCCTAACATCTAATCTGACCCTGAATAAAAGGAGGTTAAAAAAGAAAAAATCAATTTAAGTACTAAAGCACAACAATAAGCAGATGCTCTTTTTGAACAAACATCACATGATTGCCTACGTCAGAAAGGGGGAGAAATATCTAAAAATGACTAATCACCTACTTTAAAAAGACAGTAGAATTGCTGAGTTGCAGAAGTAACTTTATAATCTGAACAGATGAAGGAATTGTGCTATTTCTTTTTCTATAAACTGACAGGATAAATGGATTAGTGTAAAGGAGACTGATGGCAAAGATGTTTATTTTTTTTAGGTAAAGAGAATTAAAGAACAAAGAAAATTTTTTTTAGGTAAAGAGAATTAAAGAACAAAGAAACGGGAAGTCACCATCTCAAGACTACTGCTGCTAAAAAATGTCTTTTAAGAAAAAAAAAGGGTAGGGGGAAGATTAAATTACCTGAAAGTCATCGTAAGGGAACAGTAGCATCTCACGTAAAGCATCATTCAGGATCTGTGTTTTCCTCTGAATGATGACATTTTCATAGTCTATTGGTTCTATGAGCTTTGGTTTTGCCTAGAGGAAAAAAAAAAAGAAAAGAAATTCAGGTACATTGAGGAAAAATTACAATTGCTGATTCATTTTAAGAAGTTCCTCTTTAAAAGTTTAGCAGAATGAGATTTAATCCACATCAAAAGCTTAATGTATTCAAAACACAGACTTTATATCACACTGTATCATGCGTATAAATACAACCAGTAGAGACAAGCATGTCTTCCTCAGAAGGAAGAAACAGAACCATTTCACAGAACACACTAAGTCAGAGCTTATCAGAATAATCATGTATGTGTTTTTACTGCAAAAAAGAATTGTAACAAAATTACAAGTCTCTTACATTAGTGGTTCCCTTTGCTTGATACTGCCCAGAAAGCTCTGATCTGGGTTTAGCAGGGGTTAAATTCAAAGCTAAGACTGAACTTCACTTTAGTTCAGTAGTAACCTGCACTAGGAGTAGAAGCTAACTGACATTCCTCCTCCTCTGTATTTTTTTCCCCCAAAATTCCCACAGGCCATTTGCTTCCTCCTAATTGCATGAGTGGCTTTTGTCAGTTACTGTGCACTGATGCAACATTTAAACCGTATCTTGCTCTCAAGGCATTACAGCTGGCTGTGCACAATCAGAGAAGAACCTTCAACCCTGCCAAGAGCATTCTGGTAAGTGGTCAGATGGCAAAGCAGGTTTAAGGAGAGCTCTGTCTGAGGCAGCACTGCCTGGGAGTGTGCAAACAAATGCAATGCTGGAGTTATGATCCAGCTTGCACTTTTTGTGACTAAAAATGTGTATCAGACATGAATTTACCTTTTTTTCTTTCTTTCACACAAGGGCCATTTACAAGAAACTTTTCAACTGATACCTTATTAAGATCAGTGGTACTAATTTCAAACTAAAAGTATATTAAACCTAAGAATAGCAGTAAGGCCAGCTTATACTATCATTATAGCTGATCAGACAGGATAAGACATATATATATATATATATGTATTTCTGTAACTTAAATTAATAACCTTTCAATATTCCAGCTATGGTACTTGGAAGAAATACTTTATGTCTGTCTAGCAGAGCTCAAAGGGCTACCACTGGCTGGTGACCAGTCAGGGTTCAATTCCAGGGCCAGTTCTTCTCAATATAATTATCAACAATCTGGATGCAAGGATTGAATGCACCATCAGCAAGTTTCCTGATGATACCAATCTGTGAGGTGCTCTTGCCTCACCTGAGGGACAGGAGGCCTGGTAGAAGGATCTAGATTGACTGGAACATTGGCAATCATCAATGGCATGACATTTAACAAGTCCAAGTGCCAGATTCTGCAGCTAGGACACAGTACTGCCAGGTGTGAGTACAGACTGGGAGAGGAGTGGCTGGAGAGCAGCTCTGCAGAAAGCGATCTGGGGGTGCTGGTTGGCAGCAGCTCAGCAGGAGTCAGCAGTGTGCCCTGGCAGCCAAGAGGGCAAACCACATCCTGGGGTGCGTCAAACATGGTGTAACCAGCAGGTCTAAAGAGGTGTTTGTCCTGCTGCACTGAGTGTTGGTGTGGCCTCACCTGGAGTAATGGGTGCCGTTCTGGGCACCACAGTTTAAGAAGGATGTGAACAAGCAAGGGAGGGCAACAGAGCTCATGATAGGGCTAGGAGGAATGTCTTCTGAGGAGCAGCTGAGGGCTTTGGAGAAAAGGAGGCTGAGGGGTGACCTTGTTCTCTGCAGCTTCCTGAGAAGGAGAAGTAGAGAAGGAGGTGCTGAGCTCTTCTCCCTGGCATTCACGGACAGAATGCATGGGAATGGGTATAAGTTGCGCAAGGGGAAGTTCAGACGGGACATTAGGAAGCATTTCTTTATGGAGAGAGTGGTCAAATTCTACAACAGTCTTCTTAGAGAGGTGGTCGATGCCCCAAGGCTGTCAGTGTTTAAAAGGCATTTGGAAGACACTCTTAATAGGCTTTAACTTGGTCAGCTCTCAATTGTTCAGGCAGTTGGACTAGATGATCACCATAGGTCCCTTCCAACTCGAAACAGTCTATTCTATATTCTGTTCCAATTACTAGTATATCAGTAATGCTCCTGAGAACACATACAGGTCTTTCCTTCATCTAAAAGTGAATCAAAAAATTGTTTTTCAAGGAATTAGGAAAACTTTAGTCTGAGAAGGTTCCCAAAGATTTCAGGCTTAGTTCACATGCTACTACCCAAAACCTACTCCAGATTCCCTCATATCTACCATACAATAGTTTTACTGCTAAGAAATACATAAGAACACAACAGACAAACAGCTGAAATGGGCAAAAAAGAAAAATCTGGAAAATAAATTTTAAAAAAAATTTAACAAAAATAGCTTTGTCAATAAAAATAATTATAATTTATAATCAAACTGCAAGGGTTTACTCAAAGTTCATAAACCATCTAAACAACATGATCACCACACGCCAATCCACGTGAGCTTGCCATCTTTCTCCTAGGAGGAGGAGGAGGAGAGCAGCTGTTCAAGTTTGCTTTGTATTGTACCCCAACACACTTCATGAGCTCAGCGCCTCAACCACGACTGTGGCTGTATCTTCGCCCCTCATTCACGTGTATTATCACAAAGCCAAGAACTAACACCGGAGTCTATAAGGCTTAAGCTTATGTTCACCCAAAATCTGCAGCTGAAGTGGTTGGGCCATTTGACCTAGCTAGGAAAAATCTAAGAGAAGCACGTAAACACAGCATAAGAAAACATCATATTTACTGTAATGTACTAATAACACAAAGTATTTTGGTTGCAAGAAAACCTTCTGTTTCGTCTACCTTTGAATATTCAGCCTGCTGCAATGAGTCCCAAACTACTGGAATGGTGTGCTGCAAGCTTCCTTAGTACTCAGAAGGCCAGAGACACTTTTTACACCCAACTATTTGACATACTTCCTAGACACATCCTCTACCAAATTACTCCCTCACAAAATTTCAGGTTAAACAGCCCTGCTGTGCCAGACTGTGATCGTCATAATAAACTCTGATTCCAAAGAAATTTCAGTAACTTCACCCACCCTCTCCAGCTCCTCACCAAGGCAATAACTGTCCAGCATAACTTTGCTTCCTTAAGCATATGAGATGGGGATAACAGGGCCTGAAGAGCCCCTCAAACTAGACTGCTCCTTAAAATGATGAACAAGACACCACTTACCATTCAGAAAGCAAGACAGTCTTTGCTCATCTTTCTCCCACTTTCAATGTAACAGGTCTACCTACCCAGGGAAGCAAGATGCCCACCTGTCAAACACTGACCTTGAGCCCTTGTGCTGTATACTCTCACATTAAAACAAAGTTTAGAGATTGCTACTGTACAACAATCAAATCAGTCCATTTGGTCAAGTTGGCCTTTAGCACCTGACCACTCCTGCTGAAGAATGTACCCTGAGAAGTGATGCGCGATGCGCTGCAGTGACAGGCTCATTTGAGTGTGGTGCAGGATGACTGACCTTTAGGAGAAGCAGAAATGAATACCCCAGATTAAACTAGGTCTAAGAAATGAGATGGGGAGATAGACTGTTGGTGTTGTGTATACAGTCTCTTCTGCTAGCTAAAGATCTGGCTTCACAATTGTCTTAAATTAGTTGACAGGAGGGCTGACACCAGAAGGATCCTCTCTCTCCCGGCACGTTCCTGAGCCTTCTCACACAAGTAGCAGCAACTCAACAACTGTATTTTGAGATGGGTTAAGAGTGACCTGCCTTTAGAGGGTTCCTCCCAACCAGTGAGCTTTCAGGCTGATTGGCTCTCTGAAATGCTGCTCAGGTGGCTGCATGGCCACTTGTGCCAATAGATGGGAGTTGATGGGACCCTTCCAGAAGCAGAAGAGATTGAGACCACCAATCAGCAGATGAAACAATGTCCTTATCAAAAGCTGTTGCAAAAGCTTTTTTGAATTCTGTTACTCAGCTTCAGTGCAGCTCACAATTTTTAAAATGTCCTTAAAAAAATAATTCAATTCCAGATGCATATTTTTATATACTTCAAATGCTATTTGGGAAGCCTTTTAAAGGAAAGAAGAAAAATATACATGGTCAATACAGCTATAAGGTTCACATATCAGGACACCTACTTCAGCTCAGTATATTCTACGAGTCTACTGCCTGAACTAGCAAGCAGGTAGATCTCAGCACCAATTCCACTTACTGGTAAGCAAGGGAAAGCTGTCACTTCAAATGGGGAATGGGTTTTTATGTGATGCTGCCCACAATCAGCATTTTCACCCTTTTCTCCCAGGTGCTGAAGAGCTACATCCATCCTCTTGTTAATTCTCTTGGGAAGGGAACAAGTGAAGGCTGGAAGAAAGCTAGCTCTAACTCCTCTCATTTTACCAGGAAAAACTGAGGCAAATGATTACTTTTAAAATCTGAGGTTTTAAATTATTTCTTCTTTAGTATAGCTAATTAAAAAAAAAAAAAAAAAGAAGATGCATATTCTGCAGCTTCAGAAAGCATCCAATTCATTGCAAATGCATGTCACTACCATACAGTCACAAAGCAGGTCAACCATAACCATAAAACTGATTTTAAAAGAATCTTTAAGAAGGAGCTTTCCTCACATTTTGCTTCCATGCCATAAACACCAGATTAAAAAAGAATCTTCCCTCATTAGAAACTTTTAAAGAATCTAAAGCTCTCTGGAGCTGAGGCCCTGAACATATACCTCTTCCCTGAGTCAGTGGAACACAGAGGTAGTTAGTGTTACCAGAAAACCATACCACATCCCTATCTAATCAGGGATCCCTAATTAAAGTACCTGATTTGTAGAAATATCAGTCCTGTAAAAATTCATGAAGAATTTGCTTCCCCAGGTTTCTCCAAGATGTTACTCATTTCTTAGCCATTTGTTAGGTTCAAGAGGAAGAGGATGTTTTATCAGTTTGAAGCAGATATGAAAAAAGAAAACAATAAACAGCAGACTGACACTGGCAGTTAGCCAAACCTACCACAAGGAAGCAGATTCTCTCTCAAGCTCTTCTTCAGCAAAAAAGAGTTTCCAGTCTATTATTTCATGCATTAGAAAAGATGCTGGGTAGGTATAGTATCATTGAATATGATTTATGGGCCAGCTGACACAGATAAAACTCAGCCCAGTTAAAACTGCAAAATCAAGTTAACAGGCACTAAAAGTCAGTCTTCCAAACAGAGCTTAACTTTTCCTATTAGTCTGTGATGAGCACCTTTTTTATTTCTGTAATCTAAGAAAATGCTAAGAGCACAGGGGCATCACGTAGTCCAGCAGTCCAGCAAGCCAGTGTCCCATCTGTAGGTAGATAAACCCTCCCACATTGGGTTTTACCAGTAAATTATAGGTATAGAAACTTAACAAAGTAAGAAGTATTTCAAAACAGTAGACCTGACACCCACATGGTTATCATTTTCATCTGCCAGAATACAGTTTATATATTTGGACAAGCAGTGCCAAAAGCCATCAGATAAAGGGAATTTTAAGTTAGGAGTTGTGCACATTACATATTACAAGAAAAAAAAAAATGTACCCTTTTTCCTGTATGTTTAAATTGAGATAAATGTTACCATCTTCTTGTCTTCACGTAGAACAAAGGACACTCAGGTTAAGCACACTTGGTTTTGTTTGCATCATGCTACAAAACATCATTTACCTTGTAAAAACATGTTTAGCACATACACCTGCAAATTAACAAGTGCCCATAAAGAGCAGAACAGAGCTACAAGCACTAGCAAGCAACATAACACATGAACTGATGAATGCATGGTGTCATGTATTTCTCAACACTGGCCCAAGGCAAGCCACTTTGGACAATGAGACTATTTAATGCTAAACATGGGTAACAGCTTCCCATGTCTTATTGCCCCATAACCTCAATAAACTCAAAAGAAATTAGCCAGGTTGTGGTTTCTTTAATCAACTTTAAAAACCATTCAAAAAATAAGTAACTTCAAGCTTGTTCTTAAATATTACTCACTATCCCCTTTCTTAGGTACGGTTAACTTCGTGGTGTAAATTCTGAGGCAGTGGGAGGGAACAGGCTGTTATAGGTTTATGTAAAAAACAACCACAATGCACATTTAAGTTTATTTCCTTAAAGCTATTTAAGCAACAATATGCTTTCATCAGCAAATGCAAACTTTTAAAGTCTTTAGGACTTGAAAGAGTGAAAAGCATTGAGTCACCTGTTCTCATGCTAACATAAACTGAGCAGAAGTCATTACCAGGGCTACAGACACAGAATAAGCCATATAAAGAGCAGACGGGCTTCTTTTGCACAGTGTTTCTTTAAAAAACAATTTTTAGTTTTGGGTTTTTTTAAAGTTTAACCTGAAAGCCTGAAAGCTCTTGTTCTATTGTTCACCCAAGTCTTCAGGGGGCTGCAACTGAAGAGTGGGGTTTTCCAAATCTTAGTGAATGCGGTCTAAGGTCCATTTAAACACAAGAACACTTTCCAGAGCTCAAGCAATTTGATAAGACCTTCTGTACTGTAAATATATATACATTGGGTTGTGAATGGGGGGTGCAGTTCCAGTTGGTTTAATTTCTAGCCTCCTCCATGAATTGCTTTGCCCTCAGATGCAGAGACCTGTGCCCTGTGCAGTTCTCTGATCAACATGGAAGCTTCCAGCACTACAACCAGACTTGAGCAACGCTCTGCTGGACAGAGGAGCTCAGGTACCTTGCATTTTATACTGCCAGTCTGTTACCAAGCAGAAAGATGGCCTCCAGAAGTCCCAGCTTCCCAGAAACATAATCAGTGTCTGCTTCTGACTGCAATAATGCAACTGGACAGCACGTGTACTAATTTGGTAACTTCTCCAACAGCTAGGACAACAGCAGTCAGGTTTTGAGGCACCACCCGGAAAATCTAAACGCTTTTTCCACGGGCTTTTTGTGTTTGTTAACCTCAAAAGCAAAGTTATGACACCATTTAATTCAAATTGCAGGAAAACAAGAGAGGATATGTACTAACATACTGGCACTGAAAACAGCAGATGACTCCTTTTGTGAGCTTATCCACCTATCTAGGAAAACTTAAATCAGACACAGCACTTAAATAACATTGTTTTAAATTCACGTGGGATGCTTACAGATAAACACTCAGTTGTCTCAGTACTCCAGCAGGCTCTGTTAACTACTTTTAAAATAATTAAATTGATATACCAAAAAATTTTGCTGCTTCCACAACGTCCCGACAGCTGATTCTGCCTTATCTTTATAGAGATTGCTCAAAAAAACTTGAATGCTAGGTAAATCACCTGCAAAAGGAATAATATATCCCCACTTCAACGTTTTAGGCACCAGCCAGTGAGAAGCATTACTGGATTAAGCCAGAAGCCTCCTGTTCCCAAACGCTTTCAGAGATTGCTATCTAATATAGAATCACAGAATCACAGAATCATAGGGGTTGGAAGGGACCTCAAGAGATCATGGGGTCCAACTCCCCTGCCAAAGCAGCTCTCTAGGACATACCACTCAGATAGGCGTCCAGACGAGACTTGAATATCTCCAGAGAAGGAGACTCCACCACCCCCCTGGGCAGCCTGTGCCAGGGCTCTGGCACCCTCACTGGGAAAAAGTTCCTCCGCATGTTGGTGCGGAACTTCCTGGGCTCCAGCTTACAGCCATTGCCCCTTGTCCTGTCCCCACAGACCACAGAAAAGGGGCTGCCCAATTCCCCCTGCAACCCCATACTTAAGATATTTATAAACATTAATTAGGTCCCCCCTAAGTCTTCTTTTTTCCAGACTGAACAGATCCAGCTCACTCAGCCTTTCCTCACAGGGGAGATGTTCCAGGCCCCTAATCAACTTTGTCGCCCTTCTCTGGACTCTCTCCAGAAGGTCCCTGTCTTTTTTATACCAGGGAGCCCAGAACTGGACACAATACTCCAGGTGGGGCCTGACCAGGGCAGAGCAGAGGGGGAGGATCACCTCCTTCGACCTGCTGGCCACACTCTTCCTGATGCACCCCAGGATCCCATTGGCTCTCTTAGCCACCAGGGCACACTGCTGGCTCATGGCCAACCTGTCATCAACCAGGACCCCCAGGTCCTTCTCCACAGAGCTCTTTTCCAACAGGTCAACCCCCAGCCTGTACTGATACAGTCGGTTATTCCTCCCCAGGTGCAAGACTCTACACTTGCACTTGTTGAATTTCATTAGATTTCTCCCAGCCCAGCTCTCCAGCCTGTCCAGGTCTCTCTGGATGGCAGCGCATTTCTAAGGTTTCTGATCCAGACAACAGTAAGTTCTTCTGTTCAAATCTGTTACACCAACTAGCAACACTGGTCTTACTTCCTACCTTACTGCACCAGTGGGAAAATAGCCACTTTCACTGTGGCTGTAAAAATCTACTGCAACATCACCACCCAATGAAATAAAAACGGACTGAAATGTTGGTGTGAGAGGAAGCACAGCGCCCTACTTTTTGCTTTGTGCCTAGCAATCCACTTAGTGCAGCGTGTTCTTGCACCTTTTCATCTAGTTTTCCTCAAAAAACTAGACAAAAACAGAAACAAAAAGGGATATTATACCATCTATAATTATATGCCACAGGTATGCTTGTCTATTTATGTAACAGATTAAGGCCAAAATAGCAACTGAAATGACAGTGAAGACTTTTTTGTGTGACCTATTGTTACCTAAATGTTCTTCCCTTGAAATATTGACATTTGTTTTGAATGCACCCACTTCACCTGAAAACAAAAAAGAGGCAAACACTAGAGGTCTATTAAATATTAAATTAAGTAGTACCTGAAAGATTATAGGGCTGTACTTCATCAATGCTTATAAGTAAACACAGTAATGTTTTATGCTTTTTAAGTAAGTACATATGCTCGCTGATCAACTGCACGCTCCAAGTATCTGCAGAAACACTAATATCCTCTCTGGGTATTCATGGGGGAATAAAAACAGTTCTAAATAAAGTTAAACATTCCAAAGGCAGGAAAGCACACACAAGATTAGCTCATATTGTACTGATGAAAATCTGGACCAGAAATCAGAACACACCCATACAAAAAACCCCATGTTCTACTAACAACTGCTCTGAGTAGAATGAAACTAAAGCAAAGAGTGTAAAGGAAAAGAAAATTTAATTTCACTAACACACATGTAAGCTTCCAGTTACATAACAATTCACATGAAGTTACAGTTGTGTATTACTACATACAGATATCCAAAATGTTTTGGCTCAATTCTTAAATGCATAGTGTGGAGCCCAAATAAAGGGGGACTGTAATTTGAGGATCACGGCTCCCACTAGACTAAACCACAATCAGCCAAAAAAGAGACTTCAGCAAATAGGTATTATTATATTATTTATATATTATATTATTTACTTATTACTAAGTAAAACCGGAATTTTAGTAAGAACTATCAAAGTACTTCTTTCTACTGATATATAAATTATAAGTTTAATAATCCTCCCCTGTTACTTGAAAAGGTTTATTGTCCTAGCTGGAGAGAGTTGGTGGATTCATTACAGCTTGCTTATTACATTCTCTTGCTGTACTATTAAGATTCCAACAAAACTAAGTGTGTAGTGATATTTAAAAAAAATACTCTTACTTGATTATCTCTCCCTCACAGTATTATTCCCTTTTTCCTTACTAGGAGCTACTTTAAACTCCTAAATAATGTGCACTGAAGGCATTCCAAAATAGATCCTTAACAGAAGCACACCTGAATTACTCCCACAGTTCTTACAACTTTTAAGTAAAATTTAACCCTTACACAATCTTTAAAGTGTTCAAATATATTTTAATTGAAATATGTGCCAGACAGTTAAAGGGGGGGGAAAAAGGAAGAAAAAGGGATGCCAGAATGTAGTTTAAAGTGTAAGTAGCTTTCACACTAGGTTCAAAGGGCTGTACAACTATGCTAGGCAACACAGACACTGGAAAGCAGCTAGTAGGAAAACCAAATTCACACACAGAGAACCAAAAACCAGTAAAAATTAATTACAAAGGCAGACAACACACAAATAATGAAACCCAAATCTCAAACACCCTTTCTTCGCAAGCAGGAATGCTGGGGTTTAGTAGCATCAGATTAAGCATTTTTTCCCTAGCAGACAAAACTGAAATCATTAAAGGGAACAGATAGTTTGTTTAAACAGTTCTTACCAGTACTATCACAGGACTCTCCACTTCTACTTCACAAGGACCTGCATCCTTACGCTGGTGTGGAGACTCAATAACAAGCTCTTTCTTAGGGTTTCTGTTTGTTCTTGCCTGCATTCTTTGATGGCAAACGCAAACAGCAGTAAAACCGTATGCTTTTTGGCACCAAAGTAATCAGTGTGCCACTGACCCAGAGAAAACAGTAGCTTTTTTCATGCCACAAGCAGCAGAAAGTACAAACTAACTTCTCAGCTGCAGTTTGCTAAATGTGTCACGGTGGGAATGCCTGACAGACAGAGGAAGGCCAGCCCCTAAGCATGTTGTATTCCTCTGGAAACAAAAAAAAAAAAGAAAGAAAGAAAAAAGGTGGATCCTTTTTAATGCCTTAAGGTTACCAGTCAAACACAAAAGAGAATGGGCATCTCTAAAATGACTATGTAAAATAAACCAAGTCTTTTACAGCACTTATAAAATCAAGGCTTCAATATTTTAAAATACTTTTATTGTAAGAATTAGCCAGTTACTGACTACTCAGCCTCTTTAGATGTATAAAACTGTTTGAGGGGGGTTTTTACATTAATATCACTTAGTCAGGTACTATCAACAGCAAGCCACTAGCCAAGGTACATTCTCCAGGACCATGGTCCAAATATACGTTATTCTTTCCTAGGGTCAGGGTAGGGTGCTTCTTCTAATCTTAGTGCTGAATCCATGTTAAAAACTATGTTAACATCAAACTGTCTTCACCCTAAAAGTCTTATATACTTTACAAAAATACTATCTCAAACATAAAAAGCCTTCAACATTTAAGCACTTAACTCTAAAATTAAACTACCAGACTCCTTCAGCCTCTTTCCTCTCTAGTGCCAGCTACCTCACTTGCCTTACACCTTCTTAGTCCCTCTGAGCTCCTTCCTCCCTCCTTAAAAAGCATTGCAGACACCCATCGCTGATCACCCTTCAAAAGAACACTGAGAAGAATCACAGAGTTGTAGGGTTTGGAAGGGACCTCCAGAGATCATGGGGTCCAACCCCCCTGCCAAAGCAGCTCCCCAGCTCATACTGCACAGACAGGCGTCCAGATGGGTCTTGAGTATCTCCAGGGAAGGAGAACACGCAACAAAATCTTAACACAACTTGAGTGAAGTCACCTGAGAGAACCACAGCTCTCCAGCCCCAAAGACCAGCCAGGCATCACGCCCTGCCTTTGGCTTCCATGGATTTCCTTTCTGCTGATAGTACAAAACACAGGGCCTGGGCACGCAGGGTGGGGAGCTGTGACCCCCTGTGCTGTGAACAGCTTTCAGAAGCACCACGTGGCCTCGTGACTCGGGACTTCACAGCGCTTGGTGGTTAGTACCTTCGACATCAACTCGCAATCCAACCTCTTGTCCTACCGTAGCACTACTTACAGGCACTGCTCAGCACACACACACACACACACACACACACTTGCAAAACAAAAGGCAGCTATTTTTATGGGGAGCATTTTTGTACAACTCTTTAGTAGAGCACAGAGCAATTCTGTATGCAACCTCACTGAGATTTTTGGTAATTTTAGAAGGTTTGACTAACCCAGCTCCCCCATACAGTACTTTTAGGATGTGACTGTATGCCAAACTCCTACTGAAAAAAGTGAACTGTGATGAGCAGTTTTCTCCAGGTTTTGAGAGGAGTATTTTGGGTTTCCCTTCGTCTCTTTTTAACACTGATGAGCTGCAACTTTTAAGTGCACAAACCCTAGTGGCTGTACTTACCAAGAAAAATACATCTGAGAGAAAGTTCAACTCCCTAGAGAAGCACATCCCTATTTTAGCCTCCCTGTCCACTAGAGCAAGCAGACAGCTGGGGAAACGAAGCCACCACCTTCATTCAGTTCTCAACTCTGCTCCACTTCCTTGGACAGTTAATTATATCGCTTCAATATAGCTGACATACTAAATTTAACTTGACACGAATTTTTATCTATTCTCTAATACAAGAGAAAGTCACCTTAATCTGTAGAAAGCAGATCGAGTTATGGAGAAGCTCAAACATGCTCTTTTATTGCTAGTATTTTTAAGGCAGCACAACTTCAGACACAGATTTCTTACTCATATTCCTTACCTAACAAAATGTTAACTATCCCTCTCTCTTCCCTTTCTCTCTGCTCTCACATCTGCTTAAGAGACTCTTATTTCAACTTATTGCCATCCTGAAACTGATTCTGACCAAGAGTTTGCCCATCCCATCCACAATGTAAGCACATTTCTAATGAGTGGATTAAATAATAAAATGAAGTTTGTGTTGGTTTTGGCTGGGATAGAGTTAGTTTTCTTTGCAGTGGCTGGTATGGGGCTGTGTTTTGGATTGGTGCTGGAAACAGTGCTGACAACACAGGGACGTTTTCATTACTGCTGAGCAGTGCTTGCACGGAGCCAAGGCCTTTGCTGCTTCTCACCCCACACCATCAATGAGTGGGAAGGGGGATACAAGGAGTTGGGAGGGGACACAGATGGGACAGCTGACCCCAACTGCCCAAAGGGATACCCCATACCATATGACTTCATGCTCAGCTCATAAGAGGCTGGGGAAAGGAGGGGGGGGAATGAACATTTGGAGCGATGGCGTTTGACTTCCAAAAGTCACAGTTAGGTGTGATGGAGCCCTGCTTTCCTGGGGCTGGCTGAACACCTGCCTGCCTGTGGGAAGTGGGGAAAGAATGCCTTGTCTTGCTTTCCTCATATGTACAGCTTTTGCTTTACCTATTAAACTGTATCTCAACCCACATTTTTTACTTCTGCTATCCCAATTCTCTCCCCCATCCCGTTGGGGAGGAGTAAGCAAGCAGCTGCATGGGGCATAGATGCTGCCTGGGGTTAGACCACAACAACCTATTAGTCAAGGTAATAATACTTTACTGTGCTTCGGTCTTGTTCTCTAGGAAAAACAATAAAGAGCTCAATGCATTAACATTTTAAGCAATCTAATGTAGACACTGAACTCCAGAAAACACCACTCTATAAAGCTTCTTTAAGAGTTAAGAAGGAAACTAGCAGTTTACTCAAATTTACAAAACCAGATCTTCCTGTGCAAATCAAGGTAGACAATAGTTCAAGAACATTTAGTTACACTTTTATTTTGCACCAGCCCCTTTTGTATTCAGAAAACGGAAGTACAGAACAGCTTAGACTAAATTATACCATTACTTAAGGATGCAGCTGCCAAACAGGAATTTGTTTCATTGAGATGAGCTGCAATCATACTTAACTGCAACCAGAAATGCACAACCTTATTATGTACAAAGCACTTGCAAAGACTCACACTAATAAAGACTTAAAAATATTACACACTTTAAATAGTATTTTTTTATGGTTATTTTGGCAAAGGATTCTACTTATAACTACAACATTGTTTTATCCTGGTCAGGTACTTCTCTTGAATGCATTCAGATTACTTTAATTCAGCATACACGTGACTTCCCCCATCATTCTCCCTATTTTTCTCAAAACTTGAAGGACAAAAAGAAAGTCAACAATTCAGCACTTTTATAACATCAGTTGAAAAATACAGAAGGTGGGGAGTTTTTACCCTCCTGAATAGTTAATATAATTTCTAGCTTTCATTTCATTAACACATGTGTACCATTAGAGGAGGTTCTTTTATTTAACAACAACAATAGCGTGAAGCAGTACCTCCGGAGCTATATCCTGCATGAAATGGACCTTAATTGCTAAATTGATGTACATTTCCTACATTTATTTTCTGCTGAGGACTTAGTGATTATCTCAATAATCTAATTCATTAAAAAAAAAAAACTTAGAAGGGGGGGAAAACAAAAAAGGAGAGACACTCAGGCACTATACAGTCTAAAGGTGTAAGTTCCTTTAATAAAGAGATGTATTAAAAATTTTATCAATAACACATTAGGATTCAAAAAGTGAAAGATTAATAACAGGACTCTGACATGGTAAAAATTAAGCAACTTGTTACATGACCTGTAGTTTAAAACTATTTCACTTGTATCAGGCAGTTTACCTGAATAAAGATCGACAGACAATGTGGGAAAACAATGCATATACAAAAAGAATGTCACTGTACAAGAGTTATTTGTCTGCACTTCCAACATGTCTCCCAAAATTGCAGGAAATTACTGGCTACACAGAGACTTGCTACAGGCTTGGGGCAGGGTGGCTGGAGAGCTGCCTGGCAATGAAGGACCCGGGGGTGTTGACTGACAGCCAGATGAACACAAGCCCGCAGTGTGCTCAGGTGGCCAGGAAGGCCAGTGGCATCCTGGCTTGTGTCAGGAATAGTGTGGTGAGTAGGACTAGGGAAGTGATCATCCTCCTGTACTCAGCCCTGGTGAGACCACACCATGAGTACTGCACTCAGTTTTGGGCCCCTCACTACAGAAAAGACACTGAGGTGCTGGAGTGTGCCCAGAGAAGGGCAGTGAGGGTGATGAAGGGTCTGGAGAATAAATGTTATGAGAAGTGGCTGAGGGAACTGGGGCTGTTTCATCTGGAGAAGAGGAGGCTGAGGGGAGATCTAATTGCTCTCTACAACTACCTGAAAAGGAGGTTGTGGAGGGGTGGCAGCTGACCATTTCTCCCTAGTGAGAAGTGACAGGACAAGAGGAAATGACAGCAAGTTACACAGGTTTAGATTGGATGCTATGAAAAACTTCCTCCCAGAGGGAGGGTTGTCAGGCATTGGAACTGCTACCCAGGGAGTGGTGGAGTCTCCATCCCTGGAAGCGTTCAAAAGATGGTTAGATGTGGTGCTGAGAGATTTGGGTTAGTAGTGGATGGCAGGTTAGGGTGATGGTTGGACTTGATGATCTAAAGGTTCCCTTCCAACCAAGACAATTCTATGATTTATGTGAAATATAATGCAGATGATTATGGAAACAAGCATTTCATTTTTCTCTAAACACAGTGGCTTAAAGGACTTCCCATGGTACTTTTAGCAGTATATTTATATTACTTCCAATAGCCAAATAGTTGGCTCTCTTCTTGCATCATATACCCTTAAGGCATTACCTAGGTAATTACAAAATTACATAGGTAAAAAAGTTCTCAGTCAGTATTCCCAGCATACCTCAGTGATTCATCCAGCAAATTTGCTGCCTAGAAGACAAGTTTCCCACATCCACCCTCTTACCCCTTCAAATCACTTTTCACCCCAAGAGCTTGCTTTCCTAATTCACGTATCAAGAGCAGTAACAGAGGAACAGGCAGCATGTGACAACTTCCTCTAACCTTTAATGAAAGAAGGGATGACTACCCACCCTTGCTGTAGGAGCAGGCTAAAACCTGTTAAGTTTAATGGCACTTCTTTTGCTCCAACTCCCATTTATGCATCAAGATCACCAGCTCTGTTGAGTGATCGGTATCAGCATTGACTAAATCTACCAGCTATAATTAGAGTTACCAAACTTGTCTCTGTTGGCTGTTCTAGGGAAAGAACTGTTGCTTAACCTGGGGCAACTGTGTGGCAGAGGGAAGGAAGGCACAATCATGCTGTAGGTTTGCACATCCTGTATCACAGGATCACAGAAGGGTCAGGGTTGGAAGGGACCTCTGGAGACCACCTGGTCCAGCCCCCCTGGCCAGAGCAGGATGACCTCGAGCAGGCTGCACAGGACAGCATCCAAACAGGTTTTGAAGATAGAGACACCACAGCCTCTCTGGGCAGCCTGTCCCAGCCCTCTGCCACCCCCACAGTAAAGAAGTTGCTCCTCATGTTTAGGTGGAACTTCCTAGATTCAAGTTTGTGCCCATTGCTTCTTGTCCTGTCACTGGGCACCACGGAAAAACTCATCAAAAAGCATGCAAAACCAGAAGGATTTGACAACATAATTTACTAAACCCTGACATCTGTTCTGTTCTCTACTCCTTTGTAGCTCTAAATTCCCCAACAAGTTACAGAATCTCTTAAGAAATACCTTTCAAAAACAAGAAGGATGATGACTGGATGGGTTTTGATGCTTTGTTTTACTCAGATTTAGGTTGGTAGGGGTCTTTTGTTAGTTGGGTTTTTTTTTTTGTTTGGGCTGAGTTTTTCAGGCAGCAATCCACACGAAAACATGAATGCACTATAGCAGAATGACAAGCATCATTGAAAGGCCAGTATTTCTTACTCTCATCTGCTAGAGATTCTAGCACTGCCCTCCCACACCTGGCAGCCTGCCTTGCAGATGTATTAAAGGCATAACTTCCCACACAATTGTGAAGACTCAGTGCTGCAGCTATCCGTGTCTTAATGCTGCCAAGTTTCCTAAGTGACCAACAGATAGAGAAAGGAAAGAGAGAAAAAGAGAAAAGGGAGAAGAGAAGCATAAGACACAGATATGAATGTTCTGCATATTAGGTAAATTTTTATGTTGTGAACACTGTAACTAAAATACTCCCATTTCACTGACTTTCCTGGGCAAGAATTAAGCCCATTCTGGAATAGGTAAAACCGCAAACCCTCTTTGGAAGGGCATTCTCTTTATATAAAAAAATGAATCATACAAATCTCAAATTTCGTATTACAGTTAAAATTACTCCCAAATCATTATTTTTAGGGAGAGAGTAAAGTAGCTTGGATAGGACAAAGATGATGAGGTACCACATAGAAGAGGTCTCTATCATAAGTAGGTTGCACTGATGAAAAAAAGACACCAAAGTACAGGTCTCTATTACTACTTAAGAATCTGGAATGCAATACTGATCTGCCTGTTTTATTGGCAACAAATTTAAATGATTCTTCCAGCCAGTGCCTCTATTAGGTCCATAATGGGTTTGTACAATACATTTTTTTAAATATTTCTATTTTATAGAATAACATTTGGCTAAAGTTGCTAACACAAAGATGGCATATCTCATCAACATCCCTCAGCTAGGCTTTAATGTCCATCAGAGGAGATACAATACCTTAGTCTGGACACTCTTATCCTATGACAAATACATGCCAAAAAAAAATTAAACTACAGTGGAGCTGAGCAAAATATAGATTAATTTAAATCTTGTCCATGTCACACTTTTGCATACTGTTACATATGAAGTATCAATTTAAGGTCCACTTGCTTGACTCACTGCTGACTGATTAATTCAATTCTATTTTAGTAGGTATCTTTCTGTTTTCAGGGAAAAACCTGGCTTCCTTCTGGACCCAGTGGGGGATGGAAATTAGAAGATAAAAAAAGAAAGTACAATTTAGCCAGGATAGGAGAATTCAAAATTAGGACTACACTTCTGCTAAAGGATTTAACTATTGTTCTGAAATAGACAGCTCCCTATAGACAGGACATGTGCAAGCAGACTGACTGCAAGAACAGGATCGGGCAAAAGATGGGGTTTTTCCTTCCTGGACAGTACCTTACAATTATCAGAAATGATTAGAACTGCACAGACACCAAAGTAAACACAAAAAGCGAATCAAAGTCTCAACTTTGAAGATCTCTCAAGCTGAAGCAGTTATGTGTCATAGAATCATAGAATGGCATGGGTTGGAAGGGACCCCAAGGATCATAGAGCTCCAAGCCCCCTGCCACAGGCAGGGCCACCAACCTCAGGCCTGGATCTACACAAGGTTGCCCAGGGCCCCATCCAACTTGGCCTTGAACACCTCCAGGGACGGGGCATCAACCACCTCTCTGGTGTCAATCAAGTTTGAGGTAGGGGGTCTTATTTTTTGGAGGAGCAAATTCCTCCTTGAGAAAAGACTGTTAATTCACCTCTGCCCTTGGGCTATTGTTAGAGTGCACTTTGGCTTGCCTCTGAACTGAAATACAAACCTGTCTTGAAACTCACACTGTAGAGTTCCACCAAACAAAGACACTGCAAGAGTTAGCCACTGGCTCACAGTTTTACTTTAAATGCATTTAATTCAATGACCAAATAGAATACCTGCACCTGTATATGATTCAAATGAGCATTTCAGGCTGGTCTGAAAGCAGGTAGAAGGAACTGGCCAGCCCCTCTTCAGTGGTCTGTGGGGACAGGACTAGGGGCAATGGCCTCAAGTTGGAGCACAGGAAGTTCTGCACCAACATGCAGAGGAACTTTTTCCCAGTGAGGGTGCCAGAGCCCTGGCACAGGCTGCCCAGGGAGGTGGTGGAGTCTCCTTCCCTGGAGATATTCAAGTCTCGTCTGGACGCCTATCTATGTAATATGAGATAGGGAGCTGCTTTGGCAGGGGTGTTGGACCCGAAGATCTCTTGAGGTCCCTTCCAACCCCTACGATTCTGTGATTCTGTGAATTATTAATCAGAAAGGAAGACCAGAGAAGTCAACTCCTTTCTGTGTGTTCAACTAAGTGTAGACTGGTCTTCAAAGCAGCACCCACACAGCTCCTCCACCCTAGAAGTCTTCTTACCATTCCTCAAGACCATATAAGGCTTTAACATTACTTGTTTAGCAGTCTAGTTTGTGGGAGTTTTTTCTAATGCCAGATATCTTACTTGCTTTCAAAGCAGGCTATCCAGCCCCTTCAACATACCCTGCAGCTACACTCAAAGGGGATGCATTTTATACCTGGGTGCAACCAAATGCCATATTTTTGGGGTCAGATATCTTTCTGTGTTAGTCCAACCTCTATTGTCACAGATGAACAATAGCTTATGCGCACTGGCTTGACCAACTGTCCTCAGATTTCATCCTCAGCCTTAAATAATTTTTCCTGAAGATACAATGTTTAATCTTATCTCTGCAGGCCAGTCCACTGAGCGTCTGCCAACGTACTGACGATCCTCTCACCTGTATGAAGTAGAGTTGTTGCAAGAACTACGTGAACTAAGTGCTTGGTGAACTCGTGCTGCAAGATACCCAAGATGGTCCCTCGTGCAGCCTTCCCAAAGGAGTCTAATGAAAGGTCAGAACAAATAAACACCTATGGTAAACATCAGGAGATTTAGCCAAAGCTATAAGCCAGCGCATAAGCCACCAGGTTTTATTAGAGATAAAAGTAGTAATCTGATTCAAGTGACCCATGAAAACAATGCAGCAGTTACCTGCTGTACTCGTAATTGTCTATTTATTCCTTATTAAGAGCCATAATGAGGTCTAATGCTCCAGTTGCTGGTGAATAAGAGACATTTATAACACAATTACAAGCTGAAGCAAGTTATGAGTATGAAGTAACTGGCTAAGCCATACAAGTTGTCTACACACCATTAGAAAATTGCTGCATAAGCTGTTTAAGCACATCAAAAAAACCCATTTGCACTCAGCAGAATTACTTCCTTAGAACTCTCTATATTTCTACAAAACTACTTTAAATAAACAAGTTAATATCAACTTGTTCATTCAGACATCAAGAATAAGTCTTAATATAAAGCCTTTTAATAAATGAACACTTTAAGGTTTATTTTAACACACTGCATGTTTAACCAAGAAAAGTCTTTTTTAAAAAAAAAAAAAATCCCACACATATCATTTCATATTATTCTGAAATCAAAATATTTGCAACTTGAATGTCTACTGTGGAGTTATTCCCAAAATGACATAGCTCACTGCTGTCATTCATCTTCCCATATGCACAGACTTTGGTATATCTTAAAGATGTCAGTTTATTAATAAACCCAGTGACTCATGAGCGGCACAGAAAAAGCACTCACACAAAAACTCAGGGACATCCGATGCTGACGTTGCTGTCAAGTGAGCAGGTCACACAGACTGAGAAACTGAAGTTGCTAAAACACAAGGTTAATGGTTCTGTTTTCCAGCAGGTACCTAAATCTGCCCTATTAAGATCTGGACATACGTTATTTCAAAATGGCCTGCATT
Source organism: Laterallus jamaicensis coturniculus (assembly GCA_022605575.1). Lineage (NCBI taxonomy): Eukaryota > Metazoa > Chordata > Aves > Gruiformes > Rallidae > Laterallus > Laterallus jamaicensis. The sequence goes on along the minus strand of JAKCOX010000019.1, from coordinate 301,881 downwards.
TCTTCTCAGAAGTTGTGTAAGCATTAATTAAGTAACAGTTATTCAAATTAAGGATCTTTTCCACAGACTTAATACATTAAAACACTGCTTAAAAGTTTTAGGCCGCATCTTGTACACACCACAGCTACTAAACCACCTTAAGTAGGGTTCACCACACTGTAAGGACCTAAAGCTTACCAAGAGAAACGGCAGCGCTGAGTAGGCCATTAGAAGCAAACTGAGCAAAAAACATTTCAAGCATGGAAAAAAACCAAACCAAGTTGCTATCTGCAATTTTCAAATATAAAAAAAAAAGAAAATCATTAATTCCTTTCAGCCAAGTTCGTGTCACGTTGGAATTTTTCTAGCTCCTCCATCGGCCTTAACATCACGCTCACCTAGCCTCTCCCATCAGTGAATGCTGCTTCAAGGGCCTTATTAGCAAACCCAAACTTCTAAAATGCTGTTAGCTTTATTGTCAACACATCATTCTTCCTTCTTAATTTTCCTTTTTTTTTTTTTTTTTCCCACCATTTGCAACAGCTGTTTAGGACCTAAACCACACAGTAACACTTCGCTCTTAGATAGTCACTGGTTATACAGTGGTTACCAAAACACACCCCACCCCACCCCCCAAAAAAAAAAAACCCCAGGAATTTAAATATAAAAATAAAGGCCATGAAAAATCCCTCTTAAATCTCAGATACTGCAGAAATAACATGCAATATCATGCTGAGAACCTATTTTTAAAAAGTAATAGGAAAAACAACATAAAGTGACATAGATGAAACGCACAAGCTGATGCTTTGAAACTATATCCTTCAACTTGCTCCAAAATCAAGTAAATTCGAATATTTTCTGAGTAATTGAAGAAAATAAATATGCCCAAGGTGGATGTGTGGGGAAAATATATTTCCATTAATTTTGATGCAACTTCTAATAGCATCTCAAGCTAAATTTGTAAAATTTTACTAAAATATTTATTTTTATCCATGTGAACCTCAAGACCCTAGGAGATCCTGTGTTCTAGCAAGACAGTAAATGTGACAGGCTAGAAATGATCCCAAAGATAAGCTGTAGCATTTTCATTGCAAGTTTGAATGTCAACAGATGGACAGAAATAAACTGTACTCCTGAGAAGACACTGTTACACAGGCCCCATTTTATCTTACATTCCAAGTGATCAAAAGAACAGATACACTTAAGATAAAACTTTTGATGAGATCTGATTAAACTTTAGACAGAACCTCCAGACCTCAGGATTACAGGATAAGAAAAATGTATGCTAAATCAACTAGGTTACTTCCTTGCTTCTTCACAGAACAGATTTTTCCTTCAAGTACTGCTTCCTGAGAGCTTTCTGTTCACAGGAAATTTTCACAGATTTACAACACCAATTTTGCAAGAGAATGGATGTATTCTTAAATTGAAGGACTCCCTGATATTCACCGGTGTCTTGACAACAGCAGGTACAGCCAAAAAAAACCCAGCCAAAGGCAGAGGTGAGAAGTTGCAGATCAGAAATGTGTTACAGCACAAACACATGGGTGAGTCACACACCCACGGCTGCATCTGTTGCAACAGCCACCAAAGAAAACACAGGGAAACGACACAATGCCGCTCTCTTTTGGCCTTGGCCATACAGCTACTCCTCAGAGAAGAGCATTCCTGGAGTCTTCACCTCCCTGCATGGCCTCTCAGAGAGAAGGTGATTAGGCCCTAAACCATACAGTAACACTTCACTCTTAGACAGTCACTGGTTATACAATGGTTACCTCTTCTGAAAGCCACCCTTTCAGAGGAGGAGGAGCTGGCCAAATTAGCTTTTATAGCAGAGAGTACAAAAATTACATCATTTAAGAGTTCTATGTGTATACTTAGACGAGTTCCATAAAATCACATGTAACACTTGCCAGGACAGCAGTACCTTTCCCCCTCTTCCCCACTCCTCACTGAATCCTGCTTTCCACACGGCAGGGCTAAGTCAGTAGTAACTGATCCCCAGCCTCTGGCAATGCCTCAGGAAGCAACAGCCAGTGTCAGTTCCACGTGTGACCTTTTAATAAAGTCCATGTCGTCCCCGTCCCACTTCCTCTCCCCTCCCCTTTTTTTTTCCTTGGTAAAATTCTGGCTTTTGTCTTTAGGCACTCATAACAATGTGCAGATGTCATTCTGACTCCCCAATTCCACACACTCTTCCATATTAACCTTCCGAGTGTTTATCCCAGAAAGAAACTTACCTTGGTCCACTACATCTAGTTAAACCAAGATGACAAAGCCATATAGGAAAATAAAAAGTAAATAATAAACACACACACATACACACACACACATATAATTATTTAAAAGCAGCTGCATTTTTTTGAGTTTTAAAAAACCCCGAACCTAAGTGACAGATGTGGAACTTTGGTTGTAAACAGAAGACTAAGAGTATTTTCTGCATAATCCTGCCAGTTTGCAAACCAATCTGTACATCAAAGAAAAATTCTTACTAGAACAATACCACAAGAAACAAAGGAGGGGGGAAAAATATACCTACAAAAAGTTTTCACTGCAAACTCCAAGTTACTTTAAAAAAAAAGGAAGAGAATTAATTAAAGTATTTCTTCTCTCACTTATCTAACCACAAGGAGAATTTAGGGTCAGTAAAGGTGTTAGGTCTTAAAACCAGTGCAGTACAAAAGTTACTGAAAGTTTTCATTGTTCAGAGGGCTTAGAAATGTTTAATAGCAATCTGTAGGAGACTAACCTAAAAATGGCTAACAGTGTAAAAAGGCTCCTAATACCTAGAGGAAGCCATTTTATTTTTAAAAACAAACCCTATTAAGAGTTTATAAAATGCAATACTATCACAAAGGGTAATATACAGTAAGTTAAGACACTTATTTTGAAGATTGTTAAAACAATTCTGTATTCTTTCATGAAAGCTTATATATGTGCATCCATGTATATAAATATACATCATATACATGTGTGTGGGCATGCATGTACACAGGGAGGCATGTATAAATACACATATATACACATACGGATACATGCATGCATACACGACCCCCTTTTTTCCCCCCTGTATTTGAGTTCAGAGAGAAAGGATCTGAACAGCATAAAGACAACAAAGCTCTGGGAAATTTCTAAAGGCTTCCTGTAACTGCAATTGCACAGCGTGGGTATGGCAGCAGGCACTACAGGCTTGTCAAAATCCGTCCAGTTATTTCAGCGTACCACACCCCTCTCATTCCAACTACCTCGCCAGTGACAAAGCAATTAACAAGTAACCCCCAATTATTTAAAATAAATATTTAAATCCTTAGCTAGCCTAATTTTGAAGCAAATGGTGCACTTTAGCTATTGCAATTCCACCCCCTCAAGCCTAAATGCAATACATCTGACGCACGAATGCGTCATTAACCTGGGGGGGTACAAAGAAGACAGTCTCACTTTAGAGCATGTTTTCTTTGCATCAGGCAACAGCTAAAATAGCCTTTGAGAGCAAAGTAAAGCAGGTTCAAAAATAGTTATTACTCCCTTTAATATTTTTTTCTTTCCTTCTAGAATGCTCCTGCATCCCTTTCAGTAAGTTAAACAGGAATAAAATAGACTCAGGGGGAAAACAACCCACAAATGTACTCAAACCCATCTGAAAACAAATAAACCTTAAATCCAGGGTTTCTGTTTTCCCAACAATGCATTCCTTAGCTTTTCCAAATAACATAATCATCTGCTGTTCTTCAATTAAGTGCCAAATACATTCCAAGAGTATTTTTAGAAAGATCTAACAGCAATCTTCTCTAACAATACTGTTTCTGGAGTGCAAATTCTTGAGAGCTATCAATGCCCACCTAAATGATACACTGAATATGAATCTGAGCTTTAACATTACAGTTGCATGCACACGAGTATTACATGCCACATACATACACGAGCATCCTACAGTATCAAGGCATCCTACAGTATCTGTACCCAGATAGATAGGTAGATAGGTAGGTAGATAGGTAGATAGATAGATAGATAGACAGATAGACAGATAGATAGACATAGATAGATAGAAGCTTTCAATTAGCAGATAAAATAATTAATGAAACAAGTTTGTATTTACCAGGGATGAATGAATCAATATTCCTGAATCTTCATCTGGCAAGCTGAATGCTGTGTATTCAAGGGCATTGTTCTCCCCTTGCTGTTTGCAAATATAACCACAGTTTCTCTCAAAAACTGTACGGATGCCTTTAAAGAGAACCACACTTGTAGTGCAACCCATTCCCAATCTGTTGAATTTTGCATTTCTAGCAGCCCCGGTTGCATTTGCAGAATGCCTCCTTCCTTTGCTCCACTCGAATCATTTTCCTGTGCTTCACAGAAATATTTCTCTGTACAGTCTTCATTATGTCCAACGTTTAGTACGTTCCTTGACTAGAAACCATCAGCTACTGAAATATAATCCTATTTGCTTAAGCCATACACTGCCAAAAAAAATCAAGCTGCAGAAGGCAAAAAAATCAGAGGGTGATGAAAAGCAAGGGATGCCTCCACTGTAGAAGATAGGAGGCTTTTAGCATGTGCTGTACTCTGCAACAGAGATGAAAAGATGTTCCGGAGAGTCAGGGAAAGAGCTCCTGTATTTCAGAGATCCTTAGAACATAATCAAAGATGAAAGGAAACTGCAAAGATACTGCTGCAGTTTCTGCTGCCAGCCACAAAGAATCCTCATCTGCTGCAAGAAAGCACTCTCCCAGAATGCCTAGCACAGAGTTCGTACTGGCAAACATTTCTTTGCTTGACCTATATGTGCTTTTTAGTGCTTAAAACACCAAAAAAACCCTTAGAAACTCAAAATATGAGGGGAAAATTCTAAAATCACTGCTGCTATGGATAAAATCAACATGCTATATAAACATACTGTGATTAAATCTATATGTTATCAGCATGCTATTATCAGTTCAGGCAAACCACCAGGGAGATGAAGGCTGTCTTTACTTTTTCCTTTCTTCCTCACATGCAAAGTGATCAGCCACTTCCCACCTGCCAGAAACTGGCTATCTGGTCCTTGATCCCAAATAGTCAATGTTTATTAAAAGAAATATTTTTAAAAAGGAAAATAAGAACACAGCTGAGTATTCGGTTCAGATCAACACTCAGATCTAAAACAAAAACACAGCATGAAATTTTAAATTCACTTGGGTTTAGAGTGAATCACACCTGTACTGATTGAATTTGTCACTACAGGACTCTCCTCCACATACTGCACTGGTATCTGTTGTTCAAGTATGTAAATATATTAAACTGACACTGAGAAGAAATGTTAATTTTTTTTAAAGGCAAGAAATTTGCAAAAAATAACTGTCCCAACTCACACCATAACAGTGTTGATCACCCTGTCAGAGACTGCTGGTTAGGTTTATATTTCTGCTAAACTGAAAGCACTGAAATCTATTTACTTATTTGCTTATCAAATTGTAAAATATGATGAAAGAATAAATGTATAAACTCAAAGTCATTGCAGTGGAGTTAAAACAAGCTAAATTAAAAAGATTTAAATGAAGCATGAAGGGAGGAAATAAAAAGATTAATGATGTCAGCTACCAGGAAATACTTGTATGCTACAATGAGATGAAATATTTAAGATTTATTAGCATTTTTCCCTAACATCTGGCTAGTTAATACATCTCAGTAAGCTTCTCATTACATTTCTAACCTAAATACATCAGAACAACATGCAGACACATTGATCGGGGTGTCGGGGGGGAAATCAATATTTGACAGTGATCCAAGTAGTTCCTGCCAGTCCTGTATTCTCAAAGGCAGCAGTTAGCATATTCCATGTATTGTAAGAAATACAAATTGTGTTAAGTTAGTTCTGTTAATAAGGAATAGCTTTCTGAGGGATGGGGGGGTGGAGGAGAATAAAGGAGGTAATGCTGAAGAATTGGGATAAAATTCTACTCCGAAGGGCAAAGATAACTCATACGTAACCATGAACCTTGCACAGCAATTGCTCCGTATCTTCTGTGCCTCTAACTATCCTACCCTCTTTGAAAACAAAAAGCAGGTCAGTGAGGGAAACACTCTGCTCCATTCACTCAGGTTCAACAAAGACACCCTTGCAAACCCACCCACATTCAAATTAACTGTTTCTAGTGCAGAATCTGGAATGTAGGAGCAGAGAGACCTGACAAAGTTCAGGTTCCAAACGTAGCATCAAAAGTTAAGAGAGGACTAAAAGAAAGCACAGTTTAATAGGTTTCACTGTGCAATTGCAGAGACTTCATAATAGGGAATCTTTCTAGGGAGGGGAAAAAAGCTCACACCTTAAGAGAGTATGACAAAACTAAGTCAGTTTACCACAAATTGTCATGCACTAGACAGTTCCTTCAAATGCCTACAAAATGACCTCACTTTTAAAGCACTAGGTAGGATGTGGAGAAACAGGAAGACAAGAAGATTCCATCTGGAAAGACAAACACATGACAGAACCACAGACTAAGTCAGGTTGCAAACAAGCCTGGGAGGTGTTCTAGTTCCAAACCAGTTAAGAGCAAATGTAATTCTGACCATATCTTGAATAAATTTAGCATCATGTTCTTATACTATTTTAGAAAAGGCAACTGAAACTGACTTGGATCATGACAGTGTTAACATCAATGAGATAAAAAGCATTCCAAACAGAGCCTGAAAGGGAGATAAATAATGGGGACAGGAGGGGTGGGAAGAAACCACAGGCTCGAAGAGCTTGACCAGATGCTTAAATAGCAGTATTCTGAGAAATCTGAACAGTATGCAATGTAAAGCAGTCTGCCAACAATCAGACTTTTTCCTAAGACATTGATTTGGTGCAAAGTGGAAGTTTCCAGCTTCACTAAGGAGATTCCTGCAACTACAACGATCAACCACACTGCATGAAAAGGGAACATCCAGACAGAAATGTAACACAATGTAATATTATCCATTACAGTATTATATCTCAAACTGAAATGGGAGGCCAGAAAAATTCTTGTAAAGGTCAGACATAAGTTTCTCTACCAACCAAAGAGAGCTAAAAGGCAGGCTAAGGTAGATAGAAGTTTTAATCCAATGATTTAAAAAAACCCACAACCTAGAACAAAAAATATCACCATATGAACAAACCCAGATTGTATATCATCTGAGCAGCAAGCTAGACACTACAAACTGACTTTAGCTGAGCCTGGGTTAGGAAAAGGTCTTTTTCCATAGGGAAGACTGGAAGGGAGGGAAGGAAGATTGCAGAGGAGACATCACTAATGCCTGTCTTCTCTTGGTTTATGAAAAAGGGTCTGCACCAGTAAACATGCAGAGTTATTGAGAGCTATTTGAGTCCCTATATATTGCGAATATTACATCTCTAAGCCAAAGTGCCTGTCTATATGCTGAGCAACAAGCTCCTCCTTGCTATACACTACACTGAATCTGTACTGACTGCACTATGAGATTCCTAAAGACAAAAAGATTAATTAGTTGTGTTAGCTCCAAGTTGTTCACAATCACATTTTTTTGTGACATCCTCTGTTGGACAAGTAATAAAGTAGAAGCTCTACTTCCCCTTCAAAAAATTGTTGGGAACTGTTTTACAGTAGTTACACAACAGCTTTAAGGGTCTAACCACCAGTCCTCCCCTGGTTACAGTAACTGCCTAACAATCATCGCTTTTCAATTGGGAACTGGAGGACTTCAACATGTTAAGCAATCCTCTGACAACCAAATGAGTTCCCACAAGCATAATCAGACAGGCACAAAGTAAATGTGTGCTAGAAATCAGACAGTTCTAACCCACATTTGCAAGTTTCAATTTGTCACTGGTTAACGCTTATGAAGGTAGAAGCCTTTAGGGAATCATTACCTGGGTTAATTTAAAGTCTTTGAGGGACCCTATAAAATTCGCATTAACAAAATGAGAACTTATTAGAGGCACCTAAACAGAAATTGAACACTTGAGAGAATACAGACCAAACCAGAGAGACTTTCCAATCAAATACGTTACTACAAAACAACATGGGCGTTCTGTCTTCAGACACACTGCCACTAAGCCAAAACATTGCATGAAGACACACCCCCGTATCTGCCAGAGAACATGCTTCAGGCAGGATTCAAGCATCTAGGTCCTAGCGTAAGAGCCACAAAATATCCTTACTCTCTTAAAACATTGGAAGTAGGTACCTACAAAGTTATCCTTGATATTTAGCATGCCCAAACCGATGCTATCTTGACAGGACTGACATCTGCTTCCTTAGAGATCTCAACACATCCTGACTGAACTCAGCTTTTCACAAAACGTGACAGCATTTGTAGGTGGAGCGCTACCTCCTATCTGGCAGTTGCCTTTCTAGTGGCTCAGAATGCTAGAGATGTGGGCCTCAAGCCTCCTCAGCCCAAAGAGATTAAAACCAACATCATTTATCACTCTTTGGAGTGCTTTATCAACCAGATGATATTACAGCAAAGCCAACGTGCTTACTTCTGCCTGATACCTACCCTACAGGAAAGAACTGAATATCCAATTGCCTTGTGAGAAGGAAGAGTATATACAGTAGTTCATCCTTGATATGAATCTTCCTAGAGACAAGGAAGAAGAAAATCCAGGTCCTGGTTGCTGTTGCAAGGACTGTTTCTGCAATGATGGCTTCATGCAAATTTCAAAAGAAGACCTTAGAAGAGAATTACTTGGCAAAAACTCCTATTTCTTTGGAAAGAAGAAGCTGTGCTAAAAGCTGCTTTGTGGCCACAACAGTGAGACTTCCTCGGTCTTAGAAGTAAAACTCTTACGCACCTGATTTGTCAAGACTAGTGCAAAGCCAATATGGATTACTCCCAGTAACCCTCATATCCCCTTTCCAGAATGGTGAGGAGGAGAATATGAGGAACTACAGGCTGGTCAGATTCACTCCCATCTCCAAGAAAATGATGATGCAAATGGAAGCCATTTCCCAACACATAAAGAATAAGAGGGTAGTTCCAAGTCGACAACATGGATTGACCAAGGACAAATTATGCCTGACCAACCAGTTGGCCTCTTCCGTGATGAGATGGTTGGCTCTGCACACAGGGAGATAGCAATGGACATTGAGTAACACTAGTAATACAAGGCTTCTGACATAGCATCCTTGTAGCCAAAGGAAGCAGATGAGGTCTGAATGAGTGGATAAGGATGGCATCCCACTGGACAGCAAGCTGAACATGCTGAGCAGGTCTCTCCGTACAAGAAGGATATTGATATACTAGAATGAGCCTAATGGAGGGACATCATGATGGTTATGGGGCTGCTGCGTAGAGAAACATCTACAAGAAACATCTAAGAGACCTTGGATAGTTCAGTATTAATTAAAGGCTAAAGGGAGATCTTAGTGCTGTTTGCAACTACATAATGGGAAAGTAGAGAGAGGATAGAGCTAGACTCTTCTTGAAGCTGCAGTCATAAGAGGCAACAGACACAGAATATAGCACTTCATTAAAGTTTGTTGGTTTTTTTTTTAAACTATGAGGGTTGTCAACTACTGGGGTTAAAATATTTCTGTCTTTGTGGGATATTAAAACCAATTTGGCATAGTCTCTGAGCAACCTGCCTAGAGAAGAGAGTGCTTAGAGTCCCATGTTATTCTGACTGACAAGCTGCACTCCCAGCAAGGCCCTAAGGAGAGATTTGCATTCAACAAAAAGGAGAAACTACTGTGACATCAGAAATGCTAGGTATGCCACCAGGCTGAAGACAAGAGGCAGTTTATTGTTCATATGTGATGCCTTAATGTCAAAGACCATAACAAAAGTAAAAAATAACGCTTATGAAAATCAGAGCAAGATTTAGTTCTGTCCTATCTAGTCAAGGAAGCTGTGATAGCTGGCTAACATCACCAGGTTCTTTCAACAGGCAAACAAGGCAATGTTTGGGTTTATTGTGCCTTTTATACATTTAGCAAAGTGGGAAGGAGGCACAAGTGATGCAACCCAAGAAATGTTATTCCAAATCTTGCATACACAGTTATTATGTATGTGTTGACAGAGAGATCCACACAAGCTTAAAATCCTGACAGTTACAAAATGCTAAATATCTTAACTAATAGTTTTAGGTCACAAAGTTTAAAGCTGCAGAGAGATCAGTCTTCGCTCAAGTAACAATACATCTTCATCCACAGATGAGCACTGGGAGCTGTCATAAAGCATGTGCCTTAAGTTCAAACTTAAGTTTACCTTGAGGACAGATGCACCGACAACTGCCCAAAGAACTTTAGGAAGTTGTGCAGGTCAATCTAAACTGAACAAACGAACATTTATTGTTACCTAGCCCTTTTAACATTTCAAGCCCTAACACAGGGTTTCCACTACCGAAATACGCTCACGGGACTCCATCTAGTGGTCACATAACTTCCAGCTTTCTGAGGCTGAAGTGAGTATCCTGGCCTCTTACACAACTGGTAAGATAACCACAACAGAAATGTATTATTATTATTATTAGAGAGCTACTGAACATGTTTCTAATTACTGGATATTATTTTCAGAAACACTGATGAAACCATGCCAGAACAAATAATGGCCAACAGTACATTAGACTAGAAAAGAAAACATTTAAAACCCAGTTTTTGAGCAACCTGATTGTGTTGAGGGAAAAGTGGTAGAAACTTCAGGGCTCGTACATCCTTTTAGCTTTTAATCCCTCTATTGAGGTTATTCAGATTCAGGGTTGGGTTTTCTTTTTTACTTTTGTTCCTAATTCAGCCAGGAACAAGTTCCAACTTCCCCTCCAGCAGACCATTAGCTGCCAAAATAATGTATGTTGGAACTTGAACTTTGTTGAATTTTACCAGCAAGACTGTATACAGCAGAGTATCTTTTTTTTTCCTACTAGAACCCCCATATTTCACGTGAGTAAAAACCTGGATCATGTTGCATACTCTGGCTGGGAAGAAATCAATATACAACATCATCGAGCCATCTAAGGCCACATACAATACCAGGCAAATAACCCAGAGGTGATAATAAGCATGGCAAGTATCCCAAAACAATTTCTGACAGAAATTAGATAGCATACTTCAAATAATTATGGTGTGTGTCATCTCTTCATTAAGCTGAATGGTTTTCTTTTAACTTACTAATGTTTGAGGTACAATGTAAATTTGAAATCCCCCTTGGACTAGTGAACAGTAAGAGTGAAGCCTCCTTGAATATTCCTTACAGGCAAACATGCTACTGTGATTTTCAGCTAAACCATCTCCTAAATCAGATGACACTATATTGCAGAAGTACTAGTGCCAGTGCAAATACACCAGGGGGGAAGAGGTCTGAAATACCACTTATCTTCACTGTACTGGAACAAGTAAGGAATGGGCTAAATGAGGTAACTGTCTATCTTATTTTCACAAAGCTTCAGTTCTGTATTATTCTAGTTCTTGGCTACAGTCACTTACAACCATGCCTAAACAAGCCTAGAAAGGCATCAAGTGAACGAAGTGCAAGCAGACTCTGTCAGCATCAGCACTCTGAAGAGCAGTACTTCTGAAACCAAAGGATATAAAGAGCATTACACAACATTAAAGAACAAAGAGCGCAAAATAGGATTGTCAAAGCAATCAAACTGGAAAAATGGATAACTATCTTTCCATCAGCTTAAAACCAAAGCCTCTTTCCTGTATGTTCATGCTAGCTGGCATTTCCATTTAACTTTTGATTTATTCACAAACCTGTTAAAATGAGACAGGGAGCTATCTTACTAGCCTTTGCCTCTCTCACTGAAAACACCCAGTTCTTTCTGGAGAGCTTCTATTTTTCTTATTCATGTGTGCTTCAGTTCTCCTTTCAGCACATGAAGGGCAGCTGTGCCTTGGTAACCAATAAGATGACAAGATAATATACATTAATGTCAAAACACAAGCATCCAAAGGCAGTGAGGGCTCTGGACTTGCAAGCTGAAACCAAATTAAATGTCTGTAAACTCAGGTACATTGAGCTCCAGGCTCCTGAAATCAACTACGTTTCACTTACAGTCACAGCAAAACTGCAGTGTATTACATCCTACACTGAGGTAACCAGATACTTCAATACTTTCTTTACTTAGACTTATGCAAGCACCATCCATTCTGAGCATAATACGTAGTCACTCTTTGTTGGGGGATTAATTTTACAGTAGTAAAAACATAAACCCATCTTATCTCCAAATTGATCAAATGACTCCTTACCATGCACAGAGTACCTAAAAGAAGTAAGAGGAGTTTAGTCTGTGCCTCAAATTTCCAAACCCTGATCAGTATCTGCCCACATGCGATTTCTTTTTAAGTCAATAGCTACACCCAAGTATCAAAAAGCTCCCAGAAGTACACAAAGCAGCAGTTAAGGATTATTTATTTACACTGATGGATCTATATTACAATCTTCACTGTATTCCAGCAGCTCTGGATCAGCATTACTCCAGCTCAGCTTTGAATAAACTTGAATTTTTACCTTTTTTCTTTTCTTTAATCATTTGAGGGAACGGGAGGGGGGGGGGGGAGGGGAGTTCTTATTTTGTTTGGGTTTAGGGAAGTTAAAGAGTATTTTGGTTGCTTAGTTAATTTCATATGAAGTCACTTGATATTTCCACTGCAAGAACAACTATTTTCCTTAGTAGAAGAAACTTCAAAAGGGACTATTTGATTTCAACTTGTAGGGATTGCATTTGTTTATGCACAAACACATTCATCCCTGAAAATTTCAAACAAGTTTGGAAGCGTGAAGTATCACTCTGGAGAGTCCATGGTTTTATTGAAGGTCCCATATTTCTAAATTTGTATTGTTCTTTCTTAGAATCATCACTAGAAGAAACTTTTACTAAAAAAGCAACTAGGACAAAAAAAGAAGCCATATTTTCCTGATTATGCTCAGAATTATAAAGCTGACATTTCTTTCAGAACTACCAGCATTGACAACATTGTATATAACACTGTCTACTTTACATTTAACCTTTCCACAGAAACCCTGTGAATCACATTTTTCAGACAATGTTCAGCCTCAGCTGACTTATTTCTTCCTCCTCATTGTCTCAAGACAGAAAAATGATCCAGAACTTTTATGTTCTTTTTTGACACAACAATTCCAGGGACTGAATAACAAATTTCCTTCTTAAATTGCCTGACATCCTTTCCTTCATCTGGTGAGCAGAAATTCTAGCTGGTCATCTAATGGGACCGGGCCTTTTCATTCAGAGAGGGCCCCAACCCAAGGCTTGGCCTGGGCCCAGAGGCTTAAAACTAGAATTCCAGATAAGGCCTTGATTTATACTGACACCAACCAGTACTCCAGTCTGAATCAGCCTGCCATCTGCTTGCTTCCTCAGCCCACAGAGCTAAGATTACTTTGTTTCTTAAAAAGCAAGCTAACACCTTACAGAACAAGCACACAGCAGAGTCCAGTTCTGCGCTCCCCAGCACAAGAGAGCCATGGAGACGATGGACTGGATTAGCTCTCCCACGAGGAAAGGCTTGAGAGAGCTGGGACACCTCAGCCTGGAGAAGAGCAGGCTCAGGGGGATCTCACCGATGTACATAAATACCTGAAGGGAGGGTGCAAAGGGGACACAGCCAGGCTCTGCTCAGCGGTGCCCAGTGCCAGGACCAGAGGCAATGAGCACAACCTGACTCACAGGAGGTTCCCTCTGAGCATCAGGAAGTATTTCACTGTGAGGGTGACCAAGCACTGGCACGCATTTTCCAGAGGTTGAGTCTCCATCCTTGGAGATACTCTGAAGCCACCCGCACACAGCCCTGGACAACAGGCTCTAAGTGGCCCATCCTGAGCAGAGGATTGGACCAAATTACCCCCGTAAGTCCCTTCCAACCTCTGCCAGACTGTGATTGTGAGAGAACTGAGAGAATCATGACATCCCTTCATACCACATCACTTGGAGAGATCTTCCTTGCTGTCCTTTTGTCTTTTTTTAAAATTCTGGATATTGACCAGTAGCTCCAAGGCAACACCACCACCCTAAACAGAGCGCCACTCACAGAATGGCTTGGTTAGTTCCACCAGTCTGTGTTGCCAGCTCCAGACAGAGTTTTCAACAAAGGCTCTTGATTTGTCCTTTCTCATTTTCCCCTCACTTGACCTGCCTGAGTCTCCAAACCAGGAAGGAAGCTCTGGACACAGCAGGAGAATGCAGAAGACAGTATCTGGATTCCCCATTCCTCCTCTCACATCTGATTCACTGGGCAAGGATGAAAGGATGAGGAGATGACAAACTGTTCTAACAGACACAGTAACTCATCCTTATGCCAACAAAGAATCCCATCCCCCACCACCCCTGCATCAGATTAAGATTTTTATTTTCTTAACGTTTCCACAGCAAAGCTGCTATTTCCCTCAACTGGTCACAATGGGAGTAGAAGACGACCTCAGCTGCAGATGTTGGATTTCTCTGACCAAACCTTTGTGCTCCAGAACAGTTTTCATCATAAACCCCCCACTTCGGAGCATCTGTTCAACTTTCTGAAGACCTTTAGACAATTAGCAAACCTTTTTTCCAAAGCAGAGTTCATCATGCCAACAAAGTTCTGGCCCTTGCTTAGCACAAGAAATCTTGTCCATAACATTAATCAAGTTGGTTTTTAGGGCCTCTAAGACTGTTAATTTATTGGGTTTTTTAGGATTACAGGAAGACTCTATTCTAAAATAATATATGCTGTTTCATTCTCATGAACAGAACTTTAAGGACCCTTACAGAAAGATAAAATAACATTTAAAAAATCCCTATCTTTCCCATGATGCTAAGCTGCCAGATTCAAATTGCTGAGCTTGTATATACATGCATATATCCCATAGTGATCTAATCTCAGGCACACACTATGCACAATTGACCACTCAGTCCAATAACCCTATATGCTTAAAAGTAACTTGATCACTTACACCTATAAACAGAAAACCCCCACAGCGGACACTAAAGGTCTGTTTATCAAAACGAGTAGTTACAGACCCTTTTGAAAGATCTGCGTAGAAGCACGACACGACACAAGCAAATGACTTTAAGTGGGATACAGAGTTCTAAGTTTATTGCACAAGAATCTTCAATATGGGGGGGGGGGAAATCATGGGAGTTGTGAAATTCCCAAGTTCAGGTATGATGAGTTGTACTTCCACTGAGATACAAATATGTGATGCTGAGCATGGGTTACAAGGGCATGAGCAGGAGGAAGAGACAAAAGAGCAAGTACACTGTGGTGTTCCAGGCTGCATGAGCGCCGCTGCCACCATGGACTGAAAACCCAGACCAGCGACCCTGCACCTGACATTTGCTGTATGAGAAAACACTTACTCCTCTATTTTAAATATAATTATCCTTATCTGGTGGGATAGGAAAAGTTCCAAAAATTAATAAAGTAGCAAGGTGCAGCTAACAAGCATGATCTAACGTTTTTGAATGGGTAAGTGTACTTTTGTGCACGCGGAAATTCAGCTGTCCTGTATTTTTCCCCTCCGTTCCCCTTATGAACAAGAAGCTTACTGACATTTAAAATTCAAATAAGTTTAATGGTATTTATTAATAGAAGCTTTAGTACTACAGTCCAGCCTCCGAATCTTCACAACCACAGAAATGTCTATCATACCCAGTGAGTTTTCTTAGCAGTATCAGACTTGCCAGAAATAACAGCTTTCTTACTAGTATTTTGTATCCAATCAAATAGGGTTTTATAGGCACCCTGTTAAAATAAAATTAGCACCTTTAAAAAAAAAAAGATCTTATTCTCTGCCATTTTTTCTTTCCTTTAGGAAAGGTTAGCAGTATATACCATAAACTAAAATAACTTCTTCAGGGTTGAGTATCAGGTTTTTTTCTGCCCAAGACAAAGTTTGACAGTTCAGAGAGTGACTAAATAAACATTATGATTCGCATCAAGTTCATCCAAGATGAGACGTGTTGGGATGATGTTCCTTGTCAGCAACAATTTTTCCTTTAAAATCTTGAGTGTCAGTTCTCACCTCCCTGCTTTCACTCATCCATTCATAACACTTTGCTCCTTCCAAATTCCTTACGTAGACAGCTTCACATTTCATTTACAGAAAGCTCGAGGTTTATCCATGTTCCCAGCTTTTCTCTATCCATCAGCTCTAAAAGATTCCAGTCCTCCCTCGCCCCTTCAGCATTACATACCACTTCTGAATTCCCACTTTCTTAAAGGAGGCCATCAACTATCTCTTCCTACACAAACACTGCAACTGAAATCTCACAGTTAATGAGCTTCCAAATACTCCGTTCACCGTATACAGAGGAGCTGCTCTGCAGAAAAGCACACAAGCCCTCTGCCCACAGGCTGTAGGAAAGGATTCACCCATCAGAAAAGGGAAACACCAAACCAAAATAAACACTTCATAATCCTCCCAGCAACCGTGTTCTTGGTAAAATGCTACATTAAAAACACTGCCAGAAAAACACTGCATAGAGCACATCTATCCCTCTTATTTTACGGAGCTGAGATTCACAGAAAGTGGGGATCAGGAGTGGAAAGACACAGCTGACATAACTGTAAAATCAAGAGTAAGTCCTCTTCAAAAAAGAAAAAAAAAATCCCAAACCAAACCACATCAGTGAGCTTGAGATCAAAGTCTCATTAGGAGATCCAGGTGTCGTGTCTCTATGATACACTGACACATCTGAAATCTGAATTTACAGAAGAGTTTTAGAACTCAAGAGCTCTATCGGGTACTTGAAGTTAACATAAAGCCCAAGACCGTATTAAGATATGATGATTTTAGTCTTCGAATACTCAAAGGTATTTCATACATCCAAATAAAAAAGAACTGCACAGAACAATCTAGGAATCACTCAGGATATCATCCTGTACTCCAATATCCTAAGTTTCTGCTGTACAATGTTAGATTTCCACACAGGGGAAATAACTTTTGCTGTTATATTTGGTATATTTAAACATTTTCATTATCGGCATATTTGTAAAGGCCATTTTATTGACAGCTAGGCAAAAGGAGACCAAATCTGGTATGCCAAATATTCTCTTAATTGCTCATTAAGTATCAGCTTAATGTAACATAGGGTAGAAGACCTTGTTTTGCCACTGTGATAATCCATCATTAACATATCATTGAACAAGACACCACATACCTCTCCTGAACTTCTACTCAACTGTATGCAACATGCTTTTGGATAGCTCATGACCACTTCCAATTATGTATAATACTAAAATTGCATTGAAAAGTGCTTTCGGTTTAAGCTGGTTTAAGCTTGGTCTGCTGTCTTATGACACAGACTTGTCACCCCCATGGTCTTCCTCCTCAGGCATAAGTGTATTTGGCTGGCCAGAGGCATCCTTCATATTAAGTCACGTGACTAATCTGACGTCAAACCAACCTCAACAATGCACAAGATGATTTTAGGCAAATATGCTGCTGTCAAGCAGAAAATAGCCAAAACTGAACCTAAATAATCAAGATATATATTATGTGCCTTATACCACAGTGGAAATCTGGTTGCCCAATAAGCTTTAAGTTCAGCCAACCAAACTGGACTTGTTGGTTCAGCAAACAAAATCCAACAGAAAGAACGTATGAGATGTCAAACACTGACAAGGTTGCTTGCTTCATTCTGTGAGGAAAACTAGTTTGGCTAACCACATCTGCTTCATGTTGTCCTACTACCCAGACACACGATTTAGTCTGTCAGCAGGCTGAAAAATCTCCGAGTTTTAGTTTCAATCTGAAAATGCAAGGCACTATCCAACTGACATGCTGTTTGCAGTCCTCATTCATCAGTATCATCCCAAAACCAGAGAAGGCAAGCATATTTTAGAAACGTGATTGAATACACCTCATTGAAAGACAGCAAAAGCTGCTGCCCCTAGATATTTTTTTAAGACAAGTAATGCATTGCTGATGATAAAAGTTGACGAAACTGTGAAGCAGAAGCCACAATAGCAAGGCAGAGAATCTATGCAACCTGAGAAGTATTAGCAATTCACTTTAATCTGCCACTGCAAGTAACAACTGGATGATTTGCATCACTGCTGACTGCATTCTGCTGCAGAAATGTACGGTCGGAGATGGTCTTTGGTTGTAGGCATCTGGACAGATCCCTCACCAACGCTGAATTCATTCTTTCCTACCTCCCTACTCCACACTGCAAGCCTAATCAATGGAAAACAGCTTAAATATTATTTCAGTACTGCAAAACTTCATCATGTGCTCATGAACAAGTGATGTAAGAGCACATTAGCTACAAATGCCTGAACGATGTTTTAAGCAAGATGTTTTGTTGACAACCCAGTTGAGAAAATCCTGGGGAGGTGTTCTATAAACAAACTCGGAGAGGCAGCTTAGGAAGAAAAGTGGGTCTTCTTTTCTTGAAAGCCCCACATCTAAATAGAGTACCCACAACTACTGTAATACCAATAAGAATCCTGGGTTCACCAGGTCTGCCTAAGAGATTTTTCACATAATAAAGTCCAGAAACTCCCAACAGCTAACAAACAAATTTTATTTTTTTTAAAAGCCTTTTACAGCAAAGGAAAATACTATCCCAAGTAAACTTATCCTTAAAAAAAAACCCCAACAAAAAACCACCACAACCCTGCAATTTAATTCCAAATGTCGCAGCGCTCGACAGAAAGAGTTAGAGCACATAAAAAGGGGGAAGAAAAGGTAAGAAGGTAAACCTGCCATCACCAGCCTTTTACTTCACGATTCAAACGGCTCGTGAGCAGGAGGGTAGGAGCTCAGTGGTAACACCAACAGCCTTTACGACAGCAGGGCCAAAATCTGGCTGAAACAGGAAAGCACACTTCAGCACAGGACTTCATGGGAAAGAGATGGGGATTCTGCACCACAACATCAAGCTAACAGAAAAGGATCACAAACCTGACCTGACTATTAAGTCACCATTTTTGCTTTCTAAAAGAGTGGTGGAAGACCTTACCCAGAATGAGACTGAGCCAGTATGCACTTCACACCATTGCTTCTTTCACTTCCTTGAAATTCTGCAGAATATGCTGTGCTGGCAAAAACAGCTGAGATAATAGGGAATACAACCCTATTATGTATTCCATCAAACTGAATAAATTAAAGAATCTGATAAATATTTTCCAACTCATCTCAATGATACCAGTCATAAGCGAGCTAGAAAAATAAACTTAGAAGGGGGGGGGGGGGGGAGGGAGGGGTGGGTTTGAAGGTCTGCTGATTACTGCAAAAGAAACATAATGTCAAAACCATTTTAAAATATATTTCCTTCTTCTACTTTTTCCAGGAAAGACTTGATCCACAGCAACATGTTAACCTATATCAGAGGTCCATGACCTCTCTCTTACAAGGAGAGGCTGAGGGACCTGGGACTTTTTAGCCTAGAGAAGACTGAGGGGGGTGATCATATCAGTACTTATAAATACTTAAGGGGTTGGTGTCAGGAGGATGGGGTCAGTCTTGTTTCAGTGGTGCCCAGTAATAGGACAAGAGGCAACGGGCACTAACGTGAATATAGGAAGATATGCATGAGGAAGAACTTCTTTACTGTGAGGGTGGTAGAGCACTGGCACAGGCTGTCCAGAGAGGCTGTGGAGTCTCCATCTCTGGAGACATTCAAAGCCTGCCTCGGTGCTGTCCTGTGCAGCCTACTCGAGGTGATCCTGCTCTGTCGGGGGGGGGTGGACTATGTGATCTCCAGAGGTCCCTTCCAACCCAAATCATTCTGTGATCACATGTATGTGTGCCAATGGTTTATGGAAAACTGTCAGTATTCAGGTGAAGCCTGAACTGTGTGTATTAGTCTTTTATTATATATATATCCCACAACCCACAGTTAAATAAAGAGCAATTTGATTTTAGGTACCTCATTTTATTAAAGAACGGTATTTGCCTTTGAATTACAGCTGCAGCACTTGTTACCCTCACAACACTATCACAAGCTATCACAAGACAGCGTTCTGACAGGCAGCTTAAAAAAGTTTGACAAGACCATGCTTCGTTAACTGGCAAAAGCAGAACACCGCTGACACACCAGCTTCCAGCAACAGGGACCCCAGCACCGGAAAAACTCTCTACTTACACGGGGTTACCGGTTACTGAAAGATTCTCCGCGGAGGTAAGAAAGCTGCCCGGAAAACAAATGCATACCACGAATATACATACTGCCCTCGTGAGGCCCCACCTGGAGTACTGGGTCCAGATCTGGGGACCCCAATACAAGAGAGATGTGAAACTGTTGGAGAGGGGTCAGAGGAGGGGCACGAAGATTATTAGAGGGCTGAAGCACCTGCCCTACAGAGAGAGGCTGAGGGAGCTGGGCTTGTTCAGACTGGAGAAGAGAAGGCTGCGGGGGGACCTCATTGCAGCCTTCCAGTCCCTGAAGGGAGCATACAAACAGGGGGGGAATCAACTTTTTAAAAGGGCAGATAATGGCAGGACAAGGGGGAATGGTTTAAAGCTAAAGGAGGGAAGGTTTAGATTGGATATTAGGGGGAAGTTTTTTATAGAAAGAGTGGTGAGGTCCTGGAACAGGCTGCCCAGAGAGGTGGTGGATGCCCCATCCCTGGAGGTGTTCAAGGCCAGGTTGGATGGGCCCTGGGCAACCTTGTGTAGATCCAGGCCTGAGGTTGGTGGCCCTGCCTGTGGCAGGGGGGTTGGAGCTCTATGATCCTCGGGGTCCCTTCCAACCCTTGCCAGTCTATGATTCTATGAATGAGAGCCCCGAGAGAGAAGCTCTGAAAAATCTGGCTGAGGCTGTTTAAGACGTCGTCACCCGGGTACAGCCAGGCTAAAAAACCCCCAAACCCCAAACAAACCCCCTCCCTCTGTCTCCCCTGCGCTCCCAGCTGCTCAGTTCACCGTCTAACACCTCCGCTCTTCCAGCCACGCGGTCTAAGCCAGCGACCCGGCCAGGACAGCGACCGCGAGCCGGCCCCGCGCGGGCAGCGGGGACAGCCGCCGCCTCGGCAGGCCCCCGCTAGACACCGCGCGGCCCGCGCTCGGCCGCCCTCCCTGCCCGACCGGCGCCACGACGGGAGGGGAGAGAAGAAGGGAAGCGCGCGGGTTAGTTGCGAAGCGCGCGGACCGTAGCGCGATGGGGATAGAAAGAATCAGTTCTGCGCCATTGTTTCCACACGGGCGAAAGCGCTCCGGGCAAACGGGGCCAAGCGGCAGCCGCAGCCAGCTCCACAGGTGGAGCAGGCAGGAGGCAGGCCGGCCCCTCCAGCTGGCCTGAGGCAGGCTGCTCCCCGCGGAGCCCCGCGTGTCCCGCGGCGCCTCACGCCGAG
The DNA here is from genome assembly GCA_022605575.1 of Laterallus jamaicensis coturniculus. Classification (NCBI taxonomy): domain Eukaryota; kingdom Metazoa; phylum Chordata; class Aves; order Gruiformes; family Rallidae; genus Laterallus; species Laterallus jamaicensis. The sequence goes on along the minus strand of JAKCOX010000019.1, from coordinate 280,681 downwards.
GAGAAGTTAGCGGCGGGGAAGACGGGAGCGGCCGTGCCCGCCAGCGGCCGGCCGTGCCCGCCGGCAGCCGCATCCCAATGGCTCCCTCCGCGCCGCTGCCGCCGGCAGCGTCCCCGCCCCGCCCGCACCTCGCCCCGCAGGCTGCCGCGGGGAGAAGAGCCGTAAAGCCCGGCGCTGGACGGCGGCGATCTGCCCCACACACCTTCCCTCCGCCTCCCCGCCGCTCTGACAGCCCGGGCGGGCTCGGGAGGAACCGGAGGGCCCGTCCCCTCCTCCTCCTCCTGCGGGGCCACCGCCTGCCCTCCCTCCGACCCCCCGCAGCCGCGCCCGGGCCCGCGGCGGGCCGCCCCCGCACTCACCAGGAGAACGGAGCCGCGCACCACCTCGGAGACGCTCTGCCGCAGCTCGGCCGCCGTGCCAGGCTTGCTCAGCGCCCGCGTGAACTTCCGAGTCTCCGGAGTCACCAGTGCCATGGCTGCCTCCGCGCTCCTCCGGCCCGGGCCGCCCGCTGCCCTCACGGCCCGGCCGCCGGGCGGCCCCTCGCGCGCCGGCTGTGGGCGGGGGGGGGGGGGGGCGGGCAGGGCACGAGCCCCGCCGGCGGGTGCCGCAGCCGGCGCCGCTCCTGGCAGGTAGCCCCTCCCGGCAGGTAGCCCCTCCCCCGCAGAGCCGGCGTGCGACGCTCCCCCCCTCCTCCCGCCGCCAAACAGCCCCGCGCGCCGCCGGGCGGGGAGAACGGGACGCCGCTGCGAAGGCCGATTGGCGCGGCTACGAGCGGGGCAAAGGGGCGGGGCCGAGCGCGCGGCACGCCGAGGCCCCGCCCCCACCTGTTCCCGCGGCGCCTTTCTGATTGGGCGCCTGGTTACCTGCCCGGCTGCGACTCCCCACCCTCATTGGCTTAACGCGGACCCCGCGGCCAAGGTGAGGGGCGGGGTCGGCGAGAACCGGAAGTTCCTTCCCTTGCCGGGCAAGCCCCGCCCCTAGTGGGGCGGCCTCTGATGAGCGGCGGCGGGTCCCGGGTCGGGGGCTTGGGTTCGCCCTGGGCTTCCCGGAGCGTACTGGTGAGCGCGGCTCTGCGCTGCCCCGAGCAACGCAGTCGCAGGCAAAGCGCGGCCGGGAGTGTTGGGCGCGGCTGCCGCCTCCCCAGGGCTGGGGATAAGCCTCTGTAAGCCGTGCGGGGTATGGGCTGTAGCGCGGCGGCCGGCCCCTGTCGGCCCGGCCCGGCCCCGCGCCACCGGCTTCCGCCCCTGCTCGCTGCACCTACGCGCGCGCCCGTGATGGAGCGACAGCGGCGGCGGAGCCGGTGCCGCAGCTCCCACAGAGGCACCCGTGCGGGAGCCCCGTCACAGCCGCCCCTGAGGCAGGTTGCTGCTCGCAGGCCCGGCCCCGCCTGAGCTGCGTGGCTGCGGCTCTTCGAATCCCCCGTGGGTTCCTTCGGAGCGGCCGGCGAGCGGTACCGCTGAGCCCAGGGGATACGCGGGCACTGGGCAGGCGCCTCATGGCGACCTCGGGGCGCTCGGGCTTGCGCGCCTTCGTCTTCTCCCGTGTCTCTATGCAAGCCAGACTCCCCCTTCTAGGCTGAACTCTGCTCAGCCTGACGCTGGTGGCGGGAGCAAGTCAGTCCGGGGGAGGAGGAGGCGGCTTTGGGGTGGGGAAAAGAAAGGATCTCAAGGTAACTCTATCAGGCTCCGTGCTCCAGAAAGGCCTGCCAGGGAAAAGGCCTACTTCTCTGGGCGCTCCGCGGGTACGTCTGTAACTAATACGATTCCAAATGGAGGCCAATCCTTTCAGAAAGAGGGAGGGTAAGACGCCCCAAGCACGCCAGCGGACGTGCGGCTTACACCAGGGGATTCTTGGGCAGCGGAGGATCTTCCTGCAGATCCTCTGCAGACCGGCAGCAAAGGATGCCTGCCGCAACTTGAGCGTTCATACTACTTTATACCTTTGGCAAAGGCAGAACGCACGGGGGGGGAGGCTCAGCAGGCTCATTAAGGATAACGAGAGTTCCTGATTTCACAAATTAAAGACCTGGTGTGTTTCACGAGTCAGTAGTTAGGCTGATACATCAGAAAATCAAATACTGGTGGGACATTACCTGACTACAGAACTGGGTGAGCAGCTATGTGAGCGTTTAGCTACAGTAACTAGAATGAGCTACCTTAGGATCATCTGTTTTATTTATTTCTCTCAATCTGTTGGATATGTTTAGATCTCAAACCTCCACAAGTAAACATGCCCTAGATTTTATATAAATAATAGATGATCATTTCCTAAAATAAAATCTTATGTCATTGTCAGAGCAGTCAGGTGTTTTGAATTCTGACATTCCTGACCAAAAAAAAAAAAGTCTGATCTACTGACTTTATGGTTTATTGAACATAAAAAATGGCACATGTTAATTCCCATAGATAGATATTAGTTCTCTATTTAGGAAGACTGTACAGGATACCCAGAGAATGACATTACCACAATCATCAAAGAGTTTTCATCTGAATTAATTCAGTTAAAGAAAGAAAATCAAAGCAACAATATGTGTATAAAATGAAAGGAAAAATGTGGAAGCTGATAAGCAGAAATGGTAAGTAAGCAGTTGTGAAACAATGAGTAATAGCTAAATAGATGAATGGAAAGGCTTGGCTTGTTGCCTAAAGGACAAGTGGAATACCTTTCTTAAAATGTCAGGATCAAGACAAAGAATTTCAACAATGGCATGGTTTCTTTGCTACATTGAAATACACGTTTTTCAGTAAAAATATGGATGTATAAAAGCATTTATTTCTTTAATAGAAACCTTGATAATGCAGTTACACTTTATGGATATAACTGCAAGTGTTTTATTCAATCATTACTACGTAAAGATGACAGATAGCAAAAGGTAAAAGTAAAAGCACTTGAACTTTCATGACTAAATAAGTCACATCCCATAATTTTTTCATGGTAATAATCAACCTGTCTTATGTTTGTTCCAGAACCAAAAGTGAAACTGATTTGGTGCCCACTAGAAATATAAAACAAAAGGTTATTTGAGCTAAAATAACATGACTGGGAACCTCTGGCAAAATCACGGCAGTCAAACATGAGAATCACATGTAGGAATTGGAGAATTACTGGGTTTCTAATACCAGCAAGATTGGCTGGAACCTAGGCCTGTTTATGGAATTGGTGTTTTACCTGGCAAAGATAACTGTAACTTTCAGCTTATATGAAGACATAATGCCATATTCTATTTAGTGCCAATATTCTGGTTTTTTATATATAAAACGTGCAACATTTATTTATCTGAGCAACAACTAATTACCCAGCAGATCTGAAAAGTCAAGTAATTATATCTTGAAAATTATAATTGAATAGAGAGCAGTTTAGCAAACTACAATGATGGTTTGGTTTTATCCCAATCTATTCATAATCTTTATTACCTTATGTAAAGAAAACATAAAATAATCAAACAATCACTAGTAACAGGTGCAGCCATAGATATTTATAGGACCTTCTGAAGCAGAGCTCCTTTTTTTTTTTCCAGGGTGGGTTGAATGGGACTTAGTGAATTGTTGATTTGAATACAGGTGAGTGGAAAGGCATCTAGGTACAAATAATATTTCTAAGTCTAATGATAGAGGTGTTAAAGCATGGTTATGAACAACCCAAAAGGATTCAGACTTGGTTGGGCAAATCTTGGATGTAAAAGCAGAGAAGATGTAATAATGTTATTGTTACATGTGGTGTTGATCAAACTCTTACTGAAATAGGGGTACTGGATTTTAACACAAATAACTGACGAACTGGAGAAGCCAGGAAAATCTGCCTTGCCCTGAAAAGCTGGAGAAGCCTTTCTTTAGCTTCTACAAAAGCTTGGTCATAACATCCTGGGATTTGCAAAAGAGGAAAATTTCTAATATTAAAAGTCTCTTTAACCTGTCAGGTAAGGTAACAGTGAGAATCAGCAACTGGCAGGTGAAATTATGCTAATTGAGAATAAGCACAAGATCCTTCCAGCCGCAAGAGGAGTAGTTTAGTATAATATCCCTGAGGACCCACTAAACTCTACCTCCCAAATTCTAAATTAAGATTCAATATCTTTTCTAAATCCCAGGCTCTCAGTCATCCCTCAAATTATGGACTCAAAGTAAAGTTCACATTATAAAATGTCTTGACCTGCGTTGCTATGAAGGTCAGACTAGATGATCTAAATAACCTTTCTGGCCTGCAAATCCATTCAGCCAGGAAAAGAGCTGAAGAGCTAATGGCCACCAAATCATAGCAAATGACATGGTCAGAATAAGTGCTAAAAGGACAGAGGAGGCAGGGGAGCACTCCCTAAATATTAGGTATGCAGACAGGCTGGAGATTTCACAGATAATAACTTAGAAATTGATCTTAAAATCCAGAAAAGATGGATTCCTCTTTTTTTTTTTTCATGGTCTGAGAAGCAGAACCATAGAAAGCAACATTTTGATTTCTATGCATTAGCATTTTATCAGTATTTTAATTTAAAATGACCTACTTGTTCCGTATACTTGTAAATACTAAAGGAAAACAACGCCGCTGATGGATGGCTCTCTTAGCATCTTCAAACAAAGTAACCCATTCAGTGATGTGCTGGAGCAGGTTCATTTGAGCTCCTTTTTAAAATTCTCCCAGAGCCTGAAAAGAATAATGGAGTGGTTTCTCTGCATCTGGCTAGCACAGACTTTTCCCCAGATACAGCTGATCTATCCTTCCAAATATTATGCCAGCAGCGCACACAGATAGTTCTGAATCGCAGCTTTTAGTTCTGTTTAAGGTTTGTTTCTTCTCTTTTTTTTCTCCCCCCACAGGAATGTAACGGTGTGCCAGAGTTTATGCACAGAAATGGAAATGTACAAACATTTACAAATTACATGGATTATACAACACTGGGAAATCCATGTTATGCATGCTGAAGATAAAGTCTTTTTTTTTTTTATCAGATGGTGTCTCCAGGTCCTACTCAGAAGTTCTGCATCTTTTATTTGTCTTAAATCCAAATACCTGAAAGCAGACGTGCAGTGTAAGGTAGAGGAAATGTGTATTTCCACCAAAATGCACCATAAATAACTCTGATGTTGGTTCCTTTGATTGTATTAGCCAAAAAGGACATATAGGTTTGTGTATAGGGGCTTGGACCCAATGATCTCTTGAGGTCCCTTCTAACCCTACGATTCTGTGTATGTGTGTGTCTTGCTCATAAATAGAAATGCAAAATATAATCTTGTTTCATTCCTTGTGTGTAAATGTGGGTATCTCACGTGGCAAAGGGCATTTAGTGGGAGTTTCTCAGTAACTTCCAGCACGGTGCTCTAAGTTCATAAAGCTGCAGGGTGCATTACCTGACTTGCAGATGACATCATCGGTTTCAGTGTAACCCTGTGTTTCAGGCTTTGTTATTTGTAACCATGCCAATAGAAACTTGAGGAAGGACCGAGGAGATGTTCTGTAATCTTGCTGCAAGTTCAAATGCGATTCTAAAAGCTCGGTTTTCCAATTCTGTTTCCCAACAGAGGTACTGCAGGATTAATCTCAGCAACTAAATCTTTCTCTGCATCAATGCATGGCATAAACAGAGCTGCTTTTCTCTTAGAAGCAGAGGTGATGTTACAGCTCACACTCTGGCTAAACTCCAACTAGGGTAACGATAGTTCTACGTTACTGAATTCCTGCACGAGTTCAGGAGGACACAGAATAATTCACTTCCTGTCTGTTCCACTGACTCATAAGTCAGTTAATGACCCTTCTTTCAGTTTATCAGTCAATTAATCAGTTTAATTTAGACTTCAGGGATAATATTCCTTCTTCAGCGTTAGTTGTTGAGAGCTTGCCTGTGAGTATTAGTAACAGCTTTTGGAGAGTTGGTCGTGTCAAGAGAAGAGGATTCCATGTATTTTCCTTCTGTTTTCAGTGGAGTACAACAACTCTGTGATTTTAAACCCAGTAGGAAAGTGATGCAGAACTTCTGAGTGGCTACTCTGAATTTGGTTTGGATTATTTAGGTTTGACTAAACTCAGGTCAGGTAGTTTGTGTTAAACTGAGGTCATGAAGGCTTCACAAAAATAAAAATATATGCATAAGGCTTTGTACAAATTAACTCAGATTTTTAAAACTATCTGGAGCTTAACTTATACAGTTTTAAATGTTGGTTTATTTTCACAGCTTTCACTGAACTGCTGTCTAGGGTTGCTGTGCTCTTTCAAGAGAGGCCTCCTATCATGCCATGACCACCAGCAGCAGCTTAAGCACATACCATGGGACACATCTTTCCTTTATTATCAGCACAAGGATTGTAGCCTTTAGAAGAGGATTTTTCTGCTCAGTAATGATGGAGATTCCCAGCTAAGCCAGACCATATGCTGATTCCCGGATTTCTTATCAGTAATCAGCATCTTTCTTGATGTTCTCAAAGATGTTTCCATTAAAACCGCAGGATGATTCCCATACTTCAATCCTTCAGTGTTCAGGTATGATATTTGCTATTATGAGACTACCTGCCTTACTACACAAACCACTAATAGATGTGTTACAGTGTCAATATTTGTGGCTCCCCGGCCACTTTAACCTAAGAGCAGCATGGAAAAGATGCCTGATAACCTCCTAACACATCAAAAGCACTGACAAGGTCTCCAGCAGACACTGTAATTCAAAGTGGTCTTTATGACTACAAATCCTCCCTTACTGACTTGGCTGCACATTCCCTTAGTTTGGCATAGCTCACATTTCTTTCACTCTGAGTAGGTAACTTCTTCACACACAAAGAATTTGGATAAGTATTCCTTGTTTTGAGGTTGGGTTAGATACAGTTTGAAGACAGGAGCTGAGAAATAAGTAATAGGATGTGAGCTGTATTCAGCAAAGCAATGAAGCAGTGATTGTTTACACTCTATGAGAGTCCAAAAGCTCATAGTTCTTATCTCCATGGCAGAGTAACCGATGCAGCAGAGATCTTTGCTGGCACCAGGGAACAGTTTTCACCATATGCTGTTCACAAGAGAAGGAAAATGGAATTTTTTTGAATAGTGCATGCTTGTCCAGTATCCATTACAGTAGTGTATTTAGGAGCTTGTTTCTCCAGTATAAAGATATACTCCCAAATACTAGACTTTGTTTTCTATGCTTTCTTCCTTGCCAGTTCATTTGGCTGTCATTTAGAATAATCACAGCAATGATTCTGTCACAAAGAAATGTCATAAAATAGTCCATACAATATTTTATTATGTAGATATTTATAATTTTTTTGCACAATATGCAGCTAAAAAAAAATAAAACAAAACCAAACCTGCATCATTGCTAATATTACTGGCTAAAGGTTTGGCAGATTTTGAAACCGCCTGCTATCCTGTGGTTCACTTAAAGTAAATCAGTGGAAGCAGTTTTTAAACTTTCTAAGCTGTTTTTAAATAGCTGCAGAGCAATCTTGAAACAGAGCAAAACAAAAACAAAACACTATAGCAAAACCAAAAAAAGAATGCATATCCAAAACCAAAAGGAATTCTTTCAAGGGCTTGAAAGTTTCCTGTCCCTTTATAATTTTTGCATATTGGTAGCCTATGATGGCATACCACAACAATAAGCCTCATTCACATGGGTAACCACAATGAAACTACTAGAAATAATCACATGAGGGACAGCTGCAAGACTGAATTTGTGGATGGGGTGTAAATAAGAAAATCGTAGCAGAGAATGCTGAAATGATCGTGGCACGCAGAGAACTGAAGGGCAAAAGCCAGGAAATAAAGATAAATGGTTCATAATCAACCCTGGGCTAGAAGGCAGACTTTGGAATCTATAACCTGGTGCAATACTACCTAAAAGCAGCATTTCCCAATCAAAAGAATGAATAAAATCATTTTTTGGAAACCTTGCAAATGTGACCAATGAGCAGTGTGACTTAGGATAAAACTTGGATTTCTTAGAAGGGCAGTTGGACTGCGCTTAACTGTTAAGCACTGCGGTCTTAGAGGAGGATCCCTGTGCATGAACCAATGCAGACCAGCCCGAGATGCCTGCTGCCTCCTATTTTCCTATGAAACATGATGAATGGAAGCTCATGAGCATTTATCAGCCTTCAAAGGTCATTTTAGGCTTGATTTCCTAGTTTTTCCCGATGTGCTCATGCTGTTTCAAAAAAAAAAACCCCAAACCAAAAACCCACAAAAGGAAAATAAATTTACATTGAGATCTGGTCTTGCTTGCTACAGAGGCTTTGCACCACTTCAGTTTTACTCTTCTGTCTTCCAAACACTACCAAGCAGTCCTTACTTTGAATTTTAATTGCATATGTGAACAAAATCAGTTGTCAACAAAATGGGTCATTTTTTATTTGCAAGCTGCAGCTACCTTGCTCTGTTTAGTATTATCTGCAGCAACCATAACATCTAAGAGCCTTCCAGAAGTTTATTAAGCAATGTGACTAACATGGGGTTTTTCTCATGGAAAAAAAAAAACAACCCTCTGTCTGCTGGAATGTTTTGAATGTTTTTTTAATAATACATATTCCACCCATTCACCCATCCACATATTATCTTCATTTTTCTGCTAGACAAGAAAAACTGACAGAAAGAAACCTTCAAAGAAGCCTGTGGCACAGAGTGGGGAAGTAATTGGAGAAGATCCCTGGAAGGCTTCACCTCCTTTGGAAGTCTTTCCTCTGTAGAAATGTCTCATGCGTCAGAAGGCGGAGTAGCCAAACACAGATCTATTTTGGAGACGTGTCACCCTGAGGTTCTCTCCTAAAGGCTCCAGAGCTGTACTCTAGACTGATAATCCTTCAGAAGCTAACATGGCTTATACTCCAAATATAAAAGCAGCTGTACGAAACCGGGCCACAGATTTACTGGGGCACATTCCAGTGGCTGCAGCAGTGACAGATTGCCTGTAAACCTCCCATTTGCTAGGCAAATGGAGATATATAGATAGATAGATAGATAGATAGATAGATAGATACATACATACATACATACATACATACATAGATATAGATATATAAAATGTTTATATTATATATATAAATGAAGTAAACTATCTTAAAGCCTTCTTTCTGGTGTGAATTTAGTTTCCATTTCTCGACGTGGTTGCTGAATCCTATGACAACAGTGCATAAAATCTGACTAAATTCAAATGCTCCTGCCTTCAACAAGCTTTGCATTTATTTTCCAAAGAAACCCATAATAGGTTGGGCAGTGAAAAGCACATCTTCAGTCCTTATCATCTTTCAAATCCGTGTTCAAATAGCAGACAGAAAGGATTAAATAAACTGTCCTCTGTCCCCGCGGCTCGCTCAGACAGCATTCCAGCCCTGTCCTTTCTCACTTTCTCACTTCCTCACTTCCTCAGGGTCACCTCCTTGCATCTTAATTTAAAGAAAAGGGGTCATCTGAGTTTGCAGAGCACAGATCTGTTTGGGATACCATCTGTCTTGCAGTATCATCCCCAGACTCATAGTTTGCTGAGCCTTATTGAATCATGTTTCCATTCCTTTCTTCAGATTTTCTATTATGCTCTGGTTATCTTCACTCATAGTTTCTTACTGTCTAAATTATTATTTTAAGAGGAACTCCTGTGTTTTTCTTCCAAGTGAATATGTTACCTTCTCTTCCTTTAGTTGTGAAGTCTGCTTCAGTTTTGTTCCATAGAGCAAACGCTGTTTTTCTTGTTCATATTACAGACTTTCCTGCTTACATTCTTCTTTGGATTCCTGACCACGTAATTAGGGAGACTGGAAGGGAATAAAAAAAAAAATATCTTTAGCCTCTTTTGAGAACTGGACATATCCCTAATAAATTCAAAGAAGGAAGTCCCCTAACTAGGAAGGCTTGTTAGAAAATGCTGCTCTACATACATAATCCAGTATAAGGTAAAAGAACCAGACCAAAGAACAAATAATTAAGTAATTAGAGGTTGGGATCAGGAAGGGGAAAAAAAAGGAAAAAAAAGTAATGAAAATGCCAAAAACAATGTAACAGAAAAAGAAGAGAAACAAAGTATTTAAGCTAGCTTGTTAGGACTAAGCACAAGAGGAACGTGTAAAGGAAATTCTGACTTCCAGTTAACAATTCTGCTGCTGCAGTTTTAACTTCTTGTAATTGTAACCTAAGAGTTTCCTGGAAGCTTCTAGCACGGAAACACATTCAGGCTGCTGCAAGTCAAGTTTTGCAAGCCAAACATTCTACTTGCTATTAAAATGAACTTGAAATCTGAATTAAGTCCATTTCTTAAAGTGTACGACGCTGGGTCTTACAACGCTGCAGTGAACCAAGGGAAATGCTTACAGTACCTATAACCCCTGAGTTTAAAAAAAGCAATTTCATCAAACAGTATATAAAAAAAGTATTGTTTAGTTTGAGATCAGGCCTGTGAAAAACTCCTGCCCTGGATCACCTTCTCCTTGAAAAATTAACTGTTCCCTAGTCCACGAGTCTGTTGGTTTAGACTGAAAAGAATGAGTAAGTCTGGCCTAAAGAGCAGAGTAAGAAAACTGACATTCTATGATTCTATGATAATTGCTAGAGGAATCAGACTTGATATAATGGGAATCTATCCAACAATAAAAAATGAATTAACCATTCAGGCAGTATTTTACCTACAGATGATGTGCTGTGACTGTCAGTCACTTATAAACGCATAACTACAGGCAAACCCTATTCTATTGAATTGTTCTATCAGAAGCCCTACAGTTCTGTACAAGTACCTGTTTCCATAGACAGGTTGAGGTATATACCTACAACAGTGTTTTGCTGACACAGAATTTCAGAAAACATCCTCTGTGATATGAACAACTACTACCTGTGCCAGAAAAATGTTCAAGTGTAAGCTAAGTTGTGTAAGAAGTTGGGTTAATTTTGTATCTAGCTGTGCAAAGATAATTTCTTTCAGGCTGATTGACTCTTTGCTTATACCTTTAAATCTAGTTCTCATCACGATTTTTTAACCCTGCCCTCCTCAAGAACTTTCTTCCTTTCTTCCTCTGCCCTGGTCAGGCCCCACCTGGAGTACTGTGTCCAGTTCTGGGCTCCTCTGTACAAAAAAGACAGGGATCTCCTGGACTTTCTAGTCCAGAGGAGGCTATGGAGATGATGAAGGGCCTGGAACATCTCCCCTGTGAGGAAAGGCTGGGTGAGCTAGGACTGTTCAGCCTGGAGAAAAGACTGAGAGGGGATCTGATTAATGTTTATAAATATCCCAAGTGTGGGACACAGGGGGAATTGGCCAGCCCCTTTTCAGTGGTCTGTGGGGACAGGACAAGGGGCAATGGCTGCAAGTTGGAGCACAGGAAGTTCTGCACCAACATGAGGAGGAACTTTTTCCCAGTGAGGGTGCCAGAGCCCTGGCACAGGCTGCCCGGGGGTTGTGGAGTCTCCTTCTCTGGATATATTCAAGACCTGTCTGGACGCCTGTCTGTGTGACCTGTCCTAGGGAACTTGCTTTGGCAGGGGGGTTGGACTCAATAATCTCTCGAGGTCTCTTCCAACCCCTACAGTTCTGTGAGTCTGTGAAAGCCTGCATCACCCATAATATACTTTTCACTTCTCTGATTCAGCCCCTTGTGAGAGTTGCTGTAACTGTGGCAGTTCAATTAGATTATTTCTGCCTACCACCTCCTTTTCCCAAAGAAGCTGCCTCCACAGCTTTGAGAAGTAGATCCTTAGGCACACTCTACACAAGATGTTACTGTGACATATGAATGAAATAGGTGATAATGGTGATAGTCCTCATGAAAGCTTTGCACTGGGGCTTGGAAGGCTGCAGCCATTTCCTATTTGTCACTATTTGTGTGTCAGCACATGTCAACTGGATCTTTAAAGTGCTATGTGGTCTGGGTCCTGTCTACTGACAATGCCACTTCCCTCCCAGTGACAGCTGAGATAATCACATCAGCTTTGGTCTGCAATTCAGCTACTAAGAGGTGATAGAAAAAGAGAAAGAGAGAGAGAAAGAGAGGAAGAGAGGAGAGGAAAGGAGAGGAGAGGAGAGGAGAGGAGAGGAGAGGAGAGGAGAGGAGAGGAGAGGAGAGGAGAGGAGAGGAGAGGAGAGGAGAGGAGAGGAGAGGAGAAGTGGGAGAGGAGGGAAAGAGATGAAGGAAGAGGAAAGGAAAGGGAAGGGAAAGAGAAAGGAAGAAAACAGCCCACCTCAGGGATGCCTCCATCAGGAATTGATGACACAGAGTCCAAGGGCATGTGACAGGAATTAAAATGTTTGCGATGACATGAGTTTAGCAGGGCTTCACGGGACAAACAGTTTTGTTGTGGCTGCATCCACATCCAGATGTGGTCAGGAAAATAAATAACTTGTTTTTCTTGCAATAACCATGGGTCTGAAAAGCTATTCCACAGAGATTCCATTCTTGGGGGGCAAGTGAACTCACCGGCATTATAAGCTCACACCCTGAACCATCTGAGTTCATGGAGCAGACTGAATCGCCACTTGGCTCCCCTTACAGGAGAGGATCCCATCGCTGCAGGAAGCTGTGGTGCTGGCAAAGAAAAGGGGTAATACTGTCACCTTTCTGTGGGTGGTACTTCTCAAAACTTTACCACTGCTTTTTTCTCCATGAAGAAGAAATGTCAACAGAAATGTTCTGTTCCTGGTGGTAACACACAGTTATCTAATGCCTTGTCGCTGCGTAACATAGCCTGCGTAATGACTGCAAGATGTTCCCAAAGCAGCACCGGCTCCTGACACGAGAGGCTTTGCTAAAGAGCAGGATCTGGTAAGTGGGTGTTGAAAGTCCTGCCTGCTTTGCAAAAGCGGGCTGGTGGCAGAGCTTGGATGGGTGCACAGAGCTCTGCCTGCACTCTGGGAGTGCTCAGCATCAGGTTATGGTGGATAAGCTCCTAAGGTTTCCCCTTCTCTCCTTCTGGGTACAATACTGGCATATTTTGCTTTCCTTCTGTCTCACCTGAAAACTCTCACTGCATGTTAGCTGAGGCCTTGCTTTTCTGGGTTGAGGCAAAGTTTAAGAAAGGAAGTCAAGATGTGGAAGGGAGTGATTTTCATGGAACTTCAAGACAGGCAGAAATGGGGAAAAGCAGGGTTGACTGAAGTATTGCAGATACTGCACACTGCAATGCTGTTGTGGAATCCTGGATCTTCTCTATCCTCCAAGGCGATGTAATGGCTGCCTTGAAATTAAGAGCAGATTCCTCTAGTAACATACTTTAGGCCCAGAAAGAAAAGCCCAGAACTAGTGGAAAGTGACAGATGATATGGGATAAGTGGCACCTATTATGTTTTCACAACACCTCGCCATACTGACATCCCAAGGGACAAGCCTTGGCTGTCACTGGAAAGTTACAGAAATAGATGAAAACCTCTTATTTTTCACCACTGTGAATGTGGTATGACTGAGCTTTGTACTCAAGGGTGCTGTAAACTTTGCAGAGCCTTGAGGCAGCGTAGTGATGGCTTCTACTCTGCCTTGTATCATATGTGGACTGTCTGCCCAGCATGTGTGAAGATCAGATCTGGTCAACTGAGTGCCACGGGATGGAGAGACGTTCTGTGTGGCCACAGTGTGTCGAACTGCGGCGCCTGCACGGGTCAGGTACACAACACACACACACACACACAGGGCTGGCTGAACTCAGTACTGGAGACGCAGTATGGGGTACCCATTTAAGTTGAGGAGCTGCTTATTGATGATCCCCAAGCGTGGGTAGCTGCTATGAAAGTTCAGGAAATGCCACATTTGGCATAGAGCAATGCCAGAGGTCCTTTCAAGTCCGAAGGGATCCTAACCCAGGCTGATTAGTCTCACACTGAGGGCTTGGGCCTGCCACCATTTCTGTAGCCTCACAACCTTGACAGAGGCACCTTTCCCATGGTAGGTTTTTCTGCATTCCCCTCACCTGAGAGGTAATCCTGTAGTTTCACCATTCTGGGGTTCAGTCCTGGATGCTGACCTTCTCACCCACCCCCAGCTACACAGAGCCACTCGCAGTGAGTAGCACTAAATGCTGCTCTCCAGGAATCTGTGACCTGACTCTGAACACTTCTCTCCAACTGACTCAGTTCCCAGTTCACCCGCAGACAGAGCAAAGAGCAAAACTCAGAAGTCATGCCTGCAGTCTCCTGCCTAAAGCCCTTCAGTCTCCGCAGTCCTCAGTGAACAGAGAGGAACTTCAGATTCCCTACAACAGCCCCACAGCCCTGCCTCACTCTCTCTGCCAGATGACTCTCCCGAAGGTAGCGCACCCCTGTCACCAACCATCAGCTGGCCGGAGTGAGACTGGATTTATTTCCCTTGCCAGCCTTTTGCTGCTGGCAGCTTACCCAAGTGCCAGCAGCCCTTGGCATCACGCTGGCTCGCACACCTGAGCGCCAACATCCCATTTGTTCTCCGAACAATGCTTCCTTCTTTCCTTCCTTGCTTCACTCGCTCATTCGTTCCCCCGGCGCGCTGTAGGGTCAATGCCCGTACAAAGCATTCCTCTGAGCTGGCGGGGCTGCTCTCATCCCTCCGAGCCTGCTGTGCGCAACCTGCTACCGCTGGCAAGCTCGTGCGGAGTGATGTCATCCTGTGCAGACCTTACACCACCATCCCCATGCCAGACATTGTGTTGGCTCGTGTTGTTTGTTACAATGTGCACAGCTCCTTAATTTCTTGTCGGGGATGTTGGGGTTTTTTTCCCCAAGCTATTTGAAATTTGATCCTGTGCTTGTCTTTCTGCTTTGCTGTTGGGGAGCTCTGAAATCTCTGTGTTGGCATCTGTGCAAATCTATTGTCCTTCCTCTTGTGCGTTCCAGCTGGGCTAGGTAACTTCCTGTGTTTCACAAATTCTGCTTGTTTTGTCAACATTTAACCCAAATCTTCCAACTTTACAACGCTTCTGTTCCAGATTTAAATCATCTTGTCTCATCCAAGTTAACTATTCAAAACAGCCAGCCCTAGATTGGTCACCCTGCTCCAGAGTTCCACCCTCGTTACCTACCTTCTGATGAGAACAGCTTCAGTTTGCTATGACATTTTCACATTCCAGAGTAAGCTTTCCTAGTCTGTCTGCCTGGTTTCATGAAACACTGTCAAATGTGTATTAAGTGCTTCAGCTCCTGGCCAGAAACAAAACTGTGACCTGGCTGTTTCCCACTGTGCTGCAGTTGGAGTATTGCTGTAGTCATTAGCTTCCAAGTACCCAGGCAAAATCAATTCTGTCACAAAAAAGGCAAAATACCTTTCATTAGCCTGACTTTTTACTGGCACCTCTCTGATTTCTCCTCCCAGATGAAAATCAAAACTGTTCCACCTTACTCTCTACGTTTCCAGATGTTTTTAGCATTAGTGGATCGACAGGCAGCTCCACTGTCCTGCTCAGGAATTTTCTTCCTTTCTTTTCTTCCCAACAGTGTCTCTTCACTCAGCAATGACTCAGAACGGAGAAGTATGAAAGAGGGCAAGCTATTTCGGCTTCCTCGCCTCGTCAGGGTGCAGTTATCCACCCCAGCAGGAAATACAAGACTTGTTTGTGAATGGATGTTACAGGGGTATGTATAGAGGCGAGAGAAGCCACGGTGCTGTGGTCTATCCGGCATGTGTGTGAGGTGACTCAGCCTAAATTAATTAAATTCATTTAGTGGAGCTACACATTTTCCTTGAATTAAATATACTGAAAAGAGAAAGGATTTACAGACTGTCCTAGCAGGAACCTGAAGAGGGTTTGCTCCTCTTCCTGTGCCTGAAAAGCCCGTGTATTGGTAGCAACAGCCTGGGAGGAGCTTGCACAGGAATCCTCTCACCAGACCTGTGCTAACACTGAATGGGTTGGAAAGGTGATCAGTTTGGGGTCAAGGTGAGTAAATAACCTCAACCAGGCAGCTTATATGTGACCAAAGGAGACAGTATAAACAAGCTGGCCCTCCTCACGGTAGCAGGGAGAAACACACATGATCCAGCTGCGTTTGCAAGATGCCTCACACACAGGGGGGTCTGAACATGGAAGAACACAGTGGAGGTGACTGGAATTTCCCCCATCCATCTGCATGTGCCTGGCTATAGATTGGCAAAGCTCATGGAGGCAGATCCTGCATTTCAGGGTTTTACATCTACCCTCTGACTCTGCGGTTACGGAGTTGACTCAGCCTCCGGTTCATTTCCTCTCGGATTTCCCCACCTTCAGGGTTTTTTTTTCCCTCTGTCTATTGTGGGAGCAAGATGTTACAAAACAGGAGTTGCAGTCCTTTTATAAACATTGCTTTTGAGTAAAATTCTGGATTAACATGGAGGTTCATTGGTTATTGTCAACTGAGACTTTTTTCCCCAAGGATTGATGCTGATTTCTTGTTCCTGGCTGAATGAGACACAAAACCTGCATTCTGTGCTCTCAGCACCACTTTGGCAGCACTCTCTTCAGGATCACACACCTCACCCTGCTAATTCCCTTCTAGCAACCTGCTTTGTAATCCATTACTTCAAAGTAACAAAAATCAGACCTGTTTAACTTTCCAGGAGCAACCACCGAGAAGTGACAAGGCTCTGTTTCCACCCTTCGGGACAGGATATAGAGAACAGTGCAAGAAAATGTACTTTTGGGACAATATATGTGCCATATAATACTTGTAAGCACCTAAATCACGGTGTTTCGGGTGCTCTGTCTTATTCTATTCATAAGCCTCGCTGAGTGGCTGCCGTTTGGAGGAGGAGAGGCAGGGCAATTTGCCTCCAGCAAAACCCGAGTCACAGGCAGAATGAGGATTATGACATAGGATTTCCTGCCTCCCAAATCTCTTCTGGTTCTTCCAGATCAGGCTGCCCCTCAAGCAGGCAATTACATACATAATCACACCTCTTATAAATTCCTTATCTTTATTTATGAGCTGTGATTCTCCTACTTAACTCTGTTGTACTTCGCTGCCTTAATTAGCTGTGCTTTACAAAACAACCCAGAGAAGTTTTTCATTTGCGTCAGCCCCAAGAAAGGTGTTAACTAAGCTTTTAACAAGGCCAGTCAAAAAAAAAACACCTCACCCTGAAGCCCAATTACTATACATTTAAAGGTGTTTACCTCTCTACTAACCAAATATGGCAAAGCCATTTAATCGCCCACAATTATGAGGGCAAATTAGTCACACAAAAAGAATTACAGCTGCCTAACTGTATGTTGTGTTCAGGCAAGAGAATCACATGCTTAAACAAAATGAACTTTAACACAGTTAAAAGAAACTCACCCCTTTTACTTGTGAGATGCTCCTATATAAAGTGGTGAGAGGAAGCTGGATCGGTGCCCTGTTGCAGAGGAGGAAGAAGCAGCCAGATCCTCAACTGCAACAAGCTGATTTTGGTTCAAGGTAATGAATGGATGGATGGAGCTAGATTGGATTAATCCACCTTAAGCACCTGCATCAAATGTCCTTATAGCCACAAAACGTGTGAGATTTCCAACTCTGAAATTAATTTTGACAGGGAGGAGAGGGGGAGGGAGAATGGCTGCGTTGACAGCAGCTCTGCTTACACATCGAGGACACTGCTGGCCAGTTGTATTACATTTGTTGTCATTGAACAATTCTGCCATCCATGCCAGTCACGCTGTAGTTTTATTATCTGGGGTTGGTGGGTTTGTTTAAAAATACCTCATCCTTTTGACATTTTATCCAACCTGAATTGCTTTGTTGTTTCTGAAGAATTCTTCCCTCTCTGTTGAAGATGGGGCAAATAGGAACAGGGATGTCAGCTGTGCACACCAGGGCAATGGCTAGATGCTGTTCCCCAGAATGCCCAGAGATGCCAACATCAAGTCAGAGCACAGAGCATCTGTATGCTTTCAACTATTTTGAATGGAGGCCCCATCCATTTCTTAAAGTTAATCCTTTTCTGACCTCTGTCCCCTTCTGATGTCCCCAAAGAACAGCCATGTTGACAAGCTGTGGTTTAAGATCACCAGTAGGCTTGCCCAAAGAAGTTCATGAAAACACACCAGGACCATTGCTCTGTCCTTTGCCTAGCTGGTCTGGACCAGCGAGCATGTTACAAAATAAGAGCAGTAATGCTTTATAATTGTTTTCTTGGCATGAGTGATTGCATCAGTGAAGTAGGGCAGAAGTGACTCTACATAATACTACAAATTGCATTTCCCAAAACACACAAGTCACCCTCCCTGGGTATTAAAGTACCTGGTATGATTTTTGGTGTTTTCCTTCTGAACCTCTGTGGCAAACTTGCATGACAATTCTCAAATCTTTCTTTGCAATGTCAAAACCACAAAGCTTTTCCTTTGGAAGAATCCAAGCAGAAACTCTTAGGAAATCTCTGGATTTCAGTATCTGGGGTTAAAAGAAGACCACAAAATATATACTAAGTGACATAATAAACTTAGAGGATGCTGTAATACAGCTGAGCTACTTTTTCATCTTGTAGGCCCTCCAGTGCCAAGGCAGAAAGGCAGAATGGCAGAGGCAGGTACTGAAACACACACTGCTACCAGCCTGTCTGTACATGTACTGCAGACAGATAATTCCATGCTCCAGGGCCATCAGCTGTGATGAGCAAAACCTATGCGTGTGTATGTGTGTGTATATATATATATAATGTAACATTTGAATCTGTATTCACATGGATGTGAGTGGAGAATCAAACCTTAACCTTTGCATTATTTTTGAGTATTTGTCTAAACAAGAAACAGCCAAAACAGAAAAGGGAATAATATAAGTGTAATTGTATAAATACAAACAATGTGAATGCAAAAATAAGCAGAGTGGGCATGTAACCCAGCCATGGGGTTTACAAAGAGAAATTCCCATATAGCTACCCCAGCTGTTGACCCAATGTGCAGGAATAGCCCCTTCTGAGAGCTACACCCATGGGTCAGGGGAGTTCCGGGGCTGCATGGGAAAGAAATGAAAGAGATGAAATAGCTGTGTGACACAGCACCACAGTGTCTCTCTCTTGTGTAAGGCCATGCTTCTAATGGAAGTGGTGATGATGAAGGTGGTGGTGGAGTGAGTGCTTTAGCCCCCTGAATCCCCTGGAAAAGCCCCAGCTAGAGACAGATGTGATTCCCACTTGTAAATCTGCACTGGAGAGCGGGCTTTCCCACCATTGCCTTGTTCCCTGTGTGTTCTTGAGATGCAAGCAGAGAGGCCTGGATGTCCCTGGGGTTCTTTTCCCCACCTGTGGCTGCAGGATGGCACTGGTATCTTTGCACACACCTCAAGTCTCCTCTCTATAATTCCCATAAATACCAACAGTACCACCCAGGAGCTGATGTTTCAGCTCACGTAATGCCTGGAAGGTGTCCTTCATGGGCTTCCACTCCCCTTTCATACAGGGCATTTTTTCCTAGTGTCTGAGTTTTGTGACTTCAAAACCCCCCAGCACTCCTTCTCTTCTAAGGATGAGTCCTTTTAAACAGCAAGCGTTCTGGATCTGGTTTTTTTTATCTGGCTGAGTACCAATTCCTTGGTTAATGCCAAAACCTCAAAATCCTTCCTGAAATGGACATCACAATCTTGATTCAGTCACTCCTGAGTTTATCGATCCTGAATCCCTCTGTAAGTCCTCCTCTGTTTTACAAGTGGTCTAACAATGACAACTCATTTGTTGGGAGACTGCTGGTCCACTGCTCCAGCATGCATTCTTGTTAGGATTGGTGACAAGTGTCTGAGAGAAAGAAACATTTCTGGTTGGTGAGCATGAGTTGTGAAAAATCCCACCAAACCCATTTAGAAGAAGGAAAAGCCTGAAACAACAGGTGCTAGAAAGATGCTCTATACCAGTGATACTGAGTGTCGTGCTGGTGTTTGGTGTGTAAAAGTTATGCTAAACATCAAGCTGGCTTTTCTGGCAAAAGAGGAAAGTCCATGCAGAGGGCAGGTATTAAATAGTTATTAAACTCTAATTGTGTCTCATGCCTGTGGCACGAGCCTTTCTGCACAGAGACCAGCCTTAAGGAAAGGTCACAGGAGGGTGGATGAGGCATTTGGCCCCTGGCAGTTTTGTCACACAGACAACAAGGCCACACCTCCGACTGCAGTCTTTGGAGCCCATTTAATTTAATTAAGCTCTTCTCTTGCCACAAAGCAGCATGGCTGATCGAAAGGCTGGGTTTGTGTGCAAAGAAATTGATAACAGCCAGCTCCCTCATGCTTGGGCATTGGGAACATGCCGAATCCATCCATGAAATGATGAGGACTCTCACAGCAAGGGAGACAAAAAAATTCCTCCTGGGTCAGGAGACACTCATTTGTACACTGTGATTTAAGGAGTGGGGTTATTGGTCAGGAAACCTTTGTGGGAGACAGGAACAGCTGTTGTTTAATTATCTTCTCAGCTAGACAGGTCAAGCTCTAGAGTTCCTTGCATAGGTACTTTTTTTTCCCTTGACTAAGTTGCTGCTTGTAAATATATTCACATCTCCTTCACGACTTGGGTCCCTGGGAAAGTCAGGCAGGGTGCTGACAGAGGGATCAGAATTGCTGCAGTCTAGCCAAGACAGCTTTAGCACCTCGGTTCTGACAATATTGCTTCTTGATTCCTTATGAATAGTGAGGCTTTCCCAATGGACTTGGCAGGCCAGGAAAAAGCAAGAAGACTGTGCCTCCACCTTTACCTCTGCCTGCTATGAAAATCTACCTGATTTATGTTTTTTACCCCTCACTCTAATTAAATCCTTGAAGGTCTTCATTCAGCACTGAGTAATCTACTACTCATGTGGACCTCAATTCTGTTCCTAATGGCCCCAAATACTCTTTCTGTTGAATCCAGGCCAGTGCCTTGTTAATTATGGCCATGTCTGAGAAGATTAGCAAGGCTGTTACTATATCAGCAAGGCAGAATGAAGAAAGACAATACGTGGTGAAAGACACACACCCTTTATAATTTTCCATCTCGATAAAGTATTTCTCAGGCCTCACCCTAAATTCTTACCGTAGGTGGTTACGCAATGTCATCTGCATGAGGCGATCCACTGACTGATTTTCTTCCTTCAGCTTCTTACAGAGAAGAGAAGCCAGGCTGCACACTCACTGGATTTATCAAGTATTAGCCTTTTACTTGCAAAGAATTTTGATAGTTCTTTAAGAGGGCTCGTAGTAATCACCAACACACCAATGAGTCATCAAATTTCAGTTCAAAGTCTCTATAATTGAGTTTTAAATTATCCTGGGATTTGTTCCAACAGAGCACAATTAGATGTCTTCCCATTTTCTGCTCGCACCAGGCGAGGGTTCATTCTCTTAGACTGAAACTGATGATAGGGCTTTTTTCTGCATGTGTCATTACTTTTGATTTCTATGAAACAGTCAGCTGACAATCAATCCAGGTCTCCAGTAAGCACCTTCCATGACAGAAGCTCCAACGTTAAATAAAATGATGTTTTAAGCTCTGACCTCTTTAGCTGGCACCTCCTTAGTTCACCTTGCATGTTTATGGCTGTGCGCACTGTGGTTGTGTATGTGCACACACAGAGAATATGTACTGGCAAGCACTCCCTAGGAAAAGTTTCTTATCTGCACATGATTTGGAGGGGTTTGCTGGGTGCTGCCTATGCACAGAAGGTCCTGTAACATTTTGGATTTTGCAGAGGGAAGACACTTTTTGCACCTCTGTTGCACCTTGTGTAGAACATGAGGGTACGTGGGATACAGGACATGCCAGCTAGGCAGCGCAGCTCAGAAACCCCCTTTAGCTGCAGGAGCCTACAGAAAAAGAGACACTGCAGATATAGAGGGCAACCAGAATTCTTCAAGACAATTCAGCAACTCTTCTTTTTCTATTTTTAGCACATCTTTGCTTTCTTTTTTTTTTTTTCTTTCTCCTTTTTTAAACTCATCATCCCACCGTTCACAGACCACCTGTGCTCCATCCTGTTGGTGTTACCTTTCTTGTCAAGCCCCCTCACCACATCTCCTCAGAGCTTTTTACGGATTTCTCCTCTGCCAGTAGCAGGTTTAAGACCTGCCAAATCTCCTAACCCCAAACGTGCCTCTGTTTTTTACCCTGTCTCTTGCTCCACCCCGTGCTAATTCCGCACATTCCACCCAGCCTTCCCCTCGGACCACTCCCTTCCTCTCTTCCTTCTTCTTCACCTCGCCTTAAGATCTTCTTTCATGCCATCACTAATTGCATGGAGCTTCACACCCCACATTAGCTACGCACCCCCCTGCTCCCTTCTCAAAACAAAGCAGGAGCGCGGCAGAGCCCATCTGTTCCCTGAATCATCCCGGCTGTGACGGGCACTTTCCATCTGCCCCGGCTCACTGCTGTACTGACTGTGGTTTGGAAGTTTAAAGTGCACCCATCCGAGCCAAACCCCGCTGAAAACACAACAGGACTCTTGCTGTTGAATTCAGGGAGCTCTGAGTCAGGACGTAAAACATCTGGGGCAGTCGTGCTCTTTTTGATTGCAGGTGGGGGTTTTTTCCTTCCTGTTTTACGACGGTGTCATGTACTGACACATCTCAAGTGCTACATCAAAGGCAGGTACTTAAGCTCCAAATTGGTGTTGTTCCCGGATATCATGTCTTACCTTTTTTAACACAGTGACCTTCAAATGAAAACATTTACCTGTGGGTAAGCAAGATTTCTGGCCTTTGTAAGACACTGAAATACAAAGGCTTAATTTCTGCCCCCTAAACATACCTGTTGCCCGCCAGATCGCAGATACCAAACTCAGCTTGTGAGCTGCTTCTCCTGTATGTGCAAACATACCAGTTCTCACTCATGTTGACTGGATAATGTGTTCAAACCATCTATTTTTGAGACCCCAACCGTGCTGTTGTGGAAGGACTAACTGCACTGAAACCTGGAATGAAAGCCAGAGGAAAATGGCTGAAAATACTGTCTTTTCAATATACATTCACTGCTAAAATTAATCAACAGTAGCATCCTGTCCAATGTTTATACAGTATGGATACAATAGCATTAAATAGTAGTATATAGACAGTGCATTGAGTCGATATTTGCACTAATACTTGTCACCTGTGTAACGTGACTTGCATTGTAAATATGTACTTACTTGTATACATACTTAGAGACCAATATGTACTTAAAGAATAAATGTTGCAGCGAATGCATGACTTGTGTGTGCTAAGGAGCTTATTGACTTTGCTGGTTTATTTTTCTCCCACTTGCAAAACTTGCTGATTTACTTTACAGAAGGGACAAACCAATAAACTTGAGTTTTAATATGACTTGATTTAATATTTCCTCATTATTTCTTAAGTGCCCAAAATAGCCTTAATGCAACCTTTAGCACAGCTGCCAGATCAGTATATCAGCAGGTAGGATGTTCCTGGACTCCAGCCACTCAGCACAGCCAGTTGGCCATGCCCCCAGATGAGTCTGTGTCGAGAACTCCAGCAGGTCTGTGTAACAATAGAAAAGATTTAATGTTGTGTTTTACACACCCCTTCAAATAAAGCCTTCCAGTTCCTCCTCTCCCAGTGAATCCCTGATTGCCGTCTCATCTCCCCTGGGCGCAGGCACATTTACTAGAGAGGAGCCACCAATCTGACAGAGAGCACGGAGGCATGGAGCCAAGGCTGGTCTGTCCAGGATAAAGGCAGCGCAGAACGATCCCCTGGAAGCTTCATCATCCAGGAGTTTTGGTGTTTTCTTCAAAAATTACACGGGCACTTGTATATATCAGCACTCCTTTCTCTGGTTTCTCCAGTCAAGTCCGTCACAGAATCGTAAGGGTTGGAATGGACCTCAAGAGATCATGGGGTCCAACCCCCCTGCCAAAGCAGCTCCCCAGCTCATACTGCACAGACAGTCCAGATGGGTCTTGAGTATCTCCAGGGAAGGAGACTCCACCACCTCCCTGGGCAGCCTGTGCCAGGGCTCTGGCACCCTCACTGGGAAAAAGTTCCTCCGCATGTTGGTGCGGAACTTCCTGTGCTCCAACTTGCAGCCATTGCCCATTGTCCTGTCCCCACAGACCACAGAAAAGGGGCTGGCCAATTCCCCCTGCACCCCATACTTAAGATATTGATAAACATTGATTAGGTCCCCCCTCCATCATCTTTTCTCCAGGCTGAACAGCCCCAGCTCTCTCAGCCTTTCCTCGTAGGGTAGATGTTCCAGATCCTTAATCATCTTCATAGCCCTTCTCTGGACTCTCTCCAGGAGATCCCTGTCCTTTTTACACCAAGGAGCCCAGAACTGGACACAATACTCCAGGTGGGGCCTGACCAACGCAGAGTAGAGGGGGAGGATCACCTCCTTCGACCTGCTGGCCACACTCCTCCTGATGCACCCCAGGATCCCATTGGCTCTCTTAGCCACCAGGGCACACTGCTGGCTCATAGGCAACCTGTCATCAACCAGGACCCCCCGGTCCTTCTCCACAGAGCTCTTCTCCAGCAGGTCATCCCCCAGCCTGTACTGATACAGATGGTTATTCCTTCCCAGGTGCAAGACTTTACTCTTGCTTTTGTTGAATTTCATCTGGTTTCTCCCTGCCCAGCTCTCCAGTCTGTCCAGATCTCGCTGAATGGCAGCGCAGTGTTCCTGCGTGTCAGCCACCCCTCCCAGCTTTGTATCATCGGCACTTGCTGAGGGTGGATGCTATTCCCTCATCAAGGTCGTCAATGAAGATATTGAACAGGACTGGACCCAACACCGAGCCCTGGGGAACACCGCTAGTCACAGGTCTCTAGTCAGATTCTGCTCCACTGATCACAACTCTCTGAGCCCGGTCCGACAGCCAGTTCACAACCCACCTCACTGTCCACTCATCTATCCCATACTCTCTCAGCTTTGCTATCAGGGTGTCATGGGAGACAGTATCGAAAGCCTTGCTGAAGTCAAGGTAGATGACATCCACTGCTCTCCCTCCATCCACCCAGCCGGTGATGAGATCACAGAAGGCTATGAGATTGGTCGAGCACGATCTCCCCTTGGTGAATCCATGCTGACTACTCCTCATGACCTTCTTCTCTTCTAGTTGCTTGGAGATGGCATCCAGAACAAGCTGTTCCATCACCTTTCCAGGGACAGAAGTGAGGCTGACTGGCCTATAGTTGCTAGGATCCTCCTTCTTGCCCTTTTTAAAGACTGTAGTGATATTGGCTATCCTCCAATCCTCAGGCACTTCTCCTGTTCGCCAAGACCTGTCGAAGATGATAGAGAGCGGCTCAGCAATCACTTCCACCAGCTCCCTCAGCACACGTGGGTGCATCCCATCCGGGCCCGTGGATTTGTGTGCATTAATCCCTTTTGATTAATGTGTGCATTAATCCCTCAAAAGCTCCCGGGAGCTCAGTGGAAAACCTCCCTCATCATTGTGCTGGCTGACCAGAAAAAGGGCACCATCCCACCATTTGGGTGAGGTAGAGCCCAAAACAGCAGCTGAGTGCAGGTCCAGCACATCATCTTCATGCCAGGAAAGATTTCTTTGCCATGGCTGGTTTCTGCTACAACCAGCCCTGCAAACACTGATTTCTGCAGTGCCCCCAACACCACCTTATAAAGCACTTGTGGTATATTAAAAAAATACATTGAAGTATATTAAATTGCATCCAGTGAGAGAAATAAAGAATGCTTCCTACGTGCAGAGAAGGGACCTCAAAGAACAGTAAGAACACCAGCTTTCACATATAATTAATTTTATATTTCAGTTTTAGATTAGATCTAATCCTCAGTTTTAAAACCTCCCTAACGTAGAGGTGCTTGTAGCAGCAACCAGAACATGGCCCATGCTGGAAAAAAGTATAGCAGAGGCTCATGAGTAATTGTAATAATCCATGTTTCGTGTGTTTCTAGTAGCTCCTCTGTATTTAAATGTTATTTATCAATACACTGATTTTTTTTTTTAGCAATGGTTGTTCTTTCTAATAATGAAAAGCAGTTTAGTTTTCTGATGGCAAAGTAAAGGCCATAGCTGGGCTAAATTTTACACTTTTATATCATATAGACTTTTGGCAGATACCTTTTCCATTACTAACATTTTTGGAGGAGAAGAGAAACCTCAGGAATGTTAATTTCTTGGCAGCATACCTACTTCCATTGCAAATATCATGCAAGTACATTTCTAGGGTGAACATCCTTCAAGTTTTTGCAAGTTCCACAGAAGGATCATTGTGTTTCAATAAAACTACATGAACACATCCTCTGGTATGGGTAATTAGAGCTGGAAGAAAAAAAAGACAAGGCTATTCCTTCATGCTTGAGTTTAAGTCAAATGCAAATAAGATGATGCCATTGGGGAGAAGCACTGCTCACAGCTTTATCATGTTTTTTTGATCTCTCAGTAGTGTTGCACTTCAGACCCGATAACATCAAGATGTGGGTGGCCACTTATTCCCTTAAACACAGATTTGCCCCTGAGTGTAAACAGGAGCGTTTAACAACCTTTGCACTGTGTGGAGATACACAGATAGGACTACAATGCAGATGTGAAGCAAGAGGAGGAAGAGATCTGAGAAATATAGACAGGTATCAGGGAGGAAAAAAAAATAATCCTTTGAATATCCCTATAAATATCTTCTGAAATCTAATTTTCCAAAGAGACAATTTCAGCATGGCCATACCTGTGTGGAACAATGCAACTCAGTTTCTGCATCTGAAAGGCTTAAGTTTCTCCCTGTCACTGACAGTTCTCTTGGGTAATTTAGCATGCTCTCCCGATCACAAAGGTACTCTCTGACATAAATTCAGTCTGAAATGAGTTGCTTGTGCTTGATCTCTGGTGTGCATAAACGAGCAGAGATATGCAAAGTACATTGCATTATGCAGTGCTATACATAATGTAGCATAATATAGCATAATATAGCATTACGCCCTAATGTATTCCTGAATTGGGTCGTCTGAGCACTGTGCTTAAATCTCATCCTTTTATTGATGCCTGCTGATGTCTTGCAATTCACCTTGTAGCAAATTAACGCCCATTAGACGAGCGATCTCAAATCCAGTGACAGCCGCTCAGCCAAGGGCAGCTGAACCAGTGTCTTTTTAATTGGCACAAGCATGAGATCTCACCTAAATCAAAAGGAACATGAACACAGAACATCAAACATAAAATCTGAGATCAAAATCACCAATTAAGAAACATTGGAATCAATTTGCCTATCTTTTTTCCCTGACATGTTTGCACGAGGATCTGATTCCCGGTTATGCTACCACATGTTCTTGTTTCTCACTGATATCAGCCTTTGTTGACGTTAGTAGCCTGGCTCCAGTGGCAGAGAACTTAAGGACAACAACTTTAAGGGAGTGTTTTACAAGTATTTAGAGACAAAGCTGCTGATCAGGAGTTTGGTGCTGCCCCTGAATGCAGAGATGCCAACATCTGGGTACATGCTGGTGTTAGTGCTCAGGATCCCGCTGTTAAAAGGGAAGCAATGGTTCAGACTTCCCATGTAAAACTAACAGCATGTACGTATGTTCAGCCCACAGAGATGCAATGCAAAGAAGAGAGCAAGGCTGCCTCCACTGGTCCAGGCAAGAACTCTGTTTCTTGCACTTCCTCCATGCGCCTCTGCAGGATGTTCTGCACCATTTGTTGTCCTCCTCTCACCCACATGGGAGGGGCAAGGCAGGAATCCAGAAAGTGGCAGGTGCAGCAGGTTTCCAGTGACAAAATAGAGATGGTTGTTGGAAGGTGGTTAAGAAGGACTCACCTGGCAGTGAAGTAGGCAGGAAAGGCCCTGGCTGGTGATGGCAGTGAACAATGCAAAGAGCGGGAGCTTGCAGCTGTAGGTGGCCCTTAAGCAGTCTGCATTGTGATCACTGCCCATTTTGGGGTTCCAGCTGAAACACAAGGTGGTGATGGTTGAATTATGTTTGAGTTACTGAGGCAATGGTTACCCAAATGCTTGTATTACTTCTCATCGATATGGAGTTCGGGTTCAACATGGTGTTTAAATTTTTTTTGGGAAAAATAAATAAATCTCACTGAAATGGCAGAACTGAAAGAAATGGAAAACTTCTGGTTGCTCCCTATATATTTTTATAAAACTGTGAAGCAAAATCAGTTGCACCCCCCCCACACACCAAACTAACAAACAAATCCAGAATAAAACAAACACTCTTGCCATTTTTTTCCCCACTAGATTGCCTTCTGTTGCACACTTTTTTAGAGCTGAAGGAGCACTAAAACCTATGAGTTCTTCCTTTAGCCACTCGGTTGCTCCTCACATTAGCTGTAAGCTTAACAGCTCTACATGAAAAGAACCAACCTAAAAAACGTTCTGCATCTTCTTGCTATAGTGAACAAACCAAAATCTGCGTAACAAAATGAGCCCAGCACAGTTTAAGAGGATAGCAGGTCTGCTGCAGCACAAAGCTTCATTTGCTTCTGAGGGAGCGAGAAAATCCTCTCATTTGGGAAAGGCACAGGCCCCATCAGGCTGATTTCAGCCCAGTGAATCTCTGCCTTCTGCACGTTCCCATGCAAGCTGCTATCAGCAAGCCGAGCTGCCACAGAAGTTGCCTCACTAGGGTATGTATGGCACACAGCTTTCTTCTTTACAGTCCTCTGTAACTGAAGACAAGGGTTGGAAACCGTAGGGAGAAGTGACTTAAATCGTTCAGTTTAACGTTTCAGGTATCTGCTAATATTTCGGGTAATTGCAATAGCTGCAGGTGTCCCTGTGAATGCCACAGAAACCCCAGACATCAAAGAGACACAAACTACCTGCCATTAACCTGCAGAATCATTAACCCACACTGAGTTACGACAGAATATGCTGGAGCCAGGTGTTACATTTCCACCCTCTTTCGCTTTGCCGCTATCCTTCATTCTCTATGGCAGGGGAACATCTGACTGTTAGAGATTAATTAGTAATTAAGAGTTGGTTCAAAAAACATCACAGGTTCAGAGCAGAAAGCAACCTAATCATGTTAGAGAACAGTTAGAAATATAAATTCCAGTCTCCTGGGACTTTCTCTGGAGCAGGAAATTGAAATAACTTTATTTTGAACATACCAAATTGACCTCGCTAACTAGATGTAATAAACAAATGGAGATATTTAAGCTGACATTTGAGCAGTGTCAAAGCCTTCTAAGCTTGTTCTGAGTAGATTAGTAGATTAGCAGATAAGTGCTAGCTTTCCTATTCTGGGATATGTTCCAAGGCAAGCATGAGGACCTATGATTTCATTTAACTCCAGAGTGGACAAGGCTGTATATTTAAATAACCCAAATCATGTGTGTGATTCTTACGACAAGGCACCAGTTGACACTGACGGTTTGGGGATAAAAAACCTCCTCCTGGCACTGTATCTGAGCACGGAAATTACATCTTCTCTACCACTCAATGGGTATGGGAAACTATAATTGTTAGTGTGGTGTATGTAGCTTCCCAGAAGCACATAGTATATCTCATCTGATGTAATGACAGAAAAATTGATTTGATAAATCATTTTTGAAGCGTGAGATATCATTAGATGTTTCACAGACTCGCTAATAAATTTGTATATATACTTAAGTAAGGTAACAGCAAGTAAATTCAGAGCCAGCTCCCTATATCCCAGCACTACTGACAGATCTGCCAGTACCTTGGTATGTTACACAAAATCACAAGGTTGGAAAAGACCTTTAAGATCACCAAGTCCAACCATCCCGTCCTATGCTAAACCATATCCAAAAGTACCTCATCTACCCGTCTTTTAAACGCATCCAGGGATGGTGACTCAACCCCCTCCCTGGGCAGCCTGTTCCAGGCCCTGACAACTCTTTCAGTGAAGAACTTTTTCCCAACATCTAATCTGACCCTGCCCTGGTGCAGCTTTGTGCCATTTCCCCTTGTCCTGTCTCCTGTCACCTGGCTGAAGAGACCATCGCCCACCTCTCTACAGCCTCCCTTCAGGTAGTTGAAGGCGGTGATAAGGTCTCCCCTTGGCCTCCTCTTCTCCAGGCTATTGCTGGGAGAAGTTTGCCAACTATTGGTAGTCACTCAATTTTGCAGTATCTGTACCAAGTCCAGATCAAAATAGCCGTTAAATATTTGCCCAAATGCATTCTTATTCAGCAAAGCTTACATGTGTAAGGCTCTAATATGTTTAATGATTCTGACATCAATCCAATTCCAGCACTCAGCATTGCAGAGAAGAATCCCTCTAATATGATTACCTTGCAGCACATCAATCTTGGGAAATCTTCAAACCCAAGTTCATAGAACAGATGAAGAAGAGTTCTTGGCTACTGGAACTGTAAACCTCTAAATTAATGATTGTTCTGTCACTCGGTTTCACTGTGTGACTCTGGAAAGAAATAAAAGCAAGTGTTATCTGCAGCATTAAAGCAGCAATCCTAAGCCTCTTACACAGGCAATGCTGGAAAAGTTTTCAGGTTTTATCCTCACCTATATGAAAGCCAGATCCACAAAAAGGCTTAATTAACTTAAGTGGAGGTTAGTCAAAAAAGTCCAAAATGGTGATTAATTAATCCGTAAGTACCTCATTAGGATCCTAAAGCTTCAGGAGGCCCTCAAGCTTTTCATAATGAGGTTTCACACTGGAATTACATCCTTTTTTTTTTTTTTTTTTACATGCTTTGCAGGCTTTGCACCTCATTATTTACCTTCCTTTTCCTTAGAAATGAGGGATGCCGGTGACTGACTTACGGTTATGCGCATTCAGCACCATACTGGCAAGGCAGCGTTTGCAGATGTAAGGCACAGCAGCCAGAGATCCATTTGCATTTGAAAGGAAGGAGAAATTGTGTAGCAAATCAGTTCTTCCAGCTGTGCTTTAACAGCAAAGAGTAAGCCAGCTGCCTGTAGCCAAAGACACACCGTACATGATGGGCTTCGTGCTGTGAATCCAATTTGGATTCTTTGCTGAGGAACAAACCTCAGCCTGGGTGAGGGTCAGGATTTTCGATGCACCATCATTTTGGTTCTTCCTTCTGGCTAGTTTAGACATAGCTCCTGCCCTGGGAGCTGACTCTGAATCCCACTCACACCTGCCTGACTGTGGGCCGGGTACAGAGAGGGCAAGGGAGCGACAGAAATCTGAAATGACTCCTGAGAGCTGAGAGCTGGACATTTTAAAATTACATCCCCCATATACAGAGCTTTGCTTAAGTCTTTGTGGACTCAAGCAATAAGGTCTTTTTATGTCCCCTTGACAGTGTTGAGAGATTTTGTTTACAAAGATACAGGATCCTCAAATTCACAAGACCTATCCAATCGTCCTATCTGAAAGTAGTCATTAAAGGCATATTCCTGTGTGGTGCTATGTAAGAAATTTTAATGGAATATAACAAGTTTATGACTTGCCTAAAAAGTTTTTGTTATTTGTTGCCTGTTTAAAAATTGTTACCTACCTGACAAGTCACATTTTCCAGTTCCAGAGGGACATTTGTTCTCAGTTTTGTAGTGTGGCACATCAAACATGACTTTGAGGTGTTTAGTTCTGCCGAGTGCACAAACACACAGCTCACAGGCCTTGTACTGCTTCTTCCTGACATTCACATCTGTGATAGAGAGCAGAGCATCATCACCTTTTAAGTGTTTAGCATGACTTATTTCAGTAAACTCTGAGATCTGTATGGTACCTTGAACACTCTGTTCAGTTTTGGGCACCTCATTACAAGGACACTGAGGTGCTAATATGTGTCCAAAGAAGGGCTGTGAGGCTGGGGAAGGGTCTAGAGCACAAGTCTCATGAGGACTGGCTGAAGGAACTGGGATTGTTCAGCCTGGAGAAAAGGAGGCTGAGGGGAGACTTTATCACTCTCAACAAATACCTGAAATGAGGTTGTAGCTAGGTGGGGACTGACCTCTTCTCCCAAGTTACAAGACTCAAATTGTGCCAGAGGAGGTACAGGTTGGATGTTAAGAAAAATCTGTTCACTGAAAAAGTTATCAAGCACTGGAACAGGCTGCCCAGGGAAGTGGTTCAGTGACCACGGCTGAAGGTATTGAAAAGACGTGTAGATGTGGTGCTTAGGGACCTGGTTCAGTGGTTGGACTTGGCAGTGCCGGGTTAACGGTTGGGACTTGATGATCTTAAAGGTCTTTTACAACCTAACTGATTCTATGGACTTAAAAATGCCACTGAAATTTGGTGCCTGAATAATCTCGGCCTCACTATGCCATACCTGAATGCAGTCAGGCATTTCATTCACCTTATGTCCGGTGCCTACCACATTGTCAGAAAACTCCCTGACGTTAGCAGGGATTAGTCCACCACAGCTGGTGAAGCCTAGGGAGCAGTTAACCTCACCCTAAAGCAGACACCTTCGCTCGATCATCCGAAAAGCCACTGAACCTAACGATTCCACACCCACAGGTTCTAAGCAGGCTCTTCCCTTGAGGGCTCCCAAAACTAGGGAGAGCCTCGGGCGTCACAGTTTCCCAACGCGTGAGGAGTCAAGCTCCCCCTAAGGCACTTCCAAATTTAAAATTTAAATCATAATTTTAAAAGACGTAGGTAATTTATACATACAATGTATGCAGACGCTTTATCCTTGTGTAGCTCCAGGGCAGCTCTGAGGCGCCCTTCCCTGCGCCTCAGGGCCTGCGAGCGCCCTCTGACAGCACCAGCCACCAGGGCCTGCCCGGCCCCCGCCTCACCGCGGGTTAACTCACAGAATGTATGCCGTCTATACGGCCTCGCATAGGCTTCGCGGTGTAGCGCTGGGTTCAGCTTGCGGAGAGCCCGCTGCCAGGCAGTCAGCTCGCCGGGCGGGGCGAAGGGGGGGCCGGTGGGTTCCCGCTGCCTCCCCCCCTCTCCTCGCCCCGCCCGGAGGGCCCGGCAGGGGGCGCCGGCTGCTCGGCTGACGGCGGCGTTTGGCCCATCGCGGCCGCCTTAGCCGCGCCGTTCCCGGTCCGCCGTGGTTCCTCGGGGTCTGCCCGGCCTCTGGGGGTTCCGCCAGCGGCACCCGCCGCGGCTGGGCCGGCCCGGCCCGGGCCGCCGCCATGTTTACCAGCACCGGCTCCAACGGGCTCTGTGAGTACCGGCCTCACCGCAGCCCGAGAAGGACGGAGCTGGGGGAGGGCGGTGGCGGCGGGGGGTGTGTCGGCGTCTCCCCCGCGGAGGGTGGCCCGGCCCTCTCCGCCGGGGGACCGGACGGGGACGCGCTGCCGGGGCGAGGGGCGCCGCCGTGACCTCTGGGGGCGCCGCGGAGGGGCGCGCGGGGTCTGTCCCGCCGCCTCCCCCGGGAGGGGGCCGCTGGCCTCGCTCCCCCCTTTCCCCGCGGGCGCGGCCTGGCCTCGGCTTGACTTTCAAACTCGGGCTTTACCGCCTCGCCCGCTACGGGGCTGCGGTGCCGGCGGCGGAGGAGCAGCCGTCGCGCCGGTCCCGGCGGCGCCTCCGGCAGCGCTCAGGGGGCTGTGGGTGTGCGTGGGGGGGCTTCGCTTCACGGGCGTCGCTGCCCGCTGCGGCCGGCGGCGGGCTGTGCCCGGGCGGGGCGGCGCGCTCCCGGCACGGCTGCCCCAGCTCCGCGTGTGCGCCTACAGGCGCGGCGGTGATTGTCAGAACAGGGGAAAACCCTTGCTTTGTAACGTGCCGATGGCAAGGGGGGCTCCTTTTTTCCAGCCACCTTCTCGGGGAGACTGGCTCGAGGGCGGATGCGTTCCTTGCTCTGTTTTAACTTCACGGTTCTGCGTACAGCAGGCGTCAATCGCTTCCTCCCCCGGTGCTGCCTGAGCAGGCTTCTCGGGCGTTCACGGGTTCGAGCCTGCGTGCAGGACAAAGGGTGTGCCGCGGTTAGAAACGGCGGGAGGAACTGACCTGGCTGTGGCGAGGACTTTGGCACCGCAGGCTTCAGAGCTGGCAAATGATCGCCTGAGCTTTGCCGGCTGACTTCAAGGGAGGGCCAAGTCTGAGTGTGAAATCGCCTTCCCTCTAGGGAGGAGTAAGTCTGGTACTTGAGAAGGGGAACTAGTTGTAGCTGTATTCCGTTTGAGCCGTCCAAATTGGGGGGGGGGGGGACGGGGGGACAAGGGGGAGAGTATTTTTGCAGATGGATCTGATTTTTTTAAAGATTTGCCCCTCCCCCCCCGCCCCGCTCTGTAATAGACACTGTAGAAGAACAACCGTTTAGTGGTGCGTGTCTGTGTACAATTGTGTGAGAAACTTTTCACCCCACGTTCTAACCCAGTTGGGCTCAATGGGTGGAAAGTGACAGTCAATATTTAAAAGTGTTTCCAAGATAGGCCCATCAGAAGGATGTGTGGAAAACTTTAGTCATAAGAAACATATTTATGCTAGGAGAAAAGACCTAGAGAAGGTGTCATTCTGCAAAAAGTAAATTTTTTTTTAAATAATTTTTTCTCCTCAGGGAAACTGGTCCAACAGCATGTGCTCTTTCTCAAGTCGCCTGTTGACCTGAAGTAATTTTTCACAGTGAGACTTGACTGATACAGGTGCACTGACAAACTCTGGTAGAGGCAGGGATTTTCGTGGCAGTGATGCATGCTCGTCTAGTACATAACTCCGGCAGTTTAAGATGTCCCTGTGTCCTCAGACCTTTGTTTCAGCCTTTGTAGCAAAAGTGTTTCCTACTGCTGCAGCGTGTAGGTGGCATGCTGTCACTGATGTGCAAAATCTGGTGGTTCAGGCAGTTAATGAAGGTGAGTGCAAACCCAGCTGCCTGCTGTCACATCAGGGAAGCAAGAGTTCATAATCTGTTCTGCCCCCGGGTCTTGGGAGCAGTAACCTCTGACAGAAGAGCAGTAACAAATGTTGGGGCACAGCTGGTGGGTAAATGGAGCTCTATCAGAGACCCAAGATAAAATAACTGTGCACCTAGTTCAGCAGCAGTAAGAATGATCTTGCCTTGTGAGACTGGAGGCTCCTGTAGCCTGGGGTGCCATCTCTGTCAGGCTTGTTAACGTCCACACAGTTTGGTTCAGTCCATACCACAATGCCATTTGGTAAGACTTGGTAATGGCCAAGCTCTTTTTAACCATGTGTAATTCAGGTTCTTTTAAAAAATCACCCAGTTGTGAATTATATTTTGAGTAGATTAAGGCTTTTAGCACTTTGACATACCTATGCAGTAGTAAAAATGTCAGAATGCCTTTCTTTCACTCCCTTCTGCAGAATTCTCTTTAGAAATGACAAAACAGACAAGTGAGCCCAGAGCTCTAGCAGATTTTAGTGATGTGGTTTTTACTGGTCTGTAAAACCAGCCAGTGTTTTAACAAGGGTGCCAGCGACACCGTTGGGCCTAGTTTTCTAGAAGGGAGTCTGGGTTTGACCTCCTCACTTTTTGAAAAAAGCCTTGGTTTTGATGTTGAAACTTATTATCAGAACCTAATTAATTCATTTGGAGTATTTTGGTGCTTGTTAATTCTCCTGGTTAGCTAATTCTTCAAATTGCATTTCATACTTTTCTGGAAGAGATAAGACAGTAAGTAACCAGTGGCTCTTAGTGGCAGCTGTTGCAGCTGGTTGTAAACCTTTTGCTCTATCTGGTCATATGAATCTAATGAAGGGTGATAGACTCTTGGATGGGGATATTACTGTCCATGTTTTTTTTATTTCTTCCACTAATTTTAGAATCAACCAAAATAAATTACAGTGGACTGTATCATATAATTCCAGCAGATTGTGGAAGCAGTATAAAGATTATCTGGGTTGTCATTAGAGGTCTAAATGAGTCAAGAATCCTTATGTTTTTATTTGATGCAGTATGTACATCCGATTTGTAATCAGTGTCCTGCAAAGCCTACCTCTTTTTGACTGATACTCCAGTAGTCCCCTTTTCCCATTCTTGCATCCTGTCTTCTCAGTGTTTCTAGGCTGCCTCTCCCATGTCTTGATATTTTGATGAAAGCAAAGCTCTTCTTTTAAGCTATAAGGAGACTGACATGAGTAGAATATTTTCAAGCTGTTTGCTAAATACGTGTTTTTAAACTGGTCTTTGACTCTCACAATGTGTAATAATTTAATTAGAATATTAAGATTGGAGAATTTTCTTCATACATTATTCCTCTTGCTGTAAAAATTCATGGAACTTCGATTGACCCTGTACTCAGTTCTGTCTTTCATTATGTCCCAGACGTGGTAACTGCAGGTGCTGAAGAGAAGACAGCTTATAATTAAAATAAAAAGGCTGTGTGCTTGTTAAAACTTAAGTTATTCTTTAATATTGCAAACATTTAACATGACAAAATGTGGCAGAAGAGATGACTGAACTTTGGTGGGTCGATGTCACTTAGCAGGGTGCTGATGTTCTGTTACTTGGCAATGTGGGAGAAGGACACAGTGGCTTTCTTCTAGCACAATTTATTTATAACATTTATTTGGGAAAGTCTTTGGCTGCATGCATGAACGAAATCTCAAGTGCTAGCAAGCAAATGAAAACCTCAAGTATTTTAATTTCATCAGTAGAAGGAGTTCAGCTATGTATCTGTTTGTGCAGATTCCTGCATTTCCAGATTTCTAGACAGAGAATACTGTCAGGTTCACTTACTCTGAATGCATTTTAGCTTTGCATTATAAGATGTCCCTGACATACTACTGCTGACCTAATGGGGTAAGTTTAACTCAGCTAAACTTTTCTGAAGTCCACTTACATACTGTAGCTGCCCTGATTCTTACTGTTCTTCATTCAGGGTAAGGTTGTTGGTGCATTATTTAGACTCAAGTTGATAAAACGATCCTAAAAACCATCATCTAGATGTAGCCATAGATAGAGCCTTTGGCTCTTTTTGACAGGCAGATCTTTGCCTGGTTGATGGCTTCATGTCATTTCTGCTAATATACCCTGTAATGTGCTGAACAAACAGTATTTTTCAAAGCCATTAGCAAGTACAAACTATTTTTGTATTGCTTACCCCTAGCTAACTTTATGGATCATCTCTGTCCTATGGGTGGCAGTGGATGCCACGCTGTGATATGTGGCTACAGTATGACACGTGGCTACACAGAAAAGCTCATTTCATGTCCTGGTTCCATAGTTCAGTGAGGTGAATAATATCTTCATCCAGGAAATATTCAAAGCTTGTAAGTTCTTTACCAGAGATTCAGCTTCAGGTGTTTCTCCTAAGTTTGGCCACTTCAGTAGAAGTTAGACTTTCTTGTAAATAGTGATTAAATGGCTAGACCTGTGTAGCCAAGTCCTTGACCTTGTCCCTGTGCCTTTTAAGGAGATGTCTCATGACTTTGAGCACTGTGGTTGAGTTCTGACATAAAGTATTTCTTTAATATTTTTTTATCCTAGTTTAAGAGGCTCCTGGTATAAATCCTCCCTCCTGCTTCTCCTGTTCAGTGCTCATAAAAACCACATGCGTAGGCAGAGGAGCTCTTGAAAGGTGACATTGTAAGAAACAGGTATGTGAAAGAAACCCCTCCAGCAAACAAACAGCCTGACCCCAGGTGCATGTGAGCCATTCCGCCAAGTAGGTCCTTTCCTGGCAGGGATCTGCTGAGCTCCTGACAGGCAGTATCAGGTGTAGTGGGTGATGACACTGTGGAGAGCTTGTGACACACCTACTTGGTGCATGACACACACGATTTTGGATGAGGAGGTTTAAAAATAAACATACCTGGTACATTTTACAACTATGAGAAGTCAGGAAGCAAGGAAGAACACCATTTAAAAGGACAAAGACTGTTTGCCCTTGTTAAGGCAATCTGTTTCTGTTATCTGGACTAATGGAAGAGCTTGTGTGCCCTGGGGAAAAAAAGCCAATTACTCAGGATAGTTGGAAGCACAGCATGGGCATACATGTAGGAAGATGCTAACCTACTCTTGACTTGTAAAACAACATTGCAGTGTGTTCAGGTAGTGTGCTGCCCTACCTGGCTTTCCAGAAAGGCTTGAGAGGTGGGCTGGAGTGGCAGAGACTGGTTTCTTGTGTTCAAGTCTCCCAGCAACTTCATTTCCATGAAGAATGCTCCTGGTACACTTTAGTGTGAGTGCCTGAAGACTGACAGTGGGCTGGCTGTTTGATTTACTGTAGTGCTGCTTACCTGTGTTTGCTGCTTGTTTTGCAACATGCTGCATCTGAGGAGCAAAGTATGATATACAGAAGGTTTCCTGTTATAAGACAACAAGGGCTTTCCAACAACTTAAAGCTGTGAGACCAATGCCAAACTTTTCTGTGGACATCGTAATACCCACTCCCAAATTTCTTCATGCTATATGCCATACTGCATATGAGTACAGTAGAAAGCCTGTTAGAGCTATTTTATTAAGGTAAAATCTAAGTCCATGTTTTTAAAGCTTATTCACTTGCTGCATCTGGAAAATACTGCTTTGCCTACTACACACAAACTACTTCATGTAGTAGTAGGGAGTAGAGTCCTTTGAAACTGGCATGTAAGCATTTCTGCTAATGCAACGTAGGCTTTTACCTCTCTGTGAACCTTGTGGTGTGGTGCTAGCAATCTGTTAGGAGGTCCCCAGGGCAAGAAGGGAATGCTGTGCTCCTCTGCTTGCCCAACCTGCGAGGCTGAACTGTGCTTGCCTTGCGTGAGGGCGTCAGGAAGGTAATGAAGGTGTGTACATGGATGCTGTGTGGTACAACTGAAGGAAAAATAATGAAGTATGTATTGGACAGGTCAGACTTCTGTGCATAACACTATTATGCAGTGCAGTATGGTAAAACAAATTGGCTTCTACATCAGCATGCCACAGAGCAGCTTGGTTCAACATCTTAGCATGAGTCCTGGGAGCAGCACACCACATCAGTTCGGTCAGCCATGCATTGAACACCACAGAAATGTGGCTATTCTCGTGCTGCTGCAGATGGCTCATTTCAAGCTGGCCTGGGGATCACCACGTGGTGTTGTGGTGTAGCCATACTTGGTACTTCTGAGGGTGTATGCTAATACAGTATGATAACATGCTCTGTGTTTGGGAGGAAGATGAGGCTGCTCAAGGGTAGCCTTCTGGTCAGCTTCAACCTGTTCCATTTTCGGTTTCTTTTCAAACGTTCCTTTTAGAAGCAAAGATTTTTTTCTTCTTTAGGTTCTCATTCTCTTCTAGTTTGTGTGCTAGGTTAAAACCAGCAGTTTTTTAAACAATAAATGTATAGGTAACTGGTTTGACTACAGTCTTATCAGTGCCTTCTAAAATAGATTTAAAACATGGTCACAGTTAACTTCTTTATTGATTTTCTTATTATATATACTAAGGTTATTCATCTCTCAACTTCTGCTTTAAGTTTATAAGCATTCAGTGGAAAAACTTTGTGCAGTGGTATTTAAGTGTTCATTTGCAGGCATCTCGATGGTTAACCACTAGAGTACGCTGTGAAGTGACAGGCAGAACACAGGATCCTGTTCCTGTGTCTGTGCTCTTTGCCTAGGTCAGGGACGAGAGCTGCATTCCTCACCCTGAACCCTTCACATCACGTAATACTTTTGGGCAGCAGTAACTTCACTGCTGTTGCAGGGCCCTCTGGTATGGCATAATTTAGATTATTTAGATTGTATTGAACAAACTCTCAAAAAAAATAATCATAGGGTTAAAATCCATCCTGCCAGTCTGCATGGAGTCTCCTGGTGTCCTCTAGGTTCCTCAAGCAGTGTTACACGTCTGTACCTCTTGTCTTTTTCCCTCTGTGGCATGCTCTTGTTTGTTCTTGGTTATGGTTGAGGACACAGCGTGTGGTTCTAATAAGGACTAGCTGCTCAGATGGAGAAAGATTGCTCCAGCCTCCCAGAGGCACACATTAGTGTCTAGGAAGCACTAAAAAATTGCTCTTCGGGTTCGAATATCTGACAGTGGTTTTCATCAACCATTACAATAAAGGACAAACAATGTTTCCAAGCATTCAGGAGGATGTATTCATGCTGCTGTTAGCTGCAGCAAACTAGGATCTGACAGGAAAATAGGAGACAAGAGTCCTTGAACACTCTGATCATTTTACAGCGTTGCTGTCGGTTGATGAACCTGGCGCAGGTTCTTGTTCCGACCTTGGAAGGTAGAAGATGAGTATCTGTGACAGCTTAACATGGGAAAAACAGCCACCCAAACCAGATTCCATCATTGCATCTGGGAAGCACTGTGCATTCGGTTTGCATCGGTTATGGCTTAGGAGATTCACAGATCTTGTGTATCAGCATTAAAAGGAAGCTTGTACATATTTCACACCATTATAGTAGCCCCAGGAGTGAATTTGTCCATGTGTAAGCAGCGTGTCTGCCTTGTAGCAGCTGGGGCTGGGAAGTCTGCAAGTGACAGTGGAAAAAAAAATAATGTTACACAGCCTGTTTCATCTGCAGCTGTGGTATAAGCTCAGCAGGGTTCCCCACAAAAAATGTCCTGAACTAATTAGAGCCTCTGTGGCTACTGCTTGTCAGCTGGGGTTGGCAATGAGGTCCTCTTCCAAGGCAACAGTGGAGTCTCAGTTCCAGAATAGCAGTCCAAGGGGTGAAGTTGTTGCCTGAAAAGCCCTTCCAAAGCAGTAGCTTGGCCTGGCTGCCTGCTTTGACATGTCCATCTGTTGTCTCTATTCACTTGAGAGTGGTGAACAGGCAGGGAATACAGTCATTTCAAAACCACTATTGTTGCTACCACAATTTTTGTATTCTCATTAGTGTGATGGTGGCTTCTGAAGCTGCAACTCGCTGAGCAGTTGTGCTATAAATCTCCCTCTCTGTTTATGATGGACAGACCAATCTATTCCTTAATTCTCTGTGCTTCAAAAGGGGTACTGGCAGTCAGAAAAGTAGTAGGTTGTGAGAGAAGAGGATCTGTGGGCTTTGTCATGAGTGCAGGGGTGAAATGTGGAGATTAAGAGATTGTTTTCTCATTCATGTTGTGTTTAGGATCAGTCTCAGGTTGGACAGCGGTAGCACAAAGGTTTGGATGCTTGCCTGTGAGATTATGACAGTTTTGGGTAGAACTTCTCCATTGCACCAGGGGGAAGCAGAGATTGGTAGTGAAAGCTCTTTGCTCTTTCATAGCTTGGGCATGTATTGCTTGTTATTTTGAAGTTCCTTTGTTTGCTCAGATGGAAGCTCAGTCTGCATGTTTCAGTGCCAATGCCATTATTCCTGGGTTTTTTTGAAAGAATTGCCACTTAAGGATTATTTTGGGGTTGCAAATTTATTCCAAGGTCTTTTAAAGAGAGTATTCCATGTATTTTACCACTTCAGGGTCAAAATGAGAGTTTATCTTTTCATTCTGCATTCCCTACATGGTGTAGAGACGCTGTGTTTTTCTCCTTCTTTGCACACATTTACAGTAGTGCAGCCCATAGACACTGGTACCCCGGTAGGTTGGCAGCACGTGTTACCATCCTACATGTGGTTCAAAATCCGTTGGACTAAGAAGTTTGCTTTCTACATTTTACCTTTATATTCAAAGTAAGAATCACAGAACCACAGAATTGTAGGGGTTGGAAGGGACCTCAAGAGATCATCGGGTCCAACCCCCCTGCCAAAGCAGCTCCCTAGGACAGGTCACACAGGGAGGTGTCCAGACAGGTCTTGAATATCTCCAGAGAAGGAGACTCCACCACCTCCCTGGGCAGCCTGTCTCAGGGCTCTGTCACCCTCACTGGGAAAAAGTTCCTCCGCATGTTGGTGTGGAACTTCCTGTGCTCCAACTTGCAGCCATTGCCCCTTGTCCTGTCTCCACAGACCACAGAAAAGGGGCTGGCCATTTCCCCCTGCATCCCATGCTTAAGATATTCGTAAACACCAATTAGGTCTCACCCCTTAATCTTCTTTTCTCTAGACTGAACAGCCCCAGCTCTCTCAGCCTTTCCTCATACGGAAGATGCTCCAGGCCCTTAATCATCTTCGTAGCCCTTCTCTGCACGCTCCCCAGGAGATCCCTGTCCTTTTTACACCAGGGAGCCCAGAACTGGACACAATACTCCAGGTGGGACCTGACCAGGGCAGAGTAGAGGGGGAGGATCACCTCCTTAGACCTGCTGGCCACACTCCTCCTGATGCACCCCAGTATCCCATTGGCTCTCTTAGCCACCAGGGCACACTGCTGGCTCTTAGGCAACCTGTCATCCACCAGGACCCCCCTTCTCCATAGTGCTCTTCTCCAGTAGGACATCTCCCAGCCTGTACTGAAACGAACGGTTGTTCCTCCCCAGATGCAAGACTTTACACTTGCTTTTGTTGAACTTCATTAGGTTTCTCCCAGCCCAGCTCTCCAGCCTGTCCAGGTCTCGCTGGATGGCAGCGCAGTGTTCCTGCGTGTCAGCCACCCCTCCCAGCTTTGTATCATCGGCACTTGCTGAGGGTGGATGCTATTCCCTCATCAAGGTCGTCAATGAAGATATTGAACAGGACTGGACCCAACACCGAGCCCTGGGCAACACTGCTAGTCACAGGCCTCCAAGCAGATTCTGCTCCACTGATCACGACCCTCTGAGCCGGGTCTGACTGCCAGTTCTCCACCCACATCACTGTCCACACATCTATCCCTATTCTCCCTCAGCTTTGCTATCAGGATCCACTGCTCTCCCTCCATCCGCCCAGCCGGTGATGAGATCACAGAAGGCTATGAGATTGTTTGAGCATGATCTCCCCTTGGTGAATCCATGCTGACTGCTCCTCATGACCTTCTTCTCTTCTAGTTGCTTGGAGATGGCATCCAGAACAAGCTGTTCCATCACCTTTCCAGGGACAGAAGTGAGGCTGACTGGCCTATAGTTGCTAGGATCCTCCTTCTTGCCCTTTTTAAAGACCGGAGTGACATTGGCTATCCTCCAATCCTCAGGCACTTCTCCTGTTCGCCAAGACCTGTCGAAGATGATAGAGAGTGGCTCAGCAATCACTTCCACCAGCTCCCTCAGCACACGTGGGTGCATCCCATCCGGGCCCGTGGATTTGTGTGCATTAATCCCTTTGAGACGCTCCTGGACCACCCCCACGTCAACCAAAGGGAAGCTCTTAATTTCCCAAACATTACTACTTTCATCCAGTGTCTGTGGGTCCCGAGGGGCCTTTGAAGTGAAGCCCGAAGCAAAGACAGCATTCAGTATCTCCACCTTCTCAGCATCCCCCGTTACCAGGACACCCACCTCATTCAGCAAGGGACCTACATTATCCCTGGTCATCCTCATACTATTCACATATCTAAAAAACCCCTTTTCATTATCCTTTATGTCCCTTGCACTTCCAAGTGGGCTTATGCCTTCCTAGTTGCATCCCGACAGGCCCTGACAACATTCCTGTATTCTTTCCAGGTGCTCAGACCCTTTTTCCACAGTTCATAGACCTTCTGCTTCCCTTTGAGTATATTCAGTAGCTCCCTGCTCATCCACACAGGTCTTTTACCTCTCTTTCCCGATTTCTTACTCAAAGGGATGCATTGTTCCTGTGCTTGGAAGAAGTGCTGTTTGAATGCTAGCCAGCTCTCACAGGCTCCCATTCCTTCAAACAGTGTAGCCCACGGGATAGCCCCTAGTAGATTTTGGAGGAGCTCAAAGTTAGCTCTACCAAAATTCAGGGTAGCTACCCTAATTTTTGGCTTGCTTCTTCCACCCAGGATTTTGACCTCTATCATGGTCGCTTTGTCCTAAGCTGCCCCCGACCTTCACTTCCCTAACGAGCCCGTCCTTGTTAGTAAAAACAAGGTCCAGCACCCACCCTCCTTTCGTAGTTTCCTGCACCATCTGTAGCAGGAAATTGTCTTCTAGACATTGCAGAAATTGTCTGGACTGCATATGACTGGCCGTATTACTTGCCCAGCAAATATCTGGGTAATTGAAGCCCCCCATAAGGACCAGCGCCTGCAATCTCAAGGCTACTTCCAACTGCTTACAGAATGCACTATCAAGCCACTCCTCTTGATCAGGGGACCTGTAGTACACACCCCCGACAATGTCACACATACTAGCCTGCCCCTTAATTTGATTTGGATGCCTGAATGTCCAACTGTGCAGTATCTGGGATTGTTAGTTATTTTTGGTCTTCTTGGGTTGAGAGATCCCACACCAGTGGGGAGGGTTTCTCCTTCAGTGGTGACCCTAAGGTCATCCTTGATAAGGATATATATGCTGCTGAAGAGTAAAGCAAACTACTGCACTGTACAGTGAAACACATGGGGCGGGGGGGAAATCAGGAGATGCATTTGGTGCTATCTATCCTAGGGAACCTCCTTTGGCAGGGGGGTTGGACCCAGTGATCTCTGGAGGTCCCTTCCAACCCCTATGATTCTGTGATTCTGTGATTTATTTGGAAGAGTTTATGTTTCTTAAGTTTACTGGACAAGAGCAGGCTTACCAACTGTGATGACATTTTGAGAAGCTTGAGAGTAGAAGTTTCCGTTACTCATGTGACGTTCCCTGTGGGTGACTGTCACCTAAACGGGTTAGTTACTTCTGTGGTTTTTCACTCAGTGACATGCTTAA
The DNA here is from genome assembly GCA_022605575.1 of Laterallus jamaicensis coturniculus. Lineage (NCBI taxonomy): Eukaryota > Metazoa > Chordata > Aves > Gruiformes > Rallidae > Laterallus > Laterallus jamaicensis. Next base: position 236,520 of record JAKCOX010000019.1, on the reverse strand, counting down.
AAATAAATACTTTTTCTCTATAACAAGGTTTCAAGTGTCTAAGTTGAAAGCTTGAAAGGAGGCTAATAATAAAAATGTGTCTTCACACTTTTGGAGAAAACAGGTAAGGTTCTGGTGGTTGGTTATTTTTGAATGTGTTCCAGTTAGGAATTAACTTGATAGGATAAAGTAGTTCAAGTGTGTATTAGCTGTAATATAGAAATGATCATTACAGTAAAATATAAATATAAATCTTAAACCTTTGTAGAAATACATAGTCACAGTGGGAAATCTGGTGATTTGCTTGTCACAGGGTTTTTTGTAAGGTGATCCTTATGTGAAAATTATTACAGGATTAATGAGTTCTTGTAAAAATATTTAAACTCATGAAATAATGTAAAAGTATTTGATACTAAAATAGCTAATTTTATCAACCTTTGGTTCAGATATGACTACGGCTGTTGTTCTGATTTAAGCTGTGCTTTCAAATATGTTATATCCTGGATATAAAATTGGCCTTTTTGCATTAAGAGATGTTAATTTAACTTAGTTAACAGGAGCATTGCCTGAAACTTCAAGTAAATAGATATGTGTATTGTCTTCCCAGTAACTTTCACGAAGCAGCTCCAGCTTTGTTTTCCTTCCAGTGTTCTACAAGACTCTGATGGCTTCAGAGGTTTTCTGAAGCATCCGACTAAATCAGAGTAATGAATAATTTAAAAAATTACATCTGAAGAGTATAGAAAGATATTAAATTGAAATGTGGATAGTTCTATTTAAAAAAATTAATAAAATCAACCAGCCTTTCTGCCCTCCTGATATGTCTCAAAGAAAACGTAGTTGTAAAAGTAGGGCTTATGGTTAGCAGAGTAACATCAACCTGTGTCAGTCCAAGTCACCGTCTTAATTCCTTTGAAAGGATAATTCTTCAAGGTGTTAACTGCTTAAATGGGAGCATGGAAAGTGAGTCTGTAAATAATGAACCCAAAGGTATAGATTGTCAACCGAAAGAGGAGTTTTTGGTACACATTTGTGTGATGATACACATAGGAAGAGATGTTTTCTTCTCACAGTGAACAGCAAAAAGACTCTGGACTTCAAGATAGTGTGAACTGGGAACAGCAAACAGTGCCCATCAGAGTTCTCACTGATATCATCAGTTAGTCCTTTGATGAGGATCACTCTTAAATTAATGTATTAAGAACCGTATTTTTGATGGCTGTGGGATTGCGCTGTGATTAAAGTCTTGCCTTTGGTGCCTATTACCATCTCCCTTTTCTAGCAGTTCACTCTTCTTGAGTGCAGCAGATGTTGGCAGAATCCTTTATGGTAGTTGGTTTATCTGGATATACACTGAAAGTTTCCTCTGTTGCACTTTTTAATGCTGTTTTCATCTTCCTGTGCTCCTGCTTTTTATTTCCCATTAGTGTTTTTAAAGTAGTCTTATGGCTGTTTCTGTTATCGAAGAATAATGACAGCAGATCCACAGATTTCATTGTACCCTGTAAAAACACACAGTTGTCTGAAAATTTCTATAACTGGGATATTTGAGAAGGAAGTAAATGTGATTGAAGGTGTGTGTGTGAAAAGGGGAAAAGTCATAGAATCATAGAATCACAGAATGGTCTGGGTTGGAAGGGACCCCGAGGATCATAGAGCTCCACCTTCCCTGCCACAGGCAGGGCCACCAACCTCAGGCCTGGATCTACACAAGGTTGCCCAGGGCCCATCCAACCTGGCCTTGAACACTTCCAGGGACGGGGCACCCACCCCCTCTCTGGGCAGCCTGTTCCAGCACCTTACCACTCTTTCTGTTAAAAAACTTCCCCCTAATATCCAGTCTAAACCCTCCCTCCTTTAGCTTTAAACCATTCCCCCTTGTCCTGCCATTATCTGCCCTTTTAAAAAGTTGATTCCCCTCCTGTTTGTATGCTCCCTTCAGGTACTGGCAGGCTGCAATGAGGTCCCCCCGCAGACTTCTCTAGTCTGAACAAGCCCAGCTCCCTCAACTTCTCTTTGTAGGGGAGGTGCTCCAGCCCTCTAATCATCACAGAATAAATAATGTCTCAGTATTTCTGTATTGGCTTGAATTGTTGGGTGAGAGTTTGTGAAATGATGGGTATAGTCCTGCTGGATATGCTGCTTGGTGGTTTTTAATGTCTACTGTAGATTCCTCTGTTCTCTGCTTCCTTTCTTCTGAGTGCCTTCTCCAAAAGTCATGCTGCCACGAAGAAAGAAGTTCTGATTTCATAAACATCCTGATCTTATTAATTTCTTTATTAATGATTGTAATGACTGAATGGAAGGAAGACGAATGTCATGTAAAATAACTAGATAGGCTTCCTTGAATGGTGGATCCAAGTGCGGTGAAGGGACTGTCAGTTTATTCAGGACATTCAGCTGGTTCCTGCTTCATAGCATCTAGGAAAAAAGCTCTACCTTAACCCCTAATGCAAAGGAAGAGAAGGTATTTGTTTCGACCAAAAGGGTATCCGTATTTTGCTAGTGAAAAAGAGTGATTGTTTTGTTTCCTTAAACATAATTGAGCTTCAGGAGGGCTGCATAGGAGGGCATGGCCTCTGTCCGTGCAGAGAGCTTCGGTTTAATTATAGCCAAGAAATTACATGAGAGAATGTTGAAAACAAAACTGTATGATTAATATTTAACTGTCATTAATATATCCAAAGACTTCCTGTGGTCACTGTGTTTTTCCTATCTATTGGCAAGTTGTTGGGAACTTGGGAAGTTGTTGAGATAAGCAGTCATGGTGGTGCCACTGTTAGTGTGTTTTCCAGTCACCTTTTAAAATATGTGACTCTCTAAATGATTTTTCTCTAAAACGGTAATCTTTATTGTTGGTTTTTTTTGTCTTTAAGATAAAGCACCTTTGTCAAAGAGTTTGTTATTAGTCCCAAGTGCCATCTCGATTCTATTGGCTCTGCTCTTCCAACATTATCAGAAGTTCTTTGCATATAACCTACAAGCTATAAAAGAGGATTTTCAGGTAAGAATCAGTTTGTTTTGTATGGAAAGGTACTGTAAACTGTGCTCTTCTATGTGATCCCCACCCCCTGTCTGTTTCTCCACTGGTTCTTTCCCTTTGTTCACTGTTGTAGACCAGCTTGTTCTTGCTGGTTTTTTGTCACCCCAGTACACCACTTTTTGGAAAAAATCAGAAAAACTGATCTGAAATGACCAACATAACTTTTTCCTTCCTTCTTTTGCCTGGGAAATGATTTAGTTAGTATCATCTTGCCTTCCAGCCACTGACATTTGGAAGCTTGCTGTGAATGCAGTGTGATTTAACCCACCCATGTAATAATAGACGTATTTTGATAGGAATGTGAGTATCTTATTGTGCTCAGTTTTTTGAGGCTGAAAAGGGCTATTGTGATCAAGATCTCTGGTTACATATGATTTATTTCAACAACAGAGGCCATCACTCTCGTTCTGTAACTTCTGTTGTAGTTAGCTGTGAGAAACTAAGATTTGCCTGCTGAAAAGAACTGCTTCTAATTTGCAAATACCAAGTGATGGGGGAGTTTGTCATGCCCCTCAGTAATCTGCTAAATTGGTTAATTATCTTGCTGGACATTTCTTGCTTTCTCTTTCAGGTATTGCATCTTGTAAGGTTTTGTTCTCAGCTTAATTAATTGTCCCCTAGTATCAGTTGTAACTGTTGAAATAATGCACTTAGAAGTGATTATGTTCTGTGGGGATTTGTTGGAGGGTTTTTTCTTTCTTTTTTTTGGAAGTGGCATGCTCAACAGAGAAGGGCAAATGCCTATAATTTATCTTATCCCACATGTTTTACAGTTAATGTCTTTGAGGATGCTAACTGTAGCCTATAAGCCTTAAAAGATTATTACACCTAGGTAGTGATTCTCCATGCTGTCATACTCTCTGATCTTTCTTGTCAAGAACAAGAACTTTATTGTAATGATGTAGATTACAACACTGAAAGAACACTGCTCATATTTTCCAAGTGCCTTGCTAATGCTGTGCAGCAAAAAATACATAAATTGATGTCTGCCTTTTAAAAGTGTTATAACCAAGTGTTTGGGGAGGGGGAGGACAAAGTCTGAGAAACTATTCAAGTCTTAAATGGAAATTTTGTGGGTTTTGGATTTCTTTGCCTATTTGTTTTTTCCAGTTTGTTTTTAGAAGGGTAGTCTCTTCGTTTGTTTTATCTGCTGAAGAACAGTAGTAGCTGTGTTTTATTCAAAGAAACCATTCTTTACTGTGTCTTAAACATTTGCAGGTATCTGTCAAAGGTGTAACCCCTTTATTGTGATGTTTTGGAGGGAATTTGTGGGTTTGTTTGTGTTTTCTTTTCCTGAAATTGTTGCTTTATGTGTTGTCCTAGCCTTTGGAGCAAGCTCTATACTACATAATTGCATGCCTCTGAGATCAGGGAGAGCAGATCATTTAATCTGATGCTGATAGTCAAATGCAAACACTTAAAAAGAAAATGTATTTAGAATAAATTAATCTGTGGGGGTCAGTTTAATGGAATGTAGTTTTTCCAGAGGCTGAACAAACATTTTGGATATTGGATGTTAACATTTATCAAAGCTGGGAGAGAACATAGGAAATAATGTGTGCAGTTGAAGATGACTGCATTTGATGTGTACTGTCTTAAATGAAAAGATCTTTGTCTCCGTAAAGGAGACCCTCAAGAGCAGTGAAGATGATGTGTGTAAAATGAAGGTCTTGATTACATTAGATCCATGTATTTTTAAGCTGGCTAAAGTAAAGAGCAGTTAGGCTTGGAAGCCTTCCACAGTCAATGTGAGGGCTCTTCAGTTAATGTACACCATGGAATGTTCAGATGTGAATCCACAGCCCTGCCAGTTTGGACTTCAGGAGGAGTAGTACTCATGCTGCTGGCTAGGTTTTAACATTGGGCATGTTGGCATGGGACAGCTAGAGCCCACTTCGTTCCTTTAGCAGAGTTGAAGGCAGGGGAAGTTAGAGGCAGGAGCATCAGTTGAGGCTTAAAGACCTTGAGAAATGCAAGGCTCAGGCAACGTGTTGTCACTTGGACTTCATGGAGGGAGGAATGCCTGGGTTATGGCTTAGGAAAGGGAGAGGAGAGAGCCGAATCTGAGCTGGAAACTAAGGGAGATGAAGGGCAGTGAGCAAGAGTTCTCTAAATAGATCTGCAGCAAAAGAAAGTATGGGCCCAGTCGTCATTGTGGTGGGGGACCCACTGACAAGGGATATGCAAAAGGTCAAGGTATTCAGGCAGATAGATTTATTAGCTTGTACCAGTATGTTTTGCCTTCAGGCCTTCAAGGTCCCTAAGCCTTCTAGTAGAGTCTGTGAAAGTGAAGCAATATCCATCATTAAGAAAAATAGAGCCAGGGATCACTTAATGCAGCTGTGCACATGTAAGTTAACAGGACTTGACAGGTTACTGCTGAGAATGCCAGGGGAGTACAGGGTGATGTGAACAGAAGGGATCTTGAAATCAACAAAACAGGACTGAGAACAACCTCCTTCAAGTGTAAGCAGATAAATAAGGAAGTCCCAATGGGACAGCATTGTGTGGAAAGCTCACATAGAGTTTCTGGGAAATCAGCATGACTGGGTGCCTCTCTTAAGTGTCTGTACAGTAATGCGTGATGTATAGGGAACAAATAAGAGGAATTAAAGGTCATATGCCATTACAGGACTCAGTCTGACTGGGGTCATGGAGATGTCGTGGGTTAGCTCACAGTATAGAAGTGCTGCAACAGGCAGATAGATCTCTTCAGGGAAGACAGATGAGGAAAGGAATTGCACTTTATGAGAAAAAGCAGCAGAGCTGTGCAGAGCTTTGTTTTGAGACATGATTAAGTTGAGGGTTTATGGGTCAGGATTAAAGGGCAGACCAGCCCAGCTAGCTTTGGTGTTGGTGTTTGCTACAGATCCCCTGACCATGAAAGAAGTAGGTATGGCCTTCTTCAGACATCTGGAAGAAGCCTCATGATTTCAGGCCCTGGCTGTCATGGAGGGCTTTTTAACCATTCTTATACATGCCACGAGAACAACACAGCAGGGAACAAGCAGTCCAGGAGATTTCTGGAATACATCGATGAGCAACTTCCTTATGCAGAAGATTGAGGAACTGATGAGGGGAGATGTAGTATTTGGACCTCATACTTAAAAACAAGGAAGAACTGGTTGGGCATGTGAAGATCATGGGCAGCTTTGATTGCAATGACCGTGAGATGGTGAAGTTCAGCATCCTGAGAGGAGGTGACAAGGCAAATTACAGGATTGCAATCATTGTCTTGAGGAGGGTAGACTTTGGCCTGTTCAGGGATCTGCTTGGAAGACTCCAGTGTGATACAGTTCCTGAAAAAAAGAATGTACCAGCAGATCTGGTTGGTTTTCAAGGATCATGTCCTCATTGCTGCTAAGAAGTCCAGCCATCTCCTGGACTGTATTAGTGAGAGTGGTCAGTAGGTTGAGGCAAGCGACTCTACTCCTCTAGTTGACACAGTGGTCTTGTGAGTGCTCAATTCTGGGTACCTCAGTACAAGAAAGGTATGAATGCAATGGAGTGGGTCTACCAAGACAGTTGAGAGGTTGAGAACATGTGACATATAAGGAGAGAATGGGGTCTGCCCAGCCTCAAGAAGAGAAGGTAAAGAGGAGACAACTTATTGCTGTCTACAAGTAGGTGATCAGAAGCAATAGAGAAGCTGGAGCCAGATTCTGCTTGGAGGTGCACTAAGGAAGTGCAAGAGGTAGTGGGTGCAAGGTGGAACACAGGGAATTCTGCCTAGATGTAAGGATTTGATTTATTTTTTAACCCAGAGAAATGGTGCCAAGCACTGGCACGGGTTGCCCAGAGAGGCTGTGGAATCTACATCCTTGGAGGACTGACATGGCCCTGAGCAATCTGATCTGATTAGACCTGCTTGGAGTGTTACACTCACTAGTTGGTAACTGGAGGTCTCTTAAAAAATAACTTTGTCTCTGTAATGCTGCACTTTACTGGGCTTGTCTGTAAATGCCAACCAGGGGTGTTTCAATGCATCTGCCTTCATTTCAGTTGTAGATTTATTTTAGCAGGCAGGCCTCTTCCTTGAAAATATTTTCTTTTTAAACAGACACCTTGAACTCTCCATAGCATTCCACTCTCTTTACCTCCTTAAATGTACTGTATTTCTGTTAGCTGACTAACCTCTGAGCACAAACTCGGTGAAGAATTTCCTTGAGGGAACAGAGACTTAACGTGATGATCTTTAACTTTCTAGATCTGGAGACTTGTATGTGGAAGAACAATATGTCTTGATTTGAAAGACACATTCTGCAGCAGTCTGCTTATTTACAACTTCAGAATATTTGAAAGAAGATATGGCAGCAGAAAATTTTCAGTAAGTTCCAGTCACATTTTCTTTTAACAAAAACTCTTTTCTACACTGCTTAGAATCTTGTCTTGGATTAATGTTGCAGTTTTATTACTAACATTTTGTATAGAAATAAACATTAAAGGGTTTTAAAGATAATTTGGTTTCTGTACATCTAAATCTATACTGATAATATCTCAGTCTGTGGATTATTCTGATTAAAGTTTGCAGCTGTATCAGTTGAAACTTTTCATATCCATAGAATTTAATTTTGGTGACAAATTAAGTCTTCATTCTTTACTATCTGTCTAGTCATGTAGATCTGGAGTTATGTTGTGCTCAAGATTTTATTTGTCTTAATTGTATTAATATGGTGGTTTTCTTTTTTTTTTTTTCCTTTTACTTAGGATACATTAAACCTTATTTTAAAATTGTTGAATTAATTGATATTAAACTTTTTCTTTCCAGTCCTTTTTACTGGGTGCTTGGATGCTCTCAGCTCTGTTTGATCTTCTCCTTGTAGAAATTACTCAGTATATATTTGGCATCACCATCAGCAGCTTGCCTTCTGGTTTGTAAGTAGCTCCTAATGGATTAATTAATTTGAATATAGTTCCAAAGGATTATTTTGTGCAGATTTTCATTTAAAAAAACTTTCTTCATGTAACCCTTCGAATTAAATTTAATCCTCTTTTGAGCTACATTGTGAAGGTTCTTGGCACAACTTCTATTTTCAAACATTCATTGCCTAATTGTGATCAATGGTTAATTTATTTATCCTTATAATGATTTCTTTCTATTCAGACTCATTTCCACAGTCAGCATGATTGAAGTATGGTTTGCAGTGCACAAATTATTGCTGTATTTGTTCAGCTTGGTAAATCTGAGTAACTGAAATTGGGTTGGCACTGATTTCTTTCTTCAGTATGTTCATTTTTAAATGCATACACAGTTACATGCATTTCATACTGGTAATTTTATGTTTGTGTTTAAAAAATGGAGTGCTAGAGCATGATATTCTATTTAATGCTTGCATCTGAGGTTCTTTAAAGTTCTAAGGTATGTTGAAGATCAGTTTCACACAACCTATGTTTGCGATCTCTGCGCTTGTTAAGAGATGTCCATATTACAATGGAACCTTAGAGCTCTCAGAGCCTTTGTGGTGAAGTTTCTGACAGGTGAGATCAGTGTCATACAGACTTGAGTTTCCATGTGTCACATGCTCTGAGGTAATAATAAAAACTCCTGGAGTGAGATTTTTAATATTAAACCCAATATTCAGCTGATTTTATTTCTACTTTCTTAGCATGTCTCTTGAAAGTAGCTAAATGCTGATATAATAAGGAAGGAAAAGTATATGTTTAACATTATACAGATGTATTTTTTGTAGTGTTTTGAGTATTCAAAAGGAGTTGAGCACTTGAGTCATATTGCAGTTACTCATCGTGTTTGCTACCTTGAAATTTGTTGCTGGGACACAGGCTGCTAGTGTGCCTAGACAAATTCGGTACTCTGTGTAAGAGTAGGGTGCAATAAATGTGTATAACACCCCACAGGGAACTAATCAACAGTTTGACTATTAGACCTTTTGATGGTATTTTTATAGACTTACAAACCGGTTTGGGTGGGAAGTGGACCTCAAAGATCACCTAGTTCCAACCTCTCTGCCATGGGCAGGGAAATCTTCCCCTAGACCAGGTTGCCCAAAGTCCCATCCAGCCTTCAACACTGCCAGGAAGGGGGCAGCCACAGTTTCTCTGTGCAGCCTGTGCTAAGGCTTCAGCACCTTCACAGGGAAGACTTTCTTCCTGATATCTAATCCAAACCTACCTTCCTTCAGTTTAAGGCCATTACCCCTCGTCCTATCACTCCATGTCCCTGTAAACCATCCCTCTCCAGGTTTCCTGTAGACCCCTTCAGGTACTGTAAGACTGCTCTAAGGTCCTCCCAGAGCCTTCTCTTCTCCAGGCTGATGACTGATTATGACTGCCAAATGTTGTGAGTTACACAGAATTCTACATCAAGGAAGCTTTTAGTTGAATGAAATACAAATGTTACATATGCACACTTTCTCTTTAAGTTGTGCTAACATAGATCTTTGAGAGAATGAAGCTAATTTAGAACTGGGATATGCAGTATTTTCAACAGCTTTTTTTTTTTAAATATGAAAAATTAATTATATATGTTGCATCATAATTCTTCAGTATTGTCTGCTTTATTGCAGTAATAGTCACTTTTTCATGTCTGACAAAATTCACAGTCTTTTGAGATGTCAAAATCATTGGAAAGTTTAACACTAATACTAGGTTCATTTCAGATTTACCAAAGCTCTTGAGCAGATGTAGAGAAGGTGCAGTTACTCTGCTTCTCTCCTATTTACAGTGCTACATATACATATGTCACTTCCAGCTATAGAAGTGGTTCTCCAGTGTAGTCAAAATGCTAGAACTGGGATAAAAAATCACAAGAGGCAAGTCCCATGACAGGTTTTTTTTTCTCCTTTTATATCATTTCACTGTTCATATTATTGAGTGATCTCACACTTCCAGTTCGGAAACTCTTCCTGCGCACGCTGCGTAGGTAATTGCGGTAAAGGATGACACTGATGACTCTGGCCTGGAATTGCTTAGAAACAATGTAGTACAGTATAACATCCAAGCATGTACTGAGGTTCATGAGGAAGGTGGTGAACGCTGCCCAGGGATTGTAAGTCGTATCTTCATCCTGCAACATCAGGAAGGCGAAGCAAATGTGGAAGGGTACGAAGCAGAGGAGCACTTGAGCGATGAGAGTAACTATAATTCTTATGGATCTCTCCTTAGCCTTAGGCTTCAGTTTGGAAGTCTTGCCATGGATAAAATTGTAAATAATGACCAGGTAACACCCCATCATGATAAACAAGGGAATCAGAAAGAAAAAAATCAAGCGAGAGAAGTTCAGTGTGTTTACTTCCTTTAAATGGATGATATCCAGCATTTTCATGCAGGTAGTGAAGTTCGAGGCTTTGTCTGGATCAGATTGTAAAAACAGCAGTGGGGTGGTTGTTGCAAGGGTCATTATCCAGATCCCAGTGCAAGCCAGCAGAGCTTTTTTTGTGTTTTTCAGTTCTTTGACGTGTTTTGGCTGGACAATAGCCATGAATCTGTCTACACTTATAAAAGTGAGCAACCACAGTGCAATGGCTGGGTAAAATATAGTGAAAGCACTGACAAGCCGACAGAATATATCTCCAAAAGGCCACATTTCTTTCCCATGGTAGATTATCCGAAAAGGCAAGGTTAATATAAAACTTATGTCAAGTAATGCCACATTCATCATATAGACAGTGATAGTTGTTCTCTTCTTGGTAGTGCAGCTGAAAACCCATAGTGCAGTGGCATTCACCAACAATCCCACTATGAATATAAAACTGTAGAAGACCAGTGATGCAATCCTGTATTCTTCAGGGTGGTGATTTCCAGGCATCATATTTTAATCGAATTTAGGAATAGATGTTGCGCTCCATAAACACCCTGAAAGACAGATAAAAGATGAAAAGTTATTTTCAGTCAAATGAAAACTTTTTTAAAAAATCCCCAAACAAACAAGATTGTGTAGGATGGGGTTTAGTGACGAGATGGTATCATTTAGCTGTGAAAATGTGCTGGCTTTGTTGCTTTTTCTGACTACAAATATGTTATTGTGCTCTGAAGGAAGTACCTGTACTGTCAGACCTGTGAGTAATAGTATTTATAAGCTAGTTTTAATTAAAACAATTCATTACTTAAGAGTTATTATATAGGGAATCAAAAAGTTAGGATTGATCAGTAATTTTGATTGTGCTTCGGTAGCTAATAATTAGTTTGAAAAGTCTGCAGTTGAGGTAAAAGAGCTATTTTGTAAAGAAAATATTTCTTGAAGTTGTCTCTGTTGAAAAATTAATTACTAAAACCAGTTATTGAAAAGTGAGCATGAAATACAGTGACATTTGGATATGCAAGTCAGGTGTTGACTTTGCACTTTATCTGTAGGAATTGCTTTGCTCCCAAGAGAACAGAGGCAAGCTCTTGCTCATAAAAGACACTGAAAAGCTATTTTAATAGCTACATAGCTTTCAATACAGTATTTAATCTCAGGGCATTGTTTACCTGATGTATGAATTAGTTTGAGAGATTGATAGACTTGCTAATTTAAAAATGATGGGAAGCAGCACAGTCTCTGACCAGGCCCTCTGTGAACAGTATTTTGGGGGGAGAACGAGTTGCTGGTCAGTAGCCATCCACTCAAGAGTCCAATTGTGTTGCTTCTCTCGGCTTCCTGGTCATAGGAGTCCAACATCTGAAATGTCATTATGCAGACTTGGATGGTGAGAGCTGGAGGAGATCATCCCCTGGGGTATTTGGAGCCATGAAAGGATGGCAGACCTTACCTGGTGTTTGCATGGGTGCCTTGGTTAACCCGCAGCCCCCCGCGTTCCCCGCTCTCGCTGTGGTTACAGCTTCATGACTTCGCATGGGAGGGTTCCTCTTGTTTGGCCTCTTACCCAGCCCTGTGGCAGCTTTGTGAAGAGGAGGAGGAGGAGGAAGAAAGAGTTAGTTGTTTGTCTGATCTTCCCACTTCTGACAGCCAGTCAAGTAACTTGTATAGTATCAGTTAGGCATCAAAACTCTTCTCAGGAGCTGAAGAGTGCATAATTCTGTGTGTTTTGTCTCCAAAAGTGGTGAGAGAATGTATTAGAAAAATGCTTATTGTTACTGCTCTCCTATTTTATTCTTTCACTGTAATATACCAGGTACTTTTTCCAGTGGCATGGAAATACAGAGTGGATTGAACCAGTGTTTCTTAATCTAGTATCTGGGTTTGACACGTGGGACATACTAGTTGCATTTGGGAATAGTATCTATAAGAGTATCTACCTCAAGTATAACCTATGAAGTCTTTTTTCTTCAGGTTGGTTTCTGACTTGAAATATGAAGCTTGGACTTCTGATTTTCTTATGGTTCTGCAATTTACAGATAGATATTGAAAATTAATGATGCATGCAAATTCCTGGTCCTAAACTCATATGGGGAAAAACTATCCATGTATTACCGATTTAAAAAAGGAATATTAGAGGGCATCTGTATGGATGCTTCTAAAATACATCATTGTGTAAAGAACACTAAGTAATAATAAAAGTGATAGCAGGCCTTACTGAAAGGTAGATGGTATATGCTTCAAAGAAAATTTCTGTAGCACAGGCTTGTAGCGTGGATGAAATCATCATATTTTATGGCATACTGTCCCACCTGCATTACTGTTGCATAAAATTGTCCAAATATTGCTAAACTCTGCTCATGCACATATTTTAATAGTTTTTTTTCTTATCTTTTCTGTTCTCTTTTTTTCTCTCTTGCTAATGGTTGTATATGACATAGTGCACTACCACTTATCTCAGGGTCCTGACAGATTCAGCAGGTAAATTGAATAGTAACGTATAGGTTAAGTAGAAGAGTTCACTTTTTGTAGCTGAATGCTAATAAACAGCATGGGTTTTGGTTTTGGTTTTGCTCTTCTCTTGTTGGACTTGCAGTGACTATAACCATTTCTAGCCAGGTCCTGTTTTTGAAATAACCAACAGGCCAGTGTTGGTGGGAAGAGGGGAAGCTGAATCTGGCATAAGCTTCTATCAGGAGAGCCTGTGGTTTCATGGCTTGTTTGCTTTTATTTTGAGTTTGTCCCAGTTCTGAGACACATGAAAGAATGGACATACTGGAGTTTGGGTTTTTCAGTTGTTGAAGATATTGTGGATTTAAATGCATGGCAGTGTTGGTGTTTAAATGCATTTGGTGTTTCTCCCTCAGCATTATAATTAGGCATTTCTCCTAAATTTAGTTTTTAAGAATCTAAAACTACAACAGACATTTACATAGGTAAAAAATAATGAGATTTGAAAAAGCATATAGTTACTTCTCAGCATTTAAACACCAGTGCAGCTGTTCTGAGCTTTTTTTATCAGTACGTGTCTGCCTGGAGTTCAGGCTGGTATCTCATAGGTCAGCCCAGGTAGGTTTCAGGTGCCTGGACGTGTTTTCCTTGGATGCCGTTTTCATAATGGGAATGCTTACTTACTGGTATTGATTAAAGTGCTTGCTGAAGAGCCTCTGGAGTCACTGTTTTCTGAATGTCTCTCTTGGTTCTGAATGATTACTCTGATATTGGTTCATATGTTTTATCAACCTGTTTTAATTTTTTTAATTATGGCTGAGGTCCTGAATACCTAACATCAATTGTAAAGCCCATCTTGGTGCTATGTACAAGAACAAAAACTTTCAGAACTCAATGAGAATTAAATCTTTTCCTCCAAATTCTTACTATGAGTCAGGCAACGGAGACTCCACTGACAGCAGCGTGTGTGTCTCTCCCTTCCCAATCCCCTTTTTTCCCTTTGGCTTATTTCCCTGAGGAGGATACGGCTTTCAGAGAAGCACCCAGAGACCAAGCAACAAGACCTCCTCCTAGTTTTAGTTTAATGAAAACAAGCATTTTTCCTTTAGCAATAAAATACCTACCAATGCTGCTATCATGGCATATTTTAAAATTTAGTGTTGAGATCCAAAGCAACAGTATTTATGGTGTAGTGCTTTTACAACCACGGTGGTTTTGCTTTAAATGGTATTTATAGAATGCTGCTGCTACTTTCAAAGTGTGCTAAGGAACTAAATATCTTTTCATTAGCTCTAGCATTAATGCCCCTGTTCAGCTTCTGAAGAAGTCTATCTTAGCACCGTGCACAAACATCAAGGTCACTTGGTTAGCATAGCAGAATGGATGGTTACTTACCTTTCGGGTACTACAGGGTTTCTTCAGAGGTGCTCCTCTTTGATAGCTCCAAATCTGTAGAAGGTTTAAACTTCCTCTTCGCTGCTTAGCTTCGCTTAGCTAAAATAGCTCCTCTTTGCAGGCAGGAAACAGTGATGCATCTAGCTAGTTCAGAGCTTTCATTGGTCAGACTTGACAGTGTTTCACATATGTGCGGCGTCGGTGAACTGATATTTCTAGTACCTTTCAACAGGCAAGCTTCTATAAGATTTCCACTGTGGTCAAACTGGGCTGTTGTGCTACGTGTCTTTTAAAATACAGTTTTTAAATGTTTGTGGTATAATGTCGGAGTGGTTAATGCTTGCATGCAGAGGTATCTGCAAGAGTATATGCCTTGGCTGCGCTGAAGTTTCTAATTAGCACAATATACATCAGTTTTCTATGGAGCATCATTTGTTTTTTTGTGGAAATCCCCATTTTATTTATGTTGTTTTGGATAGTAGTCAGTCTGAAAGTGACAGAAACTTGCTGCATTTGAAATGAGAAGTTTGATTCACTTGGATACACGGCTTCCTTTACTCCTGTACTTACCATATTTTACTAACACAGCAGCAATGTTTCTGTACTTTATTTGCTATCTAAAATAATAATATGCCTATTGAAGGGTTTTGTAGAAAAATGCTGTATGAGGAGAGGTTTTAGCCCTTCCTAAAATGGTGTAAAATCTCTGAACTGTGTCACTGCAGCAGGCACCTTTGGTAGGATCAAAGTATTCATGAAGACTAATAGAATCACAGAATCACAGAATCTTAGGGGTTGGAAGGGAGCTCAAGAGATCATTGGGTCCAACCCCCAATAGGTAGACTAATTTCCTATGTTTTCTCTTTGTCAATGCAAAAAAAAAAAATAAAAAAAAAATCCAGCCTTTGCAAGAGCTATTCAGAGAAGGAGATCATTCCAAATCCTCTGTAGAACGCTCTATAGCTCCCGGCCTCTGACCATCAGTCTTTGGGGCATTGAAGCGCATTGTGGAGGAGAGTTTTTTACCTCTCATGGGCTCTAGTATTTCTCTCCAGATGATGCAAAAGCAGATGTGTGGTGAGGAAGGGAGTAGTAGTGTTTCAGTCTCCTCCTGGTGTGCAGTCAGGAACTTGCCAGGATGTGCACGTGGTGCCAGATGCAACAAAGTCCTGCAGTTCAGATGGAGCCAGAATCGGGTTTATTTCTGAGGACATCTTTCCTCACTGACTGTAAAAGCAATGTAGGTAGCTGTTGTGGTTTAACCCCTGACTCCTGCCAGCAACTAAGCCCCACGCAGCTGCTTGCTCACTCCTCCCCAGTGGGATGGGGGAGAGAATTGGGAGAGTCGAAGTGAGAAAACTTGTGGGCTGAGATAAGAACCGTTTAATGGGTAAAGCAAAAGCTGCACACACAAGCAAAACAAAGCAAGGAATTAATTCCCCACTTCCCATGGGCAGGCAGGTGTTCAGCCATCCCCAGGAAAGCAGGGCTCCATCACACCTAACTGTGGCTTGGGAGAACAAGCGCCATTGCTCCAAATGTCCCCCTTCTCTTCTTTCCCCCAGTTTATATGTTGAGCATGGCACATGAAGAACCTGCCCGGATGCAATCATGTGCAACCTGTCTAGGTGTCCTGTCTGGCTTGAGATGATCTCCAAAGGTCCCTTCTAACCCCTACCTTTCTGTAATTCGGTGATGTCATATGGTATGGAATAGCCCTTTGGTCAGTAGGGTCAGCTGCCCTGGCTGTGTCCCCTCCCAACTCCTTGAGCACCCACAGCCTACTCTCAGGTGGGGTGAGGAGCAGAAGAGGCCTCGGCTCTGTGCAAGCGCTGCTCGGCAATAGCTAAAACATCCCTGTGTTATCAACACGGTTTCCAGCACCAATCCAAAACATGGCCCCATAGTAGCTACTACAAAGAAGACTATCCCAACCCAAACCAGCACAGTAGGTGATAGTCACTTAGTGGTAAAGACAATGGCTATGGAAAATACCCTTTCTGCTGGAGTCATGTAGTTTATCTCAGTTGAATGGTTTGAGGTAGCGTGTAGGTATTTGCATAGGTAGGTGTGATGGGTGAAGTAATCCCAGGGAGGGACGTGGGTATGGTTTTTACTATGCAGATTAATGCTATCTTTAAGTATTTGCTCTTTCCTGTTTAGGTAAACTAATACTAAACTTAATTTTTGTGATCATTCCAAAGACCTCTTAAATGCAATGAGCTGCAAATACTACCCAGCCTATCCCATAGCAATATAAATCTATTAAAAAATGATTAGTATTTTAGGATTAAGGAGTATCTTTAAAGGACTAACCAGTGTTGAAAATCCTTCAGTGTCTTTATCACTAGCAAAATAACTCTGGGGCATGCTCCAGCAGGATGAGTCACTCATACTGTTTTCAAGGCTCGAGAAAGCTCGTTGAAATTCAGTGACATGTATATTTTTATTTTTAAAAAGGAGTGTGTTGCTCCTCAAAGAGAGTAACCAGGCTTTTGAACTCTCCTAGGCAAGGGTGCTTTATTTTGGGGAAAAAAATACGTCACTATACCAAAACCAGCCCTTAGCTGAAGAGGGAGTACAGAAGTCATTCTGGATTGGGATGGAAACCAGGCGGATGTTGCATCCAGGATTGGAAAAGCTATATGCAGCAAACTGCTTCTTGGCTTGCTGTCTTCTTGGCAGAGGGTGGGTAGGCTGAGGCTTCACAGCTTGTGTCTGTGAATAGCTGATGAGGGGAGGTCATGCCTTGTGAGGGCGGCTGGAATCGAGTCCCGCAGTTTACACAGAGGGTAACAGCAGCCCGGGTGAGCAGCCAAAGCACGGAGGGGTGGCAGCGTGCTGAACAGAGGTGCTTGTGCTACCAGCTAGCACCGCTCTGCTCTGTCTTGCCTAGGTGCTGGGGCTGGCTGCAGCTGCAGGCTGGTAAGCGTTTGGATGCGAGCACCCCGGTGAAAAGTCACACTGGCTGTGGTTTGCGAGAGGCAGCGGGTGGCTCCGCTGTGCCGCATTCCCCTGGCGCTTTGGTTTCTGTTGTAGGAAGCACCTGACTCTATTTTTGTTTCCTTCTCATTCTGTACTGTTTTATCAGCTAGAGATGAGTGTCTTGCATTGGTTTTCCCTCCGATGGGTGAGTACTTCCGCCACTCCACCTTTTACTGAAAGAAATGCTCCATGCATAACCATTTTTGTGGTGTTCTGAAGTTTGAGGAGTAAAGATAATCATGTTGGCTGAGTTCTGTTGGGTTAAAGCCGGTTTTGACTAGTTAAAAGCTGAGCGAATAGACTTCATGGCTGAGGCAGAGTACATATGTGGTCTGTTACGGTGCCGTCACTGGCTGGTGGTAAGTATTAAGAGAGGGAGCCTGATCACTTGCAACAGTGTGATTTCAGCATGGTACAGAAGAGTGTGTTTTGCCTGTCTGCTTACACTGTGTAATGTAAGCTTTGTTCAGCTGATACAGAGAAGCTCTGCATGCAGAGGGGCAGAAGGACCACCCTCCACTTCGGTTCGGTAAGGGGCTGGCTTGAGCTTGTGTTCTCCTTCTCCTTCCAAACTTTTAGACCTATTGAAAAGAAAGAAGTGAAGCTTTTTGCACAGTCCAGTGCAGTGCATCAGCGGGGCAGGAAGCACCTCTCCCATGTGTCAGCTTAGTAACTTACCAGTTTGCTGTTGTGGGTGGGTTCACACGCCGTTTTGGGCTACTGTTCTCAAGCTTGATGAAACTGCTGCATTTTTTTTATTCCCATACTGTGTTCTGTGATAAAGAAGGTTTAGGAATAGACTGCTGGTTCAAAGTCGCCGTGGCACTGAATGCAGGAACTTAACTGCAGTTGTTTCTAGTTTTGCCATACATGTGTTACTCAAGAGTTTGTGTCACGGCACAGCTATCCCTCCTCTCCCCCTCCCCAACCTGCCAGTGAGTATAAACGCGGCGTGCAGCAGAGCTGAAGGAATGGGGAGCAGGGCAGCTTAAGAGGACTGTGACCTAGTTAGCTGTACCTGGTGTGTCCTAATTACTGGCACATTTTACTTTCTCTTCAGTGTTTTGCCAGAATTTGGTATGGTTAGAGGAAGGATTTCCCAAATTCCCCCCCCCCCCCCTTTTTTTTTTTTTTTAAAAAAAAAAGAAGACATCCTGTGTTTTTCCTGGTTTTGGTGGTTTTTTATGTTTTGGGTTTTTTTTTTTTTCCTTCCTTCTCTGGTACAGCCAGGACACACCCTGCATTGCTAAATACCCTGAAAATATACACTGCATTGGGCCTTCGGCTCGGCTCGGCTCTTCAGTAGCACCAGCTTTTCAAAGAAGCAATACTTCAAAAACTAATTGAAATGAAAGTTACACCTCCAAGATGACTGAGAGCAGGGTAGTGGACTAGAGACACAGTGGCTTGCTACAGAACAACAGTCTCAGAGTCTCTAGCTTATGAGAAACACCGGTGTAGCTCCATGCATGTTGATGAACCCCACATTGCCTTTGGCAGGTTTCTTAAAACGTTTGTATCCATGTTCTGCTTTCTACCTGTGTTCTATTATGTTGGGAAGCAGATATGTGGTTTTTTCCCCCCAAAAATACAGATTGCTCATGACACATATTTCATAGTTGTTTAAAATCTGAATGAATACTCAGCTTTTTTCCCTTTCCTTTTTAAAATCTGCAAGCACTGCCAGGAGCTTTGCAGTGAGTTAGTTGTTCCAGTTTGGAAGCGCCTAGGAGAGCTTTTTCACATACTTTTTCCATACTAAATGTGCAGTGAGTGATATTTTTTACTATTAGACTGCTCTTAAAAGTCTTCAGTGTGTCAGAGTACAGTTCTGAACCCAGAGTGAGCTGTGCAAGTGTTTGGATTGCACTAAGCGCTGTCCTCTAAATCCAAGGGCACCTCGCCGTGTGTCGCGTTCCTGTGCGTGCCCAGCCCCGGCAGGTAACTTGCTTTGTTGAAGTGACAGCCTTGTAATGCTTTTCTGCCTGTGCCACCTTGTCTCTGGCACAGATTAACAAACACAATCATGTATCCAGGTTGTGAAGCTGCAGTGGAGTTGAGCTGATGGGACAGAATGTTGGAGATGGTAAAGGGGCTGGCATAATCCGGAGTGGGACAAAGCCGCTCCGTTCCTGCCACACAGCAGGTTAGTTTGGATCTCTGCAGGGCGGTGCCTGGTGTGCAGGCTCAGTGCTGTCCTTGGAGGAGAAGTTGAGTGTGATTATACTCAGTGAACCTGAACACTGGGACAAGGCCGGCTGATGCTGAGAGCTGACAAAGGAAGGCAGCAGAGCTGGCTGTGGGCAGGTGACTTCAGAGAAGGTATCTTTGTAGGTGCAGAGCTGAGTCCTGTGAGAGGACTCTTTACTTTCTGATTGGCTATTCAACTACATATATATAGTTTTTATACACACATATGCACTTTAAAGGGAAGCACCTGAAAATCCCAAGCTTTATCATGGTGAGAAGCCTAGCAGAATAAGGCAGGACATAGATTTGAAGTTCAATAAGCTGCCTGCCCTATGTAGACATTGTGTTGGTAAAGATGACTTTAAGAGAGGATGGGCCAGTGAAACTGAACTGGGACACGTTTGTATCATTCTCTGGCATTTTCATCCTCTGCCTCCAAATCATACTGGCTGTCAGTGCATTTTTATTTTTGTCCTAGAACAATAGGCCTTCCAATACCTGAATGGTGCCTGTAAGAAAGCTGGGGAAGAACTGTTTTGAACTAGAAAAGGGGAGATTTAAGTTGGATATTAGGAAAAAGTTCTTCAATATGAGGGTAGTAGATCACTGGAACAGGTTACCCCAGAGAGGTGGTGGATGGAGGCCCCATCCCTGGAGGTATTCAAGGTCTGGCTTGATGGGGTTCTGAGCAACCTGATCTAGTGAAGATGTCCCTGCTGACTGCAGGGGGGTTGGACTACATGACCTTTAAAGGCCCCTTCCAACCTAACACAGTCTATGATAATATGATTCTAACATCTCAGGCATTGTTTTGGTTTGCTTGTATCTGAGCTCTGTGCTGTGTGGTGATACGGGCTGCCAAATCCAGAGCCCTTACCCAAACACCAGAGTAAGTGCAAAGCTTGTTTGCAGTGAGGTGCTGTAGAGGAAGAAAGGGCAGTAAAGGTGGCAGGATGTTGTATGCCTCAGTAGTCCTCCTTTCTAATTTGTTAGCACATGGCAGTAGCAGCCCACAGCTCAGTGCTACAGGCAGATGATGCAGTTTCTTTCCAAGATGACTGTCCCAGTTATTAGGCAAGTGCTTAGTGTGGTATCTTTTACTGATGGTAAAAGCTGATCTGGCTTCTGTTTGCTGCTGTCCTTGGCCCAATGCTCGTCCTGCTCATGCAGCATCTCCAACATAGGAAAATGGGGCTTAGCCTCCAATGAGAAACAGTTCGGTGAAACCTGTTTTGACCTCTGCTGTGTTGGAGATTTATTACTGCATCAATGCTGCCATCTGCGGTCCTTTAGCTAGCATAGCAACAGATCTCTGGAGCAGCAGAAGTATAGCTGGGGAAGTAGTGCAGGTATATAGCAAGGTCATGCCTTTATGTACCTGCACTGCTTCACCTGGCACGCAGGAAAGCGGGTTATGAAGAGCAAGAACCACTTTGACTCCCCCAATGGAAGGAAGTACTGCATGGAGTGGAAACGTTGATCATTCCTGTAACTGTAGAACTGCAAATGCTGCTGTTGCTCAGAGTTACATGTCATCCGCGTCTCCCACTTGTGTTTCTTTATGAATAAGAAGATACAGTTCTGAGAATAAGTTGCAAGTGATGACTTCTGTACTGTGTATGGTCGGAATTTGCCCTGGGAAGGTGAAGAATTAGAAGACACTTAGTGCGGGAAGGAGGAGGAGGAGGAGGACTGGAAACATTTGCCATTCCTCTGGCTTCATTAGGTAACACAAGGACAAAACCTGAAATTAAAAATTGAGCAACCCTGTGTTTTCAAAGCAATTCACCTCTTGATTTTGCTGTGGTTTATTTGTCTGCTATGCCTCTATCAAAGTTAGACACAATAGCAGCCACATTCTTACCGCAGAACTTCATTTTTCTGAAGAAGTGGGTGTTTGTGTCCCAAAAGTTTTATGATTCAGTTATTTCATTAAAATAAACAATGCCTTATTTCCTATGTGGGAACAGGGGCCCTCCTTTTTAGCTTAGTAGTTGACCCTTGAAGTTTATTTTCAGTCTGCTTGTGGATGATCAGCTCTAAGAAAAACAGCTTTTCTTTCTGGCTTTACTGGCAGCTTGTGTGGGGGTTTCCCCCCTTCTTTTCCTCTTTCAGGAAGTAGCAACACCTTGTTTGTTCCTCATGTTCAACCATAGCAAAGGAAGACGGGGATGTGGAAGTCCCTTTGGAATTTAAAAGGAAATCCTGCATCTAATTGTAGATGTCTGTGCCAAACAATTCTGTACAAATTAGAACTTGGGCTATTGTTTGCAAATTGGCTTACTGTCGCTGGTGCCCCGTGTTACTCGATCTGAAGGGAAACAATGTCATTACATCCTAGAAGCATCGGTTGTCTCCTGCCTGTAGAAGTTCTTCTAGGAGCATGGCTTGCTACCACATTTTTCTGATCTGATAGGATCTGATATCTTTTCATATAATAGATAAAATGGCCCCTTCCATCACACGAAATGAACTGCCCCCATTCCAGTCATGGTCTGTCTCCTCGTGTTTGTAGGGCAGCTAATTATTTGATTGGAGTGGAGGAAAAAAGAACAACAATGGGTGATAACTCTTCAAAGCAATTGGAGATGTTATTAGTATGAGGAGACACTGGGTCATCTCTTTCTGCAAAGTAAAGAGTGTATGATTACCCTCTTAGGACAAAGAGGAAGAGGGAGGTAAATGAGTAACTTCTCAAAGAAGGTCTTGAAGTGACTAATGCTTGATGCTTGGAACTTGACTTAATGAAGTAATGGACAAAAGTTGATTCAGTGTGTTAGTGGGTTTCTGAGAAGGCACAGGTGTATGATTGAGACTTTAAAAAACAAATCTGCTTGAGGCAGAAAGCTGTGCTTATGGTTGGTAAAAAATGTGTGGCTGTTTCACTAAAGAATGAAGAAATTAGAACATCTCTTTTTCAGAGTTCAAGGACTTTGCAGACTTTCTTTATAAATAAGATTCTTTCCTTGTATTACTTTCTTTTAAAATTTCCTCTTTGCTTTTATTTTATGCTTACTGAATGCTCTCCTTTTGTTTAGTCATCACTTTGCTCCAGACAATCTTGGTCTGTAGTTGTGAGAAAGGGTTATATGGTGGTCTTAATGGGGAAGTATTTTTTGCAAAGAAATCATTTCTCTGCTACAGCCTTTCTGTTTTGTCATGAACAAGCCAAACAATTTCCTGCCAGCAGCTTGGGCTTTGGAATGTTTAGAGCTCTCTTTGGAAAAAGAGAAGATGACCTACAGACACAAATCAGAAGAAAGTGTGAATGGTGCCTTGACAAAAACAAACAGAATTGTGGGAAGTGGTTTAGTTTTCAAGTACTGCGAAGTCAGCTAAACTGTGAATAAGATGAACACTAAAGCCTCTCTTTGCTAGTCCTTAGCCTTTGATGACATTATGGTGTCTGTTACAATGTTATGAGAAGAGATTTGATTGCTTTTTTTTAAAGCAAGAATTCAAAAGTAGTTTAAAAAATGGCCCCAATGGAAAATAATGAATAATATTTACTGTATCAGAGGACTGACAGGTAGCCAGTTACAATACTGGTCTACAGAATCGTGCTCAAAATCTTGAAAAGTGGGTATATGAGTTGCATTTCAGTAGTTAGTTCCAACTTACTGCCTCTGCCATGAAAATAGGTCATAATAAACAACACAAAAATAGCTTATGTGCTTAGCAGCATAGAGCAGCGTAAACTGCTGTCCTTTGGCTCTGCCCAGACTAAGCTTTCTGCTAAATACAGATCCTAAGAAAAGGTGATCATTTAGTGCTTCAATTATCAGGGAGCTGGGAGTTAAGACCCTTTTCAGCCTCTGGGATTGTGGCCCTTCATCTTCAGCAGTTACCCAGCATGTAGTCCCAGGTTCCCATTGTCTGAGTCAGAAGCCTCGGATATCTTTGGAGGGACAGAGACCTTGTGTCTTCAGTTCCCCTGTCTGTGCACCAGGCATGGAACAGCTTTGGGCTAGGTGGGCTAGGTGATCCTTCTGTCCACCAAGGTTCAGGTTCCCCAGACAGTGATAGCTGACAGCACCGTGGTATGTTAGGCAGACATGAAGGGTGAATCATCTCACCCTCTCATTTCAGTTGGGCATGGTGATCAGTTGGTGGAACTTTACTTATTCGCAAACTGTTAAGTGGGATTTTGAGCTCTGAAGTCAGGTGTGTCACAAGGAGGAAATCTGAGGTGATTTCTCAGAGCTATTTAAAATAAATATTTTCTCTGCTCTGGAGCCCATCAGACTTGAGGCCACCTTTCCCAGTTTTCTGAAGATCCAGAGAGATCGGACAGGATACAGACAAGTGATGCACCACTCCATCAGAGAGGCAGATTTCATTTAAGGCTGTCTCAGCCAACAGTGTACTCACCCCACAGCTGCTGCTTAGCATTCTGTCATTCCTTCCCAGCTTGAGTATAGCTTCTGGGATTGGTAAAGCATGTGCACTAAACCCTAGTAAGACACATTAAGTGAAGAAGCAGCACTCATTCTCATGCAGTTCTTAAATGGGACTGATTTTCCATTGGTGTGTGACAAAATACCTTTCATGTTTTAAAACTTTTGGTAATTTTTTTTACCTTTTTACTTATATTTCTTGTACAGGTGAGACACTAAAATCAGTTCCATAAAGTGATACTCAGCAGTAATCTCTGTGCTGTTCTGTGGAAAGCCTTTCTGTCCCTGGTCACCATGAGTTTTATCAAGTGCTTGATGAGAGACATGTGGGTGTTTTGTTGGTTTGTTTTGCCTTGGCTTAATGATCTTTACTGGGAAGGGGATGTTAATTTGGTGCTGTCTTTCCTCCTAATACAGCTCTTTGAGTCTCTGGTCACCAGCTCTTTTCACCTTTTATGAAAACAGTGTTTTGGTAGCTGTGACTCTTCCAGAAGCATGCAAGAAGATTCAATGTGTCTGAAGCAATACAACATCCAACGCTTTCCCTCTTTTCCTTTTAAGTTTCTCCTCAGACTTGACCCCAGATTCCTGCATCACTTGTCAGAAAATCAGCCTACTGGTGTTTCATCTAAACCCTCATATTTCTAGGGCTGGGGCATCTCTGTGCCTCCTGGTTGCCAAATGCTTTTTTATTATTTATAAAGGTCATTCAGGGGAGTTTCTTGCTTTTTCAGCGCACTAACTGCCCCTTTTCAGGCTGTCATAGTGAACAGTGGAGCATGAGACCAGGGAACAAGGGGTAAACACCAGGCCTGAGCCCCACTGTTCACAGTAGAATCGATAAGGAATGTTTTCCCTCCAGAAATAAAAATGGAAGTTTTCTTTACACCTTGTCAAGCAGTGCTTTGACTGCAGACCTGAGGCAGCGTTTGCCATAGCTGCTGAGCGGTCTGATCTCTCTTACCTTGAGCACCATTTTCCTTCTTCAAGTCATTTGTGGGGGCTGTGCTTAAGAGACGTGGGCATTTGCAGTAATCCCAGGGAATGTTCAGACTAACATTCACTTCAAGGAAAAGGAGGAGTACTTGCTTATAACTGGAGATTGGGATGTGTTAGCTATAGGCATACCTCCACCTTGTTGTTTACTTCTGAACCCCTTCTTTTATTGGAACTGATGGGCGAATTCTTTACTCCTTCTTTGCCATGTTCAGCCAGCAAGGGAACTGGACACTTGGGAGTCCTCCTTCTTAAGCTGAAAGTCTTTGCACTTGAGTGTTGAAGTTATTCATTTACAGGCTATGAATGATTTATCCCATCTCAAAAATCCCACCAGCAAACTCAATTAAAAGCAACTGCTGTTTAATAGTGATTATGTAGAGAGATTAATGAGATTAAAGAGGACAGGATCAGAAAATGAGACCTAGTATACATATTTAGACTCTTGAGGGAACTATGAAGATCTTATTCTGTCTCTTCTACCCCACAGGTTAATGTTGGATTAGAAATACTCTTAAATGACACTTGATCAGTGTAAGGGAGCTTGAGGTACCCGTGCTCTGAACCGAGGGCTCCCACCTGTGTCTAGCTGATGGACAAGGCCGTGCTAGTTCAAAATGGAAACATGGCTTCCCCGGCTGTATTCCCCACTGTGCTGCCAGAGCCTTGTGAAGGAGACAAACATGTGTGGCTGTGCTTCACCTGCTGAAGGTGCAGTTTTATAGCAGGGCTGAGCCGGGTAAAGCGTAGGCTGCTGCTTACGGGGCAAGTGCTTGGCCCTAGCGTGTACTTTCCTATCTATCACTTGCAGTACAAGTCATCTGACTTCCTACAGGCAGTGGTTATAAGGAGATAAAATGATGTTTCAAAATAAAACATATATATATATATATACACACACATAGATATATGTCTATATATACGTAGATATTTTTGCAGAGATCATCTCCCACTGGCTTAAGTTTCTAAACCTGGCCACTTCTGAGCGGATGAAGGTCAGTACCAGAGCAAGGGAGGTGATGGGAACATGTAGCTGGAAGGCAAAACAGGGACTTTCTCTGTGACTCTCTCTACCACAAGCTTCACAGTTGATTGCTTCAGCCGGGGTTTGAGTGCCTGAACATAAGGCATGTGTCACTGTAGGGTCAGGAAACTCTCTGCAGGGGGAGGAGGGACAGGTGGGGCAGAAGAGCGCAACCACTGAACTGGGCTTCTCCACAGTTTATCACACCAAGCCTTGGCTTTAGTAACTGTAAGGAGAGACCAAAAATGTCATTATCGGCCTAAAGCTGTGCCTGAAACAAAGCTGTGCCATCTAAGATGTCAGACCAGAATAACAAATGGAGAATCAGCTGTTTCTTAACTGGTGTCAGGACTTGCTGAGGATTTTGAGGGCGTTTTTGAGCCAGGGAAATGCTCCTTCTCCGCACAGCTTCTCCCCAGCAGGACATCCCCCAGCCTGTACTGATACATGTGGTTGTTCCTCCCCAGGTACAAGACTTTACTCTTGCTTTTGTTGAATTTCATCTGGTTTCTCCCTGCCCAGCTCTCCAGCCTGTCCAGGTCTCACTGGATGGCAGCGCAGTGTTCCTGCGTGTCAGCAGGAAAGGAGCAGTGGGAGGCAATCTGGACGCAAAGCTGCACGATGGCTGAATGTACCTGGAAGCAAGGCGGTACACCTTTGAAAGGGCTTCCCTGAGACCCCTTTCAAATGCAGAAAGTACTCAGGTGGTGTTGGTAATTGCAGGCTGTTGCCGCTTTCATGCTTACCTTTGAAAATGGCCTTTATTAAGTGGAAAGTACCGAGTGTGTCATTATTCGGTATCTGTGAACTAAGTGTAATTATTCAGATTGGAAATGTGTTTTTATTTAAGGGGAGGGAAGCTGGTCTGCCTTACAGCAGGATTAATCTCTGCAGTCAGTGTTCTGTAAGCAGCTTATGGAAGTAAACGTTACCTGTGTCTTTGCCAACTTGCCTAAATGTTGCAGCTGTCGTAACCCTTTTTAAAGATAAATGAGCTGTAATTGGATTTCTCTGCTGGATAAATTTAAACAAGGGCTATTGGAAGAAGCAGTAATTCAGTAATTGTTATGAAGAAACTGCACAATAGGCGTGTTATTATGAGACGTCTCATCTCTCAGAGCGAGTTGGTATTTGTCTATCAGAATCAGGGTGGCAGATCAGAGAGAAACATGCTTTGATGTGGCAATCTCCATTATTCTTATTATGTGTGAGGAAACAGAAATGATAATCAAGTCATTTGATTATGGGGGGGGGGGGGAGGGGAAGAAGAAAGTGGTGCTACCAGCAGTTACTTTGTACCAACATTGTGTGAACTTTTAAAAAGTAAATTGAAAGAAGAGGAAAGATAAATTGATTGCTATCTTTTCTATTACTACAGCACTTTTAAAAATAAAACCAGACGCTATTTTTATCTACAACACTATACTTTAAAAACCCAAAATAATTAAAAACTTTAATTCAGAATCGTTTCTCCATATAGCCAGTTTCTCTAGGAGGGAGGCAGATATTAAGAGTGGATAAGTTGTCCATTTCAATAGAATTTTAACCCATCTGTTGGTAATCTTTGCTTCAAGCCTGCTGCAAAATATTAAAAAGTTAAAACTGAAGTGAAATGGAGAGAGTAAAGTATGCTGTTGCCTACAGGATTTCGTTTCCTTGATGGTGTTACCAAAGGCCCTCAAGTGTTTTTTGGGTACTCAAATAGTAAAATCTAAGTTCTCAAATGTAGGGGTATGTTTATTTCACCAGTTTGTTTTAAACAAATAAAATATAAGGTTGAGGTGCTTCCAGCTTCTGAGGTATTAGTGGGTTTATTGGTGCTAGTATTTAAGCTTTAATGTATGAAGCACAGAAAAATGTTTAACCATTTTTCCCAAGTTCATGTAGCGTTAATTGGTTATTATATGTTTGAGTGCTTGTTGCTATCCTGAACACCCTAAAAACTGGGGGGGTGTTGAAATCTGTATTTTAATTCCTTGTTTTCTTACAACTACTTATTGATTCCAGTTTGGCTCAGAAGGAGCACTCCTTGATTCTTCTTCACTGATTTTAGGAAGCTCACTGTTATGTTCTCCATGACTAGTAATTTGCTTGCCTTTCTTTTTTTCCCTTTATCATTCTCCACAAAGCCTTATCAGTACTTTGCCCACTTTCATTCTGCTAATAACAAAAGTTTGTTAAGTTTAACTTAGTCACTTTGATCGTTTTGATTCAAAAGAATAATTTTTGGAAAAAAACCATTGTGACTCAAGTTTTATGACTCATCTCAACTGTTGTTCACTGTTGGAAAACTGATAAAATACTAAGTGTTTTATACCAAAGAAAGGACATTTTGTTTTGGACCCCAGTAAGAAAGGCACAAACAGTTGCAAGGCAGATAACTAATCATTGATAGCCCAGAAAAACTGATAGCAAATGATGAAATCTTATGTCTCTGGCAATACTGGGAACCCTAAGATGTTACAGCATTGGCTGGACGACTGGTCAGGGACAGCACATGGCAGATATCCCACATGCTGGTGAGGTTCACCCGCTCTGAAATGACTAGTGTTCCTCCAGGGTCTGGCTGACTTAAGTACAGCTCCATCAGTCACTGACATGGTTCAGATCTGGAGTACAGGCTTAGCTAAGACTCCCTTGGACAATATACTCTATTCTTGTCTCATTAGTAAAGCTACAGACCCAGAACAGCTGTTAGGTATGTGTTTCACATGGATGGGACAATACACCATATGTGTAGTTATGATGAAATAAACATTGACATGAAATATACATGTACATTAACTAATTTTGTATTGACTGTTCGTACACTAATTATACTATTGATCAGTTATTCCTTGATTATGTTCCACAACGTCCATGATACAGAGAGACACACCTGGATTAGTGGTTATGCAGATCACTAACTCTTTGTAGATGTGGTGGTTTGACCCTGGCTGGAGGCCAGATGCCCATGAAAGTTGCTCTGTCACTTTTCACTTTGGACAGGAGAGAAACTATATATTGAGAGGCTTACGGGTTGAGATAGCATCTCTTTAGCTTGGAGGAGACTGAGGGGTGACCTCATTGGAGTTTATAAATATGTAAAGGGCAAGTGTCGGGAGGAAGGAACCAGGCTCCTCTCAGTGATGTCCAGTGATAGGACTAGGGGCATTGGGTGCAAAACTGGAGCATGGGAGGTTCTATGTAAACATAAGGGAAAACATTTTCACTGTGAGGGTGACAGAGCAATGGAACAGGCTGCCTGGGGAGGTTGTGGAATCTCCTTTTCTGGAGACATTCAGAACCCACCTGGATGCGTTCCTGTGTGACCTACTCTAGATGATCGCCAGAGGTCCCTTCCAACCCCTAACACTCTATTTGATTCTCTGTGAGTGTGTTGAGATCAGAAGTAGCTTGTCTAGTAGGTCTAGGGAGGTGATTTTGCCCCTGAACTTGGCATTGGTGAGGCCGCACCTCGAGTGCTGTGTCCAGTTCTGGGCCACTCACTACAAAAAGGACATTGAGGTCCTGGAGCGAGTCCAGAGAAGGGCAACCAGGCTGGGGAAGGGGCTGGAGGGCAAATCCTATGAGGAGCAGCTGAGGGAGCTGGGGATGTTTAGTTTTGAGAAGAGGAGGCTGAGGGGAGACCTTATCACCACCTACAACTATCTAAAGGGAGGTTGTGGAGAGGTGGGTGATGGTCTCTTCAGCCAGGTGATGGGAGAAAAGTCAAGGGGCAATGGCACAAAGCTGTGCCAGGGCAGGGTCAGATTAGATGTTAGGAAAAGGTTCTTCACTGAAAGAGTTGTCAGGGCCTGGAACAGGCTGCCCAGGGAGGGGGTTGAGTCACCATCCCTGGATGTGTTTAACAGACGGGTAGATGAGGTACTTAGGGACATGGTTTAACATAGGACAGGAATGGTTGGACTTGATGATCTTAAAGGTCTTTTCCAACCTTGTGATTCTGTGATATGGGCTGGGAGAGATCATTCATCAATTAATGTCATGGGCAAAATGGATTCAACACAATTAAAAAACACATCTAATTTACTACTCCCTGCCCTGTCCCCTCCAAAAACATACCCAATGAAAACAAAGCAATGAGAAATAAAACCAAATCTTAAAACACCTCCCCTTTTCCCAAGGCTCAACTTTCTTCATGATTTATCTCCCTTCCTCCAGGTGTCACAGGGAGGAGAAAGGGAATGGGGGTTTCAGTCAGTTCATCACCAGTTGTTTTCCTTCTTGGTGTGTGTATGTGGGGTTTAACCCTGGCTGGAGGCCAGACACCCACCAAAGCCACTCCATCATTCCCCTTTTCAGTTGGACAGGGGAGAAAATACATACTGAGAGGCTCAGGAGTCGAGATAAGGACAGGGAGAGATCATCCCGCAATCACCATCACTGGCAAAACAGACTCAAGACGGCATAAAGGAAAGGAAACTCTAATTCATTACCCTGCACTGCACACCCAGTCACATCAGAGTCAGGTAATGAGAAGTGGGACCAGATCTTCAAGCACCTCCCCCCACCCCTCCCTTCTTACCAGACTTGACCTTAGTCATGATTTCGCTCCCTTCTTCCCCTCAACTGTGGCACAGGGAGGGGCAGAGAATGGGGGAATGGGGGTTCAGTCAGTTCCTCACAAGCTGTTTTCCTTCTTAGGTGGGGGGGAGGAGGGGGGTGTGGCAGGGTGTCATTCCTCACACCCTTTCCCTGCTCCAGTGTGGGGTCCCACCCTCAGGAGACAGTCCTTCATCAACTTCTCCAACATGAGTCCTTTCCCACAGGGCTTCACCAGCTTCTATGGGGCACAGTCACAAATCACAGAATGTCTCTCAGTCTCAGGCACAGACTGCTCCAGCCTGATTCCCAGTGGAGTCACAAGTCCACAACAAACCTGCTGTAGTGTGGGACTCTCTCTCCATGGGCTGCAGGTCCTGCCAGGACCTTACTGCAATGCAGGTCACAGTGCACGGTGTTGTCTATATGTCTCCAGCTGGTCTGGCGTGGGGTCTCTGTTGGGCTGCAGGTGGGATCCCCATCATCTGCCATGGGCTGCGGGGGGACACCCGCTTCACCATCATCTTCTCCACGTGCTTCAGGGGAATCTCACTCTCTGGCACCTGGGGTGCCTCCTCCTCCCCCCCCTTCCCTGGCCTTGGTGCCTGCACAGTTTCTTACACCTTTTCACTCCCTTCTCTGGTGCAAAAACCAGCTGCTTGCAGGCTTTTTTCCCCTAAATGTGATCCCCAGAGGTGCTGTGACCCTCGCTGATGAGCTCGGCCTTGGTCAGCAGCAGGTCCGGCCTTGAGCCGGCTGCTGTTTGCTCTGTGGGGCCTAAGAAAAAGTTCTAGTTGCTTCTCACAGAAACCACCCCAGCTCCGTGCCACACCACATGCCCCCCCCCCCCCCCCCGCCAAACCTTTCCATGCAAAACCACAACAGTAGAATAGTCATCCACCACTGGCTACTACAGGAAAAAACCCAACTGTTATTGGTAAGGTTATTCCTGCAATTCCAAACCTTTTGAGTCAAAGTATTGCTGTTTTTTTGGTTTCTTATGGATCAAAGAAGTATTGCTCTTCTAAGCAATACTCAATTAAAGTAGAAGTCCTTTGTCATTCTGAGGTGCTTTGCAGTTCTTGGTGCATGTCATTGGTACGTTCTTCCCCTCCAGCTTGGCTGCTGCTGTTATTGTCCTGAGAGTGGAAGAGTCCCATTGTGAGTGGTTGGGTTATATTGTCAGATTAGATGGAGTGTAAATCATATCTCTTATTTGATTAGACCTTTTTTGATATGCTGACAAAGCAGTATAAAAGTGTAAAAAGAGAAGGGCAAGAATTTGTTCTGCCAACTTGTCTGTGGCAAGTGAGGTTCACTTGTTTCCTGTTTTTGTTTGTGACTAGAAAGTGGTACCTTGTGAAAGAGCAGATTTCTGAGAAGTCCTTTCCGAAAGCTCCATCCTGATGGTTTGGTTTGGTTTGGTTTGGTTGAGTAGGGTTTGGTTTGGTTTTTTTAATGTTCTGAAAACCTTATCTAGGCCATAAGAAACTTCATCTCTAGTTAAAATATGATCCTAACTCTTCATTGATGCCTGTTCTAAAAATCTTTTTTATGGACGTTCTTAGTTGCAGTTTGGCTCATTGATAATTTAATTTCAGCAGAAATTCACCAGTTGCAGCACAAGAAGCACTGCAAAGGGTTATGGGATAGCAGTGGTGCTTGGCTGCATGAGCAGAGCTGTACTGTAAGTGCTTCCACAGCACCAGCAACCTGGTGGAAGGCAGGGCCATAGCTAAAGGAATTGATATTTCCAAATTCAGCTTCTATATGCAGTGGAAGATTGGAGGAGATATATGGACACCTTTTATAGAGGCAATAGAATTGGTCCAGACAACAGGAGGCATTTCCTCGACCCTAAGCTCTCCATCTACGGTGGTCCTCAGCTGGTAGCTCTTAGCTGTGAGCTTGGCCTCTGTTGGTTTGGAATTCTCATGGCCAAGGGCATGGGATGGTTGGAACAACACAGCAGAAAAGTCAGGAGGGGTGAAGAGGTGACCTGGCTGTGCCCATAACTGGAAGCTGCGTTTGTTTTGGAGTCATCCCTACTGTTTGCGGTCACTAGTTCTGCTTGACAGTTGTGGTATCTGAGCGTGCCAGTTTTAGAGCTTCTGCTCTAGCTTGTGGGTTAAGTGGAGTTAAAGGTGAAAGATCCTTCATTTAATTAATCTGTTGTGCCAGTAAGTTTGGATGGCTTGATTATTTTAAAATTATTTTTATTATTTATTATTTCTTTCCTCCTCCCAACAGAACTGGGGTACTTTCTTCCAGGTCACATTTTTAATAGTAATATACAATGTATTACCTTCTTGCAAGCTTCTTTCTAGATGTCCTGTCTCATCATTTCTGTCATTTTTCTCTAGACCAAAGGCACTAGAAGAAATTGTGAGATGTTGTTAAGTGTTGGGGATATGAATGTGAAGCTTTGGCCTCTATCCCTCAATTAGTGTACATAACATTATCATGTGTCTATCCTAGTAGCTAGCCCTGACATGGTTAAAGTAGTAAAGGAGTAAGATGCTGAGAGTGTTCAGCTGTTACAAATAACTGGCATTGTGAATACACTGGCTTTATTTTTTAAAAGATAAAAAAAATGTATCCCAGAGTTGCCTTTCTAGCCTGATAAACTTGTCAGGAGCTTTCTGTTGTCTGTTTGTCAAAAATGCCCTGCACATGCAGCTGGCAGGGGTGCTTCATCTCTTCCTGTCCAACAGAGGACAACGATCTGTCATTGCTACTTCTAGATAGAATTACTGTAACTTCCCCTTCTTAGAAGTTGTGATATTAAGGTTTCATCAAGTTCTTAGCTCCTTAGTATCAGAAGCTGCTGATAAAACATTATCTGGCTGCTTTGTAGGCTTAGTAAATTGAGAATAACCACTTTTCAGCATCTCTGTATTTAAAGTAGGCTGCTGCAGAGTGCCTTCTGCTAACTAACCACAACTTCCCTCGAAAGTTACATGCCACAGGAAGGATGAAACTGCTACATCAAGCGTATTAGAGGGAGGAACATAACTCTCCTTGTGCATGGGATAAGACAAAGTATGCTTTTCTGGAGGGGATAGGATTACCACAAATGTTGCTGCCCTCAGAACAGGTGCAAAACTTGCTTTTTTAGTTCAACCCTTTGCATAACATCTGTCACAACTGAGGAAAAGAAAAGAGGAAGAGGAGAAACTCACATTTTTCCACTGAGAAAAAATAAGTGCAGCTTTTTGGAAAGATATCTAGGCCGTGGCTTGACCTTTATTTATTTTAGGAGGATGCTAATGACAGCATTTTGATAAGGGCTTAAATAGAGGACAGCACTAAAAGATTTAAAAGTTGGATTATTTGTTAGATGTTCTGCAAAGCCATTGAGTTTTCATGTTGCTTTTTTGTCTAACTTAACTAAAGTTTTAACCAGATTTGGTGATCATGGAAGTATGTGGATTGAAAGGAGCCTCTGGAGATGTTTTGTCCAACCCCAGTAGTGCCAATTTAATCAGGGCTGTGTCCAGTCCAGTTTTGAGTCTCTCTAAGGATAGAGATTTCACATCCTTTCTGTTCAACCTTTCCCAATGTTTGACTAACCTCATGATGAAAAAATGCTTCCTAGTGTTTAATTGTTCCCTGTTGTAACTTGTACCTGTTATACTGTGTGTTGCCATCCTTTCTGTACCCCTCCCCATTAGGCAAAGGCAGCAATAACATTTTCTGTCAGTCTTCCCTCTCCAGGATGAACCATCTCAGCTCTCTCAGTCTCTCCTCCTGCTGGATGTGCTGCAGCCCCTTCATTCTTTTTGGTGGCACTCTGCTGGACTTGTTCCAGCAGGTCAGTATCTTTCCTATCCTGGGAATCCCCAGCCTGGGTGCAGGACTCCAGGTATGATCTCACAAGTATTGAATGGAGGGGTAAGATCACTTCCCTTGACATTTCTTCCACCATGGTCCCATACCTATTTGGCCAAGAGGTCACACTACTGACTCCTCTTGAATTTGCTGTCTACCAGGAGCCCAGACCTTTTTTTTACCTGTCAAGCTGCTTTATAACAGGGCAATACCCAGCCTGCACTGCTGTGTGGGCTTATTCCATCTCAGATGCAGGATTTTACATTGGACTTCGCTGAACTTTATGATGTTCCTGAGAGACCATTTTTCCAGCCCACTAAGGTCCTGTTCTTCTTTACTTAAAGAGCCTGAGCAAGGTTATCCAAATTTTCAAGTCATGGGGCCAGATCCAACTTTGAGACTCAACTGTATGCTATTGTGGTAGGTAAAGTAAATCAGGATACTGCTGATCTCCCATGGATAGCAGTTCCCTGTTTTCTTCTGCTACCCAGCTTGGGGACAGTTGGATTTGCATTCTTTCTTTGCACTTAAACCTTCTTTCCTCTGTCGATCTACACTTTGGATGGAGTGGTGAACAGCTTTCACCTGACTAGATGATTTGATGTAGGTCTGCAAAATGACAAACAATGATCTCAGCACAACTGGCCTCCAGCATCTGATCCCCCAGTCTGTATGTTGCCCCCTCCCAGGTGCAGGATCTGGCACTTGCCCTTGTTAAACTTCATGCTCTTGGGGATTGCCCAGCTCTCTAATCTGTGCAGGTCTCTCTGTAAGGCTTCTCCACCCTCAACGGAGTCAACAGCTCCCCCCAATTTGGTGTCATCTGCAGATTTACTTACGACACCCTCTAGTCCTGAGTCCAGGTAGTTTATGAGAATGTTAAAAAGAATTGGACCTAAAATGGAGCCCTGGGGAACTCCACTAGTGACTGGCCTCCAGCAAGATGTAACCACATCTACTATCACCCTCTGGGCCCGACCCTTCAGCCAGTTGCCCACCCAATGCATTATGGCTTTGTCTGGTTGTATGCTGGACATTTTGTCCAGCACAATACTGGGACATGAGTCCAGAGAAGGGCTACAAAGATGATTAAGGGCCTGGAACATCTATCCTGTGAGGAAAGGCTGAGAGAGCTGGGGCTGTTCAGCCTGGAGAAAAGAAGACTGAGGGGGGACCTAATCAATGTTTATAAATATCTGAAATATGGGACACAGGGGGAATTGGCCAGCCCCTTTTCAGTGGTCTGTGGGGACAGGACAAGGGGCAATGGCTGCAAATTGGAGCACAGGAAGTTCCGCACCAACATGCGGAGGAACTTTTTCCCAGTGAGGGTGCCAGAGCCCTGGCACAGGCTGCCCAGGGAGGTGGTGGAGTCTCCTTCTCTGGAGAGATTCAAGACCCGTCTGGACACCTGTCTGTGCAGTATGAGCTGGGGAGCTGCTTTGGCAGGGGGGTTGGACCCGATGATCTCTCGAGGTCCCTTCCAACCCCTACGATTCTGTGATTCTGTGATTACTGAAATCCAAAAAAATAACATCAGCTGGCTTCCCTTGGTCAACCAGCTGTGTGACCTTGTAGTAAAAGGAAGTCAGATTGGATAGACAGGACCTTCCTCTTCTGAACCTGTGTTGGTTGTGAGCAATGTCTATGTTGTTCTTTAGGTGTTTTTCAATAACTCCCTGTATGATTTTCTCCATAATTTTGCCAGGCCCTGAATGAGACTGACAGGCCTGTAATTACCAGGGTCTTCTTCCTTACCCTTCTTGAAAATTGGGAGAATGTTTGCCAGCTTCCAGTCAACCAGGACCTCTCCAGACTGCCAGGACTGTTGAAAAATTGAGAGAGGTTTTGCAATGACATCAGCCTGATGAATCCCATCGGGGCCCATGGACATGGATATATGGATCCAGGTGAGGCAGCAAATCATCCACAAGTTCAGGATTTACTAGGAGTTTATCATTACCACAGTCATGGTCCTCCAGTTTGAGGCACGTGTGGTCCCAGAACCTATTAACTGTGTTGAAGAGAGGCATTGAATGTCTCTGCTTTGTCCGTGTCCCTGTCAGTAAGATGACCATTCTCATTGAATAATGGACAGATGTTCTCTCTGATCCTCTCTTGTTAATGTGTTTGAAAAAACCCTTTTTATTGTCTGCCACAGTATTTGCCAGCCTCACCTCTAACTGAGCTTTGGCCACATGAATTTTCTCCCTACAGAGGTGAAAAGCATCCCTGTAATCCTCACACCTTGCCTGACCTTTCTTCCATTGGCATTGTACACTTCCCACCTAAGCTCTAGAAGAAAGTCCTTGTTCAGCCAAACCAATGTTCTGCCCCACCTGCTTGATGTCCAACGTTTTGGAATTGCCTATTCCTGTGCTTTTAGAAGGTGGTATTTAAAAAGTGATGAGCATTGATGGACCCCAATGCCTTCAAAAGCAGTTTCTCAGTGGACCTTACCAGCTAGTTCCCTGAGAAGCTCAAAATCTGCTCTTCCTACATCTAGCACTGATGTTTTCCTCCTCTCATCAAAGATTTTAAATTCCACTACTTCATGGTCACTGTGGCCCAGATGGGCACCTACCTCCACTTACCCCACGAGACCTTCCTTGTTTACGAGCAAGAGGTCTAGGAGGGCACCTTTTCTCCTCGGCTCCCTTAATACCTGAACAAGGAAGTTACCATCCAGTTGCTTTAGGAATCTCCTGGACCTGTTGGTATTACCTGTGTGCTGTTCCCAGTTAACATCTGGCAAGTTGAAGTCCCCCATAAGGACAAGAGCCAGACAATCTGGAGGTGTCTCATAGTTCCTTGAAGAACGACTCATTAATGTTGTTGTTCTGTCTGAGCGGTCTGTAGTAGACAGATTCTCCCTACAATATCCCCTTTATTTGTGTGCCCCTTAATCCTTACCCAGAGACTCTCAACAGTGTTGTCTTCCATTGGTAGTTAGCCTGTGGAACTTCTTGCTGGAAGATGCTGCAGGCACAGGCATGTTATTCAAGTTCAAAAAGGGAGCAGACAGACTGATGGAAGAAAAATTGACGGAGGATTGTCATGTGCAAAGATGAGACATCTGCCTCAGGAAGTCCAAAGTTAGATGCTGCAGGAAGCTAAGAGAGTATGTGGAGGGGAAAAAGAAAATTGAGGAAATAATGTCTGAAACACACTGTCTGCACAAAGAGCAATTCCCCTGTTTTCCTTCAGGAAAGGCTTGCAGCTTGCCTGAGTTGATTTTGTACCACAGCTTTACTCTGCTGGCTGCAGCGCAGCTGAGACTGTGTTAGGAAATACTTCACTGGGATGAATTTGGCTTTTTTCTAGTGGTTCTTGGTGTCTGATGACCTTGTCTGAATTGGGCCCCCACAGTGGGATATTGCTAAGATACAAACCCTACTTTGTCTTGAGCTCTTCCCCTGCTCTGTACCACAGATGTGGAGATAGAAGAGAGAGAATAACGTCACTGCTTTTCGGTTCCTCCAGAAACCAGGCATTTACAGCAAAGCTTCTCTTCTTCTCTTTAGCTGCACCCTATTTTTCTTGTGTTGGAGGCTGTCTCATCATTTTCTTGGAGTCTTTTCATTCCTTGCTTAGCTCAAGGCTTTTGAGTTTCAGATCAGTACTAGTCTTTAATACAACAGCTGTATAAAAAACCCAAACCACAGATTCTTTTTTTTTCCCTTTTCTTTATATTAATGAGGTTGCTGGTTTAAGAGAAGTCATTAACCACCTTCATAAATTGTGTTATTTGGGGTAGCTTGTTCACCACTCCTTTTTGCTAGGAGATGACCATGTTGCTGACAGGTCTGCATAGCCTTCAGGCCTACAGCCAAGAGAGTTAAGCAGCAATGCCATGGGGAATATTTGTCATCTTCTGCTGGGACAGTAAGGCACAGGAGATTATGTTCTTGATCCCCACACTTTCAGGTAGTCTTCCATATCTTCCAGTCCAGGGTGGCTGAGGACACCTGTCTGAACACTTGCAGCATTAATCCTTGATTTTGTATTCTCAGCAAAACAAAAGGTGAAGGCCCTAAATGCTCTTTTGTTGAAAATGTGTATGTCTCTTGGGATTTTTTACATGGTGCATCTTTATTTGTTCATTTGTTCAACATCATTTGTCTGTACAGATTTCTTTTCTGGGCTTGGAGAGAGGCAGTCTAAATGTACTATTTGGTTCTCATCATCGTTTTTATTTCTGTATGCTTTGTCACATTTCCTGCAAGATGAGATTCTAAAATTTGAGAGAGATGTCAGCTGTGGACATGTAGTCCAGTTGGAGTCCTCTTAGCAACTGCCCTAGTCCTACACTCTGAAGTGTAGAGTTAAAAGATATTCTAGTATTTTATCATGAACATGATAAAAGGGAGAAACCAGATGAAATTCAACAAAAGCAAGTCTTGCACCTGGGGAGGAACAACCGCATGTATCAGTACAGGCTGGGGGATGACCTGCTGGAGAAGAGCTCTGTGGAGAAGGACCTGGGGGTCCCGGTTGATGACAGTTTGGCCATAAGCCAGCAGTGTGCCCTGGTGGCTAAGAGAGCCAATGGGATCCTGGGGTGCATCAGGAGGAGTGTGGCCAGCAGGTCCAAGGAGGTGATCCTCCCCCTCTGCTCTGCCCTGGTCAGGCCCCACCTGGAGTATTGTGTCCAGTTCTGGGCTCCCTGGTATAAAAAGGACAGGGACCTTGTGGAGAGAGTCCAGAGAAGGGCTACGAAGATGATTAGGGGCCTGGAACATCTCCCCTATGAGGAAAGGCTGAGAGAGCTGGGTCTGTTCAGCCTGGAGAAAAGAAGACTGAGGGGGCACCTAATCAGTGTTTATAAATATCTTAAGTGTGGGGTGCAGAGGGAATCAGCCAGCCCCTTTTCTGTGGTCTGTGGAGACAGGACAAGGGGCAATGGCTGCAAGTTGGAGCACAGGAAGTTCCGCACCAACATGCAGAGGGACTTTTTCCCAGTGAGGGTGACAGAGCCCTGGCACAGGCTGCCCATGGGGGTGGTGGAGTCTCCTTCTCTGGAGATACTCAAGACCCATCTGGACGCCTGTCTGTGCAGTATGAGCTGGGGAGCTGCTTTGGCAGGGGGGTTGGACCTGATGATCTCTCGAGGTCCCTTCCAACCCCTACAACCCTGTGACTCTGTGACTCTGTAACATCACATCCTGAGTGGATGTCGCTTTCCAAATAGAGACCTGATTTCTCCAAAGAACTTCAGTCAGAAGGTCGCCATTTGAACCTGCTGCTTCTTGTCAGCTGCTTTATGTATGTAGAAGCACAGAAATCATTTAGGTAAAACTAATCCATATCCCTAAGCACCACAACTAGGCATCTTTTAAATACCTCCAGGGATGGTGACTCCACCACTTCCCTGGGCATGTTCCAATATTTGACAACCTTTTCAGTGAAGATAGTTTTCCTAGTATCCAGTCTAAACCTTTCCCTGGCACAACTTGAGGCTGTTTCCTCCTGTTCCAAGCCTTGTTACTTGGGAGAGGAGACGAGCACCCACCTATGTGAAGAAGGTGTGTGAGCTCCAGATCTTAATGACCATTTCCCAGCCTTTCACATAGAAGGGGACATTTTCCAGAATGCTTTTGCCAAAGCAAAAAGTCACTTTCTTTTGCAAACCTCATACTGCTTCAACTATATGCTGCATGGTGTGGCATGTTCGTATGTTTTAAGACAGATGCATCTTATATACTCGGTGTTGGATAGGAAAACAGATGCAGGGTATGGATTTACCCCTTTTATTCATCCCTGTGTGAGAGGCAGGAGGAGAGGGGGACCTGAGATGTGCCACTACAGGTAACTGCTGTTGTAGACATACTCCAACAAATAGTACCAGGGAAAGAGTGCCAAAAGGATGAGTAGATAAGGGCCTCTTGAAGAAAACCAGTCACTACTCTTGCTTGCTCCCATGCAGCAGCTCATTACTGCCTCTCTGGTGGTGGCTACCAGCCCCACAGCACAGCTGGTAGAAGAAAAGGACAGATGCTCCCTAAATGGCTTCAATTGAGCATCCCAGGCTGACCAAAACTGACACTGCTGCTTTTGGCAGCTTCACATAAGCACAGAAAAACGAGGCTGCTCATTGATAGGAAAGTGCATGAGCCGTGAGCCTGTGTTGACGAGTGGTGAGGGGAAGCAGTAGCATCAGCGGCCAGGGCTGTAAATTATCCCTCTCTGGATGTCTGTGCCTTTAGGATTCTTGTCAGAAAGCTGAGTTGATCTTAGCTTTTAGAGTTTGGTATCTTCAGCATTTGAGAAAGACTAAAAATAAGGAGAAAATAGTGGCTTTTTTCAAACCTGTATGTAAACTGGACTGACACTTTAAAGCTTATTAGAGCAAGCCCACTATTTTGATGTAGTTAGCCATTTGAGAGCATTGCTGTGATTTGAAAATGATACCTGAATTTGAAATTAACAGACTTGCTAACATGAGAGAAGAGGGACGGGGAAAGAGTTTTCAATACAGATCCACACTTTTTTTCCACATAGAGAATAGGTGTCTGCATTACATGGTGCTGTAATATACATTTGAGTTATATTGCACAGACAAATATAAAAAAGTCTTCTTGCCTTTAAGGTTTTATAATCACAGTTAGATGAAACACATACCAAAAATTTTAAAAAACAGACATTAGTAGAATAAAATGAGCTTGTAATGTTAATAATACATATATTTTATTTCTACAACTTCAAATTATTTCCTGAGTGGTCTGTCTGTGGTTTTATCAGGTTATCATTTGTTTACTCCAGCAAAACCAAATTCTTAAATAATATTTTAAAATAGTTTCTTAAAAGAGCTGACAAGAACTGCTATAGCATAAAGACTTAAGTCGAACTTCTCCTGTTAAAAAACATTTTTCTCAGTCCATTTTCCTGTATTTGCATAGTGTCTTTTGGAATCAGAAACTCAATTTTGATACCCTAAGTGGTCTGAAATATAGGGTCTTTGCATTTTCTTTCACACAAGAAAGTAATGGTTAATTTAATGTTTCTGCACTGCTGCTCAGATGTGGCCCTTCCATGTTTGCAGGTAGGCAGAAGGTCAACATGTGAGGAAGGAAGGAATCTGAGATGACAGATGTAACCATGTAGGTTTGACATTGAGTGCAACCTCAATACCAAAGAGATAACAGCTGTAATAAGTAACATTTATTCTGACATCTGGCAAAGCTTTTACCAGTAATTATCAGGCCATCTAATGTTCCTTTTCCAGTGCAACCTCACGGTGCCATCACCAAGCTATGTTGGTGGGTGGAGGCATATTAAAAAGGCAGAAGGCAAAAGAAAAGACAGGGGACCAGGAATAAAGTCGGGAAGGAAGCTGACACATGACGGAAGGGCACGACAGCAGGAACCCAGGCCTTGCATCCTGCATACTCAACTGGTATTGAGCCGATTCCAGCAGGATGTGTTTAAGTCATTTGGGCTCCTTGCTGGCTCAGTTTCAGTGTGCCCAAGGGGATCCCGGATGCCCTCCCTCCCTGAAGGCGTGATGGGAAAGGTGGTTCTTTCCCAGCCAGCCCTGCTGTTCTCATTCATTGATCTCTCAGGTAAGCAGTGCTTTAAAAGAGATGGCCATCTCACACCATCAAAATTAACCCATTAATTTACTTTCTGGTGGCTTCAACTGTGAACATTTATTCTGGTTTCTGAAATGTGTGTCTTGCATCTTTGTCTGACTTCAGCAGAAGTTCTGAAGAACCCTGTTCTGAAGAACTTCTCTTTTAACTGAAGCGACACCGTTTTTGTATCACAAGTCTCTTGCTTCAACTTTATATTTTGTGTTTATAAATAATTTATGTACAACTAGAGTAGACAATCTTTACAATACACACTGTAAGAAAAGTTCTCCTTTAGGAAAAGGAGGAGAGAGATAATACACCTTGCAAAGATGAGTGATTTATCATATAGGAGATAATAAGTGTTGGGGGGAGGATCCAAACAGTTCATGAACTTTTAATCTGTTACATTTGACAAGGTTATGGGTGAGAATTGTCCAGCAGGACATTCCTACCCCAAATGCTATAAAATGCAGTTTCACCCCCAAAGGGCTCCAAACTAAACATTCCTGATAGTGAAACCTACACAGAAATTGTCCAGTTTATCTCAAGGTTTGCTTTCCTTTGCCTGTGTGACTTGGCTAACAAAACCACTGTAATTGAAGCTCAGCCAGTGGTTGTGGTCACAGCCAGTCTGAATTGTAAACTATTTGGTTTTAATCCTTTCTCAGACACCCAAACTGGGAATTGAGTCTCCCCTTGAGTTGCTAACATCCAGGCACGCATACGTGCAGTATGGACTCTGAACATTCACAATGGTGCATATTTCCTGGAAAAAGTAATGAGATCAGACAAACTGATACAGCTAGGAAATTATAATGCTGAGTTTTCCTGCTGTCCTGTGACAATTCTTTTTCTGTCCAACATCACTCCTCGAGTTCCTGACATCCTGAGAAACAGAATCTTACTTAAGCTGCTGTGCAGGGACCACTAAGGTTTGGTTGTTTTTTTTTTCACTGAGGACCCTGGCTTTTTAAGCTTGCTCTACTGCAGTGTCCTGCAGAGTTTATTTTTCAGGAATCTTTCCATTAGAAGATTTTGCAAGTACCATCATTTGTGTTTCTCCCACGTCACGTGAGCTTTCTTCGTGATGGGACCTGACGGCGCTTGAAATCGATACGCTCACTTGTCGTCTCAGGATTTTCAATACAGTTCTCTTGTATCCTTTACATGCAAAGAAATAGATGAAAGGATCTAGGCAGCAGTTAAAATTCATGAGAAACACAGTATAATGGAGTGACTTCTGGAAAAATTGCTTTTCAGCACACAAGGGAACCCTCTGAAGCTTCTTAATCATGTGTT
This sequence comes from Laterallus jamaicensis coturniculus, assembly GCA_022605575.1. NCBI lineage: Eukaryota > Metazoa > Chordata > Aves > Gruiformes > Rallidae > Laterallus > Laterallus jamaicensis. Next base: position 193,556 of record JAKCOX010000019.1, on the reverse strand, counting down.
GTATGATTGCAACGTGATAAGGGGTGAAGCAGATGATGAACACTATAATTACAAAGATGATTGTATTGATGGCTTTTCTGTTTATCCCAGATTTTTCAGTCAATGGATTTTCCTTGGCTGTTTGAAAAAGTTTGCAGCTAATTTGAGAGTAACAAAACAGTATAATCCCCAGGGGAATAAGGTACCCTACTGAACAGGCAGCAAGAAGTATATATGGCAGATGTTCTATTTTTTCAAAGTTTGGATATTCCATACACGTAGTCCTTCCATTTTCTTCCTGTGTCATGGGTTGTATAAGTAACGGGAAAGTTTGACTAAATACCAGAAACCAGATAAAGATGCAGATGCCTTTGGCATATTTAATCCTCCTGATCTTGTATCGGAAGGGGTGGACAACAGCGAAAAACCTGTCGATGCTTAAACAGGTCATGAAGTTTACACCAGCGTAGGTGTTGATGTAGAACAAGAGCGCGGTTACTCGACATAAGGCTTCCCCAAAGGGCCAGTGAAAGCCCAGGGCGTAGTAGGCTATCCTCGTGGGCAAGGCCATGCAGAACAGGAGATCCGAGAGGACGAGATTCGTTGAGTAGAGGGTTGTGGAGTTGATCTTCTTTCTGTTTTTGAAGATGACAGTGAGGGCAATGGCGTTTCCGAGCACCCCGAGAATTAAGATGATGCTGTAGAAGACAGACAGGAGTATCCGCGCTGTGTCTTTGTGCTCGTATAAGTCGCAGGTGGAGGCGTTTGTCTGAGAAGTGGTGAATATGTCCATTTCTGTAACCACTATTGCTCCAGGAAACTCAGTAGACCTAACATTAAAAAAAAAAACAAAACAAAAAAAACCCAACCAAACAAAACAAAACAAAAAACAAGAAGAAAAAAAGAGAACATTTTGAAATAAATGTAGATAAAACTGCTTCTGCATAGCAACGGCCACCCTCTGTTGCAAAAGGCAAACTGTAAAAAAAAAAACAGCCAAAACCTGAAATGAAACTTCATTATGGTGAAATATTTTTCAAGCCTCCTTCCAGAAATCAAAAACCATGGCTCTTTCTGGCTTTTCTGCTTTGCTGCCAATTCCTTCTCTCCTGACAAAAATAAAAAATCAGACGGGGCAAAACAAAAACCATGGGGATGTCATGTATTTGAAAAGTGAAGTTTGTAGATGGGCAGGAGGTGGGAGACTGTTCAAAGCAGTCTGAGGAGAAAAAGGAGTCTGAAGAAAACAGGTGATTAAAGATCATATGAAGTCCCCAAGGGTCAAACAAGCAGACAAAACTGAAATGTGTTTCAGTTAATTTTTAGACAGTTTTGGTTTCTAACAATTTGTGTTGTGATGATTTAACTTCAAGAAAGAGAAACCAATTCTTTTCAGTGTTCTTATCATCTTGGCATTATAATAATTCAGCTTGTTTAATACTAGTGTAAGAATTGGCTTTTGGAATCTAATTCCAGTATTGTTACAAACATAAATTCCTATGACCAGTACTTCAGTCACTCTTTAGTGATGCTGCAAAAGAGAGAGAACCCAGCTGAAATGATAGAATCACAGAATCTCCTGAGTTGGAAGGGACCCATAAGGATCATCAAGTCCAACTCCTGGCTCCACACAGGACCAGCCAAGTCAGAGCAGCTGTCCAAGGGCATCATCCAGATGCTTCTTGAACTCAGCCAAGCTCAATGCTCTGACCCCTTCCCTGGGGAGCCTGTTCCAGTGCCCGGTCACCTTCTCAGTAAAGAACCTCTTCCTAATATCCAACCTAAACCTACCCTGTCACAGCTTCATACACATTGTCAGTTTAGAAGCAATTGTTGAAACAACCCAGTCAGAAGTGGTGTGGAAGAGTTGCAAAGTGGCAATGATTTGGGGGACTTATAATTACAAAAAGTGATCCAGCAGAATTTCAGAAGCAGAAAGGACCCCATCCTGTTGATACTGCCCCCAGTTGCAGTCACAGTTTGCAGTACATTGCAAAATCTTTCTTAGGTGTGGTGTTACCTGGTGGTTGCAAAGTGTCAACATCAGTGTCAGAAAGGATGGGGCATAGGACGTTACTCCTCGAGCAGCTGTTCTGCAAAATGATTTCTCTTAGAGGCACCACTTACGGATCAAAACAGCAGTGAGAACAAGATTGCTTCTGCTTTAATGTGGAATGCTATCTGGAGGTAAAAATTGGTGAGCTTTAGGTCCATCTGGTACCTTAAATTAAAATGTCTAGCTGTTTCATGAGGATCTGCCTTTCAGCATGCAGTGTTTACAACCAACAGTAGCCTGTTGTACCTTAAAAAGGTTTTTCTGGAAAATACCTGGCTGTTTCAAGGAGTCATTGTGCCTGTATTAATTTGTGAAAGCATTAAAAGGTTAGTATCTTCCTTCATGTTTTGAGGAGATTGTCCTACTTATTTCAGGTCATTCACAACTAATGTACCTGCAACACCTTCTGTTATCATAAGTCAGATGGGTCAGACTTCTGGCTGGCTTAGCAGGGGTGTGTAAGGTTCTCTGCCAACACTGAACCTGTGGATAGTGGGCGATGTGTATTGAAATACTTAAACAAGTGACATCATATATGTTTCAGGAAGAAATTTAGCATCCAGATGGCCTGTGTTTGCTGTGTAGCACAGGTGGTGGGAAAAGAGAGGTGAGTGATTTCAGACTGATAGATGTACAGTCTTCTTATTCTTGGATACCCGGGAGGCGTGTACCACATGCCAAGAGCTGGGAATGCTGCGTGCAGGGGTGGAAGTCAAATCTGCAGGGGGAGTTCTGTGCTTTGAGTAAAGGAATTAAATTGGCAAGTAGCAGCTCCAGCTATAGTGCTGATTTAAGGATGTCTGTAGTTTTATATTAGTTAATTTCTCATCATTCACAGTATCTTGGTGTTAGGGTGTTTGATGATTGATTACTACAGTAGTTATTACTCTGAGCATAGTTCAGGTATACTTCCCTCCTGTGTCACTTTTTCCTTTACAGAAGCATGTAGAATGAATCCTGTTTAACATATGTGTGACAAACTGCTTTTTGCAGAAAATGGTGTGGGTTTGTGTAGGCTCCAGGATAAGAGTCAGGGAGGGTTTTTTTTTCTCTTTAAGTGTTTCTGATTGCTTGTGCACACTCCCAGCATGATATCTGTCTTCTACTCTTCCTTGAAATTTAGGTTAAATCATTTCTTAAAATATATAAGGAAGAATAATCTTAAAATATATGGTAAGTAGTTCTGTTGTAGTAGCTATGCTGTAAAATAGCATCATTTTAATTTCGCTGTAAAGTTCTAATAGTGTTGATTCATAAATAATGTGCATAATTGTCACATCCATTCATTTGTCTTTCTATAAATGCTTGTAAAATGTAGAATATCTGTTATATAAACACGTTTAACTATGGTTTAGGAAACAAATCTGTCATTTCAGTGGGGTTTTTGAGTAGAATTCCATAAAACACTTTACCTAATTTTGCACCATGAACGTGGATCTTCAATGTACCAGATTAATCTAGAACATGGTGTTGCTCAAAACAGGATGTTCAACCCGGCATAAACCCCTGGCTCTATTGTGAAAGAGTCACAGAATCAAAGAATTCTAGGGGTTGGAAGGGACCTCGAGAGATCATCGGGTCCAACCCCCCTGCCAAAGCAGCTCCCCAGCTCATACTGCACAGACAGGCGTCCAGACGAGTCTTGAATATCTCCAGAGAAGGAGACTCCACCACCTCCCTGGGCAGCCTGTGCCAGGGCTCTGGCACCCTCACTGTGAAAACAGAAACAGTCCTAGCTGAGAGGGAGAGCCTTTATCTCTCCATGGCAATAGTGTGGATATAGGTAGGGAGCAGTTCCATGGCAGGACAAGCCAGCCACAAACCTATGAGAAGAAAGCTGGAGGACCACAGCGCATGGATGCAAGCAGGATCTTCTTCCTGCTGTGGAAGTCAGCCCTGGGTGGGGAAAGCATTCTCTTTGATCCCTTGTTAGCCCAAAGATATTTTCACTGTTAACATTGGGAGCACATTTTATAATGCTTTAAGTGACTGCTAGTATCCTCTCAGTGTGTGGACGTGTGTGGGCATTTTTGAGCAATCGCCATGGTGTCTAAGTGCTCTATTACCTACATGTATTTATTTAAAACAAAACCAAAAACCGAAACCCCTTGAGACACTGTATCTGGTTTGGGGCCTAAACAGATGATAAAAGTTGCTATCATCTGCCCACTTAAGGTGCATCTCTTGAGCTACAGTAACTTCTTTGTACATCAGTGCTCTTCTTGTTGGATGAATTCCATTCATCCCAGCAGGTATTTTACCATTTCTTGTCAATCTTAAGGTGGGCTGCATTAAAAAAAAATTACTTTCTTCCTAAAAGATGTCCAGACAATTAAGTAAGACAAGAATTTCTGGGCTTGGTTTTTTTTTTTTTAAATCCTATTCCTTGTGTCAGCTTGATGTTTATTTCTGAGCAGCAGTCATAGAATCATAGAGTGGTCTGGGTTGGAAGGGACCCTAAGGATCACAGAGTTCCAATCCCCCTGCCACAGGCAGGGCCACCAACCTCCAGGCCTGGATCTACACAAGGTTGCCCAGGGCCCCATCCAGCCTGGCCTTGAACACCTCCAGGGACGGGGCATCCATCTCCTCTCTGGGCAACCTGTTCCTGCACCTCCCCAATCTCCTTGTAAAAAACTTTCCCCTAATATCTAATCTAAACCTTCCTTCCTTTAGTTTTAATCCATTTCCCCTTGTCCTGCAATTGCCTACCATTTTAAAAAGTTGATTCCCCTCCTGTTTGTCTGCTCCCTTCAGGTACCAAAAGGCCTTAGTGATGAGCTTGTTACACATACAGAACATATGCCATCCTCAATGGAATTTACCTGGAAAAACAATATTAGGCTCATTTTGCATACCTTCTGTGTGTTTTGCTTGTAATCCAGGTTATGTTGTTATTTTAGTTAGTTGTGTATGGATTCTATTAACTTTTCATTTAAAGCACATTTTCTAAAATGCTGTTTGGTCTTGATTTGGAGAACTGAAGAGAAAGCAAATTAGCCTTTTGTGCTGTAGTTTTTGATCAGTCAACCTCCCTTTTAAGAAATGTGGGTGTCTCTTATTTAAATGTCTTTAAAGTTAATTTGCAGTCACTGGTTTTGTCGAGCCTTTTTCCTTTATAAAATCTCATGGGCTTGGTAATTCAAGCTGAACTTCTGAAACATCTCACCAGAAGGCAAAATAGTCCTGTGGCGTCTGTTCTAACCCCAGCTTAGTCCCACACAGGAGATGGGGTTCCAGGTGCCTCTGGGTGTCTCTGTACCTGGAAGCACACTCACTCATCCCTGTTTTTTCTGCTCAGTTGATTAGGTATCCAACATAAGAGCTGTGTAGCATTGTGCTGGGAGCTTGTGAAGTTACTTCACTGTCCTCCTGGAGTGCTTCTTAGGTTCACTGTGTCCTAGGATATCTCCAGTCTAGGGGCATGGCCATTGCTGTCTGCTTCTACCTGGGGGGACCTTACTCCTGGGAGAGTTAATATTATGCTCAGGGTTGCAGCCAGTGCGGGTCTTTCTTCGTAGTTCTCTGACTTGCCATTTTCAGGACTTAGCATTGTATTTGCTTTCTGATCACCAGTGGGCAGGGGGCGGGGGGAGGAAAGAAAGTGAGATGTGTTAGCGAGCCAGCTTTTGGTCTGCTCTGTGGCTTTCTTGATGTCTGATAGCAATAGTGTTTACTCAGGCAAAAAAAGTGACAGCGCCACGTTATTCGGCTTGCAAAACCTAGCATGGCTGAAATCTGGGCAGGCGCCTTTCAAAGCCAGTTTGGTCATCTCATCAAAGAAGGAGAATGAGTTACGTAGTCAAAACATCTGACTGGCATTGCTCATTTGTTTTACATTTATACTGCAGTGCACAAGGGCCCAGCTCAGAGTAGAGTGCCCAGTGCAAGAGGTGTTTAATGAACAGAAAGGTGACTCCAGCCTGGAAATACGACGTAATCAAAAGCCCTGGTTCATAGAAGTGTTCTGCTATGATGAGCTTTTTATATAGTATCCTAATGTTACATACACCTAACTATTAACAAGCCTAGACTTAAGCTATGAGCCCACAATTGCAGTGTAGTAGTCTCAGATTACCTGGGTTTGGATTGTGTGCAAGCAGCGAAGCAAAGCTCACTGTATGCTGGGTGACTGTTCTTGTTCTCAGCTCCTGCTTTTGCATCTGTCTTTTCAGCAGAACAGGGGAAGGTGTAAAAGGCTTTAACTGTGTATTGTAATCTAATGTGTGGTTTGTCTGTCTCCATAATATTCTTTCTTGAGAGGTGAATCCGTGGTCCATCTGTCCAGTAGTTAATTTAAGAGGGATACCAATTACAATCTTGGGAAAGGCAAGGAAAGATCTCTCCTGGCCTTATATGTAGCATGGATTAGTCATTTCAAGGTAGAAGGTTCTTTAACAAGCAGTGCTGAGGGGTAATGCAGTTTATACGTGCATAAAGAATATACATTAGTTAAAAGGAATGGTCAGGAAAGAGACTTCTCTTTCCCTGCAGCGCCTGACCTGTGGATGTACTGAGCTCACTGTAGGTGCAAGCTGTGTAAGACTGACAGAGTCTAAACTGGCAGAAGATGGAAAATACGCAATGCTGTGGTTATGTAGGTTTAATTTTTTCCTTAATCTCCAAAAATATTTCTTTTCTGATGACCAGTCATATTTGCCATTTGAGTTTCTAATTTACTCTACAAGTGATCTTCAGTGTAGGGCGTTTGCTGTATTGGAGAAAAGGCCCTGCCTGATACAACAAAGTTAGGCATGCTGAGAAGCATGGCCTGCCAAGTTTCAGAGTAGAACACCTTGCTAACGTAGAAAGAACGTACACTTTTGGTACATAAATCTAGTTGTCAATCTTAGCTACTAAAATAAAATAAAAGCTGAGGAAAGGGACAGGCATTTCCTAAAGGTTCCTGTTTCTTTCTAATACTTCAAGACCCATGTGCTGATAGTGGGTTGTGCTCATTTACCCATTTTGAAAAGCCGTTGAGTTTTGCCTCCTACGTAGCAACAGGTAGGTGTAATGACCCAAAGGCCAAATCCTCAGGTCACAACCCACAGCTCATTTTGGGGACGTAGTTTCCAGCCTAGTACTTTTATTCTTCTTTGATGTGGACCAAAACTTGTTGTTGCTAAAGCCACGTTTGTAAGCTGCACTTAAGAGGACAGTAAGTATGCATTTCATGAATGAAATTATCTTAATGATGGCTGGAAGAATTATAATGCTCTTCAAGTGCTTAACAGAATTTGCAGATGCACAAACTTTGGGATCTTTTTGATCCTGCTTTTCTCCATGACTATGGATCTTTGCAGAGTTATGTGACTGTTGTATTTGGTGCTCTGAAGTAGTAGAATCTACAGTAAATGACATTAAAATAAGAGTTGAAATGCTGCATATGTAGTTAAAGAAAAAGTGGAAGTAAATCGAAGTGTTCATGTCTCTCTTATCTTTTGGATCTCTCTTTCCAAATGCGATCTGTCCTATGAGGAGTGTGAGAACTATCTAACATAAACCATCTCTGCCAGATGTTGTGAAGAGCTGTGCAGATGCTGAGATGATTAACCTCCCCTCAGTCTACTCACCTAGGTGTACTCAACATAAAAAGCTGAGAGACTAAAATATAGCAAATAAACAAACTAAACACCTAAGCCACTGTCAATTACTTTCCTGCAAGCAGAAGACAAAAGGTGAGAAATAACAATTTGTATTACAGTACTAGAAAGCATGCACACCTTTTATGTGATTTCCCCCACCCCCCTGCCCCAGGTGATATAAAACCTGTACAGGGGCAGTCTTTAATTCTCAGAAACAACTTCAAAAATCAAGCTTAAATTTATTACTCACTACATTTGTACATACCCCACAGTCTTTCAGAGAGAAAGGGATGAGATCTGAGCTCTTAAAAGACTAATTACCAGGTATGTTTTTTGGTTCCCTTCTCTCTTCAAGAAGAGCCCTGAAAAGTATTCTTTTCTGCTTGTATTCTCTGCTCCAAGGCATGCATGCTGGCTCTATGTTTTAAGGCAGATGATAGTTGAAACAAGTCTGTCTTAGTCTTCCAGCATAATAGGGAAAAATAGATCCTTTTTAATTGGAAAGGTATATAAAAATCGTTACCACTTGTCCTATTTCTTCAGCTTGGTGACATAAAAAGGTCAATAGTCAGGAAAAAGAAGTTTGGTGATTACGGTTCAAAAAAAGAATTCCTTCTAAAAACTTTGAAAGAAATGCTTGTCAGGAGGTGAAAGAGGAATTTGCTCGTAAAACTTTGAATTCTTGAAATGTTCTATTGCCATATTTAAATGTGGGAAGCATGACTGAGTAATTTTTGAACCGATAAGGCAGTTTCATAGAGAAGCAGCACACCGGCTAGAGCAAGCTGCGCATTCTTGACCACAGTATGGATTTGTTTTAAGGCTCTCTCCTGCCATTAAAGTATTCTGTGAGGTTCAGTGAATGACTTAAGAACTGCAGTGTTTCCCTTACTACTGTACAGCAGCTATTTCTGCATTAGTATAATTTAAATTAGTAATGCTAAAATAAAAACTGTCCAGGCTAACACAGTATCAAATGTTTCTCTGTGATTGTTGAGAGGCTGTATTATAAGAAAGGACTTGAAATAACATGTTGATGCTGTGAGTTAGCAGGTCCTTTAAATAAAAATTACCTGGCAGCATATTAATCTGTGAGAATAAAAGATCATGGAATTTCATCCATGAGCCTTGTCTCTCCCATCCAAAGATCGTTTATCCTTCCTACCACATAACAATATTCAGTGTAACGCCAAAAAAAATAATAATAAATATTTCTGGACTTGTTTGCTGTTGTTCAGTTAAAAAAAGAAAGTTAATTCTTTTCTGTACTTACATATCTGTAGCTTCTGGGATCCTCTGAGCAGTTAAGGGCATTAGCAGGATGGCTTCACTGTGAAACTGTACCCTTGCACATTGTTTTCAAGAAGAGTGATTACGTGAGCGATTATGTAGGAGGGGAAGGCTGGGCTGGTTTTTTTTTTCCCTAGTGCCAAAAAAAAAAAAACCAACCAACCTCAAGCCTTGTTTGTACGCTGGACTTCATTTGCTGGCTTGAGTTTTTTGGGATGTGAAAGCATCTATTTTTAATCCTGTTACAACTAGTTTGGAAAGGAGCCATTAAAAGCCACAGTCGCGCCTCCCCCCCGCCGAAGTTACGCGGTTCTGACTCTCCTAAAAGTGATTTTACGCAGAGGTTTACTTGACTAATTGTTGGCCAGGTAAAACCCCTGAGTGAAAACCTTTGTTTGTATGCCATTTGCATTTGAAAATAAATGTCGTTTGTAGCAAAGAGCTATATGATCAGTGTATATGAAGTGTATCACCCTGCAAAACTGCTGCTTACTGATCAGATCTGACACAGCACAAGAAAACCTCAAGAAGTGAGGCATACTGAGAGGCTGCGTAAAAAACGGCGTCTCATACATTCCCAGCACTGCTTTAGTCTTGTAATGACAAGGCTTTACAGAAATGTCCTTTAAATTTGTAGGAGGGAGCTGAAGGACTCCAGTAGTTTGAGAGATAAACCAGGATGCGTGCCCTTGTAAGCTTTTCATTGCATTTTGAATTTGTAGGAGGGAGTTGCAAGAACTGCAGTGGTTTGAGAGATAAACCAGGATGTGTGCCCTTGTAAGCTTTTCATTGCATTTTGAGCAACAACAACAACCACCACATGTAAGGTAGCTACGTTAAAGAGGAAAAGCTTTTGAAATATAAATCTCATTCCCTTAAAATGCTATTGATAAGAATGGGTGGCTGTGGAATTGGAGGGGAATAGGATGTCAAATTAGGAGGGAACCCATTGTTAGCTGGAATAACCAGGGTAAAGAGCGTTGATCTAAGAGTTAAATTATCTGTTGGTTAAAAGGGTTTTGGAGACGGAGGTCGATGGAAAATCCTGTCATCAGCTGTTAGATGTTGTGGCTGGGGGTTACCTGGGATTTTCCCCAAAACCTCATACTGATTGGTCATGACTGCAAAGGACCACTTATCTTTAGAGCAGCCTCTGTTAGTGGCCTAATTAAAAAAAAACCAAAACCCAGCAAGCAGACGTGATGATGCTATTTGTGGTGGGTCCAGCCCATGCAGAGGTTGGAATGCCTCTTTAGAAACGTTAGGGCTGTGTACGTTGTCTTAAGGGAAATGGTTTTGCTGTGGCAGAATAAAGTAGAGCCTTGTAAGCTACTTGCATGCCTACCTGGAGCTTTTAGTTGGCACTATACACTGATCTTTCTGGTGCTGAACTCCCGGTGCAGATATGACTTGATTCCCCTCAGATGCCAGAGAGCAGAAGGGCTGAATCTAAGGCTTTCAGCTCCTTACTTTTTTACTGGGTGTTTTATCTTTCAACAGCAGATTCAGAAAGCCTTTGAAAGAACTTGCTGGCCTTATTCTGGATGCTTTCCTGTGTTTTTGAATGATTTTTTAATTATTCCACTTCATTACAGAGTAGAATCTCTTCAAATGAAGTAATGAGAAATAAAGACTGTGTAAAGGGAAATTGCGCAGGGAACTTGCTTCATACATACACAGAGCAATGCTGCAATGTGGTTCCTTGTCAAGCAGCAAAAATAAAGAGTAGAAATGGGAAATTTGGAGATACACAGGCGTGTAGTAGTCTTTGATCAAAGGCTGATGTTAGTACCACAGCTTCATGTTAAAAGAACCGTTGATTTCAAAATAGCCTTACATTTCAAAGCCAATATGTGTTTCCGGCCCTGATCTGATAAAATATTGCCTGCCTTTGATTAAGATATATTACTAGATTGTACTCCCAAGTTGCAGTAGCTACCAATCCAGCCTAGCATGATGTGGTGTTAATCGCTTGAGCTAAATGCTACAGGTTTCATTCTTTAACTCACTGCTTATCCTTCCAGCTGTTTGTTTTTTCTTCTGATACAGCTGCTGTTTCTCCAATATCTGTTTGACTGTCCCAGGATTTGAACATTTTAAATGAAGAAATGGCTTGTATCAAAAAGTCTGATAGGTGTTGGGTTTTACCACTTGCAGGCAAAAGCTTACTTTGCTGTTTTGCTCCTGGGCTGCCAGGAGAGTAATATGTAAATTAATACAACAGTTTCTTACTTTCAGAGGCGGTAACATCAAAGCAGTGCAGTTAATATTTTGACCAGTATGTTATGATGCTGGGATGATTTATTTTCTGTCTGCTTACTTAGTCCCTACTATATCTGAGCAGTTTACAAATAGTGCTGGATTTCGCTTTGCAGTTCTAGAGAGCTGTTACCCAAGGTAAGAAATGACTTCTGGGTTACACAGAGTGTGGTGGTTGCTTCGTGTCCTATATTAATGAACCGAAAGTCGCAATGATTCTGCTGAGTTATCCATAGACAGCAGAAACTTTTCTTTTCCCCTCAAGATGCACAACTCAAGTTTTGTCTCAGGGCTTTTCTTCTGTTCCTGCATTCCTGTGAAATATTGGCAGTTAGGTACCTGAGTGTTGGGTAAGGCACCCCAGAGCTTTTGCTGATACTGAGAGGCCTCAGACACTGGGGTACATTTCTTAACACTGTCAGATTCGACATCTACAAGTGGAAAACCTATTCTTGGTGAAGACAATTCTCTGTTTCCTTCACTTGTTTATTTTCCTCTTAGTTTTGCTTTTCCCTTCATCCCTTTTGATCTCTTTTCCTCTACTTTCCTTTTCCAGACTTCCCTCGTGGTAGCAAAAGGGTACAGCAGACAGTTCCTTTGAGTCCTGGTCTCCATTAGGCAGAGGATCTCACCTATCAAGGGTGACCAAGTTTCAGGGAGTTAATTAGGAATTTTAAAGATTGTTACTGAGGATGCTTAACGTTTTCAGAATAAAGGCTAGCACCTTAAGTGTAACAGGGCGTATCATAGAATCATAGAATGGTCTGGGTTGGAAGGGACCCCAAGGATCATAGAGCTCCAACCCCCCTGCCACAGGCAGGGCCACCAACCTCCAGGCCTTGATCTACACAAGGCTGCCCAGGGCCCCATCCAACCTGGCCTTGAACACCTCCAGGGACGGAGCATCCACCACCTCTCTAGGCAGCCCATTCCAGCACCTCACCACTCTTTCTGTAAAAAACTTCCCCCTAATATCCAATCTAAATCTTCCCTCCTTCAGCTTTAAACCATTCCCCCTTGTCCTGCCATTATCGACCCTTTTAAAAAGTTGATTTCCCTCCTGTTTGTATGCTCCCTTCAGGTGTGGGAAGGCTGCAATGAGGCTCTTCTCTAGACTAGGGCAGTGTCGGGACATCCCATAGAAACGCAGAGCACTGAAGTAAGTAACAGTAGCTTGAATTACAAGCACCCTGTTTACGTGCTCTGTATTGTCTGCAGCTGCTTTTATAAGTGATATTTTTAGTCGCCAAAGAAATACATCATCGTGAATTTGTCAGGTTCATGTTTTTAAGAAGAACTTAAATGAAGAAAAATCCAGCACCGCAGTTGGTAAGCGTAGTGAGTCATTCTGAATAAAATAACAAGTTCTTTCTGCAAGTTTAATCCCGCAGATCTTCCATTGACTACAGCAGATGTTTTTGCAGAAGTAACATTTAGCTTTCTACACATTTGTTCATACACTTTAGAACCACTTTGTTTCTGTCTTTTGTGCGTGCATTTACTAAGGTTAAAAGGTTTTATTTTAATTAGCAGTTAATATTCACCCTTTTAAACTTGAAGTGGCGTGATTCTCTTGGGAGAAGTACTTGTCCCTGATACTTCTCTCTCTATATGGTTTGTTTTTTTCAAGGTTATTGCTTCTTCAAGTTGTTGGCTTTTTTTTCCTCTGTACAAAACCAACCTCATCATTTCATACCATGTCAGTGTCGAATGTTCCTGTCTGCTCTGCTGTGTTTCTTTTTCACCGCAAGTGTTAAAATGTAGCGTGCTCTTCAAAATGAGGATGTAATTGATGTAGAACCTGCTATTACAGTACATCTTTCAGGGTGGTGTCCATTTAGAGAGTTCAAACTCTAAAATTTAATTTTTCAGGTTTTAGAGTTTTTTCAGTTTGCTTGAGAATTTTATTTTCTAACCCACAGGACTGAATTTAACTTCCTAAACATGAAGCGGCCATAAACTCAGTTTGAAGTCAGCGTGTATCTGTGTCTATGGCCCCTCTGTGCATACAGACCTCTCAAGTTTCCACTAGAAGTTAATGGTGGCACTTGAAAGGATGTTCCTGATATTCTCATAGTATAATGAGCAAAGGGCTGGGGCAAAGGTCTCTGGAAAACAAGAGAAAGTAGAGGAAGAGGGATTAAAAAGGATGAAAGGAAAAGCAAAAGTAAGAGGAAGAGAGAGAAGTGAAAAGAGAGAGTTGAAGCGGTCCCTCACTAAGAGTAGGTTTTCCACTTGCAGATGTGGAATCTGACTACATATTACTAAACAATTAACATAATTAAAAGAGTTACAAGCTAGTCCTTTTGCTTTCAGTACATGGATAGATATTTGTACCAGTCTGGTGAAATATAGGAACAGAAATGCAGTGGTTATGATCTTCAGGAACAAGACTTTTATTATTCACAGAATGGTAAAGTAGCTTAGGTTTGACAGGGCCTCTGGCACTCCTCTAGTTCAAACCTGTGTTCAAAGCATGACCAACAAGAACAGGTTACGTAGGGCTGTGTGTCCAAGCTGCATCTCTGAGGATGTAAGTTCTTGCTCTGAGCAACCTGGTACAGTACTGGACCATCATTACCCCCAGTTGGACTTGCTCCAGTATATCAGTGCCTTTCCTGAAGTGAGGAGCCCAAAGGTGGACACAATGGTTCAAGTTCAGAAGGGCTGAACAATCACTTCTCATGGCCTGTTGACTGTGCCCTGTATGTGACTTCTCTTTCCTGCAAGGGCAAAGTGCTGTTGAGCACTCAAAGGATTCCCCAGCTCCTTGTCTGCAAATCTGTTTTCCAGCCAGCCAGTCTCTACCATTGCTCAGGGTTATTCCAACCCAGGTGGAAGACCCTGCCTGCAGTTGCTTTTGTTGAACTCCATATGGTTCCCATCAGCCCGTTTCTCCAGCCCATCAAGGAGTATCTGAATGCAGCCCTGCTCCCCAAAGTATTGACTGCTCCCTCCCAGTTCGATGTCATTCACCAACTTGCTGAGAGTGCACTGTGCCCCATCATCCAGGTCGTTAATAAAGACAATAAATAGTGTTGGTCCCAGCATGGATCCCTGAGGGAAGCTGCCAGTAACTGGCTGCTGCTTGGACTTGGTGCTGCTGGTCAGAACCTTTTGAGTCCAGCAGTGCAGCCAGTTTGCCTCAAGTCTGCTTATCCAGTCGGTATCTCCCCAGTTTTTCTTCAAGGACAAAGAGGAGACTGAGTCAAAGACCATCCTAAAGTCTGAGAGTATATTTGCTGCCTTCCCCTGCCTTATCTGTGGTGCCAGAGTCACCCTTGGTATATCCATGCAGGCTGTTGGCAGTCGCCTTGTTGGTCACATGACTGGCAACAGCTTCTAGGAGATTTGCTCTATAGTTTCCCCAGGGATGGAGGTAAAGATTCCCAGGATTCAGCTGTTTGAATCCTCTTGTCCCCCTTGGTGATGGGTAGGACACTGGCAATTTTCCAGTCATCAGGAACCTGCCCTGATCACCACAATGTTTCAGGCACATTGGCCATCTCCCCTGATGCGTATGCCATCCAGTCCCATTGACTATGCATGACCATCTGAGCTCAAGAGCTTCCTAACCATCTTCCTTCACAGCAGGTGGTTGCTCCAGTCCCGCAGGAAGCTTGGGGCCAGGGATGCTAGAGGGCAAAACTAACCAGTGAAAGCTGAGACAGAAAAGCTACTGAGTACCTTGGCGTTTCTTCACGTCCTTTGTCACTAGGTATACTAGGTTGCTATATTTCTATAGCAACGTATAGAAAATTCTGAAGGCACCACAGAAGATAATTTGAATTTTTCTAAGTAAAATTACAGAATTACGAAACAGAAGTTGAGAGCAAAAGTTTAAAAGTAATTGGAATAATTGGAATCCACACTGTGGATTCGCCTGTACTAACGGGTTTTACAAAATATTTTGAAGGGCACTGGTTTTGACATTTATAAAAATATATATGTTTCTGAAAGGGCATTTGTGTGATACCTGTTGGCACTAGATGTGAACTCTCTCTGAAAAACAGAAACTCTGTGGAGGCATCTGTCTGTGGTGCCTATGAACATGCTGGTTTAGGAGAAATATTCATTTTTAGGTTTTCTCCAGCTCCTGTAGTTGTAGTGTGAGGAGGAGCATCACCAGACTTTGAATTGCATGGATCACTGCCTTGGATGGTGGTGATGATTTCTATGGTCTCTGTTGACCCTAATGATGAATATTAACATTTAAAGAAGCTTTCAACGTTCTTGAATCTCTTTTTTAAATGCACTTGCAGTTGTAGGAAATTCCTTGTTGTACTTTCCCCTCTTGCATGTGACATCTCTGAGCCTGAAGTCACTGTTTATCACAGGGAGAGTAAAACCTGAAAAGCATGCCACAGTTTTGGTACTCCCTCCGGTCATTTGGTAAGAGGAGAAAGAAATAATTTTAAAGTACTTTTCCAAGAGGAGAAAAGATCTTTTTTTAAGTGAATATTGTCTACAGCAAAAGCACTTCTGATGAAGAATTATCTTTGTATGTGGTGCTTTTGTAGCTGTGCCTATCAACACCTACAGCTTAAAATACTGAATTTATTTCAAGAATGTGTTGTGTGTGTTTATAAAGGAGCTTTTTGTTTACATAAGAAGGATTATGTGCAAGATTGAAGATTTGTCAGTAGTTTCCCACTTAGCATTCTCTGTATGTTCTGCCTGCGTGTTAATCGAATGATCCTAAAGTATGTCTGTAATTAAACTGCATGTAAGTCCTCAGAGAGGAAGCTGAAGCTTTTCAGCAAGCTGAACTTCAAATATAACAAACAAAATGCAAATAAAGTGCTCTTATGCCACAGCCCGTTACATGAGTAAAAATAATACTCGAAGGGGGTTATTTCAGAGCTGTGGGTGTTGTGTTTGGGTGCAGGAAATGTAAGTTTTAATATTCAGACCATCATTTCACATCGTATTACTCCCATCAGTAGCTCATTAGGAATGAAAATGTATTTTCGAGTGAGCATTTCAAATTGCTTAGGTCCTGTTTTGTGCTGTTTGCAGAATTCCCATTGAGCATAATAAGATCCATTTCAGTGTAAAGGCCACAGAATCACAAGGTTAGAAAAGACCTTTAAGATCATCAAGTCCAACTGTTCCTGTCCTATGCTAAACCATATCCCTAAGTACCTCATCTACCTCTTTTTTAAACACATCCAGCGATGGTGACTCAACCCCCTCCCTGGGCAGCCTGTTCCAGGCCCTGACAACTCTTTCAGTGAAGAACCTTTTCCTAACATCTAATCTGGCCCTGCCCTGGCACAGCTTTGTGCCATCTCCCCTTGTCCTGTCTCCTGTCACCTGGCTGAAGAGACCATTGCCCACCTCTCCACAACCTCCCTTTAGGGAGTTGTAGGCGGTGATAAGGTCTCCCTTCAGCCTCCTCTTCTCAAAACTAAACATCCCCAGCTCCCTCAGCTGCTCCTCATATGATTTGCCCTCCAGCCCCTTCCCCAGCCTGGTTGCCCTTCTCTGGACTCGCTCCAGGACCTCAATGTCCTTCTTGTAGTGAGTGGCCCAGAACTGGACACAGCACTCAAGGTGCAGCCTCACCAATGCCAAGCACAGGGGCACAATCATGTCCCTAGACCTACTGGCCTCTAGAAACTCCAACTCTTGAAAGCTTTGATAAACTGGAGAGCAGTGAAAAATTACTGTGTGCAGCATCCCACGTCCAAGGGTCAGAAGACAACCCAGACCCACAGGTGAGGATTCAGCTGGGTGAGCACTGTGTAGATACCCCCTCTGCCTGCTGCCTGCAGCTGCCTGCCTGGAGGTCACCACACTGTCACAGCTCCCCCACTTCACCTGAAATGACCTTCTTAGTGTTCCCCTTCTCCATCCTGGGAAGTATTTTTCTTCTAGAAACCTTCCGTGTCTTTGGTATTGGTGCTGCTGTGGCCTCTCCTGTTGGCTTTAATACATGGTTGCATTTTCCAGGGTTTTTTTCATGAGGAATGCGGGCTTTGTATCTGGGTATATGGATGCAATGCACTAGGTTATGTTCACAAGCTCAGTCTAGGTGCCTGGCTTTTGTAAGAGGTGCTTGAGTCTTAAAGTCTATGAAGCTGTTTCCGGTGAGGGTTTAGAAACTTAACGAACACCGTGCACTGTGATTGAGGTGAGGACCCTAAAGCAAGTTAGTTGTTTGTAGGGCCACACACATCCCTGGCAAAGGGAAGTTAAATCCAGCTGTCAGTATTCTCATCTTGGATATCACAGTCTGTTGGCAATCCTCCAACCTTAAGGCTGGGTAAATAACAGGAGCCTCACTTCCAGAGTGAAGTGGTTTCCCTAACGTTTTGGTGAAGGTATAATCATTACCATTTGTCCTTCTGAATCAAAGAGGTGGTGTTCTGATGCAGGACACCACTGCTGTTCTCTTTGTGTGCATATTTTATAGCAACAGTCTGCTATTAGATTAAATATGTTGCTTTTTCTACTGCTTGCAGGCTGAAATGTTTGGAAATAAGATACTTTTTGTCACCTGTTCTTATTTGCTAATGAATCTATTATCTTAAATGCTAATAATTGGTTCTCAACCTTTGTTTGCAAGGTGGTATTACACTTCAATTGTTCCATACTTAGGATTAATTACTTTTGATTGTTCTACACTATTGTCTCTATTAACCACCTGTATCTTTCTTGTTGCAGCTTGGGGCCCATGTTTGCGCTGTTTGTACCATTTTATTCCTCCATTCCAAGAGTGCAGGTGACACAAGTATTAGGCCACTTTTCTATCACAAACAAGACACTGGTCTACATACTGGGTTTACAGGTATGGTATGTACTTGCTTGTTCATCTTTCAATGAATTGCTAGTGTAGTAGTTAATATTTCTATAGGTTCTTCTACGAATTCTAATGCTTCCACATGTGTGATTATTCATATGTTTAGGTAGTGAATGTCCCATCAAGTAAATACTGACAAACACATGTTCTGCATGCTGAAGTGGTGGGCAAGTGGTGTGTTCTTCTGTTGTCTTCTGTCTTGATTGTCTTGCACAGGAAAATAGAGTAGACAATTCTACAGTATTATTTCTTTGGTCAACAAAATGAACTAGATGAAAATAGATTAAAACACAACTTCATGTAAGTCATAAAGACAGCTTCCACCTTTCCAATTTGCTTATATGGATGAGTTTGTTTTCCCCTTTCCTGGTAGAGCTCAAAGCTATAGAATACCATATTTTTCTATAGTAAGACTAAGGAAAAACTCAAGTTTTTTCCTGAATTCCACTTTTATATAAATTAATATTATTTGTAATTTAAAGTAATGTAACATAGAGCGCAGCAATATCCTGTAATATTATGTAAATATGAGTGGAAAAATACAGGTACTTGGTGCAGAAAGGCAATAGCTTTTCAAATAAAAATCCAGCAACAAAAAAAACCCCAGTAGCATAGAAATGTCCGGAGGCTCATGTCACAACCTGAATTATGAAACAGAAGATGTGCAGACTTATGAGAAATTTTACTCATTTTTATATATTTCAGGTACTCAAAAATAGCTCTAGCACTAGCAACGGAAAGCACCACACTTATGTGAAGTGTGATAGAAAATATTTTAGAATGAGTGGTCAGTTTCAGAACATTGACTCCTGCTCCCCATCAGTGTTTCATTCACCCATTTGGCTGTTCAGCCTTCGGATTCCTTCAATTTCTGCTCCAGCACCTTATTTTCTTGATCTCACCGAAATCTTGCTTCCTCTCATCCGAGCCCATGGATACCACTGTTACTCTGGTGCTTGGGAAAGCCATGAAAAGAGCCTGTGCTCTTTTCTGTCGTGTCCTTTGCCTTTTGCTTTCATAGACTCGCCACCTCCGGTACAGATGGCTGCTGTTACTAATCACTGTATCTCTTCAATCTTTCCCTGCTGCGTACACAACGGTTGCTGCCGTCACGCAGAGGCTGAGGGAAAAGCCATTTGCCTTCCCCTCATTTGTAAACTCTGCCCTTATCTCAAGTCACTCTTTCCGTAGTCAGAAGTCTAAAGAGAAGGTGTTTTCATGGCATGATGCAGAACTATTTCAGTAATCAGTATCAGTCTAATTTTCATCCCATTTCCCCAGCTGGTCATAGCCTTCTTCAGGTGATTAATCATGTACTTTACTAGAAAAGATGAGCTGCCCTTTTGGTTATCAGGATTATTATTTTCTTTTTTTCAAACTTCACTCTGACCTATTTCTGTGATTTCATGTCAACAAATATTCTCTCTAGGTGAGAACTTTATATTTTTTTTAGCCCTAATGTTGCACGTGTGAGAGCTTCACTTACACTGCCTGCCCCGTTTGGAACTCCTCCTGTTGAGTCATTTCCTTTGCTTCAATCTATCTGTCAGACTTGCTTTTCTTTGCAGCCTATAACTAACATCCTGTTACACTTAATGCTATATGAAAATAAAATGTATTGTTCTGTAGAAGGAGAACAACTGTTGGATTTTTTTCCACTTCTGTTACTTCAGGAATGCATCTTTATTTTCATGTTAAACTGAATATCCACAGTTGACACATGAAAGTTCACTTCTCCCTTTGTCATGATATAAGTACATAGCCTATATAATATTACAACATAGTAGTTCAGACAACAGCAGCTTTGTAAAATAAAAACTCTAAACCACTGCTCTTGTCTTCTAGCTCTTAACCTCTGGTTCCTACATCTGGATTTTAGCCTTAAGTGGATTGGTAAGTCTTACTGTTTTTAAAGTCACGTGTGGCTTAAAACACTCTGTTATGTACAGAGTTACTGCTGTGTGTTTGGACTTGATAAGAACAGAAATTACCAGATAATGGTTTGATTTGTGATGGTAAGTAGAAAGTTTTCTGTCTTCAACTTCCACAAGTGTAAAGCACTGGCTGACTGGTGATAAAATGACAGGCAACAAAAGAGCTGCTTAATATTTGCAGAGTGCCACTGCTCTCTGACCCCACTCAAATTAATTTTACTGCCACGGATATAGATTTAGACTCACAACTATAAATGAGACTATTAAGGAAATAGTAGAAACATTTACCCTCTTGGTTAGGGGTTTTTTTCCAGTTTTCAGCAAGCTTCAAGCTGTTATTGCAAAAAGCAGCTTTTAACAACTTTTTGCTGTGAAGTTCTCATGTTTTGCTGTTCTCCTGGCACATCTGTAGTTCAGCCGTTTCTCACTATGATAACAGCAACAAGAGTGCAAAATCACTTTCTTCACACCAGTCAGATAAAGTCAGTGTGGTCTGTCTTTTTCCTTTCCAACTCTGTTCTTAGTGCTCAGGCACCTAGTCATAAAACAGATTGTATTAAATCTTCCAGAGTGCTAGATACTGATAAGCTTCTTTTAAAATCTCACAGCCTTAGAAATGAGGAGCTCAGACTCATGGTTTCTTAGCCCAAAATACTGTCTGCTTTTCAAACAGGAAAGTGCCACCTCTTCCAGGGAAGCTCCTTATTAAGTTGATGCAATCTTAAGAAGAATTTAAATTGTGCCCTTGCTGTTTAGAACCTGCTAATTTGAATTTTTAGTGACCTCAGAGTGAAATGCCTGTGGGCACTTCTCATATTTCTGATATAGCTTAGCAGTTTGGTCTCTTACCATTTGCACTGACTGGTGCAAAATACGCTGTGAGCTCACGGGGTAACTGACAGGAGTGTCAGAGCAGTAAATAGCAAAGTTTGCTCAACAGTTTGGTTTGACCATAAATGTCAACTAACAAACCAGAATTTCTCTCTCCTGGAGATCAGCCCAAGCCTCTGTGCCCGCCTAAGGATCTGTGACTTCCTCCAAATGCGCTACCCTTCCTGTTACTCTTTTAATAGCCCTTCCTTTTCAACAGGTGTTAGAGAGGGAAGGGAAGGAAAGGAAAAAAAAGGAAAGACAGTTTAACTCCTTCTTTCCTGGTGGTGGGAACTGTACATATACTTGGTTAGACAAACTAAAAAAGAATGCCTCAAATAGATATTTTTTCATAATGTATTCTGTGGTTCTTGTTATAAATCCTCTTTAACATAGTTTTATTCAGCTTTATAATGAAACTAAGGATTCCTTTTCCTAAATTATTTTTTTTTTAATTGCAGATTGACAGTGTGGTTTACATAGGTGTAAGTCCATCAGAATAACCAGAGCTTGCTCTGTGTCACAGGAAGGCTTAAACAAATAACTTGAAATTTTCGTATTGCTTCAGTCAGCATGAATTAAGTCATCATCAATGATGATGTGTTTTCAGTCTCATTTTTCTTCTGCAGCAAGCAAAGAGTACCATCTTGTACTAAGTGCTGCGGTTGGAAAGAAGCTCAGGTCTTGAATTGCAGCTTTTTTTTTGCACAGCATATCTGTCACACTTCCACAAATACGAAGTCTCTGTTCATATTTAGAAACAATAATTTGGTAGCTTTAGAAAAAACTTGATAAAAGAGTAAAGTTTCATAGTATATGGGATAATCTGGAGAGGGATATGAAGCACTGTAAAGGCACCTTTTAGCACTACAAGTGTAGGTGCTTGATAGCATATGTAGATGTACAATTACAGAAATACATAGCATGTGAAATCATCAAATCAATGTAACTCCTTCCAACAACCTACCTGTTTTTGTAATTCTTTCTGCTCTTGACATTTTCTAACATACTGTATCTTTGTTGAATCAAATTTCCATGTATTTGTACAAAAAGACCATGTAAATGCACGAACACCAGGTCAGCTAGGTGTGATGTTTAGTCACTAGTTCATTGCCTGTCAGACACCCCTCTGCCTGTATTTTTAGCTCTAAGGATCACTCAGATGTTCATGTGACTGTGTAGGATGCCGTTCTGCAATTTAGCTCTTGTCGCACTTCTGCTTATGTGGAGCGTTAACATGGATGGTGAACTGAGGTCTGAACTGTTGTCAGCTTCCACGTTGTCTTCACCTTGTGCCCAGTTTAGGTTTATTTAAATTCTCAGAATTTATATTTTAAGGTGTAATGAACGCTCTTCAGAGGAAACAGCGTCTGACTTTCCAGGTACAACATGTGGCCCTGGAGATTGATTGCTGTGTTCCTCCTTGCTAATGCCAGTAGGCTTCCCTGTGAGTTCCAGGAGAGACACAGAGCAGCAGGGAACTGTACCGCCCTGAGTGCTTGTTCTCAGTGGTTTGGGTGATGCCGTGATTACAGAAACGTGCTTGTGCGTGCGTATGAGTCTGTGCAGGTATCACTGCTGTAACGGGTGTGGTGGTAGGGAATTTTAGACAACTTGTGGTTTCTCAGTTACAGAGATGATGGCACATGTTCTGTTCCTGGAATACGAAGGGTCTGCCTGCATCTGTCTGCCATAAACTATATGCATCTTCACAGAATCGCAGAATCATAGGGGTTGGAAGGGACCTCCAGAGATCATCAGGACCAACCCCCCTGCCAAAGCAGGGTCCCTAGGACAGGTCGCACAGGGAGGCATCCAGACAGGTCTTGAATATCTCCAGAGAAGGAGACTCCACCACCTCCCTGGGCAGCCTGTGCCAGGGCTCTGGCACCCTCACTGGGAAAAAGTTCTTCTGCATATTGGTGTAGAACTTCCTGTGCTCCTATCTTCCTAGGTCTCTGATTTTAAATCTACATAGGACTACACTCTTAAAAGCAGCTTCTTTACTTTCCAGATGAAATTGGAGTACCTCTCAATTACCATTTGTTTGGTACGTCAGTATGGGCCTGGTAATGCCAGTTGCTGGGCTGTTGTGTAAAACATGCTCTTTAGATGCATGATGCTTCTTTACAAAGAAGGGAGAATTGAGGAAGAAGCCCGTAAACAAGCTCACCAGTCTGGTCAAATCAGTAACCTGTAATGTTGTTATTCTTGTAATTTAGGAGACTAATTTGGTTTCTTGTCATTTGTTTTGCCAGAAATATGCCATACTTGGCACGTACAGTCCAGCTTTGTTTCTTATGATGGGGGAGGGAGGAAGGGTCGTGATGTCATGAAATGAGGAAATTGATATTAGAGATACAGTGATGCAGATGTATCATGAAAGTCATGCACCCTATTTCCGTCTGACTTTAAGCCAGAAATTCTTTCAACCGTTGTTTACAGAAGTGCTTCCCTATAATGCAATCACTCAGTTTAGTGAAGGCCAGAAACAGTTTCCCTACTATTTTTTCTTTTAAACAGTCAAAACCCATTAGGAAATGGTACCCACTAGAATACTTCATTGGATGCATATGCATTGAGCCATTGTCTCTCCCTTCTCCCTCCCCACCCTCCCCTTTAAAATCTCCCAGGCTCTCAGCTTAGGTTTCTCATTTCTGTACTCTTGTGGGATGGACATTGGACAGGCATGTCAGGGCTCACTCAATCATAGCAACAGCTTACCTCCTTCAGGAAGTAAGCTCAGGTGGTACCAGAGGAGGGAGATATGCCCACTGGGACATGCAGTTCCCTCCACTCATTAGTATAATGTTGTCATCATACGTATCACATGCCAGGGTTTCTGCTAGCCATGTAGCTAGGGCTGTATTTCATAGGGGAAAAGGTATCTTTCAGGCTGTTCCTGTGATTTTAGTGTTGCAGCCTCTTTCATCTAGTGTCCCTGTGTTTTATTTGTTTGCAGGGTGACCTGCATCACATAGAACTTAAAAATTCTGAATACCCTGAGTCTTACTTACAAAGAGAGGCTGAGGGAGCTGGGCTTGTTCAGCCTGGAGAAGAGAAGGCTGCAGGGGGACCTCATTGCAGCCTTCCAGTACCTGAAGGGAGCATACAAACAGGAGGGGAATCAACTTTTTAAAAGGGTAGGCAGAATTACAGAATCACAGAATCACAAGGTTGGAAAAGACTTTTAAGATGATCAAATCCAACCATTCCCAACCTATGCTAAACCATCTACCCTGCCATGGCAGGATAAGGGGGAATGGACTGAAGGTAAAGGAGGGAAGGTTTAGATTAGATATTAGGGGGAAGTTCTTTACAGAGAGAGTGGTGAGGTGCTGGAACAGGCTGCCCAGAGAAGTGATGGATGCCCCGTCCCTGGAGGTGTTCAAGGCCAGGTTGGATGGGGCCCTGGGCAACCTTGTGTAGATCCAGGCCTGAGGTTGGTGGCCCTGCCTGTGGCAGGGGGGTTGGAGCCCTATGATCCTTGGGGTCCCTTCCAACTCAGACTATTCTATGATTCTATGATTCTGTGAGCTGCCTTGAATTTGTGTAGAGTGCAGTTCAGACCTTTGGAAATTGAATTTGTCTTAGCCTTACAAATGCTGAAGTTTCTAAAACCCTGTTTACTTTGCAGATTTCATTAAGCCCAGTGCAACAGCCTTCTGCGTCCTTGTCTGCACTACATTGTGGCTTACTTTTCTCAGGTTGTATGACAAGCTGTGCTTCAGATATTGGAAAACCGTAGAGGATCTGTAAATGGGCTTAGGGTTAAGGTAGGAAGTTCAGGCAGTGCTGAGTGCTTGATTGTCATTTCAGTTCTGATTTTTGAGTGCTTGAACATAATTTTGAAATCGCTAACTTGGTTTTACACAGACTACAGATATCTGTTGTTAAATGCTCCCAAGCATACCTTGGATTGTTTGGAGCTCTGTTGGTTGAGAACTGTCTTCATCCTTTCTGGTTGTTATTTGTTCAGCTGAGGTGTTTTTCTGTGGTGAATCCCAGCCCTTTAGGATTGGCATTTGTAGGGTAAGATGTGCTGGGGCTGGGGAGAAAAATATTGAAACCAGACTTCCATTTTTTTCAGTTCTTCTCTTAAAAAATCACATACTGTAACTAATATCTGATCAGACCTAAGAATCATTTATTTTCTTCTTCCACATCTTTCTTAAGTGATTTTGAACAATCCTTACTGAATTCTTTTTGTTGTTAAAAAAAACTGTTTTGAAGGGAATGCAGAAGCATTTGTGTTATCCCACAATGCAATATACACACTTAAAAATATTCCCCCTTCTACATACTTAAAATGAGTATTAAAAATGGGCTGACTTTCTTGAAGAGAGTCTTTGATCAGAGTCTCATAATGTACTATGCAGTTACCTCCACATTCATGTCCTCCCATGCATCCTCCTTCTTCCAACTTAGTCTGGACATCCTCCAGGCATCCACATTTACTCTTGTGTACATGGTTGGTCAGTGTCAAAGTATGATATTCCTTGAATTCTTTGTAATTATGTAATGACAAGCAATCATTCAAGTACATCTACTTACTTCTAGTTAAGTATCTTGTGCTTGTGCTTTGGTGACACACAGGAGAGTCAGTCTAAGAGAATAATTAAAATAAATAAACAAAAACTATACATTAATAACTTTTTTATGCTTTTGATTTGTAGACAAGCAATGCTTCAATTGGAGTTCAGGATAGATAAAAGTTTGCAATAACTGAAATCACATCTTTAATTTATTCTTTTGAATCTGGAATTATGAAAAGCTACAGTGAAGGCAAAACTTATTAGAAGCACAGCATTTAAATAGAAAAATATTAAGACATAATTAACTGATGTCTTACTGTTTTTAATATTGTCATTGTGGAAAGTAAAATTTAATGCACTCACAGTAGCATTAGTAGCACTTTAAAAACTCTCATTGCTGTTTTTTCATCTTGAGCTTATGTTCACTCTGATGCCTGGCTACAGACTACTTCATGGTGCATTTCTGACCTGAAAAATTCACACAAAAGGGGTGTATCCCTAACACTGTCTTTTACACTTTAAATAGTTCTATCAGTATAGTGTGGCCTTCTCGTTGGTTTGGGGGTTTTTGTAAGTCTTTAGGTTTTTGGAAACATCAGATGATCACAGAGGATCATATTTTTATTATCTTCAGTAGCAAGAAATGTCATTTCTGGAAGAAATAACTAAGAAAATTTAAATAAATCTGAGAACATAGATTATTTCAGGGTTTCCCACTGGTGTCTTGTCCTTAATTGCAACTGGTATTTGAGCCTTTGTGTTTGAAATCAGTGTGCCTGCTTGGAGCTGGAACTGCCCCTGGCCGCTCAGCTAAGGCTGGGCTTGTGCACAGGTGGTGCAGTGGACCGAAACATCATTTTCAGCTGATTACCCCGTGTCACTGACCACACCATCAATAAATTCCATTAAACACCCAATGAGGGCTGCTTTGGAGATACACTGGACTGCTCTTTTTAGAGCTGTGCTTCCTCTGCCTGCTTCATGAGCAGAGCTTTCTAGCTCAGGCATAACCGCCACGCTAGGGCACTAGCATGAGTCCTGTCTTGCCTGTCACTGGAGGTATTTTGTCCAGGCAGCTTTTTAGTATCTCCAAAGATGGAGACTCCACAACCTCTTTGGGTAACCTGTCCTGGGGCTTGGTCACCCTCATGGTGAGAAAGTGTTTCATAATGTTCAGAGGGAACCTCCCGTGTTTCAGGTTGTGCCCATTGCCTGTGGGCGCTGCTGGGCAAAGCTTGGCTCCATCTTCTTCATTCACTCCCTTAAGGCATTTATGTACTTGATAAAATCCCCCTGAGCCTTCTCTTCTCCAGGCCACAGTACCACTTGTCTCAGCCTTTCCTCATGAGAAAGATCCATCGATCATCTTCATGGCCCCACATTGGTCTTGCTTTAGCAAGTCCAAATCTCTCCTGAGTGCAGAACTGGACACAGCACTCCAGAAGCAGCCTCGCCAATGCTGAGACAGGAGTAAGGATCGCTTCCCTTGACCTGCTGGCAGCGTCATTCAGGAAGCTCAGCACAGAGCTTGCAAAGTGCTTACAGAATCACAGAATCATAGGGGTTGGAAGGAACCTCCAAAGATCGAGTCCAACCCCCCCTGCCAAAGCAGGTTCCCTAGAGCAGTTCACACAGGTAGGTGTCCAGACAGGTCTTGAATGTCTCCAGAGAAGGAGACTCCACAACCCCCTGGGCAGCCTGTGCCAGGGCTCTGTCACCCTCACTGTGATAAGGTTCTTCAGCATATTGGTGCGGAACTTCCTGTGCTCCAACTTGAGGCCATTGCCCCTTGTCCTGTCTCCACAGACCACTGAAAAGGGGCTGGTCATTTTCCCCTGTGTCCCATACTTCAGATATTTATAAACATTGATCAGATCCCCTCTCAATCTTCTTTTCTCAAGGCTGAACAGCCCCATCTCATTCAGCCTTTCCTTGTAGGGGAGATGCTCTTACCCTGAAGAAATGGAAAAGCAATAGACTAACAGAGATGAGGGAATGGAAAAGAATCATCATCTCCTAACTTTGGGGCAGGTGGAGATACCCATATGCAAGCTAACAGATGTGCTGAATCCCACCCAAAATTAACATAAGGTATATGCATGTGGGCAATGGTCAGTATTCAGCTGAGTGACTGTATCTGACTGAATTCGAGGTGAGTGTCTTTATGTTGTACTGACTGTATTGACTTAACCCCCTCTGTGGTGGGAGCTTCTTGTCTAGATGTCAAGAAAACACAGGACAACTCACTAAGCTAACAACACATTGCATCTTTTCAAGTATCTGATCAGAAAAGTAGTTGATTCACCTGGCATACAGGAAATGTTAGTGTGGAAGTGAGGTTGTAATTGTCTGGAGTGGAGTGGGGCAGATGCAGATATTTTCAATTCTGGAAGAAGAAGAAAGTGATGGGAAAGGAGAAGAGAAGGTAGTAATACATCATAAGATACTTTCTCTTTTATCCCCACAGCTTCTGAGATTCTGTAGAAAAATGGATTTTTGTTTTCACTTGGTATTTCACTTGTAAGTTTTCAGTTTCTCTTAGATCTGAGGAAGAGTTTGTACTCTCAGAATCCAGTTCATTTGGTCGACTCTGCCAAGCACTTCAGTAGGAGGTAGATTGCTTCTCTCAAGTTTCCTAGCCTGTACAGGTACCCCGTTACAGCCACAGCATTGCTATTGCTTAGAGAGAGAATCAGTGAGAGTAATTCAGCCATGTGTAGACTTTGTTGACCGCTGTCATAGGATGAGTCACATCTTAACAGTGCCTGTTTCTCTCTGTTGACTGAAAACAGCTTTAAACAACCACCCCCTAAGATGTCTATGTCAGAGCAGATAAATCTAATCGTGACCTTTTATGTAAAGAGGTTTGGCTAATGATACGATGATGATCGCCTGCAGAACACTAGCAGAAGCTCAAGGGAACCTGTCCTTAGATCACAGGTAGAAGTTCAGAACAGCTGTAGTCTGATGGAATGGAAGTACAGTCATGCTTGCACACATGTAATGAATGATCAAGATCTGATAATGACTGCACCTGACCAGAGAAAATAGCTTTGATGGACTCTGGAGATACGAAAATTCAAGGTATCTGGGAAATTTATGAGCCCTGTCAACCGGGAAGAAATCGAAGTAGAGGTGGTATCGTTATTATTGCTGTTGTTGTTTTTACTTAGTAAGTTTACATTACTATATTCATTCACTTTGACTATACATTAGTTCTAGTATTACTACTAGTACTACTCTTATTTTTCTGCCAAGCTAACTACAGCAAAAGGCTGCTTATACTCTCCATGACTACTTCTGCAAAGAAAACCCAAACAAAATAATCTGTTGTGTGAAAATTGCTCTGCAGTTTATAAGGACAAGTTGCAAATGCTTGTGTAGTGGTTTTTATTTGTTGGGTGGTTTTCTCACAATCTCTCTGGCTTTGATAAATGTGTTTCTCTAATGAAGGTAAATACAGAATCTCAACACAAGTTTTAACCCTTTGTTTTGATTCTGGTTGTATAGAATTCAAAGCGTACTAAGGATAAAGCAGGTGAAATAGATAGAAAAAGGTCGCTTCACCTTAAGAATACTGCTGTTTGCTTGCAGTTTGTTGACACCTGAAAGTAGCAAAGTGTTGAATAGATATTTAAATTATTCAGAACAGAGTTATTGAGTGTTTGGTCTCAAGTTCCAACCATTAGGCAAAATGATTTTCAATGCCATTTTCTCCACCAATCTGCCTATGGTTTGATTTGGTTTTCCTTTTGATTTCCTTTTTATAGTATTAATCAAGTACAGTGATTTTAAATATCTCAGCAGTGCAGCATGTGTGTCTTTGTCATGTAAAATATTGGAGAGCTTCCACGTTTGGCTTACCTACTGTAAAAGAGAAACTTGAGCTACTTCCTTGTTCAAAGTGTACGACTTCAGAGGGACATGAGGGATGGGGTGGGGGGATGTTGGGCTTTATACAGTTGTGGGGAGAGGGTAGGAAATTTCATGTGAAGGACCAGCAGTAAGCCATGATGTTAGTAACCTGAGAAAAATATCAGCCCACATTTTTTTTCTGCAGCAGGCTGGGCAATTTCCAGCATAATGCATTTTCTCTGCTTAGCATTGTGCCACCATGGCATGGTGCATGAAGTTGTAGATCAGGGCGGTGTGACTTAACAGCCAACAAATAAGATACATTTCATGTTGCCAGCCAAAACAAGGTGAAGCTGACTGCTGTATCTTTCTGTGGTGACTTTTTAGAGCCTAAAATACTCTGGAGGCTCGTAGGTTTGGAGGAAGTAGCCCTTTAATGTGGTGTGTGCTGCTGAATTGGGATATGGGATCATCTTGCCTTCACTGAATAAATAAAGTCGGTTTGCTTTCTTAAACACTAGAAATTCACTCTGTGTCTGTAACAAAAATGGTGTAAAAAGTGACTTTATACTTTTTCAAAGCTACTTGGTTTTTTTGGTTTGGTTAGGTTTTTCTTAAATTCTGTACATTAAGTTCTGCATATGAACCAGCTAAAGAGGAAGTTCTTTGGAAATACTTGACATTAAGATGACACTAAACCAGACTGAATCACGAGACCTGTTTTAACTACAAATGTCTCCATTCTGGTTTTATTGGAAATATGCAAATAGGTGTTTCTTCCTCACTAGATGAAACTTCTTGAAAATTTGTTACTGAGCACAGCATTTTAAGTTTCTTCTGTCTCCAGCTAACAGCTTTATAATTGGAGTAGTAAATCAAGGGAGAGGGGGAGAGGAATGGCATGAAATCCTAACAGAGGAGGAGGTCACAGGATGGGTTGCCAGTGTACACTCAGCGCTCCTCACCGCTGAGTCTGTCCTTCCATCCGTTCATACTTGTTAAGAATTGCAGTCTCGCACAATTGCTCTGAACAAGTGCTGCTCCACAGCAGGATTCTTTGCAATGATATATAGAAGATAACCTTGTCTTTTGCTACTCCACACAGTTTTGTCTGCTTGCCATGTCTTTTTTTATAGATATTAGGGGGAAGTTTAGAGCTTAGGGGGAAGTTTTCTACAGAGAGAGTGGGGAGGTGCTGGAACAGGCTTCCCAGAGAAGAAGTGGATGCCCCGTCCCTGGGGGTGTTCAAGGCCAGGTTGGATGGGGCCTGGGCAACCTTGTGTAGATCCAGGCCTGATGTTGGTGGCCCTGCCTGTGGCAGGGGGGTTGGAGCTCTGTGATTATCTGGGTCCCTTCCAACCCAGACCATTTTGTGATTCAATGATTCATCACCAGGTGCTTTTTATTTTAGATTTTACTGCAAACTTTGTATTGTCAGACTTAGCTTCCTGCTCTGTGAGCACAGAAGTCCACGGATTGGGGTTATGCAATGAGTCTAAGGCAGGACAAGGAGGAAGCAAGACACCAGTCTGCTGCTGACGAGCAGCAGGGAGAGAGAAGACAGCCCCCTGCATCTGGTGCATTGGCTGTATACCAGGCATGCTACTCCAGTGAGCTCAGTAAAAATTGGAAGGCAGGTACAAGCCGTGTATATGAATCTGACACGCAGTGCAAAGTACCATTCTCCATTTTAGCAGTGTCCATAAAATTACAGCTTTATAGAGCCTTTTCACAGAATTGTAGAATCACAGAGTTGTAGGGGTTGGAAGGGACCTCGAGAGATCATCGGGTCCAACCCCCCTGCCAAAGCAGGCTCCAAATGCCCTGGAATGACTTGCTCTCTACAGCTACCTGAAAGAAGGTGGTAACAAGGTGGGTGTTGGTCTCTTTTCCCAAACAGGACGAGGGGAAACAACCTCAGGTTGCACCAGGAGAGATTTAGGTTGGATATTAGGGAATTTTTCTTCATCAAAAGGGTTGTCAAGCATTGGAACAGGCTGCCCAGGGAAACGCTTGAGTCACCATCCCTGGAGGTATTTAAAAGACCTGTAGATGTGGAGCTCAAGAGCATGGTTCAGTGGTGGCCTTGTCAGTGTTAGGTTAATAGTTGGACTTTTGATGATCTTAAGGATCTTTTCCAGTCTAAATGATTCTCTGACTATCTGTCTTTACTTAAAAAAATATGAAGGTGCTTTTACTGATGAAGCTACTAACTGGTGCTTGCGGTACACTTTCCCTTCCAAGACAAACAAGTTCCAAAGACAGGCTGATGCTATCTTTTTGCTGTATTTTCTATCTTGAGGTGATAAGAGAATGATTCTGTTTGTGTTTAATGTGTTCAGGCACATGTCAAGATTTGTCATACATTCGGGGAGTAGATTTTCGTGTCACAGCTTGCTTTGTTTTGTTGTGAGTTGTTGAATTTAGGGTGTCATGAATACATTAGACCTTAACAAAGAACTGTAGGTGTAGTGACAAGAGTGAGCAGTGATCAGTAGGTGGGAGGGAAGTTTGAAGTAAGTCAGGAAATGCTAGCGTGATGTTGGACAGAGTATTTTGAGTGGGAACACCTTCCCTGCCTGGTTACACCTGTGCAGGCAGGACTGCAGAATCCCTGGGATCAAAGAGGGGACCTGGTTCCATATCCTAATGATATGAGGTGCAATGAAGGAAGGTAATTTGTAGGTTCTGGTGGTGCTTGTGCATTTTGCATCTACAAAACCATCAGATTAAATGTATACACAGTATTTGCAAGATGATTCAGTAATTCTTGCTCCCAAAAACATGACATTCCTGGTAAGCCCTACAGTCTTGGCTTTCTTGAGTGAGGAGCCTGTAACACTTTTGGGACCCTGTGGTTAGCTTCTGGAGTACCTTCTTGCTTGGTAGATACTTCACATACTGCGTACCAAAAAGTAAATGAATTGTAGAAGTGACATGAATTTTCCTCCACTTACTTTTTGGCAGTTATATTTCTGTCTCAGTTTCCAGTAGGTGCACACAAATTTTGGTCATGGGCTTACAGTCATCTGGAACAGTTTTGCTAGACTTGAGGAGAGAATTTCTGTGATCCTGTAGAAGCTTCTGTTCCAGTGCCTCGTCATTCCTGGAGTCCTTTAAATAACCTTTGTTTTAATACAGAAATTTTTTGTTTGCAAGAGGTTTCCCTTATAATTCCAGAGATTGTGGCTCTCCTTTTATCCCATTTACCTCCTTCCTCGTAACCTGAAAAGATTGAAGGGGCTAAGGCTGCTTTCAAACTGTTCTTTCTCATTTTGGAATGGTGTTATGTCGAACCCTGAGAACTGTCATAAAATGAAAGTAGAACAAGATAAAAATCAGCTTTTCCCAAAGCAGAATGTATTTTTACTAAAAGTCTCATTATCTCAGCAGATAATTAACAATAGCTCTGGAAATAAGCTGAAAAATACACCCCTTCCAAAGAATGTTGAATATCCCTGTCCTGTCTCCCTATTATGTATATGCAGCAGTGCACTTGATGTTTATACCAATCTCTGTGAGATAAAATAAATATCTCCAAATGCATAGCCCAGGCATGGAGTTTCTACAGTGCTTCTGGCATAGTTGCATCTCTTGGGGGTTGTTGATGGATTTTGGGGGCTTCATACGTCTATTCATTTCACTCTGTCGTCATAGCGTCAGTCTTGCGGCCTAACAGGCCGTAAGAAGCCATGAATGCTGAGTTGTGGCACATAGCACAATGCCAGCTCTGAGTGTGTGTGGGAACTTTGGCCTTCCTGCCTGGACAGCTTTGGGCTCAAGTGTGAGGGCTTCGTAACAGGATTTGAAATCATGGCCAGGTGATGGTATAGATCGTTTGTGGGGCGCGTGGATTTCTCTTGCTCTTCCTGAGTCTGAAATGAAACCGAGCCCCAGGCCAAGCACGAGTGAGAGTGCAGAGGATGAGTATTTTTCTCACAGATGGGAGAGGGCACTACAAAAATTGGCTTTTTCAGTATCACAGTCTTTAATGCACTGGTTTTTCGGTATCACAGTCTTTAATGCACTGGTTTTTCAGTATCACAGCCTTTAATGCACTGGTTTTTGAACTTTTTTTTTTCCCCTCCTAGAAGGTAAACGAGATCCTTTCTGGAATAAGTCTGTGCATACCCTTAGATTTAACTTCAAATCAGCTGTTTTGCTTTTGTTTTCACTTGAGGAGACTTGGAGGGGGGGAACAGAAGCCTTAAGGGGTTGGGTTTTTTTAAGAAATGTTTACAGTGCTTCAGCACCCTCATGGGCAGCCCTTATCTTCTCAGGTCAATGTGCAGCATACCCTGACCAGGTCCTTTACTAGAAATGAAAGGTTTGTTTTTTAATTTTGACCTCTGAGAGAGTCACTTGGTTTGGACTTGAATTCTGAAACGAACAAAAAAACCCAAGCAGCTTTCTGGGTCACATGCAATGCAGTTCACAGATTCTAAAAACTTGCTGTCTGTAGCTGTGGGGAAGTTGGAGGTAAAGAAATCCCCTGTTCTTTTTCTGATTCGTGACTCAGACCTCTGGGTAAATACAATAAAAAGTGCATTAAAAACAGAAAGATTAACTGCTATCTGCAGCTAAGTACAAAGTAAATTTTGATGTCTGTAATGTTTTTTGGGGGGTTGGGTTTTTTTTTTAACATCTCTTTTTTGGTTTTAGGTTTCTGGGATTTGCTATAATAGCAGTATATTAAAAGTTCATCGAATTCTTTGTGTACCCAGCTGGGTAGCAAAGGTATTTTCTTGGACTCTTGAACCAATCTTCTCATCTGCGGAACCAACGAATGAAGTTCGAGTGGGAATGGGAGCAACAGTTGACATCCAAAGGCAGCAGAGAATGGAGTTACTGGATCGTCAAATCATGATGTCTCAGGTTGCCCAAATGAGGAGGCAAAGGCAGCAGCAGGTATTGATATACATTCTCTAAGGCTTATATTAAGTAAAATACATTTCATGATTGTGTATACACTTTATATAATTCTATGGATATATATTATACATTAAGTACAATACCTTTTGTTGTTGTTGTTCGTATTATCTTTTGTGGCTCCTCTTTCTTATAAATAATGTGTTTCTGTCTTCATTAGTCTTTCATACACTGTTGTGCTATTAATAGCCTTGTAGGTGGTTTATATAGCTTCATCTATTAAAACCACTTCGCAACATATCAGTTCTTCTGACATTCTTTCATCAAAAAAAATGAGGCTGAAATGTAAAGTGATTGCTCCTCAGTGGTCTTTAGTAAGAGCCATTGTGAAAAGTTAGGCAGTCACAATGCTCCTGACTCTTCTGAGTATCTGTATGTTGAAACCTGTCTAGATAACTCCTTGGTTTGCAGAGGTGCTTTGAATAAGGCTCGTTTCTTTTAAGAGTGTGCGGAAATTAAATTTGCTCTACTTTCTAACAGAGGTCAACCACAGTGACTTTCTGTTACCAGGCTTTATGCTCTTGCTTTATTTCCTTATTGAACAGAATCACAGTCTTTTTATTTTCTCTGGTTGCACTCAAACCAGCAAATGCAGATATTAACATAGTTTGTGCTGCATGGCAGTAAAACAAGGTGTCTCAGTTCACTTTTTCCTGTACCTTAAATTCCTCTCTTACTACTCTGTCAAACCTAGCAGGTAATGTAGGCCTTGCATTGCTCTGTGTGAACATACATTGCTCATAATTTAATTACAGCCCAGCAGTTTACTGCATTTCCTCTGCCTGAAACCAGCTATGTACCCAAACACAAATTCTCATTGTGTTCAGGGTAGTTTAGTGTGAGGAGTTATAGCCACACCATCATCAATATATTGCCAGAATTAGAGATGAGAGGTCATAAAGCTTTGCCCAGCTAATTGAGTAGGAATCTTTCTTTCCAGTCCCTGATAACATAACTGTTTTCCTGGATTTCTTAACATTTCAATCGAATGAAATTGTTGCTCAGATCCTCATCTGCTTTTCTCTATTCCCATTAGAACGTTGGTCAGTTTTAACATAAGAACTGAACTAGAAATCACTCAATACCTTAACATTGTCATTGTAATAGAAAATGAATTGAAAGTGTTTGTTGGGCTACAAGCTTCTGGGTAGAGAGTGCAGCCAAGTTTCTTCAGGTAGGAGGAAGAAGGCATTTCCAGTTACAAAGGACAATCTTTATCATAGATCTTTAATTGCAACAAGCGGTAAATAAGGTCAGAACGATAAATGATAAAAGAAGAGCTGATAACATTTTCTTCTCATCTTCTCCTCAGGCTGCGAACAGCGAAAGTGGAAAAATGTCTTTTCATGTTTGACTTCAAATAGGGTTCTTGAAAACAGTGGAGGTTTTAAAGTAAAATCAGTGAGCATTGTTTGAATATCAGTAAGATGCTTCCTTTTACAAGTTGCCAGAACACTTTGAAGTTACCTTCGTGTCTGGCCTTTAACTTGAGCACAGCGTTTAGTTGGCTGAGAGTGCTGATCTGCAAGCCCAGTGATGGGAAGGCAATGGGGTCCATGTATGAAGTTTCTGAGAGGCTCTTAAGAAAACATATGTGTCATGAAAGCTTTTGACAGGCCGTTTTTTTAGTGTCTCGCAGAATTTACTGACCACGAAACTAAATCACAAGAAGCATCATTCACAGATGTTGAGAGATCCCAGTAAAAACAAAAAGCAGACTAGTTTCAATCTCAAAGTAGTGTTTAAAAACTTGAAAACAACAACAAAAGAAAATCTACATTCTGTATTGCTGTACTTGGGCAATTCTTTTATACCTTTTGGAAAGGTATAAATTGAAGAGAGTGGAGTTGAACACGTCGCGTTACAGATGGAATTTAGATCATAATTTTACCTGTGGGACTGAAACTGATAAAGAATGCAGACTGCTTTCTTAGGGAGTTTTTTGGTGAAACTGAAAATAATAAAACCTGCAGATACGTATCAATCATCAAATACGGCTTTGAATTACATTTTATGAGAACAATGTGCAGATTTCTGGACTCCCCATATGCTATTTGTAGGTAATAGGCCATAGGTGAGATAAATTAACATTTTTTTCCTTTTTGTTTGGCAAGGGAAGTGAACTTCAACTTTCCTCTGTTTGCCACAGTGCAACAATTTTGTTTAGATGCCCCTTGAGAAGATGCTCTGCTCATTCCTCCTCCTTTACTCTTCAGTTCAGCTGTTTCAGAAAAGAGACAACACAGTTTTCCCTTTGTATTGGTGGCATTATAGAAGGAGAACACAAGAACATAAGTGGTTTCAATGGTGCTCCATTGCCTGAGCAGTGTGGCAAATTTTGTTCTGGCCATGAGGCCCCTTTCTTAAATAAATGTTTTTTGTAGTAAGCTCATTCTTCAAGTTTTTGCAAGAAATTCTGAAGAATCTGAGCCTGACAAGTTTTCCAAGCCAACACAAAAGGGGTAGAAGTTTAAAAAAATATTAAAGAACAAAGAAACAAGGAGAGAAACTGGGGAAAAAAGTGTTTTTCATAAGCTGAAAAACTGTACCTCCAAGACATTGGGATTACCAG
Organism: Laterallus jamaicensis coturniculus; assembly: GCA_022605575.1. Taxonomy (NCBI): domain Eukaryota; kingdom Metazoa; phylum Chordata; class Aves; order Gruiformes; family Rallidae; genus Laterallus; species Laterallus jamaicensis. The sequence goes on along the minus strand of JAKCOX010000019.1, from coordinate 156,884 downwards.
GATGTAAATAATAGTTTCTTTTTCTTTATTTTTGTTCCCACTCTGCTCTTCACAGAGCTCTTTCATCCAAAGCAGAATTCACTTTAGATGCTTTCTGGGAAGGAAGATGAGGGGTGGGGGTAGCACCTCATCCACCCCAGAATCTCTTTGCTGGCAATTGTGTGAGCTTTACCTTTCCCAATCTTTTTTTATAGCTGAAATGTTCTGATCTGGAGCAGCCTGAAGCACAGAGTGATCCATGTGAGCGATGGGTTGTCAGATTACCCCGAACTTCGAGGAGCGGGTGCAATAAGCGATAGGATTTAAGCACAAACCACCAGCTCCAATGTACCTTGGTTTAGCCCTTAAATGTTTGGTATCTGAATGTGTTGTTAGAAACTACCAAAAAAAATAAAACAAGAGCCTGTGGTTACATGGTGACTGATGTTTGTCTTGGCTGCTGTGGAGACAGCCGTTAAACTTAGGGTAGGGTGCATGTTGAAACCTTCTGGTCTTTTTTTTTATTTCCACGGGTAGCCCTGAGAAATGGTGAACTTGTCACACTTTCTGAGCATCACCTCAGCACATTTTGAGGCTGTAGAATAAAATAGGTGCTGTATGTATTCATTGCCTCAAAAAATATGAGCTTGCCATTTTGTTACTGCTTTTGAAGTGTCAGTTTCCTAGTTCTTCTCTCTCCCGCTCTTTTGTCTATCCTCTTTTCTAATTAAGATAATTTATCCTGGTTTTATTTTTTCTCATTATCCAACCTCTTTTTCCTCTTCATGTTTTCATTCCCCACTATGCCATTTTCCTCCCACATTTTCATCATCTCCTCTCCTTCATCTCCATTGCTTCCCATACTTTATCTTTGCTCCTGCTCAAAATCCTTCTTTGCTTTGGAGGGAAGTTCCCTCCCATCACATCTTCGCACCAGTCATCATTTGCTGGAGCATCATGAAGCTCATAGGATTTTAGGGGATGGATGCCTCTTGCCTTTCTCTTGTTTGGACAAGATGTAGTTGAGGTCTTTGAGCTCTACATTCTCCTTTCGATTCTGTAGTATTGGTGTGAACATCTTGGCCCTCCTCTCCTGACTTTGCTGTGTCTCGATCTTTTTCGTTTCCCAGCATTTTTCTCAACTTTATCTTTCTGTAACCCAAATGAAAGCCCTGGTGGGAAAAGGGAACTGACTGCTGCATGAGTGTGCACCAGTGTGGTGGCAGGGACTCGACTTGATTTTCACTTCCTATTGAGAGACTTGGCGGGAGGCAGACAGATAAGGGAGGAGTTCCTAGGTGTTACTGAACACCGGGAAGGTTTCAGAAAAGGGTGGTCAGCGCCTTCTGTTGGCAACTGAACACCACTTCTGCCTTGAGCACTTACCCCTCTGCTCACTGGGAAGGTGCAGTGTATGGACCTCAATCCCTTCATCTTGAGCAAGCGCTTTCTGTATCCGTGGGGCATTTGTTCCTTCATTCATACTGGACATGTAAAAGACACTGCATTGCCTGCTTCTTGGCTTCTGAAGTTTCTTGGCTCAGAAAAGAGCTTCACCAGGTTACTCCAGGTTCTGTGATAAGCCTATGGCCATATATTAAAATCTTCACTTGATTACTTTGTTTCTGCCCCATTCTCCACTTCAATCTTATTTTGCCTTCTCCCTCACATCTTTTTGTTGTTCCATTCCAGCTGACATTGCTTCTCAGCAAGGCCAGACTCTCCTTTGATTCATATCACAACATCTCTGTATGAGATTCTTCTGCTTGCAGAGACCAAACTTCTTCTGGAACAATGTGACTTCCTCTAATTGTTGGTTCATTAGGCCTCTTTCTCCTGGGACACTGTAGAGATGCTCTGTGGGTAGACCCTGAATGTCTTTATTGTTATAGGGAGTCTCATATCCTGAGAAATGTGTGAGTTTCACATTCTGTCAGCTGAGGACTGTGAGACTGGATTGCTGATCTGCTTTCTGGTTCTGTCTAAGCGGGAAATGCCTAACCTTGGAAAAAATAGATTAATGGAGCAAAGACCTTCCTGGCACAAGAATTCCTCCTCAGGAATGTTATCCTCATCCATGATGGCAGAAAAAAAGCCCTCGGTGAACATAGTCCCAGAAAGCCCATTTCCACCTTCCCAAAGAAATGTAAGAACCAGACCTGACCATATTTAGCTTTTCCAGCCATTGTGACAAAGTCTTCCTCAATAACTTCAGAAGTTTGAGTACCAACAAGAAGTCTTTCAAATAGACATTCTGAGGCCTAAAGACCTTCTGCAACGTTTATACATTGCTGGGTCCATATAAACTCTTGCTCTTACAGCCAGGGCTTTGGGCAGAAGCAGCTCATTCATATTAATATCAGGAAGGAATCTAACAAAGTGCTTTACTTGAATAAACAGGTGAGATTCTCAGCCAAGTGTTACACAAAAACTTCTTCTCTGATTAGGTTTCCATTCTAACTATGTGGTACGTCAGGCTACTTTGGGATTTTGTGACATAATAGAAATGGCCTTTAGCAACCTTGTAATTAACTTCAGAGACAACTAAATGTAAGGTACCAGTAGGATAAAGAAGTTACTTGAACTCAGACTGTTGAGATACGTGTAGAGGAGCTGACGCCGTAGTTTTAAGTGGTGATTCATGGCTTTGTTTCACCCCGTGCGTGAAGCATGCAGGCCGCAGCAATACCACTTGTGGATAAATGTAGACTCGGTATTCACTGATGGGTTTGGTCATTCATTCTTTCTTCCCTTCCTCTGCATGTTGATAGGCATGTGTGGGCACACCCCAAGGGTTTTTTTGAAATCACAGGTAGCTTCCATTTTTGTACAGAAAACAGTGCCTTCTCCTTCAGATCTCAGTGAGTCCTTAACTCCTCCCTTGGTTTTTGGCATTATTTGGCATTTTCAAATCTTGATTAGTCTCTGTGACTGTTTAATAACACTTACTCTGTGTGGGGAATAAGCCTGCTTTTATTTCAGAAGGCGAGCTTTACTCTTGGAAGTTGCTGTCTATAAAAATTGCATCTGCTGCTAATGCTGGCACGTGTCAGGTCTTTGGTTTTTTACTGTTTCCTTTCAGTAACACATTTGCAGCAGTTGATAACCTACTGTTATTTAAATGTGTCTCTTCTCTTCCTCTGAATCACTTTCTTCATCGTTTCTAGGTAGGAAATTAAAAATGGTGATTTTTCCAGGGTGCTGATCTGGGCAATGAACAGTTTAGGACTATTTCTTCCACAGACTTCCACTTTAGTTTTCTTTTTCATGGAAACCATCAGTTCCACAAGCAGACAGACGCTTGGTGTACCACTAGAATGAGCTGGTGTCTCGTTAACAGGCAGCTGACACAACCGCAAGGCTGTCACTCACTCCTGCTCCTCCTTAGCACGTCACTCACACACTGAACTTCTCCTAACTCTAATCCAAAAAGAAAAACTCTCTGACTGGGCTTTTGAACTATAGCCTTTGATTTTGGTCTAATATTCATAATTGATTTCCCTAGAGAAGCAGTGTTTGATACAGTGCCTGTAAAACCTCCTAAAGCAAAATACTGTTTTGTTTCAAAGCAAATGGTTTTCTGAGAAATGGACAATTTAACTTGAGACAGTTCCTCCTAAAAATGCTCCTGGCGTGCAAATCTCCCCAGACATTTCCAGCATATTTAGTTCTCTGTTGCCTGATCAATTCCTGTTTACAGATGGCAAGTTTCTTTTTTAGCTATACCTGTCTCTTCCTTTCCAGCTTTGAACATGGGACAAATAAGCCATTCACTCTGGGGGCTGGTATTGGGTTCTAGGGCCTGTTCTGTAGTCCTTCCACTCCACACCAGAGGGTCGTGATGGGAGGCCCTTTGTTCTTCCTGGTGTCATCTTCCATACCACGTAGTAACCAAGCAGCATGTGGTTCAGATAGTAAGTGGTCCATCTTGGTGTGCAGGTTTTCTGATTAGAACTCCAACATTAGCACAGAACAACTGGAGGACAGATTCACCCATTGTTCCTTAATGCATTACCTGAAGAGACACAAGAGAAAGAAAGTTTTGCCAAGCAAAGTATGATAACTTGTATACTGACCTTGGGACATCAATGAATGGAAGCCCCTCCTCTTTGCAACCTAAGGCAAAACTTGAATCTTTGCATCCCAAAATGGGATGCTAATTAGGTTTTTCTTCCCTACAGCATCACAGACTAGCCCTTTATATACTCAAGTATGTGTTTATGCTGCAACATTGGAGAATTTGGGTTTGAGTTTTCTTAGTGCTCAGTGTTTGTTATCTCAGCTTGCCAAATCAAAAGAACTTTGGAACTCTGATTTCTCACTTTTGTTTCAGCCTCTACTCACTACACTTTGAAAAGGTTTGTGCAGGAAGCAAATGAAGGATTGTCTGTCTAATCATTATGCTTTAGTAACAGTCCACTGTCACCTGTCAACATCCAAAACACCATGTAGTAAGGGTTAGAACTGTCTCTTACTTTGTATAAAATGTCTAAAATGGAATTAAATGGATTTGTTCCCTCAAGTACTGGTGTTCATGCTGGTGGACTTGTCTTCAGCATGTACTACACTGGACCCAGCCCCCACCCCAATTATATCACAGAATCACAGAGCGTTAGGAGTTGGAAGGGACCTTGAAAGATCATCTAGTCCAACCCCCCTGCCAGAGCAGGATCACCCAGACTGAATCACACAGGTCGGCATCCAGGTAGGGTTTGAATGTCTCCAGAGAAGGAGGCTCCACAACCTCTCTGGGCAGCCTGTGCCAGGGCTCTGCCACCCTCACTGGGAAAAAGTTCCTCCTTATATTGACATGGAACTTCCTATGCTCCAGCTTGCACCCATTGCCCCTTCTATCATTGGTTATCATAAAATGAAGATCCGGGCTCCATCCACCTGACTCATACGTTTTACATATTTATAAACATTAAAATTTACATATTTATAAATATGTCGCTCAGGAAGTGTTGAATGCCCAACATAAAACCAGCTCCAAATGATGTAATTCCTTTAAAATTCAGGTGGTGATTGCAATTGGCAGCTTCACCTCTCAGAAGGCACTGGCTTACAAAGATTGATTTTTAATACTGGGAACTTATCAATATATACCTGGGATTTTGGCAGGAAAAAAGTAACAAACCCCACTGCATGACATTGATGTGTGTTTTCCACTGATGTAGCCATGACCATATCAGATGTCACAGCGCCAGCAAAAGCTCAGTTTAGATGAAGGGTGAGAGTGAAGCTGCAAAGTTTGGAAAAGGAAGTACTTTGTAAAGCATTTGGTTGAAGACCTGCCTTGGGAAGATCCAAATCCCCATTTATTAGTGTAAACTATGTCTGAGAATCCTGCTCCATGCTGCCCCTATGTTATCATAGACTCACAGAATGATGTGGGTGGGAAGGGACCTCAAAGATCATCTAGTTCCAACCCCCCTGCCATGGGCAGAGACATCCTCCGCTAGACCAGGCTGCCCAGAGCCCCATCCAACCTGGCCTTGGACACTGACAGGGAGGGAGCAGCCACAGCTTCTCTGGGCAGCCTGTGCCAGTGGCTCACCACCCTCACAAGAAAGAGTAAGTCTACCCTCTTTTAGTTTAATACCAACCCCCTGCATTCCATGATAAATAGTCCCTGCCCATGTTTCCTGCTGTCCGCCCTCACGTATTGGAATGAATAACATCAGTTCCCCAAAATGCCATCTTTCAATTTCTGCTTGATACCAAAGATCTCCTTTATCCTTGGCACAGGGATCCATCACCTTCTGGCTGAATTCCTGCATAGCAGCCATACTGAAAGGGGCATGTTACTGTGAGGCAGAGTTTGTCAGGGATTAGGTATTTACCCTCACTCTAACAGGTTAAGGGCAGAGTGCTCCAGCTCTTTCAGTGATCTGAGCTAACTTCCAACTTTCTGGAGTACCTGTGCAGCGGTTCACTTCCTGCCAGCCAGTGTGAGTCGGATTAACAACACCCTTCCTATGCTGTGTGACAAGCAGTGGTCTACAAGGACAAGCGCTTGCGCACACGTGAGCACATGAGGAAGTGTTCAAAGCTTTCTGCACCTCCCTTAAGGCAGAGGCAGCCATTCTCACCTCAGCTCTGGGGAGCAGATGTACCCACCCCTTAGTGTTTCTGGCTATCGCTGGCCTTGAAGGCATTGTGCCTGTGGTGAAATCCCTTCTGCTGCTCCTCTTCTCGGGCAGCTTCAGAGGCCAGGCTAAGGTGTTCCTCCTAGATTTCAAAGGAAATAGCTGATCAGGCTTCAGAAAAGGCCTCATGTGGATTTCTGAACTTCTGTGACATGTGAGCCCCTCCAGGATAACGAAGGCATCAAAGTTCAGGATGCAGCAAGTAAGAGTTGGAGACAGAGCCTCTTGGCTGGAGAGATTTGTCTGTAGGATGAATTCCCAGGGGAAATTTGAGTGTTGGTCGAAATTGCTAGAGCGCTTTTCGTGGTGAAAGTGCTTTCCATCATTAAGAATGATGCCCACAACACTAACACTGTTACATTTCTAACCCCTTTCTAAAAAAGGGAAGTTATTAAAGTTTAAAAACAAAACAAAGCCCAACTTAAGCAACAGAAGAGTTTGTTCTCACAAAAAGAGGCAGGCTAGACGTTTGAGTAATTCTGCTCAAAATTTCACCACTGCCACTGATCTTTCTTACACAGTGTTCAGGCTCTGTGGCAGCAGGTATAATGTCACTCCTGGCTATGTTTTTGCTTTGTTTGTATCATCACTGTGTGTACCTCAGAATCAATAATTCGTAGAAAAATACGTGTCTGAAAAGCAAATAAATGTTTCTTGCTTTCAGTACATAAGATACTGTTTTAAATGAAGCTTTATATAAAAGAAGACAGTATTTCTATCTGTCCCAAGTAATGGCTCCTACACAGAGTAGCAGACCTCAGAGATATTACTTTATAAGATGAAATGCAAAGCTGTTTCCTTTTTTGTGTGTGCCTTTTTGCTGCGGTTGTGATGTCAAGTAAAGGTGAACAAGACAGATATCAGGAGGCGCTTCCTGTTCCTGTTTGTGCAAGCACATGGCAAGCTGGCATTAACCATGAACATGAGATAACATTATCAAAATATCTTAACTCTCTTTCAAGAGGACTTTTATTAAGCATTGCTTTCATTTCTTTTTAAATTAACCCAATTGAAATAGGTGCAGATGTGAGTGCTGCTGGAGTGGATATTTGCTGATGGTGCGTAACGCGGAGTTTTTACTTGTCAGGCTGTGGATTAGAAGTGCTTTTACAAACTATGCCCTGACAGGTATGTCTATGGGAAACAGGTAGAGCTGCCTCTTCAGCATGAGAGGAGATGATGTGAAAAGAAGTGGCATAACTGGGATTTTATCAGGCTGTACAATCAGAGGCATTTGCTAGCTCTACGCTGGCATGAACATATCTTTCTTATTCTGGAGGAAAGGATACTCCTTTCTCTGTAAACAGTTTTGTCCCAGGCACCATATAAAAACCCCCCAAACAAAACCAACACACAAAACAACAAAACATCCCAAAAAAGAAAAAAAGGCATCAAGGATATGATCTCATAAGTCACAACTTCAGCACGTAAAGCCCTGGCAGCTATCCAAGAATAAGTCATCAACATGGTATTTCCTTACAGTCTTTTTTGTGATGAAAGCTGCCATTTTCCTGTTCCCTTGACACAGTCTGTTCTTAAATCTCATCCTATGGGCACCTGAACTTGTGACTGGTTTGTTGTCTTCCTGTGATGGAAGTCACAACACCTCCGGTGTTCTCATCCACTTCAGTAGTGACTTATCAGAGACCAATAAAATGGTATCTTTGGTATGTTTGTCTCCTAACAGGCAGTAATAAAGAATTTACAGTCAGCAGATTCACCCAACACTTCTAACCAAAGGAAACTGATTTTTTCTTGAGTTAAAAAATTACAAACTTAGGAGTACAGACTGCCCAGAGAAGTTGTGGAGACTCCTTCCCTGGAGACATTCAAACCCCACCTGGATGCATTCCTGTGTGATTTAGTCTAGGTGATCCTGCTCTGGCAGGGGGGTCGGACTAGATGATCTTTCGAGATCCATTCCAACTCCTAACGCTCTGTGATTCTGTGAGTAAGGGAGGAGGGAAAGCTTACAGGCCTCTCTTAGGTGTGTCCATCACTTTTCTATTCAGCTAATTAATGAAGTGGCCTCCTTGTCAAATGTTTTTCTCCTTTGACATGTGGAAGAGACAAGGGCCGGGTCACCAATTTGTATGAAGTATTTTCATAAGTGATAGTCTGTAGTCTGATTTTTTCAGTGCTTGTCTCCCTCTAGTAGCACAGCAGTCAGGACATCTGAAACACGGTTTCTGATTAACACTGTGAAAACGAGTATGACAACTGGCAAGGGGACTAGAAGTTCTTTGTAGCGTCCCACTGTGGGCACTGGGACCAGTGCATGCAAGTTGATGGGAACCTTTTCCCTCTTGACTGCAGTGAGCTTGGTGCTGTTTTCACACCATATGCAGAGAAAGCCTCCTCCAGCCTCTCCTCCTGCAGCACAAAGCAATGGAGGGGTGAAATATGGCTTTAAAAAAAATAAATTATTTGTGCTTTAGTAAATCTTGAGGCATTTATACAATTGGATGTGGAAAATTTGGACTAAGGAAGCAGGTGTGAACAAGAAATCTTACCTTTGCTTAGATAACCTGATGAATGGCTACTGTCCAGAGCACTGAATGGGAAGAGGAGTTGGATTATGTCATGGCCGCAAGCACACCAAGGGGCTCTCTGTGCTCGGGGCTGGCCCTGGTACAGCACAGCTCTTCAGTTTCGGAGCAGACGTGGTGGTTAGGAATACCAGCAAGCAGACTTGCTGGGGCTTCAGCCACTTTGTCTGGGAGTGGCTTTTAAATTCAGGTCCTTGCTGAGCTTTGCGGATACATGTTTGCCCAGCCATCCATCTCCCTCCCTGCTCCTCACCCACTGACTTGACTTCCAGTCTTGGTCTCACACCTGCTCACCAGCAGCAGGTTTGCCTGGCAATCTGGACTTTTGGCTGACCGTGGTTACATTCACTGTACCTGCCCTGCTCTTCTCACTTGGATCCTGTAGGAACCCAGGACATTTCAGTGAGGCCACTGCCTCTGCTTGCCTTGTTGTCATCCTTATCTCTCAGTTTGTCTTTCCTCTTGGCACCTACACTTGGAGCTCCATGGCACCCAAGATTCAGGACAAAGAAGAATGTCACCTGCGATAATCTCCACGCAAGGTAGCCTGAGTCTGTGAGTTATGGAAACTGACTGGATGTAAAGAGGTTTAGTGCATCCTCCTTACCTAGTCCTGACTCAATGTTAAGTCCCAAACCTCAAACTCTGTAGTATGAAATTTAATTCTTTTCATAACCAGCAAACCAGCTGGATTTCATTTAATGGATTAAATTGGCAGACACTTGTCACTGAAGGTGCTGCTCAGGTAAGTAGCTTACATACTGGACCCTTGATCATCCTCACCACTTAATTATTAGTTCCTTCCTTACCTTTGGTTTTTGTACCATTCCGGAGAGCTCTGTTACCTGAAAGAAGGAAGGCTCCTGTGGAGGGTAAGGAGAAGGGTGTGAGCTGTTGGGTGCTAGTGCCAGGGTTTGGGTATATTGCAAAATGCTTAAATACTGTTTGCTGCTCCACAGCAGGGACTCTCAGATGGCTAGAAGCATCACATAAATTCATCAGATTGGATATCTTCATGTGAAATCTTCCTGACTTCTTGCAGAGTGAGTGTGGTAGCATGATCAAAACCCACTTATAACACAGAAACCTTCATTGTCTGCAAAATGAGGTCTGGAAGTTTCCTCCTGCACATTCAAAAATGTCCAGGTATTTCTGCTGTGATAGTTGAGGTTGTTTTGAAGTCTTTAGGCAGTCACCATCCACGCTGTAAATTCATGGCCTTGATCTCCATCTTCTGTGGATCTAAGACGTCCTTATTTTTCCTTACCTTTCCTCTGTAGGATTGACCACAGTACCAATCCCAGAGTTCCTGCTCCAGTTCCCTGAATCTCTGCTCCTTTGAGCTCGAGTTCGTGCATGTCTGACATATCTTTAGATGCCAGTCTATGAGGGGAAATGATTCTCTTGCAGTTAAGGATAAAGGAGCCTGATGTGTCTGCTCTTGGTGCCATTTGGAAAGCTTCTCATCCCAGATGAGATGTGGCCCATTCTGTTGGGATTAATCCTAAAACATCAGCATTCATATACCATTGAAGAGTTTCAGCCTTTACTACTTGTGGTACTTTGGATATGCAGTTAAGAACCAGTGGGTTATGCTTGTCATGCTTTTCAAGGGTAATAGATACATTGTAAGGGCAACTGAAAAAGATAATTTCACAACTATTTTCATGGAATTTGTTAAGACTAGTCTGTTATTTCTGGGAAAGGGTTAGTAGCCTTCACATGGCACTCTTCTGAAGTCATCACCCTGTATCTCTAGGTTAGCAAGATAGCTGCTGTAAACCTTCAAAACTGAGTAGTTAACTTAGTAAGGAATCTGCCTGGTTTTACTGGAAGTAATGAATTCTGTACATGTAAATTTAAAATGCTTTGTAAGTTAGGGTAAGGAGGTAGACAAGTCTCTTTGTAGCGTGATGTGACAGCGCTCAGGACAGAGAAGATGCAGAACCAATGTGGAATAGGCAGCTTGGGTAGTACAGCCAAGAGTGCAGCTGGAAAGGCATGTGTCAGCCTTCAGATACACTGGGGCACTGCTAGGTCAATTCACTTACTGTAGATTTTATATTTCATCCACATTATTCTGTATGACTTCTGACAAAGGAATGTGATGCCGCCCTGTTAGCATTTTTTAATTTACCAATTTCATGTGAATGATCCTTGGAAACATATTTTCTTCCTCTTCCCTTCCCCCAGGTCTTTCCAAAAGAATAAAAGCAGGCAAAGCAGCATTAGTGCAGTGTTCTTGCTGAACTATAGAACTCAGCAGACTTTGGAAATTCAAAGTTAATGAATTAAAGCTCGGTGTAATTCTGAGTTGAGGGAAATTATAGATGGGGAAGTACAAGACGTGATCTTCCAAGGCCGCAGAGTAGAACAGTGGTGTCAGTAGAAGGTCTGAGATTCCTCTCTGGGTTTAAACTACAAACCAATTCTCTTTTTCACTGTGCTACGGCGTTTGGCTGACGCAAGGCTTATGCAGAATCCCTCGGTTGAAAGCCTCGTGACTGGAAAGGGAATGTTTTATACAGTGTGTGAAAGAGAAATGGAGATCTATCATCTTTTAAATTCAAAGTCCACTGACAGTGGAAACGATGTCGCAAAACCCAGTGATGACTCCTTAGCTACTGCACATCTCCACGGGGAAAAAGGAGCTGTGGTGTGTGAGGGATCAGGACGCCGCACAAGCTGGCGTTTCAAATCGGGTGACTCCCCAAGTGCTTTTCGAAGCGTGCTAACGCAGTGCCCCCTGTGGTGTCTGGGCTGGTGGGGTCTCCTCTGGAGAGAAAGGAAGAAACAAAGGAAAGGGCAAGAAAACTAAGCAAACATCTTCAGTTTGTTGGGTTGGTTGGGGTTGGGTTTTTTTTTTGTCTAGGAGCAGGTTTAGCTGCTGCTGATTGAGCAGAGAGCACTTAACGCTCATGGGGTACAGAAAGGCAGGAAGAGCTCTCACTGAGAGAGGAGAAAAAAAATACAATGTCTGAAGAGTTCTGAGAAACAACAGTATAGAACTAAAATAGAGCAACTAGAGGAAGGAAGCCCATGTCCTATATATACAGAAAGGGAGGGGGATCTTCTCCATAGTAACAGAAGGAGCAGGGGGGGAAGAAAAGGACAACACAAACTGCAAAAAGGCATTCTAACGAATTGCACAGAAAAGAGATTTGAAGTTTGTTCTTCTTCCCCACTTGCGGGTCTGTGGCTTTTTCTGTGATACAAAATCCCTTCAGAAACTATTTGTTTAAGCCAACAAATGAGATTTAATTCTTTCTGGCCAGTTATAAAGCTTGTACCTCAGTGTCTGCACTTTATATTCTAGAAGTGTTGTTACTACAAGACTTGAAATTTGGGGGTTAAAAGTTTCGGTTCTGTGATTGACACAATCCACACATCGCTGCTGTATTTGTCTTATTACTGTGCAGTAACTCAGTGTTTTGGTGCTGGAATAGGGCCAGGTTTTGCAGCAGTGTTTAATAGGCAGAAGTTAGGTGAGGAGCTCTGTGTGTCTGTAAGGGGTGTGTTGGTGTCATAGATGTAATCACTTGCATGGAGTACCCAGTATCCTGCAGGTATCCTGCAGGTTGGGCTTGTTCCCAGTTTCCTGATGTGGCCTTGCTCATGCACTGAGAATCAGGTTTTGCTTCCCCCACCACCCCAACTTATTTATTGCCTTCTTTTCCCCTGGTAGACTCCAGCAGCAGTCCAGCAGAGCACTTATGGGTCCTACTGTAGTATCTCTTGCCAGATAAATCCTTCAGCCTCAGGAATCTTAGCTCTGTAGTAAACCAGATCCTTCTCCATGCGCGTGAAACATCCTGTCCCCATCCTGTTAGCCCTTCTCCTGGATTTACAGTGATTGCTTCTGATGACTGGTAAAGCAGTTACCCATCCCAGTGATAAGAGACTGCAGCAGCTTTTATTGTTTAACGTATTTCACTCAAACTTTCACCTTTAGTATTATGCAGGATGGATTATCTTTTTGTTTAAAAATGTCTGTGGTTCCTTCTGCAAAGACTGACAGCAGTGTCTGGTTTCAGGGTGGGATGATTAACTGGAATCGACTGTTTCCTCCGTTACGTCACAGACACAACGCAAACTATCAAGATCATCGCCCCTCTGAGCAAGACACACCTCCACCTACTGAGGTTTCTGAAGAGCAGGTAAACGGTTCTCTATTTTAAAATGGCATTAAAAAACTGGTTAGGAACTACCTCTACTAATTTGTTATCATCTGGTGACAGAGTTTCCTAAACGTTCTCGACAGCAGCGCAAATTAGATTATCAGATAACAGTCGAAACACAGAGACAGCAAATCATCATCACTGCCCAAGCCAGAGTTAGAAACCAACCTGGGAGTTTCTGCTTTCATCTGTAACTGTCTGTATTGAAAGATGAGACAGTTTGGCTGGTGGGGGCTATTTAGATCTGATAAACATTTCACAGAAGGAAGAATGACAAACGGATTTGATTCTTTGTCTTGTAGACATGCAAGTTTCCCTTCACTGAGGTCTCTGGCTTAAGTTTCCAATTCAGTCACGTAGGTTTTTTGGAACTAAGAATGCTATGAATGTTACGCCAGCTGTGGACCAAACAACACATGCTTGGTACAAAACGTGGATGTTTCGCTCAATAATGGACTCATTTCACTTACTGAGAAGTTTGTCTCTTTTCTGTCAAGTATAGATGTAGAACTTTGTCCATAGTTTTGTTCTCAGAAGGGAGAACGATTTATTAGGAAACTGAAGAATTCAGGATTTATTGCAGGCACTCAAGTTCTCCAGGCTGTGGCCTATCTGCAGTTATTTGCATTGGCCATTTTATAGCCTAAGTTTTCTCCCACCCTTGAAAAAGGGTGGGTTTCAAGGGCAAGTTTTTCTTTCCCTTTTTCCTTCTTCTTTTTTTTTTTTTAATTAGGAAGAAAATTCAACATTTGCTAGCAGCACAACACTGTCATTTCTAGTCAGTTAAAAATGAGCTTGTCCTAAACAGAAATCTGTGCTATGACCTGATTTCTGGTTTTGATTCAATGTTAGATTATGTTCAGAACATTAAAAACTTTAACTGCACTGGTGGTTTTGACTGCAGACCTGCTGGGCTACGTTCAAAAAGTGTGTGTGGGGGGAATAACCAACCATAAAAAGACAAAAGATAGAGAGGAGAAGAAAACCCCCATGCCAGTGAGCATCTTCTAAGAGAAAAAACAGAAACTTAGGTTTTGGCCAGCCTGAAAGCCAGCTCAGTGCCAGGTTATGGGGTGGGGTGGACCAAAAGATTTCCCTGCTGGGTTAGTTTGGTTATTTGTTTTATTGACAAACTCTGCTTATGGAAACTTCCCTTCTTGGGCTGAGCTAATAAAATAGTTAATTTGTCTGACCAATGCTTGGGTCCTTACCCAATGCATTCAGGCACAGATATATGAAAGCAATATATGTTTATATTTTCTCATGCACTGGAGTTGCAGAGCTTGCCTGACTGCTGTCATTTGCAGCACTGTCTGGTTACCCCTCAAAGAACAAAGCAATCTGAGCACCTTTGATTTCTCAGGACTGTGCTGATAACTGCACAAGTTGTCTGAGAATAGCAGAAATGCAAAGTTTTCTTCAGTTCCTCAGATTATTTGCAAGCACTTGCAGCCCTTTTGTTAAAAAATCTCTGCATTTCTTGTGGGTTTTTAGCACCTGAAATTACCGTTACTGGTACACATCTCTTGTTTCCTGGAGCTGGAATCAGTTCATGTGGTTAAAATATACTTAGATGAAAAGAGCTTTTTGTTGTTACAGTCTCTGTGATGCTCGCTGGGTATTTCTGTAAATGGGAACATTGCAATTCCATCCACCACTTCTTAAGGTCAGAATTCACAGCAACTGCAGTAAAAACCTCTGTTCTGGAAGTTATTTCTGTGGTTAGCTTTTATTCCACTGCCTGCCCTTTTTCTCATTAAAAAATAAATACAATCTTAGATGAAAAATCAGAGGAAAGTGTAGAAAGTTGCCAGTTATGAAATCCAGTGTGAAGTTTTGCTAAGTGTCAAGAGTAGCAATGTGTTTCTCTCTGTATAAGGTGAGAAACCGACACTGGGTTGTAGGGGAGCAGCGGGGAGTGGGAGAGAGGCACGAAGATGGTGGTAAGGTATTTGATGTTCTGGTAAGTGAGGTAGCCATTTTCAAACATTGTATAACAGTGTGTTTAGATGAGGAGAATGGGGACCCCCTGGAAGTACCTGGAGGTAGTGTATCTCTCAGTAAGCTGCCAAAGTAGAGCAGATTAAAAATACTGCATGTTTTGGAGGTGTCTTAGAGGAAGGGGAGGTTGCTTTTAACATCCCCTTTCTTGTAAAAGGCCTTTGAAGCACTTTGAGTACTAGTGCATGCTGTTCTCACACCCTGGGAAGGGTCCACCTGAGATGTAAACAGCCTTTGCTGCTGCTGCTGTACAAGCAGAGGAGGAGCAGTGGTAGCTCCCAGGCAGCTCCCAAAGTTCAAAACTTCCAGGTTTGGGAGTTGTGTCTGGCCAGGGGCGGTTCAGAGCAGGATGGGAAACACTTTATGCTGCCAGTGGCAACAGTTAATTTTGTGTGCCGCTCCCCACACCACCCCCCCTTGCTTTTTCTGTCTCTGGAAGTTGAGCTCTAGAAGTGAGTGGGCTATATGGCAACTTTCAGTGGTGTGTAATCGAGAATTGTAGATGTTAAATGTACTTTAGATTGGCATTTAACCGTCAATTAGATTAGGTTATAACTGCATTGCTTTTTATATTGGGTAATTTGAGTCTCTGTCGGGGCAAACCAAAGAGGTTAGGTTTCGAGTGCAGGATATTGGAACGAGGGATGGGCAAGTGGTTATTGACCACCAAAATCACTGTCTCAGTCAGTATGCTCTGGACCAGCTAGGGAAATACAGGCGGGGCGTTTTCAGTTAACGGTTGGGTTTGAATAAACGATCAGAAAGCAGTCATCTCTCTGTGGCAAGGCTTTTGAGCACACTGTCCCAGAAGTGTCTCTGTGACAGTACATAGCCATCCCTGCTTGCTTGCTCCCTGAAAGGTACACTTGTGAACAGCCTGATCCATGGGAGACTCATCTCTGAGGCTGTTGACGTGACTCCTGCGCACAGAGCGCGACTAGAACTCTGGTTTTAAAGCAGTCTTATTTACTTCTTTTCCAGGTTGCACGACTTATGGAAATGGGATTTTCCAGGGGAGATGCTCTAGAAGCTCTGAGGGCTTCAAATAATGACTTAAATGTAGCCACTAATTTTCTACTGCAGCACTGATGGTTTTCTGTGGGAAGGTACTTGGCTTGAAGGGTTTGTATTGTCTGAAAAAGGATCAAAGCCACCTGCTGGACAGACTCATGAAGGTCTTGTCCTTCCCCTCCTACACACCCCTCAAGAGCATCAGGAAACTGGTTCTGCGTGACTGGTGATTCAAAGTGATGTTAACAAATGACATGAACTGTTCCCAAGCCTTCAGATCACTTGGTGGTTTCTAATCTGGTTATCCTTTTCAAAGTAACTTTAGTTTCTACTTATTACTGGATATCACCTAAATTTATTTTAAAAATAAAGTAGGTGTTTTTTTCCTTGGAAATCATAGGATCGTTGAGGCTGGAAAAGACCTTTAAGATCTCCACCATAACCACTAAACCATCCCCCAAAGCACCTCATCTACCCATTTTATAAACACCCCCAGAGACGGCGACTCCACCACCTCCCTGGGCAGCCTGTTCCAGTGCTTCACCACTTGGTAGCTGTAGAGAGCAATAAGGTCTCCCCTCAGCCTCCTCTTCTCCCAGCTAAACAGCCCCAGCTCCATCAGCCTCTGCTGCTAAGACGTGTTCTCCAGACCCCTAATCAGCCTCACTGTCCTTCTCTGCAACCTCTCCAGCACCTCAGTGTCCTTCCTATACTGCATAAGGGACTCAAAGTGCGCCTGGCTCATCTTCAGCCAGCTGTCAGTCAGCACCCCAGATCCCTCGCAGCTGGGCATCCCTCCAGCCACTCTTCCCCAAGCCTGTAGCGTGTGCTTTGGCTCATCAATCAACCTTGTCTAGGTCCCTCTGCAGAGCTTCCCTACCCTCAAGCAGATCATCCAACACCTAACGCAGCTTAGGGTTGCTTGCAAGCTTACTAAGGGTGCAATCTATCCCCTCATCCAAATCACCAATAAAGATACTAAACAGGAGCGGCCCCAGCACAGAGCCCTGGAGAACATCACTCATGACTGGACCCCAGCTGGATTTAACACCATTTAACACAACTCTTTAACCCAGCCAGCCAGCCAGTTTAGCAATCCTTGTTAGACGTGTTACCAGGCTTAATGACTAGGAAAAGAACCTCCAAGAACCACAACAACCAGATTTATCTGTTGAGAAAACCAACATTTTCTTTATTTATCAGTCTTAATTTCTCTAGCTTACATGTTATGTTACAGTACTTGATTTTTGATGATAGTAATAAGAGGTTTGACGATCATTTTCAATTCAGAAGGGGGTTTATGGGACTTCTGTGTCATTCTTTGGGAAGTTTTATTAATGGCCGTAAGATTTTACTTCTGGAATTCCTTTCTAAATAAAAGTTGTCATTCAGCACAGATCAGATGAGGGGAAATTCACGTGCTCATTGCAAGTTGTGGTAAGTGACCGCTCTACATTTTTTTATGAAGGGAGTGAATTTCTATTCAGATACAGGTCATGAAGGTATCCTCTGGAAGCAATAAAGGTGAATTGAGTGATACAGTAAGATCAGAACTGAAATGATTTGAATGACTCCCATGTCTAATTCAGACAAGACTCCTGTAACGATGGATGTGCGCTCAGTGCCCTGCGTGCTGGTTTCATATGTTTTTTTGAGCTGGCTACATATTGTCTTAAAAGAAAATGATAAAAAGGTAATTTTTCTGTATATAGTTCTAGTTTTCTACTGTCAAAGACGTGGGTGGCATTTGCTGAAAGACCCTGGCATGTGCTCGCCGTCTGAAGCAGCTTACTGTTGGTCACAGGCTGCAATGTTAACCTGAAGGGTGATTCAGGCTAACACAGGAGGGAACAGGGCACTGATGACGAGGTAATGCAATATTGGGTTTGAGGTTTAGATTGATACCTAAACCTCCTTGGCTTGGCTCTCAGAAGCGCTCAGTATTATTAGCACCTTCAGAGATTGAGGGGGCAGCAGGATGAAGAGAGGCGGCTATAAAACCCAGCTGAAGGAACGCAAGATTCCAAACTGCGACTCTGTGAAACCAATCTGCACGTGTATCTCAAACATTTAATGTGTGTTTCTGTTTGTACACTGAGTATGTCTGTGTCTGTCTGTATACACACAGGCCTGTTTAATAGATACACACATCTAGAATAAGACGTAGGTCATCAGAAGCGTAATGAAGGCGATAGCAGGTGCAGAGGGGAGGAGGTGAAGGAATGCAGGAGAGGGAAGGGGGTTTTGAATACCCACATGAACACATGTGCAACAAAGTACAGACCCATGCAGTCTCACTTGACCTGGAAAATATACTGGGAAATTAAGGGACAAGATCTGGGGAGATACTTTCTTTTTCTTACTTGACCATTAAAACTGAGAAGACATCCTTCAGGCATACCTTACCCAGGAATGGTATCAACTTTGTGCCGCTTTCAGCACATGGCATAGTTTTTAATAAAGTCAATGTCCTGTATGTATTTTTTCATATTTTCCAGTGAGTGAACTAAAGGAGGCTTTTTGAATGACCAGGTGTTTTCCTAGGCTGGGATCAACCTCCTTCGAGGTCTGGCTTGCTGCTATGACCACGTTATTTAGTCAGGGTCTGCTTTTTAATTGGAAGGTTTTGTGGGTGTGAAGGTGAGTGGCCGGCTGTGTGTGTGTGTGGAGGAGGAAACCTGCTGTCTTACAAAGCAAAGGGCAAGTGTAAAAAAGGGGGCGGAGGGGGAAAGCCCTACAATAATTTGTGTATGCAAACTAGTTAAATGTTTTGAAGCAAGTACAGGTTTTAATTTTGAAACATACAGATCCTTCATTCACAAATATTTCTTCAAAAGTAGCAATCAAGACTAGTGAATTCCTTCAGAAGCCAAATTTTATCTGTAGGAAATGAATGTCCAGGATAAACAGAATGTGACCTGTGCCCTTTTCGGCTGTTGCCCTGCTCCAGGGACAAGCACAAACAGCATTTGTTCCTTAGAATTATAAACCACGTTGAATCGCATACTGGGACATGTAAGCAGATATTTTCCAAGTCTTAAATCCTTTCTTATTGTTGTGTGTACCTGGGGTATACAAGTGTCACAGTTGTGTGGAAACCCCTCATTTTGCTGGGCATTTGGCAAAATGTTGTCAAATGGGAGGGGTAAAATTGTGGTCTTGGTGATGTCAGTTGAAAACTCCCCTTGACATCGATGGGAAGAGTTTTTGCTCAGAGTGCTTCCAGGGTTGTGATTTCCCATTTAAAAAATAAAGAAGTGGTAAAAGGAGGGGTCTGGGATGTCGTTGAGCACAGTTCCTGTTTTATGCAAGAACTGTAGAGGAAAAGTTTACATTTTAGAGCTGGAAAACAACTCTGATTTCTCTTGACAGTGAAACTTTCATGGACCGTTTCTGAGAATGTGAGGACTGTTTTCTTCACACTGCACAGTGTTTGTCATGTATGGGGGTGAATATCTCACTGCACAGTTTCTTTTCTGTGGGTAACATGATGGCAGATTTTGGGCAGCAAGAGAATGCAGAATGTTTTTCTACAGAAAAGTCCCTAGGAAATTTGTGCTGGGTTTAGTAAAGCCAGGATTTGGTATTTCGAAGTTAGAGTAGTTGTTCCTGTTAAAATTTCTCTGGTAGATTGGGAATGTTGTCTTTTGACATGACATCAGAGTAATTTACTGGGGACTTTCCTAGACGATTATGTGATACTTTGAAATGCACCCACAGCAAGGTTTGTATTTGTGGACACCTGCCTGATAAGCTGCCATGCTCTCCAGCCTTAACTTTTCTCTTAAGATGTGGAATGATTTGGCTCTGTACCTACCAAATCGAATCCATTTTCCTCACCCAAAACAAGAGTTAAAGGTTGCCTCCTCCTTACCTGAGCAAACAGACACATCAGAACTACAACTCTGACTTTGCAGTGGGATCTGCATCCATTTCAGGATAAATAAATGCACAGTATCCATTGGGACTAACAGGAGTTTTTTGACTTATAAAGTGCAATTAATTTCTTGTGTGTGTTCTTCCATGAGAAAAAAAAAACCTAAATGAGATTAGCTTTAACTGGGTGGCCACAGTAAATAGGTATTTTATATAAATGCGTATAAGTACTATTTTATTAGGAGAGTCACACAAACACACATAGACTGTACATGTTTTTATATACACACACATCTATTTTAAGCACACATATATAAGCATATATATATAAAACCTATATGTGTGCTTAAAGCAAACTGGGTTCGGTTTAAATTTTAGTAGGTTTACATTCCTACTGCTTCCATATGTAAAGGGATGCTTTGACCACAGAAAGCCCACTGGTAATTGAAACTCAGCAGGGGTTATGTGCAGCCCATAGTTTTCAGTCTGTAAGACAAGAAACCGATGATGGGAGTGAAGGAAGTGCACGAGCTGGGTGCAGCTGGCAAGAATCTCAAGAAATCAGTAGTTCAGCTGTTGTCATTTGATTTTTCTTTTTTTCATAAAGGAGAGGTTGAAGAGGAAACGAGAAGTTAGCTGGACTCATGTTTGTAGGGGACTTGTTTCCAAACCTGAGTGATAGTAGTGGAGAAAATGTGACTCTGCATACTTTGAAAGTGGGTGAGAAATTCCAGGATGGTGGCTGAACTGAAAGCAGCAATTGGCCTTTTGACCAGAGATGTGTAGAGACCATAAATGTCATGCAAGATTAGCAGGGGAGGGGATCGGAGGGAGACAGGGGAAGTGGAACTCTGTGGAGCAAAAAGGGTTTGAGAAAAGGAACATAAGCAGGAGAGGAAACCCTGTAATCCCAGCAACTCAGCAGTGAAGCAAACCCAGGAGTCACCACAGCATGCGAGAAAGGTGTTTCTGGTGTTCAGTTAGTCCTGACAACCTGACCCTTCTCCTGGCACCCCATCCCGACTGCAGAGAGACCCTCTCCAGAAGGGACACAGCTCACCGTGGGTCCCGCTCTTCTTCCCACCAAAGGTTATTTTTAAATCCCGGTGCCGTGAGAGCGCACTGCCTTCCTGGGGAAACCAGTGTCCTGCCTCACAGAGGTGGATCGACACCGTCTGCTTGTCTCTTGACACACGCGTGCACCTCTGAGAAGCCGGCAGTTGCTTACATCACCTGGCCCAGACAATCACACTGGGGCTTGTTGCTTGGCACCAAGAAGCTTTTATTTTAAGTAGATAATGTGCAGTTTTACATGGCAATGTTTTACTGGCTTACAAAGATGGATGTTGCGGGCATCAGTTTCGATTCAGGACAATTTACAGCATGGGCTGAAGAGGCGTGTTGTACGGCCCAGGTAGTTTACTAACAGGTGATGTCTAACTGTAACCAGGAGATGGTGTCCCCCAGCACTCTGCTGGGGATTTGTGCTTTTAGCTGAGAGAATTTAGCTTAGAACTGCTGTTAAGGAAGAAAAGGCAATGCTGTTTGAGCCCCATGTGCTTATTTGCAGTTAGGATACACCTCGTCAGGTGGGCAGGTCATCCTGTCCACTTTCCGCTCTGCACTCAGTTGTGTGAGCTTGTCATCCCTTTGCACAAGCTCGGGAGAAACCCAAAATACGCTGTGTCAACAAGGTGAGTTGCTGGTCAGGGATTTTGAACTGCAGGCATGACATTTCTCAGGCAAGCTCACTTTGCATAATCTGAGTGAATGCACACAGGCATGCTAGCAGTGTGTGACTGCAAGAAGTGCACCCCCTCCCCTTAGACAAAAATGTCGACTTTGCCCCCCTCCCCTTCTTCGAAGACGCTTCAGCAACAGGCTGCTGGCTAACCTGGAGCAAGAAAACCTGGCTATGGTACAGCAGTAACTCTGCATGGAAGACCATCAGGGATCACCCCGCGCTTCACAGCCACCCTCCTTCCACGTTCCTACGTGGCAGCAGAGGCGGGAAGTATGGGGGGCGGGGGGTAGTATCAGCTGCAGATGGTTTTGAGTTTGGGGGTTTTTCTTGGCGGGGGGGGCGGTTAAAACCTTTTAGATTCGTGGGCGTTATTTTTAACACAAGGTAAAGGTTCTCACTCCCTCTTTCGGCGGGAGCCGGTGTTGCCCCGCTTCGCTGCAGGAGCTGCGCGGAGCCGCCGGCCCGTAACCGGGCAGGGTTGTCGCGGGCGCCGCGCTCCTCAGGCGGCCTCCCCCCGTCCGTGGGTATCCCCTCCGCCCCTGGCAGCGGCCGAAGGTTGCTCCGGAGGTGTTTTACACCGCGGGGGGCAGCTGCCGGAGCCGGCAGCGAAAGCGGAGGTGTCGAGGGGTGGCGGAGCCGGTGGCGGCTCCCCCAGGCTGAATTCACCGCCCGTGAGGCGAGGTGAGGCGAGGCGCGAGGAGGCGCCCGAGGCGCGGGCGTCGGGTGGGCGGGAGAGGGCGTCGTGCTGGGAGCTCGGGTCAGGCGGGTACCTGTACAGAAAGTCTTACCGCGCCTCAGGGCAAAGCGCTCCTTAGGCGATCCGCTTCGGTTTTAGGGAAATGTTCCGTTTTCGAGCAGCCAGGGAAGCCCCCCAGGTGAGGGGGCTGGCCATACAGGCTTCTTTAGGCGGTTCTCCTCTGCCTGGGCTCCTTCAGACCCAAGGCCACCATCCCCTTTTTTATTTCCAAAAAGCAAAGGGTCCCAGGGTGGCACCCATGCAGAAGGGGAGGCCAGGATCCCACCTGCTGTTTTGTAGAGCTACACACGACTGTTCACCCATTTCCTTCCCCAAAGGCTCTTGCTGGTGGCCAGAGGGCAGAAGGTGGGAGTGCCTTCTTTAGTGAAATACTTGAGAGAAAAGAACAAACCAGGCTATGTTTATACTCCATCTTTACCTGAGACAGCTTTGTCATAGATTTGCCTTTGTCACAGGCTCCAGTCTGGCAAAACATCTCTCAGCAGTGGTCTCAAGGAGGAGGGTCAGCCACTGCTGCAGACCCAGGTTATGGTCCTGTGGGGACTCGCTGAGCTACTGGCAGCCCCCACCACGGTCATACAGCAACCAAGCTCTTCTTAGCATGAGTAGGTGATGTTAGAGGTGATGGCCACCAGCTGTGGATAGGGAGATTCAGGCTGCACATCGAGGAAAATGTTCTCATCTGGAGGGGGCTGCAGAATGGGAGCCATCACCTCAGCAGAGGGAACTCCCTTGCCCGGAGTTTCCAAGCCTTGGCTAGACAAACACATGGCCAGCCTGACATCATGACAGCCATGGTCATGCTTTGAGTAGGCTGTTGGGTGAGGTGACATAGTGAAGTCCCTTCCAGCCAACACTTCTTCTATAAACTAACTGCACCAAAACTGTACAGCAACTACCAGCCTAGTCAGGACCCTTCCAGGTGTTCAGACCATCAATATATTGATGCATACCTCATTGTCCGTTGCAACATGCTTTTTAGGACATGGACTCTCAGCACTGAGGTTAGACCTGCTTCCAGGACAGTCCCTTTCCCACCTGAATTATTTTAGGCATCCCTCTTAGTCAGCCTTCAGGATGCTGCAGTTGCCCATACAATAAGTAAAACCATCAACATCCAAAAGCTCGTCCGTGTGCATTTAAACAATAAAGGGCTGCTGTTAACTTTATTGCCATTAAAAAAAAATGTTAAACATCTTATTACCTTAAAGAATGCAGTTTAAATTGGACATTAGGAAAAATTTCTTCACTAAAAGAGTGGTGAGGTATTGGAACGGGCTGCCCACAGAGGTGGTGGGATCACCATCCCTGGAAGGGTTCAAAAAAGGTGTAGGTGTAGCACTCCAGGACATGGTTGAATTGATATGGTGGTGTTGGACAGACGGTTGGGCTTGGTGATTTTGGTGGTCTTTTCCAGCCTTCTATGATCTGTAATAATCAAGTGTCCACTGATGAAACTTCTTCAGTTTTACTTTTCAGCAAAATAAAGCTGCTTTTTTTCTACTCTTCGTGTCTCTGTGCGTGTCTCTCTGCCGTCTGCCCACAAACATAAGACCAGCCAATCCAGGACCTGCGAAATCCCACGTGTGGTTTGTTGTTATAGTCCAGTGACTTCAGAAAAGAGCCCAGGAGGTCTTTTCTCCTCATCACACAGGCGCAAATGCCAGCGGGAAGCCAGTGTCTTGGGGCTCCTCCCCTCCCTCTGTGGATAGTCTCACCTAACCCGCCCTTTGCAAGGTTGTCACTCGGACTTGTGCCGGGTTCAAGCAGAGGTTAGTCAAAAGTCACGTTAAGGCAATCCTTGTTCCTGTCCCTTCTTCTCCACAGGCTTGCGGTAAGGAGGGACATGGAGGTTTCCCTGAGGGGGGGCTTGCAGCCTTACCGCTGAGCTGCTGCTGCTAGCCAGGCCAGCCCCGGCATCCCCTTCCTGGGGGTGACTCCCAGCGTGACCGCAAAAGGAAGGGCACCCTGGGGAAGGAGCAGCCGCCCAAGCAGCAGATGTGAGCAGCGGCACTCCCAGGAGCTCTGCAAATTTACAGCCTCGCCCCTTTCCCTTGAAGAAGGGCTTTCCCAGCAGTTCCCATGCGCTCTGTGCTTACTACTCACCCTGTGCAGCACCCGGTGGTGGGGGGCAAGAGGGGGGTGCTGGGCAGAGGAGGAGCAGAGCTGCCATTTGTTGGTTTGTGTGGAGAGGGAGCCGTGGGTGACATGTAAGTAACATCCCAGCCTGTTCCCAAAACCCCCTGAGACTGTGTGCTCCATTCTAGCTGCCCTGAGCACCATGGGGATGCTGCCCTGAGCCTGATGGGGTTGCTGCCCCACACTCTGGGAACAGTGCAGGGGACGAGGACAGAGAGGCAGCCATGGTGGTTACTGGCAGCCACTGGCCTCACGAGGGATGCGGGACAGGCGTGTAGGAGGGAAGCATGGTGCAGTGCTGGGAAACCCCTTGGCTGAGCTTGCCAGTCAGACTGGTTGCACAGAGCTGCTTCCTCTGGGGGTGAGATGAAAACGAGCCTCTCTGTGCTCCAGGATGGTGGGTCCAGCGGTGCTGAGCGCAGAGCCAGGTGTGTGGAGCCAGGCAGGGCTGTGTCCCAGCTGGGTTGGCTTTGTGAGAGCCCCCGGCTCGAGGCAGGGGAGCGATGAAGCCTGTTGGAGGTGCTGGTCCGGCTCGGCAGCCCGGCTCCGGCTCCCGCTGTCCTGGGTGGTCCATAAGCTGCAGGCCAGAGTGAAAGGGAGGGGGTTGCACCGCTAGAGGGAGACGGAGCCGGGCGGCTGGCTGTTGCTGTTACTCTCAGAGGGGGTCTTGGCAGTGGAGGAAGTGGCCAACGAGCCACTGTTCCTGAAGATGCGGAGCAGCTTGGTCTTGTAGCCCCGGAAGGCGAAGAAGTAGATGATGGGGTCAATGCAGCAGTTAAGGTTCATGCATGCCACAGTGATTTGCAGGGACATCTTGAAGGCTTGCTGCTCAGGGCAGGATGGCTGGTAGAGGATCTTCCTGACCATAAACTGGACGATGTTGAGGTGGTAGGGACTGAAGCAGACCAGGACGGCCACCAGCACCACCAGGATGACAGTGAAGGCCCGTTGGTGGTGCCCGTTCTTCACCGTCAACGGGTTCTCCTTGGCCGTCTGGCACAGCTTGAGGTTGATCCTGATGTAACACAGCAAGATGATGCCCACGGGCAAGAAGAAGCCAACCATGCAAGCCCCCAGGAGCAGGTAGGGCAGCTGGGGAATTTCCTCAAAGTTAAAGTATTCCATGCACGTCAGCTTGCCCCCCATCTTCCGCGTCAAGGGCCGCAGAAGCAGTGGCACCGTCTGCAGGAACACCACGGACCAGATGAAGATGCAGATGCCCCTGGCACGGCCCATCTTCTGGGTCCTGCTGGGGTGCCTGGTGCGCACCACAGCGATGTAGCGGTCCACGCTCACACAGGTCATGAAGTAGATGCCCACATAGGTGTTCATGTAGAAAATGAAGGCTGTGACCCGGCAGGACCAGTCCCCAAAGGGCCAGTTGGAGTCCAAGATGTAGTAGGCGATCCTGCTTGGCAGTGCCAGGGTGAAGAGGGCATCGGAGAGGGCCAGGTTCACCAGGTAGAGGTTGGTGGAGTTGAATTTCTTCTTCCTGCGCTGGAAAGTGATGCAGAGAGCCAGGACGTTCCCACAGGCACCGAACACAAGCAGGAGGATGTAGAACAAGGCGAAGATGACTTTGGCAGAGAAGTGGTGGTTGTGCAGGTTGCAGCTGCTCTGATTGCTGGAGGTGAGGTTGATGGGCGGGAAGGTGGCCTCCTCGACAGCCATTTCTGCGGTGCCTCGCGAGCACTCGGTGGCCTCTCCCTAGGAATAAGAACAGACATGAAACTGGCAGCTTATCGATACCGGGAGGAGCAGCACCCCTAGGGCCTGCCCCCCTGCTCACAGCCCCCTGGCAGCACACAGCTCGAGTCATTTGGAAAAAGTCATCTCTTGTGATTTCGGGTGCAAGCATCTCCACAAAGGCTGGTGACTCATTGTCGCTCTGCAACCAGCTCCTCTTATTTGTGCTTTTTGCAAGTCCAATCAATACCAGAAAGGGGGAAGGGGGGAAGGGGGGGGGAGGCTGGGAGTGGGGGGAATCGTCTGTCACACAAACAAGGTCCTAGACTCGTCTATTGGCGGTGATGTCCATCATTCATCGCCGCGGGGCGGGGGACCGGGGAGGTTCATTGAGAGAACGCCCGGAGAGCGGGGAGGGTTGGGGGCGGGGGGGGGGGGGGGAACGGGGTGGGGGACCGGCGGACTGAGGTGCCAAGTGCAATGAGCGCCTTGGGAGCCAGCCGGCTGGGGCCGGAGCGGGAGCAAAGCTGAAGAAATTCAGTGAGAGGAACCCCTCCCCTCCCCCCAGCCTTCCCAACCCCCCTCCCCGTACCCCCGGCCCGTCCCAAGTGGGGAGCACCCCGGCAACCAAACCCCCGCGCCCAGCACGCCCTCCCGCCCCTCCCCCTGCTCTGAGCCGCGGCTCCGCGCCCACTGCCGGGACGGGGGACAGCGGGGTCCCCTCCGCACCCCCTCGGGCCCCCTCTGCAGGTCCTGGGGTGCTCTACCCGTCCCTCCCACACCGACCGCGGGTCCAGCCGGGGCCGTCGCCGCCCACCCCAACCCACCCAAACCCCGCCGCTCACCTCACGCTGCCGCCCGCTTCCCACCGCCGGGCTCCGCTCCGCGGGCGCGCAACAGCCGCTGGACGGGACGGGACGGGGCGCCCCGGGCACAGCGCTGCCTCCCGCCTCTGGCGGCGGGGACCCTCGAGGGGCTGGGATGCTCACAGGCACCCTAACCACGCTCTAAAGACAAATCAGGGGCTCCAAGCTGGGAGCGGCAGTGTCGCCTCCACCTCCTCCTCCTCCTCCTCCTCCCGCCCGGTGCTTGGGGGGGTGGTGGGGGGGGGGGGGGGGGGGGCGTGGAGCCTCCCTGCCGCGCCCGGCGCTGGTGCTTCTTTTTGGCAGTCTGAGCACCTCTCGGGATTCGCTCATACTATAAAAGCACCGAGAGGTCTGGGGTTTTTTTTCCTTCCTCCCTTTCTTTTTCTTTCTTTCTCCCCTGGTTAGTAAATGTACGCTTTTTCTGGGTTTTGGGGAGGTTTTGGGTTTTTCTTTCTTTTTTGTGAGAGGCTTGGTTTTTTTTTTTTGCAGAGCCGCTGTTTTCAGTACAGCCTGTATGACTGTACCTCTAAGATCACTCCTGATATCTGAGTGATTTCGGCTTTTACTCTGCAAGTAAAGTTGCTGCGAGGATGCAAAAAATATGGCTGAGCAATGAAACAGCAACAGCTCCTTGAAACGGTCCGGGGTGTGGGGGGGATAGAGGGTTCATCGCCCCTGGGCACACAGGTAGGGCAATAGCAGCACCATTGGACTGCAGCACCTCCTCAGGCACAATCAGGGTTGAATCTCCCGTGGAGATAATTGAGCCTGTGGCCAACGCAAACCACGGGTCCCCCGGCTGTGGTGAAGCCCTGATTTGCCTTCCCTGCAACCACGAAAATGCCACCAGGCGCGGCTCCCCCGAGGCAGAGGCTGACCCCAGGGGAACCAGGCAGATTCCCCATAGCTGAAAGATATTTCCATTAGCGGGGTGATGATACACAATGTGGTCAAAGTCGGGCAAAGCCCCGTGTCTCAGCTGGAGCTCTCTGCTCCGTCCCAGCCGGGCGCCGGGCAGTGAAAGGCTCTGATTTACACCTCCTCGTCGCGGTGTGCAGATGATCAGCAGGGCTGTGACGTGGCTAGGAAGCTACCACGAAGGACTGACCCTGGCGCGGTGTCGCCACAGACGGCATGGACAACCAGCACACTTGCAGCGAAGAGAGAGACTACTTCTCTCCCTAGCACTTCACAAAAGGATTGCAGAGTGCTGCCTGACCCGTGGCCAGGGGGATGGCCTTCCCCTGTGGTAGCTATTTCCTGGACTACCAAAGGGGTTTTCAAATCCCAAGAGGTTCTTGTGACATTTCTGGTGGTTTTAGGGGTTTTTCGTGGTGGTGATGATCACGCTTGTTTTG
This sequence comes from Laterallus jamaicensis coturniculus, assembly GCA_022605575.1. NCBI lineage: Eukaryota > Metazoa > Chordata > Aves > Gruiformes > Rallidae > Laterallus > Laterallus jamaicensis. The sequence continues at coordinate 128,591 of JAKCOX010000019.1, read as the reverse complement.
GTTTTTTCCCCCCTCCCAAAAACTCCTAGTAAACTAGAAAATTCCCATCACGGGACATTCAGGGTACTACTGAGACATCAAAGTTAAGATTAGAGTTTCTCTCCAAGCTGGCAAAGTTCAACCAACCCTTTTAATTGCATAATATTTATAATGTTTTTACAAGGTAGGGACATTAAGCCCGGTACTAATCTATGTACCGTGAGTCACTTGTATAGAAATTACACAGTGAGTGATATCGTTGTGAATTACTACAAGCTGAAGGTACTTAGCAAGAGTAATAGTGAAAATCTGCTAGCAACCATCTCTCTGTTCATGGAGATGCTTCTGTGGCTCAGGTCTATTGTATCTCAGGAAGGCAAAGCCCATGAGAAAGAACATTCCTTAGTAAGACGGGGGTTTTCTACCTGCACATCTGTCAGGAGTTCAGCCAGTCAAACCGGTGTGGGGCTCAAATCTCCTCCAGCTGTTTCCTTGCCAGGATGAAAACACATGATGGATGTAACATCAGGGAAGCGTTCTCCCTGTGGAAATCTCCAGCCCACACCAGTGGGCAGATCCAGGACTAGTCCTTTAATCTACCCAGTGCACTGCACAAAATGCAGCTGCAGCAAAAGCCAGTCACCTTGAAGCCGGGGGTCACTGCTGGAGCTGATGGTGGAAGACCTGATGTTTTGTCAATGGAAGGCTCCTATCCGCCCTCCTCCTCCTCTCTCCATGGGTTACACACTCAAGGAGATAAATCTGGGATGAAGCTGGGCAGAATGTCAGCGCCTTCCAGCTGGGTGCCCGCAATGCCTCAGGCTGGTGGCCAGCACCAGCGTAGGGTGATGATGGACATGGAATGTTGTGATGCAAATTCAGGCTCGGGACTTTCTCCCTGCAGACACACAGGGCCCTGTACAATCCCTCCCGTCCCTCAGGCTCTGCGCTCACACGGGCGCTGAGAATGGAGCTGCAGATCCCAGAAGGGGAATTACAGGCAGATATCCCAGCAGCACCGGCCCCACCACTGACATGTACCCTGGGGACAGGGGGTGGGGCTTCTCATGGGAAGCCATGGGAGTGGAAAGACATTGCTGTGCCAAAGGCGGGGCTGGATAAAGGATGGCCTGGGTAGGGCTCAGCCCCTGAGTGGAAGGTGAAGTCCTTCTCGAGGGGGGGGAGGTGCAAAGCAGGTCTTGGGGAGGTGGAGGAGGGAGATGCCCCAAGTGGCATCACCAGCCTTGAAAACAGGTGGACACCAAAGGTCTGGGTGGCAGCTGCGTCCAGGGACCTGGGAATGAAGGGGAAGGAGGACAATGCACTCTGCCTGGTTTTTTTTTTTTTTCTTTTTTGCAACAAGAAAGGAAGTGGGTTCTTTTTGTGCAAAACATGCTCCTGCAGGTGCTGTGCTAAAGGAGCAGCTCCACCCGTTTGCATCGTCCCAGCAGTGCTGCACTGTGCTGCACCGTGCTGCACCGCAGGCAACGGCTCCTTTTGGATACGGGCGCAGGGCTGGGGAGACCCCCTTCCCAGCTGGTGGGACACCCTGCTCCCTGCAACACTGGGTTAGCTGAAAACATACACCCTGTACCCCCGGGCAGCATAGAGAAGCCCTGTCAGGCCCAGTTTGAGGCCATCCCATTGCAGAGATGCTGCCCTTCGCTAAACCTGGTGTTCACATGAAATGTGGTGCGAGATTCGGGGTGTGACTTCAGAGCCTGGCTCAGGTTTTCTTCTGCTGTGAGTTTGCACAGAGTCACTTTTCCTTGGGCCTGGCAAGGAGCAAGGGAAGGGTCCTGCAGCCCTGGTACCCATCCCAGGGTGAGCAGGAGCTGCTGCCTCAGGGTGTCCCTGCTGCCAACGGACCCCTCCAGGGTGCAAGGGATACCTCCCAGGGGAGTCCTTTGCCCGGAGAGTCTCCTTCCTGACACGTGCATCATAAGCCATTAACCATGACACAATCCCAGCCAGGTCCCTGCAAAGCAGCCACCCCATGCTATTTGCCTGGAGGTTGGTGCCACCCTTCCCAGAGCCAGCTGCTGGGTATTTCAGGGTAGGCAGAATCACAGAATCGTAGGGCTTGGAAGGGACCTCCAGAGATCAACAGGTCCAACCCCCCTGCCAAAGCAGGTTCCTTAGGACAGGTCACGCAGGTAGGCGACCAGATGGGTCTTGAATATCTCCAGAGAAGGAGACTCCACAATCCCCCTGGGCAGCCTGTGCCAGGGCTCTGACATGCACCTCTGAGTCACTGTATCTCTCTCTCACACCATCCTCACAGGGGACATCTCACCCTGCCATCCCATGAAGGCTCCCCGCAGGTCCCTCTCCTTCTTGGGGGCCTTTGCACAGACCTTTCATCCCCACCCAGCAGAAAAGCCAGCTCACAGCTCCTTTGGGATCAGGACCTTCAGGATACCAGGCATGAGCCCCGCCCTGGGAAAGTTTGCAAAGAGCCATCAGAGCTGTACTTGGCAAGCATTCACCCTGACACGTGCGGGGAGAGCTGGCACAGGGCTTGCTCCAGAGCTTTGTCTTGGGGTGCAAAGCCTCGCTCGGGGATGTTGAGGCTGTTGTTTACACCTGGTGGGGTTTCCCAGAGTTGAGAGATGATTTGGAGCTGGACTTTCTGAAGGCATAACAAATGAGGTAACAGCCCCTTCACAGAGAGACAGCAGGAAGTTTGCGCCTCCTCTTTCCATTGTATCATCACCTCTCCCTCTTTCCTTTCCCCGTCTATTTCAGTTACCTCTCACTCTTTCACTGCAAAACATTTTCAGGAAGCTTTGGGTTTGCGACACAACAATCTCAAATCCAGGTGCCTTTCGGTTTCAATGCAACAGGCAGGGATTTTCCACAGCTCAGCCCCAGGATCTGAGGCCACCATGAGTCCCCAGGTGGTAAGAGCAGACATTAGGAGAACAGCTGATTTTAACACCCACCTGTCCATTCAATCAGAGCAGGTATGTGGGGAGGGCAGCGTTCCAGAGGCTTTAACTCAAGATGATGGGAACTGTAGAGAAAGCAAAATCTCTACTGCAATCCTAACAGCTTGTGTCAAAAAGCTGCAGGCAGTAATTGCAGGGACTTGGGTCCTAATCTGGCCCTAAATCTAGGTGGGAAACACTGAATGGCAAAGCAATGAAAGTCTGCTTCTGCAGGACACGGTGTGATTCACTCTGCATATCCAGCACTGGCTCTGGAAATGATACTGCAGCACCAAATCACAGCACTGTCAGAGGAGCAGCACAGCTTGCTCTGACCTCTTGAGCAGTGGGACTGTCATGGTTTGGCCACAGCTGAGAGCCAGGCACCACACAGCCACTTGTTCTTTAAAAGGGAGTTGGGGGGGAGTTGAGAAAGGGGGAGATGGAAGGAGAAGAAAAACCCCAAGGAACCAAAACCTGGCTGGTTGGGATAAGGATAGTTTACTGGGATAGCAGAAAGATAGATGTAATAATAACAGGACTTCACAGCAAAATACATGGAACTGGTGATACACAATGCAGTCTCTCACCCAACCGCACAACTCAGGCTGTGCAGCTCAGAGCTGTCGCGAAACTGGACCATCCCCCAAAACCTCATGTCCTGGAGCTGCCTGCTCCTCCCTCCACCAGCCCCCTTTTATGCTGAGCATGATGTAATTGGCATGGAATACCCCCTTTGGCCAGTTCAGGTCACCTGTCCTGGCTGTGTCCCCTCCCTTCTCGTTACCAGGGCAATATGAACAACTGAGAAGTCCCTGACTGCTTGGCAATAACTAGAAACATCAGTGTGCTATCAGCACTGCTCCCATCCTAACTCCCAAACATGGCATTCCACCTGCTGCTAGAAAAGAAATTAACTCCATTCTAGCCAAAATCAGGACTGGGACACAATGTGGCCGCCCCAGGAGCTTCTTCCTTTCACATTCCCTGGCCTTTGGTCCCAAAACTTGGGCACAAAGCCTCACGTGTGGGCCACGTAACTGCCACGGTTTGCATGGGCCCACAGTTTTCACCAAGCCTGGCTGTGGGGAGGGGGGTGGGTATGTTAACAGGGGCAACTCTTAGTCATGTAGGTCTGGGCAACTCAGTAGGTACCAAAGAAATTCATGTTATGAAGTAACTTTCCCCAGTAGAGCACGAAAAGCATCTGCTCCCCCGCTGTGCTGTGACTTAGAAGCTCCATTTTGATTTTGCAGGAATAAGATGAAAGTTTTTTCTTGGTATCTGATTTTTTTGTTGTGGTTAAAAACAATGTTTAAACACTCATTAAAAAAAAAAAAACAACAAAGCCAACAACCACACAACACAATCATAAGGCAAGTTTGGAGAACAGAGGTCCTATTTTTGTCTGGGTTTTCTTCTGCTGCAGCCACATAATGCTATATAACGTGTGCACACGCATTTGTTGCACACAGCTGTGACATGAACAAAAGCAGCCAGTGTAGGTGGTCAGAAAATGCAGAAATGAACGTTCATGACAGAGAAAGTGCCCCAAAAATAGAAGTATCTTAATTTATCCTGGATCTCCATGACCTTATACATAGATTTCTTTTGTCAGGATACCTTCTTTCATGTCTTTTTTTCCTCCTTAATTTCACAGAATGGCAGGGGCTAGAAAGAACCTCTGGAGATCATCTAGTCCAACCCCCTGCCAGAGCAGGGGCATCGACAGCAGGTTGCACAGGATTGCATCCAGGCAGGTTTTGAATGTCTCCAAAGGAGACTCCACACCCTCTCTGGGCAGCCTGAGCCAGGGCTCTGCCACCTTCACTGTGAAGAAGGTTTGTCCTCATGTTGAGATGGAACTTCCTGTGTCCCATTTTGTGACAGTTGCCCCTTGTCCTGTCACTGGGTACCACTGAGAAGAGTCCAGTCCCTTCCTCTTGACACCCACCCTTTAGGTATTTATAAGCACTGATGAGATCCCATCTCAGTCTTCTCCAGGCTAAACAGACCCATCTCTCTCAGCCTTTCCTCATACAACAGATGCTCCAGCCCCCTCATCATCTTTGTAGCCCTACGTTTCCTAGCCTAGATTTCCATTCATTCTCTGCATTCTGTGTCTAAGGCCATTTTATGAACAGGTTTTGACCATGTTTAACATGTACCAGGTAAATCCCTTGGAAAACACAGCATCCTTGTGAGCTTTTCCATGGGGCACTCAGCACAGCGCACCGCTGTCTCACAGGTGGACAGAATGGTTGAGGTTGGAAGTGACCTCTGGAGGTCATCGGGTCCAATCCTCCTGCTCAAATGGGACCACTCAGAGCTGGTCACCCTGTGAATATCTCTGAGGGTGGAGACTCCACAACCTCCCTGGACAACCTGTGCCAGTGAGATCCCCCTGAGCCTGCTCTTCTCCAGGCTGAGCAGCCCCAGCTCACTCACCCTCTCCTCACAGGAGACAATCCAGTCCTTCATCATCTTTGTGGTGCTTTGCTGAACTTTCTCCAGTATGTTCATGGTTCTCTTGTGCTGGGGAGCCCACGCTGGACCCACGATTCCAGGTGTGGCCTGTGTCACCAATGCTGAGCAGGGAATAAGGATTGCCTTCCTTGGTTTCCTGGAAGCACTGTCCCTAATGCAGCCCAGGACACCATTAGCCTTCTTTGCTGCAAGGCCATGTTGCTGTTCCATCTTGGTGTCCACCAGGATCCCAAGGTCCTTTTCTGCCAACTGTTTTCCATCTGGGTGACCTGTCCAGCATGTACTGGTGCCTGGGGTTGTTCCTCTACAGGTGCAGGACTTAGAACTTCCCCTTGTTGAGCTTGATGAGGTGCCTACCAGCCCATCTCTTCAGCCTACTGAGAACCTTCTGGATGGCACCATGACCCCCCTGCTGTATCAGCCACTCCTTCCAGTTTGATGTCATCAGCACACTTGCTGAGGGTGCACTCTGCCCCGTGATCCAGACCATTAATGAAGATGTCGAACAGGATCAAACCCAGCACTGACCCCTGGGATACACCACTAGTTATTGTCCTCCGACTAGCCTTTGTGCTGCTCAGCTCCACCCTCTACGCCCAGAAGCTCATCCAGTTTTCAACCCACCTCAGCATCCTCTGCTGAGTTATCTACCCAGTTCTGGGGTGCTTTCTGCTTTATTGTGGGAAAGGAAACCTCAGAAGTCATGGTGATCAGCAAATAGCTGGAGTTTTGGTACCTAATTTTTTTCTCAGAGCAGTTCTTTATCTCTTGCTCAAAGTGTGACTGTAAGGTGATCCTCCCCCTCTCCTCTGCCCTGATCAGGCCCCACCTGGAGTATTGTGTCCAGTTCTGGGCTCCCTGGTATAAAAAGGACAGGGATCTCCTGGAGAGAGTCCAGAGAAGGGCTACGAAGATGATTAAGGGCCTGGAACATCTATCCTATGAGGAAAGGCTGAGAGAGCTGGGGCTGTTCAGCCTGGAGAAAAGAAAACTGAGGAGGGACCTAATCAATGTTTATAAATATCTTAAGTATGTGATGCAGGGGGAATTGGCCTGCCCCTTTTCTGTGGTCTGTGGAGACAGGACTAGGGGCAATGGCTGCAAGTTGGAGCACAGGAAGTTCTGCACCAACATGCAGAAGAACTGCTACACAGTGAGGGTGCCAGAGCCCTGGCACAGGCCACCCAGGGAGGTGGTGGAGTCTCCTTCTCTGGAGATACTCAAGACCCATCTGGACGCCTGTCTGTGCAGTATGAGCTGGGGAGCTGCTTTGGCAGGGGGGTTGGACCCAATGATCTCTCGAGGTCCCTTCCAACCCCTACAACTCTGTGATTCTGTGATTCTGTAGGACCAGCCCCGAGCACTCTGCACCTTTCCATTTCCCTGGCCCCAAACCCTGCAGAGTCCCATGGCTTTTTGGAGAAGGTGGAATGAAAACCTTCCTTAATAAAAGCCTCCCTTAGCGGCTGCGGTCAGAGCGAGCTCCAGCTCTTGCGGCTGTCCCCACCTAGACTTGGTGTGGGCAGAGCGAAGGGAGCAGCCCGTTAGCACAACAAGGTTGATTCACCCGCAGATCAGAGCCTTACCCACGCAGCAGCACCAAACTCTGCACAGGCTCCAGCAGAAAGAAGTCATCTGTCACCCAGCTGTAGGCTGTCACACACCCTGGCACACAGTGCACGTGTGCACAGGGCCCAGGTTGAGGTGGTGCAGACAGTCCTAATGCTGGCATCTCCTAATCTACGCAACTAGGAATGCAACTTTAACGTGCCTTTTTGGTGGTGCTTTAGTTCCTCCCCTCTTCTCTTCCTGCTTCAAGACAGCAGGCAGGAGAAGGGAGATGTGGCACCCAAGGGAGCCATGATGCTCACCAGCGATGGCCACCAGCACAGCCACAGTGCAGACCTCTGCGCCCTGCTATGACACTCACCATCTGTCTGGAGAGATGAGGAGCCCCACGGGCTGGTTGCTTCCTCCCTAGACAGCAAGGGAAAGCAGCGTGGGTGCACATCAGTTCCTGCCAGGGTATGTGTTTGACTGACTGCAGGCTGCCCTCATGGAGCTGCCAGCATGTCACTTCCTCAGCAGGTCAAGCCAGTGCCAGGGACCCCACTGGTCTTGCTTGCAAGTGTTGTGCAGCAGCATATGGATGAGACCCTCAGGGAACTGGGGGCAAACACTATGAGCTGTTATTTTGGGGGAACCTGCAGCTTGGCAAGAGGAGGTGGGAATTTCATGCAGTGAGCAAAAAGCTGATCACAGAATCACAGAAGGGTCGGGGTTGGAAGGAACGTCTGTAGATCCTCTAGTCCAGCCCCCCTGCCAGAGTGGGATCACCTACAACAGGTTGCACAGGACAGCATTCAGGCAGGTTTTGAGTATCTCCATAGAAGGAGACTCCCAAAATCTCTGGGCAGCCTGTGCCAGGGCTCTGCCAGCCTCACTGTAAATAAATTTTTTCCTTATATTCAGGTGGAACTACCTGTGTCCCAGTTTGTGCCCACTGACCTTTGTCCTCTCACTGGGCACCACCAAAAACAGTCTGGGCTCATCTTCTTGTCTCCCCCCCACACCTTTAGATATTTCTAAGTATTGATGAGATCCCTTCTCAGTCTTCTTCAGACCAAACAGACCCAGGTGCCTCAGCCTTTCCTGATATTAGAGATGCTCCAGTTCCTTCATCATCCTCATGCCCTCCACTAGACTCTCTCCAGTAGTACCCTGTCTGTCTTGAACCAGGGAGCCCAGAATTGGACACAGTGCCTCACACGTAGCTGTCCCAGTGCGGAGCAGAGGGGGAGGGTAACCTCCCTTGACCTGCTGGCCACACTCCTCTTAATGCACCCCAGAATACCAGGGGCCTTCTTGGCCACGAGGGCAACTGCTGGCTTATGGAGAGCTTGCTGTCCACCTAGACTCCAGGTCTTTCTCTGCAGAGCTGCTTCCCAGCAGGTCAGCCCCTCACCTGTACTGGAACTTGGATGTGTTCCTCCTGAGGTGCAGGACCCTACACTTGAATCTTGTTGAATCTCATTTGGTTCCTCTCTGCCCAACTTTCTGGTCTATCAAAGATCTGTCTGAATGGCAGAACAACCTTCTGGTGTGCTGGCCACTCCTCCCAGTTTTGCATCATCAGCAAATTTGCTAAGGGTACACTGTGTCCCCTCATCCAGGTCACGATTACTACTTTGAATAAAACCAGACCCTGCACTGACCCTAGGAGCACACCACTGGCTACAGGACCCCAACTAGACCCTGTGGGGCTTATCACAGCCCTCTGACCCCTGCCAGTTCTCAACCCATTGCACGGTCCAAACGATCCCATCCTTGGCTCCCTTGGACAGCAAGCCCCCCTCTGCAAAACCCCACAGCACTGTTTTTTCATGTGCAAAAGGCAATGTCTCCCTTGAGTTTTACTTCCAGAAACTGCTAAGCCATTTTTAGGTGGAACCTTCCATCAGCGCTCACCTTGAGGCAGCCCCAAACCCAAACCATACCTGGCTGGCCAAAGCCAACAGATGTTATACACCAGGAAGCGTTGGGGACGTGTAACCACAGCGCACACTGCCAGCCTGGCCCCCTGCACTGCTCCCAAACAGCGCCTGCTCCTTCCCCACAGCCAGCCCAGGCTCAGCCCCTGCTCAGGAAACCCAGGGCCTCTCCCAGTGATGCAGAGGGGCATCCCATGGGATGGATGTAGGTCATCTCTGCGTATCGCAAATGTCAGGGAATTTGGCATTTGTAACCAGCATTGAAAGCCCAGGGCACAAATGTGTGTGTGTGTCTACTTGCAGCTGTGTATGCCTTCACATGCCAGAGGATTTCCTGTTGGAGAGCAGCGTAGGTGAGAGGGACCGGGGGGTCCTGGTGGGCAGCAGGATGACCATGAGCCAGCAATGTGCCCTCGTGTCTAAGAAGGCCAATAGCATCTTGGGGGGGTATTAGAAGAGGGGTGGTCAGTAGGGCAAGAGAGGTCCTTCTCTTCCTCTTCTCTGCCCTGGTGAGACCACACCTGGAATATTGTGTCCAGTTCTGGGCCACTCAGTTCAAAAAGGACATAGAAGAGTCCAGCACAGGGTCACCAAGATGATTAAAGGAGTGGAACACCTTCCTTATCAGGAGAGGCTGAGGGAGCTGGACCTCTTTAGCCTGGAGAAGAGGAGATGAGGAGTGACCTTACTAATGTTTATAAATACGTAAAGGGTGAGAGTCAAGAGGACAGAGCCAGGCTCTTCTCACTGATGGCCAGTGATAGGACAAGGGGCATCAGGTGCAAACTGGAGCATAGGAGGTTCCATGTGAACACAAGGAGGAACTTTTTCCCTGTGAGGGTGGCAGAGCCCTGTCACAGGCTGCCCAGAGATGCTGTGGAGTCTCCTTCTCTGGAGACATTCAAACCCCACCTGGATGCCTACCTGTGTGATTTAGTCTGGGTGATCCTGCTCTGGCAGGGGGGTGGACTAGATGATCTTTCGAGGTCCCTTCCAACTCCTAATGCTCTGTGATTCTGTGATTTCACCAGGAGCTGGGAAACTGGCAATAGAGCCCAGGCACTTCTGGGAATGAACAATAAGTAGAGAGCAACATCTCAGGGTGAGTTCTCCATTTTGCTTTGTGGTTTCCCCATGAAGGTCCATGTTCATGCAAGTAAGATTTTGTTCAAGGCTGCAAGAAAAAACAGCTGTTAGATAATACCCTCAGAAAGTTTGGAAGTCATTAGGAGGAGGGGAGGGAGATGTTCTTGCACCTTTCAGTCACATGGTCCCTTACAAGTGGTACCAAAACACTGTGTGGGTCCTGAGCACAGCCCATTTCCCACTCATGGCAGGGGGTTTGGAACTAGATGATCCCTGAGTTCCCTTCCAACCCAAAGAATTCTATGATTCTATGATTCCCTCCAGCTCCCTTCCCTGGCAGAGCTGAGGTGCACTTGCAGCAGACAATGTGCTTCACCAAACCCACCACAACTTCTCCTCCTTCTTTCTTTGCTGCGTTGCGACTCTGTGTGGCAACGTGAGAAAATGTGCTGACTAAACCAGAATGACCTACACCTCAAATATTTAATCAGATTTAATCTGGGTGATGCTTTACATTTCTGGATTATAGTGAAGGTTTTATTTTGCAGTCATCCAAGTCATCATTTTAGGGCTTACTTGTAAGACCAGACAGATGCATCTTAAACCTTGCCACCTTAAATGTCCATAGTTTTCAGGGGTTTTTGGCTAAATATCATTTTGATGTATTTATTGCATGCCTTGGCTTCTCCACTCGTGTCTCCTGAGCCCACGTTGCGGTTGGTCTCCTCCCTTACACACCCCTGGGAATGTAGTTACCAAATTATTTCCTGCCTGTGGAAATTTTGTTTCCTGGGTTTTCAGTCACTTTTAAAGTATTCATGGAGACTGCAATATTTTAGCTGCCAATGTTTATTGAAACCACTTGAGTCTCTGGGCTCAATGTCTGATGTTTAAAGCTTTGAATGATTCGTGATCATGAAGGGTTTGGTCTGACAGTGTAATCCTTGAGGAGATGGGACTTCTAAGCACTCCATAAAAACTAAGGAGAGAAAAAAAAAAGTGGTAAAAGCTTTAGCACCTTCGGGGAAGTTTTCTATGTACATAGTAGAAATAGAAAATGGACCTCAAAATGAAACTATCTGGGGGAGGGGGTGGTGGTGGAAAGCAGAACTGGATGTTAGCATAAAGGAAGACCCTTCCAAGAAGCAAACCCCCTCAATTCACATCAAACTGGAACGTGCTCAGCATCACATTGAGCTGGTCCAGAAAGTCACGAGCCACAGGCCAACCAATGCCCCTGCCCCGTCTCAGCAAGTGGGGAAGAAAAACGTCCAGTTTTATGGCTCCAAGTGAGAGCGCTGGCCATGGCCTTCTCCAAGCCCCCTTCTTCCTGGGAAGCTCCGACACTTCCAGCGCAGTGACTTGAGGCCACACGCTGCTCACCACCCTGCACAGACCTTACCTCTCCCCTCAGACACGGAGGAAGGAGTTGCACCTCACATGTAGGGATCAGAGGCAGGGAGTGAGGAGGTCTGCTTTACCCTCTTCTCCCGCCGCGGCTGCATTGGTTCGCAGCGCGGAGTCGGGAAGCTTCGGGCGGGATGCTGCCTGTGAGCCACACTGGTTACAGACTGTTCAAGTCACGAAGCGGTTAGTCAGCGAGTATTTTGCTCGTGACAAAACACCACGCAGCTCAGCCTGGCGTGGGAGCCAGCTTCTGGGTTTTTTTTAAACCACATTTTCTTTGAGCTCTCCGCCAGCGTTATTTGTCTGCAGCACCCCGTGTTCAGAGCTGCTGAGGTACCTCATATGTGTTGCGGAGTCCTTCTGTTCTTCACACCGCCCCCCCTCCCTCATCAAAGCCTGACAATCAAAATCGCCTCAAGTCTCGATTACTTTGAAACCATTTTCAAGCACAGGGGACAGTTCTCTGTCCTTGCACAGCTGCTGCTGGTCCAACGGTACCGCCGCGTACGGCGCACCCGGGCATCGCGTCATCTGGCAGGCGATCAGCTTCTCATTAAACATGTCTTTAATCAACCTGCTCCCCGTAAGCGTGTGAGTGCCGCCGCTGAGGGGAGGGTATGATGACCGCGCTGGCTGGTGGCTGATAGAAAATGGGAATAACAAAAGCACTTCTGAAAAGTCAAGAAGCAAAGGGTGTTTTTCTTTCAAGGGCTGAGGGAAATTTGAGTGAGGGCAGTAATTTCCCATTTCTCCAGCACTGTAGTCATCTGATGACTTTGGTTGGTCTTGACCATTGATAGCTAAACACACAATTTCACACAAAATGACCTGTGTGCAGTGGCCTTATTAGGGGCTCATTGGTTTTCTGTGGGGGTTTTTTTTTGTAATGTGTTCGAATAGTCTGGGACAATAGAGTCATCGCCCTAATCTGATTTAAATGCCAGCTCCTAAGAAGGGTAAAATTAGTATTTACTAGAAATGAAGACATTGTAGTTTCAACAGCTAGACTCTGATAGTCCTCAGAAGGTGCAGATAAGGAGACACACCATGTCCCCACCCACACGGTTCACAAATTAATAGCCTGGCTGGGGCTAGCAGAACAAATGCATCTCACTGTAAAAAAGGCAGTTTCTGCCTTCAGCTCTTTCTGGGAACAGGGAACAAAAGGTCTGGGCATACCATAACCCTCTAGCCACCACTGCCAGCAGAATACCCACTCTGCATATGGGGCTCACAAGAGGAGAATCCCACTGCTCTCCACCATCTACCTCCTGGTCACCTCACCACCTGTCATTGGTCCAGAGCTGTGTCTCGCTTCCAGGCTCCACATGTGTGGGCCACCCAACAAACCTTTCCATGGCTGGAGCCAAAACCAGACCCATTGATGGGGGTGGGCATTCGCCTGATGGCTTCTGTCCGCCTGGTAAGGCTCCTGCACCAAAATCATTCTTAATTTCAATGCTTGGGTCGTTCTTACTTCATAGGCAGTTGTTCCTAATTTGTGTTTTGCACAGCTGATCCAGTTTAAAAATGCAAACACTTTTCTTCCATTGCTATGTGTGTTGATAATGGTAATAATGTTTGTGACCAGCAGATCAAGGGAGGTGATTCTGCCCCTCTACTCTGCTCTCGTGAGGCCCCACCTGCAGAACTGTGTCCAGCTCTGGGGTTCCCAGTACAGGAAGGACAGGGAGATGTTGGAGTGAGTCCAGAGGAGTGCCACAAAGATGATCAGAGGGCTGGAGCACCTCTCCTATGGAGGCAGGCTGAGAGAATTGGGCTTGTTCAGCCTGAAAAAGGCTCCAGGGACACCTTAGAGCAGCCTTGCAGTACCTAAAGAGGCTTACAGGAAAGCTGGAGAGGGGCTGTTTACAAGCGTGAGGAGTGATAGGATGAGGTTTAAACAGAAGGACAGTGTGTTTAGATATCAGGAAGAAATTCTTCCCTGTGAGGCTCATGAGGCCCTGTCCCAGGTTGCCCAGAGAAGCTGTGGCTGCCCCCTCCTTGGAAGAGTTCAAGGCCAGGTTGGATGGGGCTTTGGGCAGCCTTGGCTAGCAGATGGTGTCCCTACCCATGGCAGGGGTTGGAACTTGGTGGTCTTCAAGGACCCTTCCAACTCAAACCATACTGTGAGTCTATGAATTGATTGAAAACTTGGGTGAGGATAGGGGTGAAGGTGGTTTTCTTACTCAGAAGCACATTTTCTTTTTGAGATGCAAACATCTTCACCTTACTATCCTGGACAGAGCATATCTGTGGGTGGATGCCCCACAGCTGGCTGGGTCCACAGCCTTGTGCACCATCACACAGGGCTCTTGTGAAAGGAGAAGTAAAATACACTAGGCTTCACATGGAAAAGGTGTTTACCACTTGGACCAGTTTTTCATCAGAAGTAAGTATGAGGTAAAAGAAAGGTATTGCACTGTGACCCTTTGGTAGGGTTCACTAACAAAGCCTAATTTAATTCAAATTCATGCATGGATGTGGGATTTTGTGGAAAGCAAAATTTCTGAGCTGAGAGACCACGCTCTCTACAGGGCAAGCAGAGGCTGGGTCTGCAGAGGCAATAAAGATATCCCCTCAGCTAACCAGCAGCAAACTACGTTCTTAACCAATCTAAAAATTTGCTTAAAGACAATTTCCTCTAAGGAGATGTTTGCTGAAGTGCCTCTGTGCTTTCAGGTGTGAAGTGCTTCCTGCTGGCTATGAGCAGGGCACCACAGGACAATGATGCAGTGGGGTGGGACAGCCCCATCAAAGAAAAGAGCACACCAAGGTGCAAACTCCCCCTTCACAGGTGACATTGAACTTCCTTTGCCCTACTGAGGGTGCAGAGTGTCTGTGGGACCTGAGCGCGCAGGGTGGGGGAGAAACCCTGGCACAGAGTGGGTGGCACCTTAACACCTCCAGGACTTTCAGGAAGAGGGGGAAGGTACTATGGGCCTACTATAGCCACAGTGATGCTGGTCCCATTATAAGATGCTCTGGTGTCTATGGGGGGGGGAAGTCACCTTGCTGTGACTCGTGTGCCTGCATCATGCTGCAGTGAAGTGCGGAGCAGTGAGTTTCTGATGGCAGGTATTTCTCCAGGCGTGAGCTGAGGAGGGTGCGTACTGTCACCAGCACCGAGTGCAGATTCAAAGGGAGGAAGTGGTTGCGAACATCTCCGAAAGATCTGCCGCTGCACACCAACGGCAAAGCCTTGTACAAGGCCCGTGACAGAGCTCTTTGCCTGAAGAGGCCTGATGGGGAGTTAGTGGAGAAAACAAAAAAAACCTTTAAGGAAAGAAAAGGAGGTTGGAGACAAGTTGCGCTGCTTGGTGCTGACCAGGTGTGGTGGAGGTCAGCTCAGGCACTTCTCCATCAGTAGCCACAGGCCCTGGGCCTGCAGGGCCTACTAGGGTGATAGGGAGCTGGCCCAGGTGGTCAGAGGCCTCCTTGCCCTGTAGAGAGCGTGGTCTCTCAGCTCAGGAATATTGCTTTCCACAAAATCCCACATCCATGCATGAATTTGAATGTACGGAGCTGGCACACACTGGCGCTGACTCCCCAGACAGGGATGTCCAGGCTGAGGAGACCAAGTACATCAGCTTATATTGGCCAAGGGACTTGTCTGGTCTTGGGTGAGAGGGCCAGTGAGGTGCTGGGAGGAAGCAGGTATGTGGTGTCCAGCAGGGAGCAACACGCAATTCAATATATGAATTTTAGGTGAAGCCATGAAGCCAGGAAGCCAGCCAGCCATTTTATTAGGTGAAATCACACAGATTATATACCTTTCTCACTGCAAACGTGGCAAGCTAAAAACCTGCTAATTGGTTACACACACTGTTCACACTGTATTGATTGGTTAGTAACTATAACGAGTTCTGATAAACCTATCTTATAGCTAAACATCCTTAGTTTACCTTTAATACCTAAAAGTATCCTCACACCTGCTGTTTTGACCATCTTGTCATGGTTGGTTCCTAACATGTTCTGTTACTCCCAAATACCTTCCCATAACTGCTTCTGGATTTAGGGCAGCCTGTACCCCTATCAGCGAGGCCGCTGTGTTTCGAGAATGTGATTATTAAGATCCTTTCAGCGTGAATAACTTTTCTCATGGGTATAGGAGAATATTGTCAGGGCCTATGTCTTGGGTGAAGAGAGCTAGGCTGCTAGCAGGCCTGCTGTCTTCCCTGACACAGGTAGAAGTGCAGGAGCAGATTATTTCCTTCTCTTTCCAAGCCCATCTGAAGCAGAGAGATGGCGTGAAAGGGGACAGGGGTGCTGGGCCCCAACCCATGTCCTCTCCACATTCACAGATGTGGAAGAAATGGGGAGAAATGCAGCAGTGAATTAAGGAAAGGGAGAGACAGCAAAAATAGATTTGAAGCCTCAGTCCCTATTTTTAGGATACCTAGAGGTGAAATCTGGCACGGCCCACCATCCCTTGGATGCAGGCTTACCTTCCCACGTGCACTTGTCAGCTTGGGATTGTGCACTAGCATTAATTGTCACTTACTACAAGAATTAGATTTTTTTTAATAGGAAAGATAGGGGGAAATACACCCAAATCACCTCCCATGAATTACAGGTAACTTGTGCCTGTGCACTTGGGTGTGAAAAGTCAAGACCCAGAGCCCGCCACGCTTAAACACCTGTTTTCTTAACCTCTGCATTGGTTTGCGTGGCAAGGTTTAGGTACTGAGGGACTACAGGTTTGGCTTTCTGCAAGAAGCTGCTAGAAGCTTCCCCAGAGCCAATGCAAACCAGCTCCAAAACTCATTACTGGCCAAGACTGAGCCCAACTGTGATGGCGGTAGCAGTTCTCAGTTAACAGTTTGTTAAAAAATAGACAAAAATGAGCAGCGGTTTTTGCAGTCAAAGAAAGAGGAGTGAGAATAGGTGAGAATATGTGACACAAACAACTCTGCAGAGACCAGAGGGAGGAGGGGGAGAAAGTGCTCCAGGGGCAGGAGCGAAGATTCCCCTCTGCAGCCTGTGAAGAAGACCATGGTTGTCCCACTGCAGCTGACTGAGGATGTTGGAGAGTAGAGATTCCACCTGCAGCCCGTGGCGGACCCCATGATGAAACAGAGGAATGCACCCAAAGGAGTCTGGGGGGCGGTGAGAAGCCCACACCGGAGAAGGCTGCTGGTGGAACCTGTGGCCCCATGGAAAGAGGAGCCCAGGCTGGAGCAGGTTTGCTGGCAGGACTTGGCACCCCGTGGAGACCCACACTGCAGCAGTCTGGGCCTGAAGGTCTGCATCCCATGGAAGGGACCCACAGTGGAGAAGTTCATGAAGAACTGCAGCCTGCGGAAAGGACTCATGTTGGAGAAGTTGGTGGAGGACTGATTCCCATGGGAGGCACCCCATGCTGGAGCAGGGGCAGAGGGTGAGTAGTCCTCCTCTTCCGGAGGAAGAAGCACCAAAGGCAACGTGTGATGAACTGACCACAACCCCCGTTCCAAACCCGCCTGTGCTGGTGATGAAGGTAGAGAAGGCAGAAGTAAAGTTAAATCTGGGAAGAAGTAGAGGGAGGTGTTTTTAAGGTTTGGGGTACATTTTCTCATTATCCCACTCTGATTCCTTTGGCAAAGAAGTAAATTAATTTTTCCCCAAGTCAAGTCTGTCTGGATGGTAACTGGGGAGCGATCTCTCCCCATCCTTATCTCGAGCCTTTCGTTACATCGTGTCTCCCCTGCCCAGCTGAGGAGGGGAGCAACAGAACGGCTTTGGGGGGCACTGGGGCTGGGGCGGGGGGGCACCTGAGGCTGCGGGGAACAGCTGGCCTCCAGCACAACGAGCAGAAGTGAATGACACCGGCTTTCAGCAGCTTTTGGGGTTGACGCCTGGAAATGGAGCAGGCCGGCGGGGAGAGCCGGCTCCCCGGTGCCACTAGAGGTCACCGTCTCAACGAGGTACCGGCACCGGCAGCGGGACAGCGGCAGCGAGGCCACCGGCAGCGGCACCGAAGGCACGGGCAGCGGGGCCACCGGCATCGGCAGCGGGGCGCGGGCAGCGAGCGCCTAGCCAGGGCGGGCAGTACCGGCAGCCCCTTACCAACACGGGTTTTCCTCAGCGTTTCCAAGCAGGCAGTTTAACGAACGAGCGCCGGTGCCCCAGCCTTTGCGAACGCGCTGGGAAAGGCTCGCTGGAGCGGATGGGGTTAAAATGGATGGTTTGGAGAAAGCAGGCTGGAAAAAGCCCAAGGTTTGGGTGCTCTGAGAGAGGGGACTTCTTGAGTCGCTTTGCTACTCTTGGTTATACTACTGCTCCTCATTAGCCTAAGAGATAGTTTAAGAAAATCTAATTCTACTTCCCCAGTCAGAGAAGTTGAAAATATTCGGCCTTTAAAAATTTTTTTAATTTTTCTCTTTATTTTTGGAGCTTCTGAATCTCCAGGCAGCTTTTGAAACACATCTGCCACAGCATCCTGCACAAAACCTTCTTGGAAGCTGATTTTTTTTTCTCTTTGCAAAGCTTCAGTGCTTGTCCCACACTGCCACCTCCATCAAACACATCTTCACATGTCCTCACCTCTACTTGACAGCAAAGGTAAGGCAGAAATGAGGTCTTGGCCATGGTGGGGTTTACAGGAGCTGCTACATCAAAAACTTTGCTTCGAAGCTTTTGCACCTTATTGCATACAAATTAAAGATGTGTAAGTAAGAGAGCCGTTAAACTTGCCCAAGGGAACTACCTACAGTCAGGTGGTCTTTTAATCGCCATCTCCTCCACTGGATGCTTTCACTCGTGCCTGAAGCTCAGGCCTCAGTTCCTTTGGGGACGGAGGTCTCTCATTTACGTGCCTCAAACATTTCTGGCTAGAGTAAAATTTAAGTAACTATCTCAGGTTTAGCCAGGTCTCATTCTGAGTAACTGGCTTACCTCAAAGCAAAACTGAGAAGAAACCTTGGGCTAACTCTCATGTCTTAAACCTTGGGCTACTGCACAACTTCACGTATTGTTAGAGTGAAATTATTCAGAGGCGACGCTGGCAGCTATTGCTCCTGTTAGAAATCAGATGAAACACCCTCGAAACTGAGAGCAGGATTCATTTTTAGTGGCTAACCCCATATTTTCTCTGCTGGAAGCGCTAGTAGCAAGCACCATCAACATCCAACAAACCTGCTCTTACTTTCCACACCGGCACCCTCTGATGCCACTTTTTTGAGAGGATCTGGGCTTAAGAGCCTCATGTGAGACTGGAAATGCCACATGGTAAGGAGGATGGGGGGACTTTTGGCACTGGGGAACAAAACCTGGTCAGCATGGTGTAGCCAAGGCTGGCCCCCAAACACTTTTCCCCACAAAAGCCAAGCTGCTGTGGGGCTGTGAGGGGGTCACCCTCAGCAGCTCTTTCCATTAGAAATTCCCATGCAATTATGTGTTTTTCTTGTGCTGCAGGTGCTTGGCAGCAGTGTTTTGCATCAATGCTGTCACCACGTGTGGATACCACGATGCTGGTGGGCAGGACAGGTTTAGCATTGACAAATCTTTCCCCTTTGTAGTTCACAAAACAACATCACTTCTTTTGTGACACCTCTTGGGCCCCAAACTGTTTTATTTCACAGATGAGTCACTTTCACTAGGGAAAGTTAATACATTTGCAAGACCAGGTAGCCACAGAGTTCCTGGTTTCCAGTCACTCCCTCAGCTACCAGAGCTTATAGAAGGAGATGGAGGTGGAAGTCCAGGGCCCTGCAGCGTGAGAGGCGTATCCAGGATGACACCTCTGCAGAGGTTATTTCTGGACCCTGATGTCCCATTGTGAACCCTGGGGACGAGCACGTACTTCCGTGTCCCCAAGGCACTCGTTGCGTGTTCATGAGCTTTGGGGTTGGTAACAATCTGTGTTTGCACAGGCAGCTCCGGGCCTGCTGCAGCCACCCAGCTGTCCAAGCACCTCCTGGGGAATGGCGGGAGGTGGGGGAGTGACTATTACTTCCTGGTAAACAAAAATGTCCTGCTGTCAGTGCTCCAGTTTAATTTCTTGTCAGAGAGAGTCCTGGCTGTACAAGGCCACGTGTGGGGCCAGGAGGAGGAGGAAGAGGAAAGATGCCAACAGGAGTAAGCACAATACCCAGAGGGTGTCACGACGCTGATTTTTGGGAGGCACCTCTGTGTATTACAGTATTTAAAGGTTTTATCTGGTGTTAGGGCCCATGTGGTGTGGGAGAGCCCCAGACCTTGTAACCAGAGCCAGCACTGATGCCTTTCCCATGATGTGGAGGAGACCTTCTTGGTAAACAGGGAACATAAATCCAAGGGGAGTGAAGGTCCCACTGCTCTCAGCTAGAGCAGGTGCCACCTGAAGCGTGGGACTGTGCTTCTTCCCACTTCCTGTGCTTGTAAGGAATGTGCAGAGGCTGTGGAGAACAATAAACGCTGTGGTTCATCAGACCGAAATTGTCAAAAGCCAGTGGAGCTCTGCTGCAGTTTCTGTCCATTGAATAAAAACCTGCTTTTCATCTCCCTCTGCAGGCACGTGACCCCAGTGATTGAAAGCAGGCCAGGAGAAGTCCAAATGAAAAAAACCACCATAGGTATGGGACGAAATCCAGTACAGGCAAGTTAGGTGCTGATTAGAGACCGTAAACACTTGAACAGAAACACCAAGGTGAGCCAAGGTGCTGGAAAAGGCTCTGCTGGTACAGGAGAAGGTGAACTGCAAACTGATGGAAGGCTCCGTCCAGCACCAGATGGCTGTAGCAAGCTGCTTCACGTTCCCTTTGATAAAGAGGGATGCTTGGGGACTTGTTCTTAACCCAACCTCTGCACAGAGCAAGGATCTCGGTGCATTTCAGCCTTGTATGGCTTCTGACTGCTCTGTGACAACCGGTGTGATATCAAAGCAAGGCAGAGAGGAGAAGATGGCCCACATCCTCATTTTCATTATTCAGGTGCTAAATGGAAATCTGGAAAACCCAGGAAACAGGGACTAGTGAGAAACTATTGAAATGCCAAGCTAGTTAGAGGAAATAGGTACAGTAAGAGGATTTTGGACATCCAAGCTAAAAAATTGTTCCCACAAGTGCTGGTTTTTTATAGATTATGCACCAAATCCAAGAAATAAAAGCAATTAACACATATTCTTTTTTAATTTTGGTGATCAAATGGTCAGGCTTTACTAGTAGCACCAACGGCGTGGTGGGAAAGGCTTGCTGGTGAGATCTGTCCCAGCCTTGCTTAACTTCTTGATAAGAGTTAGCAAACAACGTTGATTGATACAACTCAATTAAAGGCAGGTTTTATGCATCAGACCTTGCCTTTAACTCAGTGGTAGTTAATCTCAGTGAATGCCTTGATTGCAAAAATAAACCATCAGAAAGAAAAAACAGCTCCTCCTAGAAATTCCCCAAACGCTTTCAAATCTTCTACTAGCAGCAATGCCCACAGGCTCAGCATTTCAGGCCTCTCAATCTACCTGGGAAAATTAAATCTATGACTTTTTGACAGAGCAGATATTTCAAGGTATAAAAGTACAGCACGAATGTTTCTTGAATGGAATCCTTGAGTCTGTGTGGGTGAGATTCCTGGATCTCTAGATCAGCCCATCTACACGTGGTTGTCTGCCAGGCAGGTGTCTTCACGTGAGGAAAATAAATTAAACATTAAAACCAAGACCCACCTGGTGGAGCTGAGGAAAGGCAAAGCTTCTGGAGTTTTGGGTGGAGAAAACAGTAGGGAAACTTGGAACAGAGAGCAATGCTAGTTCCAGGCTGGTGGTGGGGATGGGGTTTTTAAATCCCTGAGCTCTGCTTGGTGTTATTTCTCAGATTTGGGGCATAATCTTGCTCTGATTGAAGTCAACGGGAGTTTTGCTGTTGACTTCAGAGGGACCAGAATCAGGCACTTTGTCTGCTCCAGACCTGACTAGTTTATTTGGAAATGTAACTTTTAAAAACACACGCTTTTCTCTTAAAATGCCACAAAGCAGAGCAACTAATTACATTAGGCTCTACCTGAAGCTCCAGAGAATTAATACAAAGGCTGTTTTGGCTCTTGCCAACTTTCACTATTACAATTTTACTAGCACCATATGCAGCACTACCTTACCTGCTTGTTTCACTTAGTGAACTCATTGGGGGTTTTGCATTGTGGGTTTTTGTTTGGTTGGTTGGATTTTGGTTGTTTTTTTTCCAAAGGAGAATGCATTATACACAAAAAAAATGCTCCAGGGAGCAGGGACCTGCTTGGTGGCCCATATGGTCTTAGTATCAAAGAAATCACCTCATTGCAGCCTTGCAGTACCTGAAGGGAGCATATAAACAGGAGGGGAATCAACTTTTTAAAAGGGTAGACAATGGCAGGACAAGGGGGAATGGACTGAAGCTAAAGGAGGGAAGGTTTAGATTAGATATTAGGGGGAAGTTTTTTACAGAGAGAGTGGTGAGGTGCTGGAACAGGCTGCCCAGAGAAGTAGTGGATGCCCCGTCCCTGGAGGTGTTCAAGGCCAGGCTGGATGGGGCCCTGGGCAACTTTGTGTAGATCCAGGCCTGAGGTTAGTGGCCCTGCCTGTGGCAGGGGAGCTGGAACTCTATGGTCCTTGGGGTCCCTTCCAACCCAGACCATTCTATGATTCTATTCTATGAAATCAAAAATGGAACAGGTCTGTTTGCTCAGCAACCCCATCTCTTTTTTTTGCAAATGTGAGAGTTGGCTCGGGAAAAAGAATTCTTTTTTGGCTGGTTTCTGTTGCTTGCTGACGTGTAAGAAACTGTGAGGTGAGATTTCCAGTGGGGTTTTTTTGAGCACCTATGTGGCCAAAAAGAAAAGGAGCTGTAAGGTAGGGAGGGGACCTGCTGTGTCAGCTTTGTGACCATGGAAAGTTTTGGGATGGTTTTCTGAGGACAGGTGTGGCAGGATTTCTGCAGAGGAGAGATTTCACCAGAAAAACCAAATCCTGTGATTTTCATGTGATGATTTCCAATGGAAGAGAAGAATCAAATGAAAATCATACATGCCAAGTTTCACATAAAGACCAAAGTGCAGATTATTCTGCAACAGGCAGGTTTGCTAAGACAGAGTAAAATTTGATGAAGGATTTGTCACCACCGGCCTTGAAAATAAAGTGACATAGAATCACAGAATCATAGAATGGCAAGGGTTGGAAGGGACCCCGAGGATCATAGAGCTCCAACCCCCCTGCCACAGGCAGGGCCACCAACCTTCAGGCCTGGATCTACACAAGGTTGCCCAGGGCCCCATCCAACCTGGCCTTGAACACCTCCAGGGATGGGGCATCCACCACCTCTCTGAGCAGCCTGTTCCAGCTCCTCAACACTCACTCTGTAAAAAAGGTGGCTTTAAGACTCCAGCTCGTTTCGTCTGAAGGATTTTGTTGCAAACATATTTCTGAACCCCAGCACAGCCTGATGCATGCTCCTGAGTAAGAGCTAGGCTGGGACCAGCCCTTGGGAGCTAGGATCTGGCAGAGATGCCCTCTCTCTCTCTGACCAGGTGAACTGACTGATGGACTGGGACGTGCTTCTCTCTCACTCTGGGGAAAAAGAGCACAAAATGGCAGATATGTTGGTTGAATGGGAGGTCACCTAGTCCTATTCCCAGTTGAAGCTGGACAACCACCAACATTATAACATTAAGTCAACCTTTATTTAGCCAAGTCATGCAAAGCCTCCAAGGAATGATCTGCCACCACCTCTCTGGAGCAGCTGGTGGGGAAAGTTTTCCCAATGTCCAGCCTGAGCCTCCTCATCTGCTCTGTGGCCACTGCCCCTTGTTACGTCCTCTGGCATCACCACGAAGGGTTTGGCTCTGTCATCTCTGTAACTGCTCTTCAGGCTGCTGTTCCATCACCCTTTCGTCCCCTCTTCACCAAGAAAAACGAGCCCAGCTCCCTCCACCTCTCACACCACACCTCTGCCCCAAACCCCCAGGTCATGGTGGCCACATTCAGCTGTATATCTCCAGCTTTCCCACATCCACCTGAAGCAGGGGTCCCTAAAGAGGGGACTGCACTCCAGGCACAGACCTACCAGTGCTGGGAAGGGGGATTGCATGGTGACAGCTCTTTCAACCGCAGCCTCATTTCATTTTATGATAAAGGGGGTCCAAACAGTGGGTATAAACTGGGAGAAATGGGGCGGTTTCAGTTACAGCTAACGCTTCGGTGTGGAAGCACCAGAGAGCCGCCTCCTTGGGATCTGCACCTAGTTAAACATGCTGCTCCAGTCAATCAGCACAGCGCCCAACCTTCCTTCTCTTGTTCCTTGGGTTTGTGTTGCAGCTTAAGACTAACCAAAACATAGTTTTATATGCTAATTTCCTTACAGTAAACCCCTTACTCTATGTTGTTCATGGGTACCAAGCGGCGTACATGTAAGAGGAGGCTAATATTCTGTGTATATTACCAACTTTATGAGTTCAAGAATTACAATGTGCTCGCTTTATTTAGGTGGTAAACGTTTTTAATGAGCCTGGAGGGTCCTTTACATAAAAGCAGTGACTCGAGCTCAGAATATCTTTCCATGTTTATTAGAAATGTGTTTTACTTTACTGTGAAAAAAGCCAAGGAAACATGCAGCCTTAAAGTCTAATGAAGTAGTTACTCGTGCAGTCAAAGTTCATAAATTTTAAATACATTTAATTTATAAATTGAAAACATAGCTTGCCCTGGCTTTTTCAAGATTATTGCTTGCCACAGGGGTTTTAGGATAGTCACTGGGCCATGCTTGTTACCTCTCCCCTTTCAAGGCCAAGACTGGATCTTCATGATTTGCTCACATCTATTCTGATGCTTTTATATATTTAAAAGAAAATAAAAATCAGAAAGAGAGATCTGTAAAGTATTAAAAATCACAATCCCTCCAGCAGCCTCTTTGTTCTTGACTCAGATAAGATTTGCTTTTGAGCTGACACTTTAATAGAGAGCTCTTTCTTGTTGTGAGAAACCCTTTTTCCCTCCGGAGACCTCTTTTCCAAGCTAATTGCAGAGCACAATCCCTGCAGTGGCAGTCTGAGCCGGGCTCCAGCCTCACACCAATAAAACCTCAGTGCCAGCCTGGGTTAGAAGCCCAGCTCCTGAGAAGAGGGGAAATGTAAGGAAGGTGGGAAATGAAGATGCCAGCTCTCCACTTTTACTCTCTGCAGTCCTCAGGTTGCTCATCCAACCCTCAGGAGCTACCTGACAGCACAAGCTCGGCTATAATTTGTCCTACTTGCAAAGCAGCTTTGGGTACAACCCATGCCACAGGGATGCTGGGCACTCGGCAGAGCTCTGCCTGCATCAGGAGGAGGTGAGAGGGGGGATTTCCACCAGACACCCCAGTGGGCACCCTGCCTCATGCTGGTGCTACTGCAAAGTGAGCCAGCAGCTAGCTGATGACTGCAGGATCACTGCTTGTGGATTCAGAGACACGGGAGGTCAGTGCTGGAGCTTGGGGTAATTTTCAGTGGAGGTGAGAGTAATGGGAATCTGCCTGGAATAGGGGAAAGCTTCGAGCCCACAAGATCCAGAACACTGGTGTTGGCATAGTTTTAGTAGTTTTAGATTTATATGGACAACCTCCCTGGGCTTCCTTCAACAATGCAGTTAAATAAGAAAAGGTAGCAGGGCTCACCCTCCCCATTTCCATGCCCCTAAACCAGCCAGTTATACCCAAGCCATTACAGAAAGCTATTTCTCTCAGCTGGTCTCCAGTGACTCACTCAGGTGAGTCCTTGACCGAACACTTAAAAATACTTTTCCTACACGTAGCTCACATAAGGCCCGTTTCTGCGTGGCTCATCCTGACAGCTCCATCCTCAGCTGTTCCAGCACCTCCAAGGACTTCTACAAAAGGCAGCTGCTTGATGATGCACTCCAAACTGACTGATGCACCTCTGTGCTCTGCCCCACCGCTTCTCCCCTCTCCTCCATCCCTGAGCCTCACAGCCCCCACATCACTGCTGAGCCAGCCAGTGCAGGGAGTGGTGCTGGTAATTGGAAAGGGGAATTGCAAAGCACCAAAGCTTATCAACAGGCAGCAGGGGAGAGTTCAGCAGCCCCCCTCGTGGGCCCGGCCCGAGGTCTGGGGTGGGCAGGCAGCCTTTTGTTTGGCAGCACAGGGCAGACACGAGTGGCTGCTCCACTCAGAGCAGGCACCGCCGTGGTTGGAGCCAGGGGGACGTCTCGCCGGCTGGTGCAGCCGCCTCTTTCTGCTGAGGCTGTGCAGAGCAGGGCAGAGGCAGGAAACAGGCACAGCTCGGGGTGCCCACACGCCCCGTCTGTTTTCAGGGTACCCTTAGGTATGGCTTCTTGGCCTCTGAAGTGCCACCAAGCGCCTTCACTATGCACATAGAAATAGCAGCTATTTTCTCATATATCTTGTACTCATTAGCCAAAGGGTCTAAATATAGCCCTGACTGACACCAGCAAGAGATGGTGAGTACCCTCCATGGTCACGTCTTTGCTGCCAGCCTACCCGCAGTGCTTGTTTTCTGCACCAGCTCCTCCACTTTGCCAGCACCCTCTGCTCTCAGCCCTGGGGCAGGGGGATATTTTACACTACAGGTGGCTACCACATGCACAGGAAAAGCATGAAGCCCCCAGAAAGGAGTCAGCTCCTCCTGTGCTCCTGCCAGCCTGCCATGGCCTGTGCAGTCCTCCCCCCATCCCTGGGCTGGCTCCTGATCAGATGACATTGCTCTTGTCTGGATGTTTGGATAAAGCAGGATCTTGGTGCAGCCAGCGTGGGTAAAACACGAGTCCAAAACCTGGCTCCTTTTGCAGGAGTTGTTCTCAATTTGTTGCCCAGGATATGTTCGATGGGACAGTCCAAGTGAGGGAAGATTTTGATCTTACCAAGGAGGTAAAGAGGAAGCTATTTCCTTTGCTGGGAGCTGGGAAGCTTTCAGGGTGTATCACGAATATCTAGGATGTTCAACAGTCTGTATTCCTG
Source organism: Laterallus jamaicensis coturniculus (assembly GCA_022605575.1). Taxonomy (NCBI): domain Eukaryota; kingdom Metazoa; phylum Chordata; class Aves; order Gruiformes; family Rallidae; genus Laterallus; species Laterallus jamaicensis. Next base: position 102,320 of record JAKCOX010000019.1, on the reverse strand, counting down.
ACCAGCTCCAGGTAGTAGTATCTCCACACCTACCAACCACTCACTGACAGCCAACACTCCTCCCTTCACTTGGCAATTTGTTCAACATAGTGGGCAAGTGGAAAAAAGGGAAGGCACCTCGTGTCCCTGTGTGGATTTTAGGCTACCTCCTAGGTGTAGCTTCTGCAGGAGTTCCATGTGTCCATCCCTCTTCCCAGGTATGTAAGAATTGAAAAAGATGTCCAAGGGAGAAAAATTAAATGCACATTTGCACTTTGTCTGACAAAGAAACAGGTTATGGATGTTTAAAGATTTGTTGCCATATTCTGGGTAAAGGAATATGGTTGTGACCTCTGGCACGTTGAAACATGATGCCCCTTGCCAGCTCAATATTGATCTCAATTTTGCCCATTCATATCAAAACAGGCTTTACAGTGCCATAAAAAAGGCTAATTAGCCTCCAAATCTCATTGGAGGAGCAGCCTTCCACAGGAGTATGCAATCCCTGTCTGGGAATTCCTCAGCTCATCTGTCTCAATGCAATTTCCTTGGAGTAAATGGAAGGCCACACTTGCCTTGAGTGATGTACTTTAATTCCTTCTAGTACATTACTTGAGGCAGCACAGCATTTTCTGGAGATAAAAGCTGCTAAGTGGCAGGATATCCTGATCAGAAGCAATCTGCCTTTCAGCCAGCGGCCTTGCATCTGTTCTCTCTTGCCCACTGATATTTTTTTATCAGTAGCCAGAAATGTAGCTCACTGCTTCTTCTCTTGGGATAACAGTATGAGAAGGGAAAAAAATAATAGTGTTGGTGAGCAAATATGTGGTGACAAGTATCTCCAGGAGGATGGAGCCAGGCTCTTTTCAGTGATGGCCAGCAATAGGACAAGGGGCATCAGGTGCAAGATGGAGCATAGGAGGTTCCACGTGAACACAAGGAGGAACTTTTTCCCAGTGAGGGTGCCAGAGCCCTGGCACAGGCTGCCCAGAGAAGTGGTGGAGTCTTCTTCTCTGGAGACATTCAAACCCCACCTGGATGCCGACCTGTGTGATTTAGTCTCAGTGATCCTGCTCTGGCAGGGGGGTTGGACTAGACAATCTCTGGAGGTCCCTTCCAGCGCCTAATGTTCTGTGATTCTGTGAACACTGGAACTAATGATAACCAGTAAAAGAATCACATTCTTTCGAGACAAAACTCTCTTTACTTAGAGCTGAGTAGACAGAGATTAAGTTATAAAGAATCTGGGCTCCTTGCCAATTCCTCCCCATCTGCTTGTCAGGAACAAATGCTTTGTTATTTGGCTCAGTGAGGAGCTAAGAGCAGGAGGAAGGGCAGTGGGCCATGGAGGGAGGGCAGTGGGCCATGGAGGGAGGGCAGTGGGCCATGGAGAGAGGGCAGTGGGCCATGGCCATGCCCTCCCGCAGGAGCTTCCCTGCCCAGAGGAGCTGCTCTTGCCTGGGACCTCCATCACTAACGCTCCATGTTAGTGACAGAGGGAGGGTCAAGCCAGCAGAGGTGTGCACCACTGGGGGACAAAACCATCTGTGTAGAAGAGAAATGGATGAAGATGGGTATGTGAGCCTTCAGAAAAACAAAGACAGGTGCGGAAGATCATGAAAGTCAATAAGAGAGGTTCTCAGTGTCCTGTGAGATCCAGGCAGGTTGTGTCACAAAGATAGAGGCTGAGAGACCGTGGGAGCTATGCACAACTGGAAGAGTTGGTAGTTGCCAGGGCTACATTACTGTGTCACTGGTGTGCTGTGAAAAATGTGAGGAATTACACGAGCAAGCCCAAGAGCCACACGCCGTTACCACAGCAGCAGTGTCAGCTTGTCCCACATGTCAGAAGGAAAGCTGAAATGAGAAGAAGCCTTGAGGGAGTGGCAGACTGGTGCATGGGGCCTACGTTTGGGAACTGAGAAAGTCTGGGATGAACACCTGTTGGATGGTCCGATGCCTGTTAGGTGATCTGATAACCACCTGGACCACTGGCCTCAGGACACCGTTCAATGTCTTGATGCTCAGTTGGCAGCTACTAACAAGCAGAGTGCTCCAGGGGTTGATACTGGTGCCAGTATCTTTCCTTATTCTCATCAAAGACCTGCATGAGGAGGCAGAATGCAAATCCCTAAATGCCTCATCCTCAAACAAATCTGCAGACAGTACCCAACTAAGGGAGTGGCTGACAAGCTGCATGGTAAAGAGCAAATACAGACATCAAAAGCCCAAGGACTGCACCAGCAAAGACCCCATAAAGTTCAACAAGGAGACATAAAAAGTTGTGTGACTGGCACCCCAAAGGAAGTAAGAGCTCTGCTGGAAAGGGCCTGGGGTTTATGGTAGGTGACAAGAGGACTATGACACTACCGTAGGATCCCGCTGTGAATAACTGCATGCTCAGCAGTGCTGGGAAGAGGGTGACCAGCTGATTGAACAGGACTCCTGTGTGGCATTGCTAGGTCTGTGCCTGGAGTGCAGACTCTTCTTTAGGGAGATGGTTGTGGGAAAACTGAAGATATCCAGCTGAGTGCTGCCACCATGACCTGGAGGTCTAGAGCAGAGGTGTGGTGTGAGAGTTGGAGGGAGCTGGGCTCATTTTTCTTGGTGAAGAGGGGACAAAAGGGTGATGGAACAGCAGCCTGCAGATGCCTGAAGAGCAGTTACAGAGATGACAGAGCCAAACCCTTCTTGGTGATGCCAGAGTATGTAACAAGGGGCAGTGGCCACAGAGCAGATGAGGAGGCTCAGGCTGGACATTGGGAAAACTTTCCTCACCAGCTGCTCCAGAGAGGTGGTGGCAGATCCTTCCTTGGAGGCTTTGCATGACTTGGCTAAATAAAGGTACTGCTGACCTTGTGGTGGTAGTTCTGCTTCAAGTGGGGTGATCTCCAGCAGTCTCATCCAACCAACAATTCTGTGATTCCATGATCTTATTTTAGTTACTGGCCTACTTCACTAGCACGGATGAGGGAAGGTTTAGGTTGGATATTAGAGGGAAGTTTATTACAGAGAGAGTGGTGAGGGGCTGGAACAGGCTGCCCAGAGAGGTGGCAGAAGCCCCATCCCTGGAGGTGTTCAAGGCCAGGCTGGATGGGGCCCTGGGCAACCTTGTGTAGATCCAAGCCTGAGGTTGGTGGCCCTGCCTGTGGCAGGAGGGTTGGAGCTCTATGATCCTTGGGGTCCCTTCCAACCCTTGCCATTCTATGATTCTATGAGATTTCATCCAAGTTGCAAACAATCAATGCAACACTGCAAGGATGAGCAGACTTGCTGTGATCCAAACATGTCACCTACCATGGAGCAATGAATACACGGGCTGCATGTTCAGCTGCCTGCGTTTCCCGACCAGACAGATCACAGGAATGCATCACCATGTCCCACAGATGCAACACAACGTCCTTTCCCACTGCACCAGCAGTGCTGAGGCACTAGCAGACTCAGCTGTTGATGGTCTGTGATTGCTTCCAGATTCACCATTCCCGGCAGGCCAAGCCACCACAAACAAATGTTTGGCTTGCAAACGTCCCAGGGCACACAGAACCACACAGACTCACAGAATCACAAGGTTGGAAAAGACCTTTAAGATCACCAAGTCCAACTGTTCCTGTCCTGTGTTAAACCATATCCCTAAGTACCTAATCTACCCGTCTGTTAAACACATCCAGGGATGGTGACTCAACCCCCTCCCTGGGCAGCCTGTTCCAGGCCCTGACAACTCTTTCAGTGAAGAACTTTTTCCTAACATCTAATCTGACCCTGCCCTGGCACAGCTTTGTGCCATCTCCCCTTGTCCTGTCTCCTGTCACCTGGCTGAAGAGACCATCGTCCACCTCTCTACAACCTCCTTTCAGGTAGCTGTAGGTGGAAATAATGTCTCCCCTCAGCCTCCTCTTCTCCAGGCTAAACACACTTCAGTCACAAACACAGCACTAAGAGGCATGCATTCTCTCTGAATCCTTAGACTGAGCTGTCGTGTGCGTCACCTGCCCTCCAGACCACCATCCTGCCCTCACTCGTCTATACAAAAGGGGAACAGTATAGAAGCTCATCCCCATACCTTGACAAACATCCACCATGGCCTGACCAACACACCCACTTTAAGTATCCCTGAATAATCTGTGTAACATGGGAATAGCAATCGCTCTGTCCACAGTGAAACTTTCTATCATTTGAGTCTGGGACTGCCAAGTGTTCCTGGTTTTGGCTGGGATAGAGTTAATTTTCTTCCTACTAGCTGGCATGGTGCTCTGTTTTAGTTTTGATATGAGAATAATACACACTGATAACACACTAACATTTCAGTTGTTGCCAAGCAGTCAGGGACTTTGCAGCCTCTCACACTGCCCTGCCAACGAGAAGGCAGAGGGCGCCCCAAAAGCCGGGAGGGGACACAGCCAGGACAGTGGACCCAGACTGGCCAGAGGGATAGTCCATCACATATGATGCCATGTTCGGCATATAAACCTGGGGGGGAAGTTGGGAGCGGGGGGCTGCCACTACTTGGGGGGACAGGCTGGGCACTGGCTGGTTGGTGCTGAGCAGTCAGTTTTTCCTTTGCATCACTTGTTTTTTCTTGGGTTTCATTTCTCCCTTTTGCTTGTCATTTCACTTACTAAGCTGCTCTCATCTCAACCCACCAGTTTTCTCCCCCATTACTCTTCCTATTCTTTTCTCCCATCCCACCAGGTGGAAGGAGCACGTGGCTGCGTGGTGCTTAGCTGCCAGCTGGGCTTAAACCACGGCACAACGCCATAGTATTTAGGAGACCTCCAAGACTCTAGGTTGTATTACCTGTCCATGTTCCCAGCAAGCACAGCACTGTACCCCTGCTCACCCAAATCCAAGAACAGCAAACAACCGCCTCTTGCTGAGCAGTGCAAAGTCACCTTCACAGACCTACCCACCACAGAGGTGTGTTTGTAAATGGTTTTCATTGTAAGTATCCCAAGATTCACCTCGTTAGCAAACAAACACGCCAGGTGAGATTCTTTTCACCACAGCCTCTATTTTTTGCCCCTGCCTGTGAACACATATAGCACAGCAAGTGATCCTCCCAGGGAAGGTACTGTAATCTCTGGAGAGAAAAGGTCACCCAGAGAGACACCAGCTTTTCGCCGGAACCTCCCCAGCATTTCTGTCTCTTGTCTATGTAAATAATAAGCATGTTTCAGATCTGATCAACTTCCCTCCCACCAATCTTAAACCAAAGAGGCAACTTTGTGTTTATCTATAATCTGTGGAATCTTATTATCTTTGATAGCACGGGGAAGGCATAAATCAGAATGTAATTTGAAATTTCCAGAATCACTCTAGTTTACGATGAATTTGTAACACAGAATAACAGAGATAATAATTCTCCTAGCTGATGTTTTACATCAACTTTTGACATTCTAATCCCACTGATTGTTATTTTAATTAAGTTTCAGAGTAACCTGCATCCTGCTACTGGTTGGGACACAGTGACAATTTTTTTAAAAGCATGTGAAGCAATAGCTGAGCTGAGATCTCAAAGTTCTTATCCAAAAATCAACAGAAGGACCTCTCAAACTCCCTCCCCCTGAATTCTCTAAGCACTTGTAACAAACCACTTTGCAGAGAACAAAGGACCTAACAAAGAACTTTAGTTGCAAATGAAGGCAAATAACTATATTAAACCAGTTTGTGGATGGGAGCTGGCAAAACTACCACTTGTAGTCTACCCCTTAGAAAAATGTGCCTTTTGATTTTTTGTTAATCATTCATATGTGGGTACCTAGAGACCCCACCCTCTAGAACAGAAAAGGGAACTTCAGTATGGGAGGAGTTGCAGCAGCTTTGTTCACTTTTCTCCCCCATTTGAGAAAACAAAGAGCTTCATGGAAAGGATCTTCATAGTTCTGTCCGCTTAGGTCAGGTCAGGATTGACTGATCTGGGAGATCAGGTTCCATTTACAGTCACTTCATTGCTATGAAGACAAAGGCATTTGCATGAAAATACAACACTAGATGTGTAATACTTTATTGGTTATTTTATTTTGGACCTTTTTTTATTATTCTCTGAGGAAAAAACCTTGCCCCATCTCGTACCAATTCCCTTCGCTGTCCCTCTTTCTTTCTTTTCTGTCCTCCACACACTTCCCCAATCCCTTGCCTCCTTTCCCCCACTTGACAGTAGTTTAATGAAGACCACACATCCCTGGTTTGCAGGTGAGAGTATCATATGGGACAGCATTAGGAAGTTTCCTTCTAATGCCTGCTTGCAAGGTCTTTTTGACTGTCAGGCCACCTTCCTAGGTGGCCACACTGGCCTCTCCCTGGGCTTTGTGGTGGTTTTTCATCACATCTTTGGCGTCTCTTTTAGGAGCTGACAGTTCTCCCAGGCTCCCTTCCCATTAAAATTCCTTTCCACAAGACTGCATTTACCAATTCTTTGAGCGGGTTGAAGTCTTCTGGTTGGAGTTCATTAGTCCATTGCTTTCTCTCCCTCCTCTCCAAAAACTCGAGAGCTCTGTTGATTTGTGATCTTTTCCACCCAGATCACCCTTCTCCAGCGGCAGCCTCTGAACCAGTTTAACCCTCCTCCAGTGTCAGCCTCTCAACCATTAACCAGTAGCAAACCACAAGCCACCAGGTACAGCTGTGTATGCCTCATGTCACTTAAACAAAAAGCCACTCTTTTTCCCCTAAAACTTCAGGGATGGGCTACACAGTGCCTCCCAAACACATACCTAGGACAGGGTTTCTTCCACTGTTGGATATGTCCTACAGGAGGTATAAGGATTGCTTCCACATGCCCCCTTGCTACAAACAGGGTCCTGGTTCAAGGTATTAGCTTGCAGTGGCAGGAGCAGGATGCTCATGGCTCTGAAATCAGCCTCCAAGTCCTCCACACAAGCAACTCCCCGAGGCTTTGGGAACCAGCTCAAACACTTTGGCTCTGTGCTGTTCCCCCACTCCTGTAAGCCCCAGGATGTAACTGCCTGGAAAGAGATGGGTCTGTGACCTTTACAATTGCATCAACATCCTCATCCCTGAATCAACTGGTTTCTTTCCCCAGTAACAGGCAGTCAGGCATTCAGATGCGGTTACTGATTTTGCATGGCTCTCATCCTGGGTGCTGAATTTCTCTCTGAAGTCAAGGGAACCCAGCAATACTGACAGTCACGTGCAGGCTGCCTTAAGAAAGGGAAATACAAAACCAAACCCAAAAACCAATAAATCCAAAATGCAGACTTTAGAAAAACAGGAAAAAAAGAATTTTTGCCTGTATTTCTGTATTTCTCCGAAACAGCCACCATAATTCCCTGCTGGTCTGAAGATCAATAAAATTATCTTCTAGTTTTACCCACATCATCTTATAAAGTATTTTAAACACAGTATTATTCAACATAATTGTTCCTTTCTAATTGTAAAGTTCGTTTACATCTAAGTGTAATACTTAGAAGAGCTAAGTAAATCTCTTTTCAGTGCCAAATTCCCCCAGAATTAGAGGGCTGGGTGCTCCGAATTACCGTTGCCATTGACCACACATCCTGCTTCTTGCTGCTCTCTGTCCTGTTTTTGCTTTTCTCCAGCCATTTATTACCTTCTTTCCTCTCCCCACTTTCTATTTCAGGCTGTCAAGGAGAGACCGGTGTCCGACTCCCACAATGAAATGCTTCACCTGGGGAACCCGCTGAGAGAGAAATTGATAAAGGACAGCACCAGCCCAGGCAATCTCACTCACAGCGGGCACTTGCTGGTGAAACACTACCATAAAATGGAGCAAGGTTACTCACCCGCCGCCTCTGAGCACAAGTCACCAGCTGATAGCTGCTTCTTTCATGATCTTTTCACCTGTCTCCTGCCAGGCACCGCTGGCTCTGAGCCTGGCGCAAGAGGTGGGAATCCGCCATGTGTTTGCTAGCGGGGGGGTTGAGCCCAGGTAAATGCTCCAGACATTGAACTCAGATGATGAAGCATGGCCTGGCTGCAGGACCACTGGAGCCTCCCTCAAGCCACTTTCCCACTGGTGACATCCCAGGTAGGATGCCTGTGGTCCCACCCACCTCACTGTGTACCACAACACTGCTACAGAGCTGTCACCACTGCAACCACCTGACAGGATGAAGGTGACTTGTGTGGCTGTTTATGTACCAGCCTGATGCTCAGTGTCATTTAGGACAACTCATACATCATTTTTGCCAGTGGCTCCCACAGATCTATTTCAGCACAGGTAGGAAAACAATCATTCCAGCATCACTTTGCCCTTATCCCACTTCTTCTGCTATTTGAAAATCAAGTGGAAAACTTTTCATCAGCTTGGGAAGGTTGGGATTTTTTTTTAACAGGAATATTCCTCAGAGCTCAGAGTAGGTAAACTGGGCTCTGCCATCTCCACCTTTTTTAATACTGGGGATCAAACATAAAAGTTCTGGATTTGAAACAAATAAATAGATTTTTCATACATAATTCATCAGTTTGTCAAAGCTAAGATGTACTATTTCATACCTAAGACCAAAATATTTTGATATCTAAAAAGGCTTAACCATTCAGGGGAACAGTCATGGCTGCAGCTAGATGACGTTGATAAAGCGAGGGAAAAAGTTACAACAGATAACCTTTCTTATAACTTCAGGGCATAAAATTCTGGGAACTGAATGGATTATTGAGAAACTCCCTTTTTAAACAGTGCTTCTCACGGAGAGTCCTGTAGCCCATGTTAGAGACCTGAATGCTGGGCAGCGCCAGACATCTGGCAAGGCAATTCTTACTGAACAGGGAGGGGCAGGGGGAAAATCATTACGACAAACAGTCTTTCTGTGAGTCAAAAAATACCATTCATGCCATTTCCTGATTGAAATTAAGACCCAAGAAGCACAGTGCAAACTCAATGTACCTGAACGCTTGGTTCCTAATTTGGCACGTAATTCCCAGTTGAAATTAGTGGGAAAATAGGAGTCTCAAAAGGATTTAACTGTCTCGATACCTTCTTGGTTCTTCCCTAGATTTTCAGCAGCTGCATCCCAAATCAGCTCTGCAGCCTTCACTGCTTTGTTCCAGAGTGCTTCCCAGAATCTGAATTTAATAAACATTATTTGCTTTACAACAGCGCAAAATCCACCACCAGGAACTGAACTTGGATAAAGAAAGTTCTTTATCAATGAAGGTAGCTGACAGCATGTGCTAATACGTCATGCACAGGAGGACACAGGGCGAGGACAGAATACTTGAGAAACGTGACCCCAGATCAGCTGCAAATAGCCAGATGGTGTCTGTGTGCGTATTCCGACTTACGTGCTAGAATCTGGTCAATATTGATTATTAGACCATTTTTTTCTTTTTCTTTGTTTGTTTTCCCTCTCAAATCTAGTTTAACTCTTGTAAAAGATCCTGAATGATCTGTTCTTGAAGGAAAAAACCAACCACCAGGCTCTTCTTTTCCCAGCTGATAGCAAACACTGATCATCAAGAGCAATATTTCAGTTTGGAACTACAGTGAAATGATTCATTACTGGCCACACTGATTGCTGAACAGGTAACCAGCTCAGTTTATTTGAGCCTCATAAACCTATAAAAAAGAAAGCATTCCATTTTGTTTTATTCACAAGCATATTCTACTTTCTCCTTTATAAAGGTTTGTTTCATCCCAGTCTCTATAAGTGCTACTAATGTGAACAGCAATTATATTATTACACGCTGAGGGCTGAGCAACCTAATTGGTGCAGCCTGAACCAGACCCGCTCCCAACGTGGGAGACATGGGCCAGGCAGGCTAGCAATCTTCCCACACTTTCTTTTGTGGCAGTTTACAGTTCAGCAGGGACCTCACAGAAACCTTACCTATAGCAACCGCTGAAGAGAGTCATAAATCCAGTGCTCAGACTGCACTAGCTGGTGCCACACGCCCGCTTGCCCCCCTGGAAGAGTCTGGTTTGTGTTTGCTGCAAGGCCGCAGAGCGTCCCTCTTGGCACGTCCATTTCTCTGAGGGCTCTGTCCCATTGCCTAGGCAAAGGAGTCAGCCGAGCTCAACATAGCATGATGGCTGCATAATCACCTCAACATTTCCAGATGGAATTCAGTACTGATTTTTACCTGACAGAGCTCTTCTTTGCCTATTTTATTTAGGCCTTTCGCTTTTTAATTTGGCAAGTCAGATATCAGACAGGCTGCTCATTTCTAGCACAGTATGAAATAGTGGGGAAAGGGATGTAGGCCTCTACCGAAAGCCTGAAAGGATTTGTGGTAAATATTCACTTGAAGTTGGTGTCGTGGTTTTGCCCCAGCTGAGAGCCGGGCACCACTTGGGATAAGGATAGTTTACTGGGATAGCAGAGAGATAGATATAATAATAACAACAGGACTTTATAGCAAAATACATGAAACTGGTGATACACAATGCAGTCTCTCACCGAACCGCACAACTCAGACTGTGCAGCTCAGAGCCATCCCGAAACCGGACCGTCCCCAAAACAGCACATCCTGGAGCTGCCTGCTCCTCCTCCCACCAACACCCTTTTTATACTGAGCATGATGTAATTGGCATGGAATACCCCTTTGGACAGTTCGGGTCACCTCTCCTGGCTGTGTCCCCTCCCTTCTTGCTAGCAGGGAAATATGAACAACTGAAAAGTCCTTGATTGCTTGGCAATAACTAGAAACATCCCTATGTTATCAGCACTGCTCTCATCCTAACTCCCAAACACAGCATTCCATCCGCTACTAGAAAAGAAATTAACTCTAGCCCAAACCAGGACAGTTGGTCAAAAAGTCATGCAAGGTGCTGGATCTTCTGCCTGAACAAAGATTAAAAAAAAAAAAAAGAAAACAAAACAAGCCCCAAAACCGTACAGATTTGGAAGTCATAAAACCAAACAAGGATAGCAATGACACAGCTAGATGACTTTCTACATGCTGTGTGACTAGCCCGAGCACTGTGCTGTTTACTTAGGTAGTGAACTGGCTGCTGTTCAAAAGGATATACTTTTCCTGGAATGCTGTGGCTCTACTTTGACCTGAAGGAGCACACCTCACAAGCCCTGCAGAGTATTTGCAGGTTGCAGCATGGCTCCTGCAATGATCCCAAGCTGCAGGAGGCCAACACCTACCTACCAGAGGACTGTGCCTTGCAAAAGAGGGAGGGAAACCAGCAGGATCTCTGCCCCGGTGCTTCACAGGCAATTCCTCCATCCATCTGCATGGGCTGAGGGGTGCTCATGACATGCTTCCAGTCCCACAGGTAAGGTGATTGATGACACATTGCTATTCCAAGGTCACTCTGGATCCACAAAATAATTAGGGCACTTGATGTGCTCAACTTCTACTTCAGACACAGAGCCATAACACTCCTGTCACCCTGCTCTACTGCTGTGTCACTGAGGACGCATGCAGTCCCCTCCTTAGCAGGACTGCAGTGCTCAAATATCCTCAGGCTAAAGTAGGATCAACCTGCACAACCGTAATTCTTCACCTGTTTTATCTGCAGGAAGTTCTCAGACACACTTGAAACACCTGCTGGGGGGGAAATTGTTACCAGCGATCATCCTTGGTGCAGCCATCTGGGTCCTGAATTCAACTTCCACCTCTTCCTGATGAGATCCTCACCCGTACTTCTCGCTCTCTAAAAAAATAACCATACCATGAGTCCAGGGGTTACTTAAGACCAGGGGATTTCTGCCAAATTATTGCAGACTCACAGACTGGTTTGGGTTGGAAGGGACCTTAAAGATCATCTAGTTCCAATCCCCTTGCCATGGGCAGGGACACCCTCCGCTAGACCAGGCTGCCCAAAGCCCCATCCAATTTGGCCTTCAACACTGCCAGGGAAGGGACAGCAACAGCTTCTCTGGGCAACCTGTGCCAGGGCCTCACCACCCTTACAGGAAATAATTTATTTGTAATATCTAATCAAAATCTGCCCTCCTTCAGCTTAAAGCCATTACCCTTTTGTCCTATGACTCCATGCCTTTGTAAACAGTCCCTCCTCAGCTTTCCTATAGGCCCCTTCAGGTACTGGAAGGCTGCTATAGGGTGTCCCTTCTCTTCTCCAGGCTGAACAAGTCCAACTATCTCAGCCTGTCTTCATATGTGAGGTGCTCCAGTGCTCTGATCATCTTCATGGCCCTACTCTGGACTGGCTCAAACAGCTCCATGTCCTTCTTGTACTGGGGCCACAGAGCTTGATGCAGTACTCCAGATGGAGTAGAGGGGGAGAATCACCTCCCTCAACTGGCTGGTCATGCTGCTTTTGATGCAGCCCAGGATATGGTTGGCTTTCTGGGCCGCAAGTGCACATTACTGACTCATGTTAAGCTTTTCACCCACCAACACCCACAAGTCCTTCTTAAGTGTAAAGTCTTGCACCTGGGAAGGAACAACCGCATGTATCAGTACAGGCTGGGGGATGACCTGATGGAGAAGAGCTCTGTGGAGAAGGACCGGGGGGTCCTGGTAGATGACAGGTCGGCCATGAGCCAGCAGTGTGCCCTGGTGGCTAAGAGAGCCAATGGGATCCTGGGGTGCATCCAGAGGAGTGTAGCCAGCAGGTCAAAGGAGGTGATCCTCCCCCTCTACTCTGCCCTGGTCAAGTCCCACCTGGAGTATTGTGTCCAGTTCTGGGCTCCTTGGTTTAAAAAGGACAGGGATCTCCTGGAGAGAGTCCAGAGAAGGGCTACAAAGATGTTTAGGGGCCTGGAGCATCTCCCCTATGAGGAAAGGCTGAGTAAGTTGGGACTCTTCAGCCTTGAGAAGACTAAGGGGGGACCTAATTAATGTCTATAATTATCTGAAGCAGGGGATGCAGGGGGAATCAGCCAGCCCCTTTTCAGTGGTCTGTGGGGATAGGACAAGGGGCAATGGCTGCAAGTTGGAGCACAGGAAGTTCCGCACCAACATGCGGAGGAACTTTTTCCCAGTGAGGGTGCCAGAGCCCTGGCACAGGCTGCCCAGGGAGGTGGTAGAGTCTCCTTCTCTGGAGATATTCAAGACCCATCTGGACACCTGTCTGTGTGATATGTCCTAGAGAACCTGCTTTGGCAGGGGGGTTGGACCCGATGATCTCTCGAGGTCCCTTCCAACCCCTACAATTCTATGATTCTATGATTCTCCTCAGGGCTGCTCTGAATCCATTCGCTGCCCAGCCAGTAGCTGTGCTTGGGATTGCCCCAACCCATGTGCAGGACCTTGCACTGCACTTGGCCTTGTTGAACTTCATGTAGTTCACACAGGCCCACCTCTCAAATCTGTCAAGGTCCCTCTGAATGACATCCCTTCCCTCCAGTGTGTCAACCACACCACACAGCATGGTGTTGTCAGCAAACTTGCTGAGGCTACACTCGATCCCAGTGTCCATGTTACCGACAAAGATGTTAAACAGTGCTGGTCCTGACATCAACCCCTGAGGAATGTCACTCATCACTGGTGTCTAAGTGAACACAGAGTTGTTGACCACAACTCTCTGAGCGTGACCATCCAGTCAATTCCTCATCCATGGAATGATCCATCTGTCAAACCCATGTGTCTCCAATGAAATTTCTCATTATTAGTGCCAGTTGTTCCAAGAGAGAAAAAGAGCATGCTCATTTAGAAAAAAATCTTTATTTTAGTTATTAGAAGAACTCATCTGCAAGAAGAGAGGAGATATGGGTTCCAGGCTGCAAACATATAGTTTATATTGAACACTAAAAAAAATAATATAAATGTTGACATTACTATGAGCAGTAAAGTGGATGTTAGCTGGAGCCAGTTAGCACCCTAAATGTTATGTGGCAGAGTATTACTCTGCTGGTCTGGTACTAGAAGCACACCCACAGAATTGGAACCTGTGGCTGTAAAACCCATAGCAGGGGAATCATTAACTGAGTGCTTGCACGCTCTGTCGGAACAGCCCCACAGCTTGGCACCATAGTGAGACAGGCGTTTTTGAGGACCTTCAGGCAAGGGACTATGTTAAGGGAAGTCAATAGCCACTGTCCACAAGGGACTTTTCAGAGTTTGTTTCTGAAATGAAGAATTATGAGAGCTGTGAAGAGAAGGAGGTTCCCCCGCCCTGCAACCCAGACACGAGGAGCAGAAGGTGAAAACCACCACAATAATAGCAGAAGTTATTCATAACAGTTTCTAATAACATTTTTTCAAGGAATGACACATTTTCCCAGCAGTTTCTGACCACTCTATTATATTTGATCACAAGAATTTCTCCGGAAAACCCCCAGACTGACTTTTTTGCTTCAGCTTCTGTTGGTTCACTAACCCCTGGAACAGTAATTTTTCCCATGTTTTATTTCAGAGGCTTGTATAACCTTGGAATTTCTCATGATAAAACCTGTGATACTTGTTCTTCTAGTATTAAAACCACGCCCCCTGAATTGTAACCTATGGCTGTAAAACCCATAGGGAAGTAATCTTAAAATGAGGAATTGCTAAGCAAATTTCCATTGAAGTTAAATTAGAGAAGATGGATTTTGCCCAGGCTGAAATTGGATCTCAAGAACCACGGCCATTCCTGGGACTATAACTCATGGATACAGCTGCTCCAAAAGTGTTGCTACATTGAATTGGCAACGCAGCCTACAAACTGTTTTTCCACATGACTTTCGTAAAGCTGAGGGGAAGGAGCATCACAGCATATGGCATCACATCCGCTGAAATGCTCATTGTACAAACTGGCTTGAGCACCCCTTAAAATCATCCTGAGTCAGCAGGTTGAGTAGCCAGGAAGGCAGAATAAACCACGGGATTTAAACTGGTCACAAAGCACACCGAAACTCCTACTCATTGCCCAGCTTTTGGAGCATTCTCAGGGAAGATGAGGATTAAATGGGCAAAGGCTTTTAAATATTCTCTCATGTGAAGGAATGGAATTAGGCCCACAAAAGTAATTTGCCTGGAATATTAACCTGGGAAATGGGAGATACGTTTGAAGTCCCCTGTGGCAGAAGAGAAACTGAACTTGGGTCATTTACAACCTGATTACCCTAACCATGAGCAATTTTAAATAAAAAGAGGGAACTGGGAATTCTTCCCCAGCTGCAATTGTCACAGGGCTTGCTCTTATAATTGTGCTCTTAGGATATCTACAGGATGAGACAAGTAGGAATTAGACCGAGAAAGGAGAAAGGTAGATTAACAACTTAAGTTTTAAATACAGAGTGTTCAAAAATATCTCATGTATATAATATAAATTAATAAGCATTTATATAAAAGAACAGCTTATTTAATGTAGAAAAATATATATTAAAATAACCTTACCCAAGGATGTTTTATAAATAAGGTAAGGTTAGGTGCTTAGCTGTTCAACAGTGCATCTGGTCAGACACCGTGTGAATTTAGGCACCCGAAGCTCCACCACCCTGCACAGACAGGCTGGCCACTGTAGCCAGGCATCTCATCTGTTGCCTTCTCAGGCACCTGGGCGTTTCAGTTGAGCAGACATCCCTTTGGGCAGCCCTGCTGGTTCCTCACCAACTTTACCTGCAATACCTCAGCTGCCTGAAGGTTTTGGTTTTGTACAGGATCCTGTGAGCACGTGTATCCCCTGAGCTCGAAAATAAATAGTCACGGAAATCAAATATGTGCAAATGGATGAAATTAATGGAAATGCTGCAATATTTATAAAAGCAGCTTTTTATTAGAGGTTGTTGCTTGGTGTTTCTAAAGCTGTGCAAACTCAAACTGATGGGAAATACTAGGAAGTAAGGAAAGGTAAAATGAACATCTGGGCAATGTCCTCTCCCACATCATCCCAACAACGTCCTTTCCCACATCATCCCAACAACATCCTCTCCCACATCATCACAACAACATGCCTGCCCCTTCTATAGGGCGGGTTGGGGGGTTTTATGTGGGCTTTTTCTTATTTTTGTTCAGTAGATCGTGCCACACATGACAGCAGCCATCAGTGACACCATGGGGACACGGGCCCGGGTTGCTCTGAATGCTGACTGTAACGGATGCCCACTGCAGCCAACATCTGCCTGCCTGCCTGCTCTGCCTCTTGCCCGGCTCCAGCCAGCCGGCGGTTGGTCTCGCCTCAAGTTCAGTGTGAAAACCGGGAGAGCTGTCTACGGGGAAACCCCTGACAACTAAAAAACAAGGCAAAATCTCTATTAAAAAGAGCAAGGCCCGCTGAACAGCCGCGCAGCCAGCGCAGCCTGACCGGCCGCGGAGCCACGCCTGGCTGGGACCGCCCCCAAGCGCTGGCCGCCGCTCCCATGGCCCGTGGCCGTACACTCCCCCGCCATTCCTCAGCGACCGGGGCCGCCCCTCACGCTCCCGGTGCCGGAGGAAGGGTGGGGTGGGGAGGGGAGGGGAGGGGTGGGGAGGGGAGGGGAGGGGTGGGGAGGGGAGGGGAGAGGTGGGGAGGGGAGGGGAGAGGAGGGGAGGGCCGGGCCCGCTGCTGTGGCTCCTCGCTCCCGCGCCGCTCCCGGCTCAGGGCGCCGCGCTGCCATGGCAACCGGGGCAGGCGGATGGCTACGCTACCCCGGAAGCGAACTGGCAGGGAGCCGGTCCGGCTCGTCGCGTGCGCTAAGCCCCGCCCCCCACCCCGTCGCGCCCGTCAGGCGGTCCGCGCGGGGTGACGTGTCGCGCGCGCGCGAGAAGCCGGAAGTGGCGGCCGTCAGGGCGGGGGGGCGAGAACCAAGCCGCGACCGTTGCTGCTGCAGGCGCGCGAGAGGCGCCCAGGGACCCTCCTCGCCCCCCGCCCCCGCAGGCCGCCCCGCCGCCGCCGCTTCCCCCCCCGCCGCCTCCTCCCCCGCCATGGCTCTACGGCGGCTCCTCATCGCCGCGGCGCTGGCGGCGGCCGCGCCCCCCGCCGCTGCTTTCTACCTGCCGGGCCTGGCGCCCGTCAACTTCTGCGAGGCTGGGAAGGAGAAGCCCGAGTGCAAGGTGAGCCCGAGGGGGCCGCCGAGCCCGCCGCGCTGAGCGGAGGAGAGGGGAGGCCTCGGCGTCGCCCGCGCCCCGGAGGCCCGGGTTGCTGCGCGGCCTGACTTTTAACCGGCTGCTGTGGGGCTTGGGGTGAGGGGCGCGTCGGTGCTTGGGGTTTTTCCCTTGCCGGAGGGTTTGTAGTGGCTTCGTTAAGGCCCCGCGCGGCCCCGGCGACTAGTTGCCATAGGGACTTCGGAGGGTGTTTGAGTTCCCGCTGGCATGGCTGGTGGCGCGGTGTCCACCGTCCCTCGGGGGGAGGAGGTGGGCAAAGAGCTACCGGCTCATCTGGTGAGTTACGGTCACGTTGCGGAAATAGGAAGCCCCGGACGCTTATCTCTCGGGACCTTTTAAGTGCTTGTTGCGAAGCTGCAGAAAGTAAGAGCCGCACTGACAGGTCGTGGCACGGCGCGTGTGTGATCCCTGGCAGGGGGGAGCAGCAGATGCCTGCAAGCAGATGTAAGATCAAGGCAAGCATGCAGTGACACTTTCTTTGCTGTGTCTTCCTGACTGTGAAAGCGTAGGGGCTTCTGGGCCCCGGACTCTTCAGTGAAGCCTAAGCTTATTTTTGTGCCTACATAAATGACAAAATTGACATAAACAAATTACATGTAAGGATGCTGGCTGGTAGGGGGGGGTCTCTGCTTAAAATAGTCTTTGCTCCTTTGCATGCACTTCAGAAGTTACTTACTGATGCTGTGATGGAAATTACACCAGATGGCAATTTAAGACTTGGGAAAGTTCAAGACCAATCACTTTTATGATCCCTGGTGTTAGGGCTGTTCAAAGTGCCTACCTCACGCTTTTTGATCTCTCAGCTGCTCTGCTACACAGAACTCTGGTACATGATTCTTCAGAATAAGAATTTATTTTAACTGTATGCTTTTAGTAAATAAATGCCTTGCACTGGCTTTATTCATTTCCTGTCAAGAATCAGAAGAGCAGGTAATAAGCCAAACATGTAATGAAAACATAGTTGTTATAAATGTGTTTTCTTTCTTAAGTGTATTGTTCTGTTCAGACCAGCCAAACCTTGCACCTAACACATAGGTGTGAATTTTTCACTTTTGTTTCCATTCCACTTCTATTGTAGTAGTAAAATATTTTGTGGACGTTCCTTTATAGGATCATAGAAGTTGTGCTTGGAATAGACAAGAGGTCACACAGTCCAGCCTCATGCTTGAAGCAAGGCTTTTGCCAAGAGTAGAATCAGTTCAGCTCTACCTTTGTTTAAGGAAGCCTTCAAGACATCCAAACATGAATCACAGAATCATAGGGTTTGGGAGGGACCTCCAGAGATCATCAGATCCAACCCCCCTGCCAAAGCAGCTCCCTAGGACAGGTCACACAGACAGGTATTCAGACGGCTCTTGAATATCTCCAGAGAAGGAGACTCCACAACCCCCCTGGGCAGCCTGTGCCAGGGCTCTGGCACCCTCACTGGGAAAAAGTTCTTCTGTGTGTTGGTGCGGAACGTCCTGTGCCCAAACTTGAGGCCATTGCCCCTTGTCCTGTTCCCACAGACCACTGAAAAGGGGCTGGCCATTTCTCCCTGTGTCCCACACTTCAGATATTTATAAACATTGATCAGATCCCCTCTCAGTCTTCTTTTCTCAAAGGTGAACAGCCCCAGCTCGCTCAGCCTTTTATCACAGGGGAGATGCTCCTGGTCTTTAATAATCTTTGTAGCCCTTCTCTGGACTCTCTCCAGGAGATCCCTGTCTTTTTTATCCCAGGAAGCCTAGAACTGGACACAGTACTCCAGGTGGGGCCTGACCAGGGCAGGGCAGAGCAGAGGGGGAGGATCCCCTCCTTTGACCTGCTGGCCACTCTCCCCAGGATCTCATCTGCCTTCTTAGGCACCAGGGCACACTGCTGGCTCATGGCCAACATGTCATCTACCAGGACCCTCCCTGTGTGACCTGTGACAGTGCTGCACTACCTTCTTCAGGATTTTTTTTTTCTTCAAGTACAGGCTAAGACTTTCAAGCTGCAGTTTGTAGTTCTTCACAAGATTCTTGAAAAAATATTAGTATGTTTGAAGTGTTTCTGCTTTAAGCTGGGATTGTGGCAGGAAGATTTTTTCAAGATTAATTAATTATTTTCAGGAAAAAAGTCCAGTAAACCAGGTTGCTTGTTGTCTTTTGTAACCAGCCTGAGACACTTTCTCAGTGATCTTTCTCAGATGTCTCTGTTGTGGGTTTGGGGTTTTTTTCCCTATATAATGTGTACAAAGCATTTGTATTCTGGACAATCTGTCTTTCTTTAAATGTGAAGTGAGGTGCTTAAATGATGTAAATCAACAACCAGTCGCTACATGAACGTTTTGGGATAACCTCAAGAAGTGTATTAGTGGAAAATCGTTCTGAAATTAGCCACCTCCTGTATTCCTCTACCTTGTGCCAGCCATTTACGTACAGTGTGGAGACACAGGCATATGAAGACAGCTAAATCCCTCTTCTCATTGAGTCTCTCTGCATAGTCTGCAACTGAATGTAGTCTGGTCCCTGGTCAGGATGTGATCAGATAATTGCTTTATCAGAACATTTATGTAAGTGGGTAAAATTAAGCTTCCCTGGACAGCTTTTAATTTTTCACATGTTCTTGCTGAGTTCTTACAGTTGTCACTCTTGATTATGATGTCAGGGATAATACTGAGTTTTCCCCTGCCTCAAGGATTTTGATCCACTGACCAGCTTTCTACTACAATCTCTATAGCTGTCCTGTCCTCTGTTGGTGAGATAGGATGGCACGTAGCTAGCAGCATGAGAATTGATGAAACTTGTGATCTTCCTCTTCCTCCAAGCTGTCAGATAATCCACTTGGGCAAACTCAGTTTGACTACCTTTTCCTGTTCTGGTTGGAGTATCACCAGAAATGGAATGTGATCTGTGCAGACTTAAATAGCAACTCTTGCCTGAACGTTAAGAAGCCTTACTCACTTTAAAAACATACTGATGGCTCCAAAGGGGACTTGCTGTTGTGTGGGAAAGTTTGCCAAAGATGCTGACCTGCAGCAATGTGTGTACTTCTCATGGAAAACTGCAGCATTCAGATAAATCTCCAGGTCATGGTTCTGTGACCAGGCAAGGGTGTCTAATTCCTTGCTGCTGTGAGCTATTTCATTCCTATCTTCCTCTGGGCAACGTGTTCTGGTTTTCTGCATTTTCTCAGCTGTTTTACTTGTTAATTCCTTTTTTGGGCTTATTACCATGGCAAGACACTACTCAATTTTTTGCCAGACTAGTTTTTTGCTGTTAGTGTGTTGAAGTGGCATATGAAATTATGATAAGTGTGCCCTACCCAGCAGCAAGTCTGCATGGCTTGAGGCAGAGAGAAGTAAGGTGTGTCTTCACTTAGGGAATCAACCAAACAGCTATCTACCTCTCATGGAACTGCATCTTAACTTGCCTATGGACAGCTACAGTATATCAGGAAAGCACAGTACTTAATGACTGGAGTAACTGAGCTACAGATAGTCACGAACAATTCCGTCTCCCCCACCCTCCCACCCCCACCTCCTTCCAGAATTTCTTGGTTTGGCTGAACTTGGGTGAATCTTCACAGAGAGGAAAAGCTCTCCTTTTGATTCATGGTGAGAAAAATATATGGGCTACTGTTGGAAGGGGGAGGTCTTGTTCCTGGAAGCGCTCCCTTCCTTCTGCTGAGGTCTTGTTCCTGGAAGCACTCCCTTCCTTCTGCTGTCTCCAGCTCTTGTCTGATTGCACACTAAGATACTTTAACTTGCTATGCTGCTAAAAACCTGCACTTTAAAAAAACTTTGGGGGGCAGAAGGTAAGTCTTTAGCCAGTTTAGTGTGCAAGCAGATAACTGCCAAAACCAGCATGAGGTAAATAGTTGAGATGCATTGGGACTGCGGGACTGTTTATTACAGCGATTTTCATACAAAGAAGGAAGAGTGAGAGACCTCTCCCTTTCTGTAGCAGCAGGCTACCCCATCTGTAATTAATGTGTATAGACCAAACTAGCCTGAAACCACGGCAGACTGAATTTCAGGTTCTCCTTGAGAGTTGCTAGAGTTACTGATAAATTTCTGTAAGAAGGCAAATGTGGATATGCTTGCCTTCTCTTTGGAAAGAGCTACTGTTCAAAATCAAAGTAGTGTATCAGTCTGAATACACAGTTTTCAGTTGCTACATAGATATAAAATTGTGAAGCAGCTTAATTATAGGGAGAAGTACTGACCTCATCCATACTTTAATTCATGTTCTTTTAAGACTTTCATTACACAGAAGTTGTGGTGATGACTAATGTGGCTCTAACTTAGTACTAAAACGCCGGCAAGTGTGGTAATTGTATTATTCCTGTGCAGGATTTCTTGCTGGCTCGTAGTTGGAACGGTTGGGTTAGCCTTACAGTGGTTTTGTCATGTGGTCACTATTTTTGTGGTGGTTAGATAGATAGGCTTTTACTTATGCTCTCAGCAGATACACAAGATTCTGCATTTCAAGGTGTGTAATTACACGGATCTTGGATTTTCAGCTTTCCTTTATTCACACGAGTCTATTGATAGATATCTGTCAGAACTGAAGAAGTGCTTTAATGTAACTGCTGATTATCTCTACTCTTTCAGTCCGGAATCGAGCTGTTTGTGAACAGGCTTGACTCTGTAGAGTCTGTCCTTCCCTACGAATACACTGCGTAAGTATATTGTACTGTTGATGCACTTTAGTTGCCAGTTCTCCCAAAAGGATTAATTTCATTTACCTTCAAGTATTAACTGTATCTTGCTACATCAATAAAGAATGTCTATTTTGCTATTGTAAGTTTAGAAATACAGAGTTTTGAAGCAGCAGCTGGATGCATGCACGGCTTCCTTCTCCGTTGTCTTTCCTCATGCTTTAGAAGCAGTGCATGAATTCATAAACTCTCATGCAAGTGGAACCACGGCTTGAGATTAAGTTAGGGTTAAAACGTGTGTGTGTGTATATATAATACTTACTTTTCTGCACCAGTTGTCATTTTATAGATCAAAGTATTACTGCTTTCTTTAGAAGCCCGTAGCCAGAGGAGTTAAAGTGGTAATGAGGTGTGAACTTCCCCTCAATTATCTTAATGAGGTGTTAAACGTTTACTTGGTACACACCATAGGAGTGGACAAAATGTATCGGTGCCTGATACAACTATGTAAAGTTCTTGCTTCAAAGAATATGCCGGGTAATATTGAAGAGGTTAAGCAGTAGTTATGTCTACACTTTAATGAACGTAAACGTGATATACTTGAAAATAGGCTGGAAAAACTTGGAGGATGTGCTGTTAAATGTGTTGATGAATAAAACTGCAACAACCTGTTGATTTAATAGTGCTTGTTGTGAAGGAGCTGTCTGTATATGCAAGTGTGTAGTTTTGTAATTTGTTTCTTTCTTATTCCACTCTCCAAGAATCTGGTCTGCACGCTTTTCTCTCAGAGCAGTCAGGAAATTCTGTGAAGGTTTAATTCTTGGCTAAAATCCTTGTTCAGATAGGAAACTTCTCATAACTTAAAGAAAAAAATTAAGCTACCATGTTTAATATAAACTGAGTTCTGAAAGAGCTGATGAAGGGATTTGCTTGTGTTTTAGGGATTTTTAATTTTTTTTTCCCCAGATGGGACTGCAATTTTTCACGCTTTTCTTTACAGGTTAAAGGAAGAAACAGTAGTCTAGAAAGAAAGCCTCATAGTTCCTTTACTTGTGATGAAGGTGCTGATTTTGGAGCACTGTTTGAAGTCTGATATTTGCAGCAGGGAATATTTTATTATCTTCTGTATCTTTTCTCTAACTCAGGTTTGATTTTTGCCAAGCGGAAGGAAAGAAGCGTCCCTCTGAGAACCTTGGCCAAGTCTTGTTTGGAGAGAGGATAGAGCCGTCTCCCTACAGGGTTTGTTCTCTCACAAGGGCTGTTGGTAATATGTATGATCAAATGGAACCGAAGGAGATCGCAATCTCGAGGATCCTTTTCACAAGAGCTTTTATCTCAAAGAGCTTCAAAACCTGAAATTCCACATAATAGAAATCTGTTGATTTAACCTTAGTGTAACTACACATTTTGCATCATCAAGCTGTAGCCTTGAAACGCAGTGGAGGTTGTCTTCTCTATTGGGAACCTGATTCTTGCTCCTCAGCTGTCCCTTTGTTAGAGGGAATTGAATCCTGTTATTTCTTGGAATCACATCTGAAAATACTGCAGCTGGAAAGTGAAAAAATTAGGAATGGTGTTAGGCAGCTTGTCTTCTCTGATGACTGGAGCTCTTGCCTTCCTGTATGTACTAGGGGAGAAAGTTATCAGTTGAATCTGCCTGGGATGGCAGATGCTGCTGTGTGGTAGGATGACGTGTCAGGTAAATCGTTGTAGGAAACAGGTTTTAATGGGTACCAAGGAGGTCTTAGTGCAGGGCTCCTACAATGAGCACAGGAGGGTTTTATAGCATACACCAATATAGGAACCTTCCCTTGAGGGTTAATCTACGTAGTCTTTGTAATTATTTAGGTGGTTTTGTAAATGCCTATACTGTTACAATAAATACATAGGAGCAACTTGTTAAATACTGAAATAACACAAAAGTTTGTTACAACATTTTGCTCATATCTCTTTCCTTTTTCTTAGTTCACATTCAACAAGAAGGAAACGTGTAAATCTGTTTGTACAAAAACATACGATACCACAAAGACAGAAGATAAACAGAAATTAGACTTCTTGAAAAAAAGCATGTTACTGAATTACCAACATCATTGGTAAGTGGATACCAAAAATTATCACTTGGCTAGTCTACTGTG
Source organism: Laterallus jamaicensis coturniculus (assembly GCA_022605575.1). Taxonomy (NCBI): domain Eukaryota; kingdom Metazoa; phylum Chordata; class Aves; order Gruiformes; family Rallidae; genus Laterallus; species Laterallus jamaicensis. The sequence goes on along the minus strand of JAKCOX010000019.1, from coordinate 78,684 downwards.
TTGGTGAGAATTTTGTTTATCATTTTGCAAGTGAATAACAGATTGAACGCTGGGTATTTGCACTGAATCTATTACCCTTCTGTTCTTGCAAAAGATGTTATATTGTTTGTTGTCCTCATAAAAAAAATTCCTTCATTTTCAGGTATAATGGAAACAAGTCTGTTTCCAAACACAAAGCTTTGTGTAGTTTTTGTGCTGCCTCTGTGCTTACTGTAAAATACTACTATTTCTCTGCACCTGTAAATGCTAATCCTGCCTTAGCTTGAGAAAAGTCTTAAGGGACTTTGGTTCTATCCCTATGTCATCTTTGTTCTCAAGAGCCTTTGTGTTGCCCTTCAAACATTGTGTCCAGGAAATAGGATCAACAGTTCTGAAAGGGTTTTATGCAAAGTTTGTTTCTCTTACAGGATATGGAAGTGAAAGGTGATCAGTGAAAGTGAATTAATGAAATAAATTTGAAGAACACATTAACACTTAGTCCTTTCCTATTCTCTGAGTCCCTCTGTAGCCATCTGAGTCATTTTGGACTATAGTGGCCTTTTGTTTCTGTGTGGACACTGAGGTCCCCGTCCGGTGGACATTTAAGGGTGGGGCAAGGCTGAATATGTATGCTGAATCTCATGCTGATTTTCAGTTTGGATGTAGCCATGCTCTGCACCATGTCCAAAAGTTGGGAAATGTTTATCAGCAGGCTCTGCTGATAAGCAGCTGCCATGTCAGTGTTTGTACAGTGCGTTGGTGCGCTGTGCAGCAGCCTTTGGGTGCAAGGGTAGAAGGAACAACTTGGGCATGATGTTGGAACAAGTTCCTGTGGCATGTTTTTGCAAGTAGTACTTAAGCATTATCAACTGATGTTGCTAGATGATTCCAAATATCTGCTCCATGCTTCACAGAAACAACCATTTTGGTCTTCATCCAATTAAATTAAAACTTCCTGGACATATTAATAAAAAAAACAGGTGAAATGTTGAATTTTGATTCTATGTTTTTCTGTAATGATCATGTTCCATTTCTTCAGTTTTGCTGGAAAGGCAATGAGTGCATTTTCTACTTTTGGGAAGCGACATGGGACATCCCTTTTTAGGGATAAACTATGTCTCAAAGATGGAAATCTTTCTGGGAACCTCTTGAAAATTAGTTAAGTTGAAAGTTGGTAAATTAGGTCAGAAGGGCTCACAGGCAATGACCATATGTTTGTGTAGGTGAAGTAATAAATAACCTCTGAAAGGTACAGCAACTTTTGTGGGGATTTGAAGTGCATATGCCTAATTCTGAAATAAACATGCTGGATTTTATTATATTCCTATAAAATGCTGCATATATTTATAATATTTACACTGCTTTTAATTTCACAGATACATCTTGGTCTGGCTTAAAGGTTCAGCTTTAGAAGTGTGCATGTTTTGGTGTATAAATGAAAAGTAGTTTCTCAAGGCTATGGTCCTGTTACTCATTGAAATGAATTGCTAATTTTGAAAATTTTTTTTTTAAGAAAAGCCCAAAAACTAAGCTGAAAGAAACAGAAACAAAACTGTGTAAAATTAATCACTCTGAAAAATGCTTAAGGCTGGGTTCCTGCCCCCCCCCCCCCCCCCCGCCCTTAGTGTATTTAAGTTTATTTTTTAGCCTGTACTTTGTATGACTGTGCAGATTTTTTTTTAGATGTAGTTCTGTATTTCGGTGGGAAAATTTCCCTTCTAATTTAGGGTACTCCTTTTAGTCTTAGTACTTTTAATAACACTTCTAGTATTTATTTTTTTGCTAGTCCCACTGGCATGAAGAATCCCTGTATATGTCTGTGTGGTAACGACCTTGATGAGGGAATAGCATCCACCCTCAGCAAGTGCCGATGATACAAAGCTGGGAGGGGTGGCTGACACGCAGGAACACTGCGCTGCCATCCAGCGAGACCTGCACAGGCTGGAGAGCTGGGCAGGGAGAAACCAGATGAAATTCAACAAAAGCAAGTGTAAGGTCTTGCACCTGGGAAGGAATAACCATCTGTATCAGTACAGGCTGGGGGATGACCTGCTGGAGAAGAGCTCTGTGGAGAAGGACCTGGGGGTCCTGGTTGATGACAGGTTGGCCATGAGCCAGCAGTGTGCCCTGGTGGCTAAGAGAGCCAATGGGATCCTGGGGTGCATCAGGAGGAGTGTGGCCCGCAGGTCTAAGGAGGTGATCCTCCCCCTCTACTCTGCCCTGGTCAGGCCCCACCTGGAGTACTGTGTCCAGTTCTGGGCTCCCTGGTATAAAAAGGACAGGGATCTCCTGGAGAGAGTCCAGAGAAGGGCTATGAAGATGATTAAGGGCCTGGAGAATCTCCCCTCTGAGGAAAGGCTGAGTGAGCTGGGGCTGTTCAGCCTGGAGAAAAGAAAACTGAGGAGGGACCTAATCAATGTTTATAAATATCTTAAGTATGGGGTGCAGGGGGAATTGGCCAGCGCCTTTTCAGTGGTCTGTGGGGACAGGACAAGGGGCAATGGCTGCAAGTTGGAGCACAGGAAGTTCCGCACCAACATGCGGAGGAACTTTTTCCCAGTGAGGGTGCCAGAGCCCTGGCACAGGCTGCCCAGGGGGGTGGTGGAGTCTCCTTCTCTGGAGATATTCAAGACCCATCTGGACACCTGTCTGTGCAGTATGAGCTGGGGAGCTGCTTTGGCAGGGGGGTTGGATCCGATGATCTCTTGAGGTCCCTTCCAACCCCTACGATTCTGTGATACCTGGGCTGACAGTGTTCGTCACCAGATGTTTTTGAGAGACATACAACAACACTCTTGTATAGTGTATAGAATTCTATGATTCTATTTGCCCCACGTGTGTAATCTCTTCAAGTCATTTTGAATTTGAAGATTAACTTTGAAAAATTACTTCCTTCTTAACTCATCAGTTTGTTCCAGCATTGCTGCTTGAAGGCAGCTCAGTATGTCTCTGCTGCAGAAGATGCAAGGGAAAGCCCTTACCCCAGCCAAACTCATTTGCAACAGTTTAATGCTTTATTGAATTTTGGTTATGAAATTAAAATGCTACCAAAAGCAAGAGGTATCTCTAGTGTATAACGTGGAGGTAAAATTCAAAATATGGTCCAAGCATAATGAATCATTAGCAACCTAATTGTACCCCATAGTAGCAGGGTAAAGTGAGTCAGGATTTGATGGTGGTGCTGCTGCTTGCGACCATGGTATTCTTTGGAATTTCCTGAGAACCTGTGAACTGTTGTTTGGAAGGCCTGTCTTCACCTCTTCCACTGTGTCAGTATGAGCCAAGGACATTGCTAGCTACTTCTGCCTGGTAGTTAATGGTGGGAGTGAACAAAGACAGCACATACAACTCTCTTTACATCTGCTGATGTACTTCAAGAAATAATGCTACTTTAGAGGCTGTTACAATATGCAACAGATTAAATAATGGTTTTTGTTGTCTGAAGTCATAACTCCTGTGTTTAATCAGGTACTTTAAAATACCAAATGAGATATTATCAGGTATCTCTTAGTAGCATAGTGGTTATAATGACAGGGCATTTAATTTTAAAGGCTGTTCAGTAGCTTGATAAGCTTTACCAAAAAAGTGTGGTGTTAGCTTTCAGTGGGTTGTCCTTTTCTTGGTCTGGTGATGCACACAAAGTGGCAGCTGTCTCATGTCTTCATGTGTGAAGTTTATTAATAAACTTTTAAAAAAATACCTAGGAGCAATTAATGTTGCCCCCAAGGGCAGCTTTTGAATTTTAAGCCTTCTTTGAATTACTTTCTTGTGGTATTCACCTTTTAGCAAGTTAAAACACTACATAACATAAACAGGTTTGGGTGTTTTAGTAGGTTCTTTTACAAAGGGATGGGTCCCTATGCCAGGTATCTTTGTTTAAAAGTACCTTTTTGTTTTTACATTTGTACTGTTTCTAGCAAGTTAGATACTGTTTGTATGTTACTGTCTTATAATTTGCTGCAGCTCCTCATGGGGGTATGGGGTTCCTCCACAAATTTTTCATTGAAACTGAACTATAAACCTATTGGACTCAATACTTTTAGGTAATAGATATATAAATCTTGAGCCAGTAAAAAGCAGCAGGTAGACAATGGAAGGATTTTTGAAAGTGACTACTTTGCCAAACCTGTGATGCCTTACAACGTTTTTCTTGTGTAAACCATCTAGTTAAAATATCCCATATTTTCAGGGAACCACAACTGAAGTCAAAGCTCAGGAACGATAAAAAGCCCAAAACAACAAAAAACCCGAAGCAAAGCAAAAAAAAAAACCAAAACCAACTTGCAGTTCAGCCTTAAAGCAAAATATAAGCTTAGAGTGCCATGAAGAATGTATTCCTCAATGAAAGAGCAATGCAGAAGCTGGAGAATTAATAATATGTGCATGTAGGCAGACTTTTATTTTGCATTTTGTCTTAATTGCCAAGTTCATTTTAGCTGTTTGAGTGGAAGATTTTGGACATTTTTAAAGACAAAATAATTAAAAGTTAAGTTATTAAGACTTTGGAATGGGAAAGTTTTATATATTGGGCTATGGTTTTAAGAGGACTTCAGAAAGAGTAGAATGTTTTGGTGGTCTCATAGTAAGCCTTTTACAAGTGCCTTCTGAAGAACTAAATTGATTTTTTTTTTAAAGTTTAAGGTTTTTTTAAAAGATGGTTTCAGTTGAAGAGCTGCATGCTTATCTCACATTTGGAAATTGGGTTGATGGTTGGTGTCATTCCATGCGTTAAGGTTTGAAAGAAGTATTATTCTTGCAGTTAATTTTCCATAAGAAATATGGCAGAGTTAAATCCATATGCACGTGGGTTTGTTTCCATGACACGGTGTGTTCTGAAAGATGGTGACGTGTCGGCATGCCGTTTACAGGATTGTGGACAACATGCCTGTGACCTGGTGTTACGATGTTGAAGATGGCCAGAGGTTCTGCAATCCTGGGTTTCCTATTGGCTGTTACATTACAGAAGATGGCCGTCCAAAAGATGCCTGTGTTATTAATGTACGTTGCTGATATCCCCTTTTTCCTAATTTAAAGCCTGGCATTTCTCCTCTGTCATGTTTCTCCCATCAGAAGAGGGGTGGCCAGCAGGGACAAGGGAGGTGATTGTCCCTCTCTACTCTGCCCTTGGAAGCCCCATCTGGAGTCCTGTGTCCAGATCTGGGGACCCCAATACAAGAGAGATGTAGAACTGTTGGAGAGGGTTCAGAGGAGGGGCACAAAGATGATCAGAGGGCTGGAGCACCTGCCCTACAGAGAGAGGCTGAGGGAGCTGGGCTTGTTCAGCCTGGAGAAGAGAAGGCTGTGGGGGGACCTCATTGCAGCCTGCCAGTACCTGAAGGGAGCATCCAAACAGGAGGGGAATCAACTTTTTAAAAGGGTAGACAATGGCAGGACAAGGGGGGAATGGTTTAAAGCTAAAGGAGGGAAGGTTTAGATTGGATATTAGGGGGAAGATTTTTACAGAAAGAGTGGTGAGGTGCTCGAACAGGCTGCCCAGAGAAGTAGTGGATGCCCCATCCCTGGAGGTGTTCAAGGCCAGGTTGGATGGGACCCTGGGCAACCTTGTGTAGATCCAGGCCTGAGGTTGGTGGCCCTGCCTGTGGCAGGGGGGTTGGAGCTCTATGATCCTTGGGGTCCCTTCCAACCCAGACCATTCTGTGATTCTATGATTCTATGTTTCTCTGGTGAGGCCTTGCTATGTTAAGAACTGTCATTGCCTAATACTAGGTAAGTGTTCTGATATCTCTGCAAGTGCCACAGTTTGTAAGCCTCATCTAAGCCTAAGAATTTTGTCTGCTCTGCTGCATAATACAGAAGGGCATAAAAGATAGAGGAAATGAATTTGCATAGCATTTAGTACATGTAAAGGATAAGGAAAAGAAAAACATACCATCCTTCACTGCCTAAGAAGTCTAAACATCTGAGGCTTGGACTTTACATTTTGGTACAATAGAGGTTTGTACCTCTGCATGGAAATTAATACTTCTTGGGGGATTGCTTTCCTTAAAACTGTGGGGGCTAATGGAAGAAGGCAGAATATAAGATTTCCAAGTGATCAAAGCTGCTCCTGTCAGAGACAGAACTGTTAGATTAACTGGTGGAGGTGCAGATAAATGCACTGCAAGCTTTTATAAGACAAGAATGCAACAGGAAGTCCAGAGTGTCTTTGGGTTACCACTGACCTCTTCCATGGAGAGGTCACTAAGTCCCAGGAGTAGGTTTTTGGTTTTCTCAAAATGATTTGGTTTAGTTACTGGATCTCCTCACAGATGAGAGTTTCTGCAGTTTCTAATTTTTGTTTCCTTGCCTCTGTAATGAAGTGGTTTCTGAGGCTTCATGTGAATGAATCCATTTATGATCAAATACGTAATCTGGCAATATCCTTTTAGTCTTGTTTAAATACTTCTTTGGAAGTAAAGGGAAATAACATTTGCAGGAGTAAAGGGATATAACATTTGGAGGAATAAAGGGAAGGAACATTGGAAGGAGTAACTGAAGGACTGTAGAGGAACACTTTGTTTATATAACTATTCTCATTGTTAGGGTGCTTGGTAGAAAGGGGTGAGGACAGAACCCTGAAGAAGTATTAGTTGAACATCAGTAGATGTAATGCTTGTGATTTAACAGCCTCTTTAGGCCATTCAATTCCAAGCTGATGTTTCCCTTCGCCTGAGATTAGTTTTCAGCATTCTTGGCTGCTGCTTGCAGTTCATTCCTGTGCATCTTTGGTTTTAAATGTCAAGGTGGCTCTTTCACAGAGAGCAGTTATTTGCATTGTTTGTCTGGGAAGGTTCTGTTTAATCTATGGAAAATATACAAGTTTTTAAATAACTGACATTTACAAAACACTTCCGATATGAAAGTTGTCACATAGTTACTCAGTTTTTTACTTCAATTAAATAACACGGGGCATCTTCAGTTATTTGAATAAACACATGTATATTTATAAATATATTTTATATTTAAATACCTTTTTCTACTTTTCAACCATAGTACTATTCAACTATAGTAGAGACAGCTCTTAGTACTAGCTTTTCTAGTTGTTTTTTTATGCAAAGTCTTTACTGTCTTTGCATTTGTAGCATCCCACATTCGCCTTGTGCAGTTTTCTGTCAAGACATTCTACATAGTCTAAAATTCTGCTATGTAAGCTTCTGTCTAAGGCTTTTTAGATGTCTTCATATTTTGATTGTTTAACGTAATCTTTTCTCATTGCAGTCAGAATTTCATGAAAAGGATACTTTTTATATCTTCAACCATGTTGACATAAAAATTTATTACCATGTTGTGGAAAATGAAGCTCTGGGAGCAAGACTAGTTGCTGCTAAACTTGAACCAAAAAGGTTAGTACTCAGAAGTAACTTTTTATCAAACAGTGGTCCATCCCAAGATACTTGCTTTGATTGGGGGACCTCTGTCTAGTCAGAAGTGTTTTCAGGTATGTGACTTGTAGATTAGCATCCCTGTTGATTTATGTAGTGCAATCTAGGGTAGTCTAACATAACTTTGTTCTGAACTTGATAGATCATTCTGTACTGTTCCCTATTTGGGAGAGAACAAAAAAAACCCAAGAAAACTACCCAAAAAACTGGAAGTGGTACATGTTCAGAGAAGCAGCCCTTATTTCCCTGCTGGAGAACATCCTGTCTTGTGATGGAATAGGCCACTAGTGCCCAATGCGGGAGCGCAGCGTTTGATGTCTTCAGCAACTGGGATTTGAATGGAATGGTTTCACAGATTTACTCCTCAAATGTTCTGGTGTCTGTGTGGCTTTTGCACAACTGATAGCTGGTTTATTCTTTCTTTGCAGCTTGTCTTTCATGATGACCCTTGTATTCTTGGTATAACTGAGCTTGTGGCATTGTTGGTCCAGCATCATAATGAAAGTTGTTGGGGGTTTTTTCCTGACAGAAGTTAGTAACTCTGCTGTTACAACTTTTTTGAATGTTTTGGAAACTCTTAGGCTTCTTTGATTTTTTTGGTGCTCTGCTTTAGAGACTGTGCACTTTGTGGTTTTCTTTTTAGAAGAGACAACTTTTGCTTTAAAAGTTCAAGTATCAAAACCTCCTGGGCTTATTATGTATTCCTCCTAAGTTCTGAAATCTGTGAGTGTTAAGAACAACTTTTCTGTTTAAGGGAAGAATCCTTTTGTAAGATGAATGAATTATTTCTTAAGAGTTGTGATTGATGCAGCTTTCATTCTGTGTGTTACAGTTACAAGCATACTCATCCAGACAACCCTGATTGCTCAGGAGTACCTATGGATATAAGTAATAAGGCTAATGGAGAAGTCAAAATTGCTTACACATACTCAGTTTCTTTTCAGGTGAGTACTAAGCTTTCTGTAGGAGTTAAGTCTCAAAATCTAAAATGTAATACACTGAATTATAAAGATGGACAACTAAAACTTTCTCAGAATAGTAAATTTGTGGGTTTAAAACTTTACTTGAACTGGAATGTCAGAGATGGCTTGGGATTTAACCAGAGGATTTGAAATTTTGCATACCACCCCCTCACGCACATGCTTGTTTTTTAAAAGAATCCCACTTCCCATGTTTACTTAGGGGTTCTGGTAGATTATTTTTTCTGAGGTCTGGGAAATTGTGTGTTGTAGGTAGACTGAAACTGTTGTCCTGCTGCAGAAGCTTTCTTCTCTTCAAGGTCTTCCTCCCACAGAAATCTGCAAATGAGTAGGAAGCTGGTGTTCTTTGTTCTCTAGTTTCTATTTAAAAGCAGAAGAGCAGTCTGTCAGACAACTGCGGGGAACAGTGATACTTGTGTATGTTTCATTCTTGTGACAAGCAAGGGAGGAGTTTTTTGTGCTGTTGGGGCTTTTTTTTGTTTTTCAATGGTGTATATTGGACAAACTGTTTTCCAAAGCTTCCCATTCTTTCCCAAGCTGTTTCCCTATTTGTCAAAGACTTCAAAATGCAAGTGACTCGCTAAAGAGTGCAGATTATAACTAAATGGATTTCTTGACTCCCTGTGTATGCACTGAAGGGATAACTCAGATGCAGCAGTTCCTATTTTCAGCCTCAATATTTCTGTGATTCTCCTGAATGTGAAGGAGTTTGCTCGCTGCTTGTTGTTGTTGTTGTTGTTATGGACCTGAATAAAAATCTTGTCAGTTAACAGATATAAAAACATCAATGAGGCCATTTTTATTAACCCATTTCGTGTTCTGATTGCAAGGTCAGTGCTGTCTTTCAGGATGAGAGGCCATTGCTATATCAAGGCTGTTCATATACCTTTCTTAATTCTAATCATAGCCTGCTGTAGGGTTTGTGCTGAAATGGAGACTAAATAGATGATCTTTAAAGTTAGTTGGAGGGTAGCATTGGGTTAGGGTGTGGATCCACTGCCACACCCATCACTGTCTTGAGTAGTACACAGTAAAGCACTGGCCTTACAAGATCAATACATTGCCATAGTTTCTCAGGCATAAACCCTTTTATTTCCTATAAGCTGTTACTGCAGTGTTTATCATATTATCATGATTGTTCTTCAGTAAAATAAATAAATAGCATAAGAAAAATTCATAAGGGGTTATATAAGACTTAATAATTATAATTTCTCAAATATCTTAGTAATGGTCCTGAAATCTGAAATTTGTATACTGAAAAGCCAGTACTTCTTGAAACCTGTGAGAAATCAGTAATTAAGCATTGCCTTAGCTTCATGATAATATGTTCTTTCTCTTTCAAAATTGACATGCCCAGCCGTGTGTGTGTGTGTGTGTGTGTTACTGTCCTGTGCACAATGTTACATCATTTGGAGGTTGTCTTCCAAAATTCCATCAAGCTGGCAGATCAGGTCATCTCAGGAAGACAGAAAAAATGCAGTGTAGATATGGGAGGAAACTGAGATTCTATTCTGGGATTGTTGATAGTGGTTTAGAAACTTGTTCCTTGCTTTGAGACCTAGTTTTATTACCTCCAGTGAACAAGATATTTGATCTTGGCTAAATCTTTTTCCCATGATGGTTTTTGTATTTTCAAAATCTGGCTTTACTGGGAAGCACTTTTCCTCTTGTATATTCTAAATTCTCTGATAACATCTAGTCAGAAGGTCAGCTTGCCTTTTTTATTAATTAATACTAGTTTTTCTCGTTTGTTTAATAGCAATCTTCAGGTCAATCAGCAGTGTTTATTCATCTATTTTTTTATGTTTACAAAATAAAACAAAGGAAAGCGCTTTTTGAAGTGTTTCTGATCAATGGATGTTCAGTATGAATAAGTATAATCAGTTGCAATGTCTGAAGGAATCACTTGTTTCCCTCTACTAACAATGTACATTCTGTACTGTTGCCCCCAACCCCCCCATCTGTCCTGCAGTGTAAGCTGAGGGGAATTGGGTTGGTAGTTGGTTCTGAAACACAGTTGTATGAAAGCAGAGGGTAATTTGGACAGACTCTTTAGAAAGTGGAATATTATGCTGGAAACTATATAGCAGAGCTTAGTTTCTCAGGGTTTGTAGTGTTGACTTACATATGCTATAAAATGCATGTTCTTTTATTATTCTGCTAATTGTTTGAATTCCAAATGAATTAATGTAATTCTTGAAGGGAGGAAGCACCATTAATTTAATAGGCTTTTACATCTTATGAAGACATGGGTGCTTGATACTATTCAGAAGATATTTTGGTTTAGACTCTATGGTCAAATCTTAGGTTTATTTTAGGTAGCTGTTTTTAAACAATGCCCTTTAAGGCATGCAACACTAAATTTCCCTTATCAGGAGATTTAAGATTGCTTTGCATGTAGACTACCTGGTAAATTTACAAATTGGATACTAATGTGTTACTCTTTCAGGAAGAGCCAAACATAAGGTGGGCATCAAGATGGGATTATATTTTGGAGTCCATGCCTCACACTCACATTCAGTGGTTCAGGTGAGAAGCTTTGTCTTCAAGTACTGAATTCAGATTGCAGTTTGGAGGATGATTTTTAATTTTTCTCTCTCTTAACTTCAGTATTATGAATTCCTTGGTCATTGTCCTCTTTCTGTCCGGAATGGTAGCTATGATTATGTTGAGGACACTGCATAAAGACATTGCACGATACAATCAGATGGATTCCACTGTAAGTCTAAAATATACCTCCTCAAACTTATTTGGAATGTATTTTTTTCAGCTAAATGTATTTCTAAAACAGGCTATTTAAGTGGTGATCTACTGTATTAAAATAGGTCTGTTTCCTTCACAGGAAGATGCTCAAGAAGAATTTGGCTGGAAGCTGGTTCATGGTGATATTTTCAGGCCCCCAAGAAAAGGAATGCTGTTGTCTGTTTTTCTAGGCTCTGGCACGCAGATCTTGATAATGACTTTTGTTACCTTGTGTAAGTAATCAAGTGGGGAGGATTTACTTGAATACAAATGATTTTTCACTGCTAATTGCATGGTACCAGTAAAAACAGCAGTATGGGTTTTGTCTAGAAATTTCTTAGAAGTCTTAAGGCTAGAAACAGCTGAGCTGAGAGAGCAGACACACAACATAGATGTTAAGATAACTGAGGTGTAGTGGCTTTTAATTGAATGTATGGTTACTTTCTGTACATCTCTGCTTTGTAGTTTTTGCCTGCCTGGGATTTCTGTCACCTGCGAACCGGGGAGCTTTAATGACCTGTGCTGTGGTTTTGTGGGTACTGCTTGGCACTCCAGCCGGTTATGTTGCTGCCAGATTCTACAAATGTGAGTAAAGGTTATTTAAAATGACAAGGCTTAAGTTCATTAGTGTAATTTATCATCACAAAACTGATTTTTACTTTGTAGGGCTGTTTGTATTTTCCCTCGGGGTGAATTGGAGAAATGGATTTACCTTAACAATAGAAAATACATATAGAATACTGACTTAGTTACCCTTTTTTTTGGAATGTGATCATGCCTAAACACCCTGAATTGTTCTTGCTACTACATATTTGGAAGCAAATTCCATTTTACTGAGTACAAAGCTCATTACATCACTTTTGTACTTTTGTTTCCTACAGGTGGGTGGGTGGGGTTAACATGCCATGGATGTTGCTTGGTAACATTTTTTTTTTCTCACCAAATCACAAACCTCTTTTCTCCCATGCCTGAGATTTGTCACCTCTCCTTAGCAAGTTCCTCAGATCTTTGGGAGAACAGTGCTAATCAGACTGTGGGAAGGGTGTGGGGAGAAGGATTACTGGGAGTTCTGTAACAGGAGAAATCAACGCAGTGGTGGCTGGGCACCTGTCAGTAGTTAGTTGATACTGTTTTCCTTCCCTAATCCCAGTTAGCTATTGTTTCAAGGCCTGCCTACCAACCTGAAATGGTTTCTCCTTGTAGTATACAAACAAAGTAATGTGAGACATAAACCAAATGCACCTGAAATGGATATTCAGTTGTAGAAGTGTGGGGTTTTTTCAACATTGAATTTAAAAAAAGAAACATGACTTGAAATTAAAGGGTTAATCTTAATAACTGGTGCCCTGTTTTACAAAGATTTTATGAAGAAATAGAAACTTAATTAAAATCACTCTAACCACAATCACTTCTGACTCTTGAAGTAAAGAAGGGTTTCATTATGGTAGTGCTTAAATGAAATTGTCAGCTTCACTGAATTCCAGCAGGATATTTCCATTTGAAAGGATGCTGACTAGAATTTTTATCAGCATAGTGCCAACTCATAAAGATTTTCGTAATAAAGCTGCCTTTGGTCTTTTGGTATCACCACTGCTTAATGCTGTTAAGACTCAAGAGAACATCACTGCTTCCTGCAAATGTGTTAGTCCTGACTTTCTTGTAAAATTCATAAACAAAAATTATTTCAAGAAAGCTGTTAAACTTGCTTTTCACATATCTATGGTTTTGTTTTGGGTTTGGGGTTTTTTTTAACTACTAAAACTTGCATTCAAAGTTAAAATTTTAAGCTTAAACTTCTTACTCGAGGTTTAAACTGTTTTGAAAGACTTAAAAAGTATTGCAAAGCTGCTTAGTCCTTTTAACAGATAAAGTGGTCAGAGACCCAGTTTATTTAGTTGGATACTTTGCTGACCTTGGTCAGAGGCTTTGCTTTGAAGCTCTGTGATTAAGCAATATGATGAAAGAGTTCAGTTCTATTACTGAAGATTTAGTTCACTGTTTTAAACATGAACATGATAACACATTATTTACATATTTGCAAGCTAAGTATAATAGGTAAATGAACTGGAAAATTACCAGTTGTGAGTTTAATACATGTTTTGACAACTCTCAAATGTTTTAATACAGCATTTGGAGGTGAGAAATGGAAAACAAATGTCCTGCTGACATCATTCCTTTGTCCTGGGTAAGTTGAAAATATTGCTGTGATTAAAAATACTAAATTTCTTCTGACATGCATAGCTAATATTTAAGTTTCACTCTACAAGTAAATCTTGTGACGTTGTCCCTTTATACCAGAAGCTATGAGAATTATGGTGGCACTTTTGACAAAGATGAATATGTTAATGGCATATCATCCTTAGATTTATTTTTTTTTAAGCAAGCATTTGTTTACCACATGAAAAGGTTGATTAAGAAAGAGCATCATGATAGTAGTAAGTTTTAGACAGGCATGCTTTTTCAAGGCTTTCTTTTACTCTCTAGGCTGTTTCTCTGACCACGCTGTAGTTGGTCTTACATCGTGTCATATACTGTATAAATACCATGATAAATGTTTCTACTTAAACACAGCAAGCAGTCTTACCCCGAAGTGCACTTAAGACAAGGATGTATTTGAAATTGCTTAGCTGGAACGTCAGCTCCTGCTGTATTTCAATCCCACTAGATTAACAAAGAATTGCTTGTTTGACCTCCTCCTTTTGATATTTGGTGTGTGTCATCTGGGTTAAACAGAGATTCACACTAAAATCTTAAAACAGTGCTATTGTCTTGTTAAAAGTATTAAACATTAAGAAATATTTCTGTGCTTTTAAGTGTGTTATCTATTTTTCAGAATTGTATTTGCTGACTTTTTTATCATGAACCTCATTCTCTGGGGAGAAGGCTCTTCAGCAGCTATTCCATTTGGTACTTTGGTTGCTATTTTGGCACTCTGGTTTTGCATATCTGTGCCGCTGACGTTTATTGGTGCCTATTTTGGTTTTAAGAAAAACGTAAGTGTTTGGTAAATTGTTTCCTAAGTGTGTAGACACATATATGCACATACATACCTTTAGCTGTATAGACTGTGACTGAGGTAGCACCTAAGCTGGCTGCATTATCAGCTCCAGTCCTGTTTGGTTACTTCCGAGCTGCTTTAGGTATTTGATCTTGAGATTCCAAAACTTTGCTATTCAGTTGGTTGTTGCTGGTGATACATTTCTGCAACAATAAGAGTTATCACTGTCTTTAATTGACTGCTCCAGATAAAGCAGTGATTTGGGCATTCTTGATTTTAATTGGCATCTCTTTCATTACTAAAAGATTTAGTTGACCCAGCCAAGCGTAAGGAAAAGCAAATGATGCGTTTCTGTGTTTTCCCCTGTGTGTTTTTTTGCTCCTGTCTGCACCCTACACCGAGTGTTTAGAAGGCTATTTTCTGATTAACTTACTACAAGAGTACTTGTGAAGTCTCTTTGCTTAAGAGTTGCATAAATGATTATCACTGCTTGGCAGATGTTAATTGGGATTTACTCCTAAACTGACCAAGTTGACTTACTTATATGAGGGACTCTGACACTGGTGACGAAACCTTCTTAAATAGTGAAGTCAGTTCTTCCCTTTTTGTCTCATAAGTAGTTTGCTGTGCCCCACAAACTTCAGTCTGCAAGGTCAGATATTTTTGTGGGGTTTTTTTCCCCTGTATAGGAACCCAGAGCTCTGTAGCGCTCTCTGTAGCCAAAACTGTAGCCAGCTCTCTGCAGAGAATATTTAGGTATCTTAAAAGGCACTTTTTAAGTTGATTGTAGTTACCCCGTTTTTCTTAACCCGAATTCAGTGGGGCTTTCTGCTGGCCAGGTTGAAATTCCAGCAAGCTCCCCAGCCTTGTACAGAGGCAGTTTCTTTAAGAAAGGAGGATTTGGTAAGCTATAAGGTGATGTGACAGGTGTCACAAATACATTAGAATCAAATGGGAAAGCAAGTACCTAGTAAGTATCTACTGACCCTTTTATTGTAGTCTTTATGAAAGGGGAAAGATGGCAAGGTATGTATTTATCTGCCTCTTCTTTTTTTCCCTCACTATGCTGATCAGTGCATGCATCTCATATTAGGATTTAATCACCAGATTGAATCCTCTGACTTTGTGACTTTACCCTAGTATGATTTTTTTTTTTTTTGAGTAAATGCTGGAAAACAACACACAGGGATTTTTAGAAGGGGAAAGCAAGAGTTTTCACCACCACTACCCAGCCCCCCTGCCCCCAGCTGAAAAGTGAGAAGTCAGCTTGGGCTGTGTAACGTATCATAGCTGGGCACTCATAAAAAGGGAAGTCCAAAACACCTGATGCTGTGCTTTCAATTAGAGCTGTCCTTTAGCTTGCTTGCCCAGCAAATTTTGGTAGCAGAAGCAGATGCAGTGGTAGCTGGGTATGCATATGCTCAAAACAAAGCCTTTTGCCACCACTCACTTTAAAAATAAAGCAAAAAGGTTGTGCTGTAGTTTGGCATGTCCCTTACTTGGCCATCTCTTGGTTTTGTTTTCAGGCCATCGAGCACCCCGTTCGCACAAATCAAATTCCTCGTCAGATTCCTGAGCAATCGTTCTACACTAAGCCATTACCTGGCATTATCATGGGAGGGATTCTGCCCTTTGGGTGTATCTTCATACAGTTGTTCTTCATTCTTAATAGTATTTGGTAAGTTAATTGAATTTTCTTTGTCATAAAAAGCGGTAACTTCTTTGTCAAACCAGCTTTAAGAAAAACTTTGACGCGTTTTCGGTGATGCGCATTTCCCAGAATACTAGCTTGATAAAAATATAAGTGTTAACATCTTTTTAACACTTAGGTTTTTAGAAGATACTCGGTGCCTGTTTTGCTTGTTGAGGTGTGTAGAGAAGTGGCTGTGATATGCTTAGCAACCTACAGCTGACCTGCGATACTCAAATAGCTATTTTTCTCATGCTTCTCCCTCTGACTTCACGTGCAAGTGGCTGTGAAGCTGACATATGGCATATAACTTGAAAGTAGTAAGCATATTAAATTAGACTCAAGTTTTAGTTGTAGCTGTAGTTGTTGGGTTTGGGGTTGAAAAGTTGGACTTCTCTTGGGAGAAAAGAAGAGAAGAAACTTTATGAAACCTTTATGAAGGCACCAGATTAATTCTTTTCAAAAATAAAGCGCCAAAGACCAGTCCAGTGTAAGCGAATTCTGATGTGAGCTCAGCATACTGACAAACTAATCTACTGTGAGGGATTTGTCTTCCTTCTGGCACATTTTAGCAATTGGATCTTGTTAAACTGTTTCTGAACCTTGAACAGGTGCCTCTACCCAACACAGACAGCTACAGCACTTGACATTTCTTGTTAGTTTGCAGCTCTGCCCCTTTGATTGAAATGAGAGGTGAAATCCAGGTTCTGCTGAAGTCAGTGGAAGAGGTCATGCTGATTTCACTGGAACTGTAATTTCACTCATTATTAGTCAGTTCTTTCCCTAAAATCCCAACCAGGAGCGTGCTTTGGGCTTGCTTTCTTGCAGTTTTCAGACTGAGACACCGAAGCTCCCATTCTTCAGTTGGAGAACAGATTAGTCAATTGGGTGGCCGCACAGCTGAAGGGGAATACTTAAGGTGAAGGTGATAATACTGCATGTTTTTGAACTCCTTTTTATAGGTCACACCAGATGTATTACATGTTTGGCTTCCTGTTTCTGGTATTCATTATTTTGGTTATTACGTGTTCTGAGGCTACAATATTACTCTGCTACTTCCATCTATGTGCAGAGGTAAGACATATTCTTCAATGTTCAGACTTGATACTGTTTTAAGAATGTTTCCAAAACTTGTAACAAATAATAAAACTGAGTACTGCTAAGGCAGCTGTCTCTAGTGCTGCTAAATCAGATGTCTCTAGATTCCAACTCCCTCTTTTCTGAAGATGCTAAACTAATCCATTAACTTTGGTCAATCTGAGTGCATTTTGGACATACCCAACCTTGGGTGGGTGGGGGAGAAATGTTTGGCCTGCAATAGTAGGTCTGGATTATTTGTTGGTTTAGATTCTTCCTTACTTGACTGTGGTCTTCAGGTTTCTTCTCTCTGTGAAGAGTGTATGGAATATTACTCACACTTTTTTTGTTTGTTTCCCCCACCCCTTCTAGGACTATCACTGGCAGTGGCGTTCATTCCTCACGAGTGGTTTTACTGCAGTTTATTTCCTAATATATGCAATACATTACTTCTTTTCTAAACTGCAAATCACAGGAACAGCTAGCACCATTTTATATTTTGGTTATACCATGATTATGGTTTTGATCTTCTTCCTTTTCACAGGTAAGTACGTTGAATTTTAAATTTTGAGTCTACCTTTAGCTTTGTACAGTAGAATCCCTGGCAGTACGTATCTTGTTACAGGATTATAAATGTATATCTAGTCTTTTGGGTTTCTTTCCAAGTAGCTGTGTAGCATTTTGCAACTCTCTGATCACAAATTTTAGTGAAAGAGATTTAAGTGAGGATGAGGCAATACTGCTGCTAATTTGAAGTGTGGCCTATAACTAAATCTTCAAACATGACACATTTGAACCTGATAAATACTTCCCCAGATTTCATTCCTATGTTAGTCATTTGACAAACTAAATTATTTAATGAGTTGTCTTTTCAAGAAACACAGTATCAAGGGAAAAATTGCAGCTTTTGTGGAATAGGAGGAAGGGAGAGAGAGAGGACTAAACAGAGAATGCTTTTTTAATTTGCTCTTTACCAGAATTTCTTTACCTTCTTTCCCATCAATTG
Source organism: Laterallus jamaicensis coturniculus (assembly GCA_022605575.1). Taxonomy (NCBI): domain Eukaryota; kingdom Metazoa; phylum Chordata; class Aves; order Gruiformes; family Rallidae; genus Laterallus; species Laterallus jamaicensis. The sequence goes on along the minus strand of JAKCOX010000019.1, from coordinate 60,830 downwards.
CATTGATGTGTCATGGGAAGCAGTTTCCTAAAAAATTTTTGATGGAGTTGTCAGAACCTTGTCATCTTTACTGTGACCTTTTGGAAAAAGCACGTGTCTTGGGTGCTGCATTTCAATTTCCTCTTCACTAAGTGAGATGAGGGCACAAAATCTTCCTTTGTCGTTTTTGGTACTGAGAAGGAATCTTCAGTCAGACATGCTTATCCCTTGCTAAGGGTGGAAGAATGGCAGTCAAAATACTAGAAATGTCCTTTCAAACCCTAGTGCAAAAAGGCAGCAACTGCCAACCCCCTCAAAAGTCTTAGAAACACTAAATTTTGTTCTAGCAGAATGTAATTTGTCTCTGTGGACTTTCCCCTACAAAGCAATACTTCAAAACCTGTTTTGAACTGATAAATGCTTTAGATAATTTTAAGCTCTGTGTTTATGATGAAGCTTAATGATTCCGAAGGCTTTGATATGTATTTATGTATATGAATATTCAGGCTATATTTTAAGGCAACTCAGCACACAGATTTCTCATCAGAACTTTTAATACAGATCTCACTATAAGTAGAATTTTCATTTCCACTTAACATAGGAGAAAACAAAAAGGAAATGTAGTTGGAGAAGAACTGACACTTGAGAATGGTATTCATTTAAAGTCTAACCAAATATTAAATGTCAAAGACATTGCCACTTCAGCTTAGGAAGTATTGAAACTGTTTGCACACCACAACTGGATACAGATGATGATGAATGGGAACAAGAGCCTGCAAGGAGTTTCTTGGGTCACTGCCTGTTAAAAGGAGAGAACGGGATGAAGTATGTTATATAATCTCTTTGAAAAGTGGTCAAGCTGTGTTCCAGAAGTGGTTAGTTTTATATTCCTTTTAAGTCAGTCTAATGTGCCTTGGCATTGCTTGCAGGTATTTTGTAGTCTACACATCATCTCTACTTTTGTTTTTATTTTGTGTACTGGGTAGCAAGTTACTCCGAATGCATCCATCGATCAGGGATTCTGCCTCCCTTTCTCACTCTCTCTTATTTCTCACCCTGCCTTTCTCAGAACCTGTATTTCCGATCTGGGTTCAACTAGAAAGGAATGTGTACTGCTATACACAGATCAATTTTACATGTGCAGACTTCACAGAGTAGCATAAGAAACTAATTAGGCCTTATGTAAGGTCAATTAATTTAGTTTCACTAGCTTTTCCAATAGATATTCAGCATATCTGTCTGGTTTTGACCAAAACCAGAATTGTGTTTACCCTGTCTCCTTTGTTTACTTTGGATGCATGGAGTAATTCTGGAGTGTGCACATTCCAGATAAAGGGGATTTACACTAAATTTTCTGTGCTGAGACTTGGCTTAGCTAAGGTACCCATATAATTTCCATCTTATTCTTGCAAGTCACTCATGTCACATGACATCATCTAGAGGTATGAAGGTGTGACCAGTGTGTCACCCTTTCCCTTTGCTCACACATTCATTTTCAGTTGACTGGTTGGCTGTGCAGCACCTCCCAGCAAATCTGGGGAGTCCTTCTCAGGGTAGGTTTGCAAGCATGCCAAGGAGAGGCGGTTTACTCTCAGCCCCCCTCAGGTGCTTTCTGTGGAAATCATGTGTACGCAACGGGGGCAGTGGAGGTGTGAGTTATTTTGTGCAACTTGAACTGAGCTTTCAGAGTCTGTGTGCTTTAGTTCCTTGAAATTTTCAGTTTGTATGTTAGGGAAGAACACATGTGAAGTTCACTGAGTGGTTGGAACCTTGAAACACTGTGCTTAATGACATCTTTTTTAATCTACTTCCCACAAGATCAAGTGCAAATTATCCTTTGAGGGAATAGTGCTGTTTCTTAAGATTTAAGAATAATTTTGTCTATTTTGGTTGATGTGCATTCAAGGCTGGATATGTTCTGATTTGCTGAGGAGCTTTGAGATAAGGCTTTACATAAAGAGTTGGAGGTGGGGTGGAAGGGCAGGCAGTTCTTCTCCAGTTTCATAAACGAAAAAGCCTATTAGCAATTTAGCAAAAAACTGCTCCTAAAGGCAACTGGCTTCCTGTGTCAGGATGATAAAGAAGCTAAAAAGAAAAAATCATAATTGTTGTATCAAAACTATTCTGCTGCTGCTTACTCATCTGTTAAAAATCATCGGTATGGGGAAGGGTTTTGATGGTGCCCTGCTGCTATGTCAGTGTAACACATGCTTCAGGCACTTGCATCCGTGCTGCATTCCAGGTCATTGATCAGACTCAGCAGGCAAAATACTGGGAGCTGCATGACAAATCTTTGATTCACAGCTGGGACCACAACTACGTATCATAGTCAATGAGTCAGTTAAGCATCAGTAGTTTAGCAAGCGTGAAGGGGAAGAAGAAAGAAGGGAAAAAAACCAAAACCCCAACCCAAAAAACCCCCATGATACCATTCAGGGTTCCTTCCAAGCTTGTACAGTGAATGAGTTGAGGTAGCACTTAACTTTCAGTGTGCCTCTTATCAGATCTAAAATAAAGACTTCTTTTTTTTCTTTTTTTTTTTTTTCCCCTTTAAAGAACCTAACTCTGCTCTTGCATAAGTTAAGGCTACAATTTTAGAAGAGGTACACAGGCAAAATTCAGAGAAACTTGGGGGCTTTTTCCCTGTCCTATTTCTTGTGATACCTGAAGGTTCCTCTAGCATTTCTGAGCTGCCAAGTCCGTTACAGTTCTGACTGAGGCTTACTGAAGTAATCCAGATAGATTAATGAAGACTACTCTACATTCAAAAGAATATTTTTGTTTAAAACTTCTGTTGGGTTCCACAAAGAGAAGGGATGCAGCTATATTTCTTCAGCCAACAGGGTTATAAGTTACTAGGGAAGGTCTTAATTCTTAAATTTCAGTACATGTTTGTTTATACCTTCTGAAATACTTAAGGCAATCAGAAGTGTTTATTTTTAAGGTATGTAACATGTTGTCAATAAGAAGTAAGGGTTGCATAGTAGCTACACTATGGTTTGAAATTTGTATTAACGTGGTTTATGGGGGGAGGGGGGAAGGTAGTGCTCTGATTTGCTGAGATCTTAAAGTATGACTAAGACATGCAAACTCCTTCTGATGCTGTCAGTCTAACTGGTTTATTAAATATGGTAGCACTGTTCTGACTGGTTGAGCTGACCAGGTAAAGCATGACTAGTTACTGAAGGGTGGAGCTTTAGGAAGGAGTTGGACTGGGTAATAAGGAAACAACGGAGAAAAAAGCTGTAGGAAGAGAAAGAACACAGGCGTCTTAAAATGAGTTTCCATGTCACCAGCTCTGCGATTGTAAACGTAGTAAAATGCTTTATATAGTAATTAATGCCTGTAAAGACCAGGTGCTCTCTGGAGTTTCCTGCTGTTTGATCTGGTGGATGTATCAAAGACTGAAGATAGCAGAGTGTGTAGGTGAATGTCCTGATTTGTAAGCTAGGGGTAGAAATCAACGTCTCCAGTGTCACTTTTCCTAACGTGTGATTTTATTATTTATTCTTTTAGGGACAATTGGATTCTTTGCATGCTTTTGGTTTGTAACCAAGATCTACAGCGTGGTGAAAGTTGACTGAAGAAACCAATGTAAAGAATTATCACAGAAGAGGTTTAATCTTCATTAATATAAATTAAAGACCCGGTCTAGTTGATGAACTTGAGCTTTATCAAAGTATTGGCTTCCTGTTCTTTGAGAGTGATGCTGAATAAGCAGCTGCCCCAAACACTTTTTCCACTAACACGTTTGTATTGTGACTTAACAGCCTGTTTTTGTTCAGATCCTAATGGAGATCAGAGTTAACCGTATTTATGCATTTGTAAATACAACTATACTTTAAAAGGCAAGTTAAATTCTAATGGTGGAATAGAAGTGGCTATATTACACACCTTAATGATACTTCTGATCAAAGTACAACTGTAAATAGTTTTTTCTAGCTTGGTAGGTGGGATGAATTATTTTTCTTTGAGGGAAATGAGATCTTTTTATTATGCTAACTTTGAAGGATTACTCTTAAGAAGTGTTGCTTTTAGTTTGGATGTGATTTTGATTTTTTTTTTTTTTTTTAAACTGGTGTTACGTCCATAAATATTCTGATTTTCTGTGACTTCATTAGTTTTGGTGTTCTTGGCCTTTTAAACTATGTGCCTCCAAGTCCTTGAATTTATAAATTCATAATCTAATAAATATTGTAAAAATGTCTTCAGTGGCTCGTTACCTATTATAAGTTGGGTAAAACATGTAAATACAATTATATTGAAGACAGATGCTTAAAGATAGAGTATTTTATGGCGTTTTCTATGGTTTAATTCTATTGACACAGCCTTCAGTCTGCAAGACAAATGTTACTTGTGCTACATGGCTCTAACACGGAAATGTGGTTGTGGCGCACGAAACTTCCCCACACAGTTAAAAATCAAAACCAGCCTGCAGCATTCATTGGGTCCTCAACCCAGACACTTTTCCAGAGATTGCTATGGAATTGTCAGCATGTTGAGAAGATCTTAGGATGCATGAAGTCAGCATTCTCTGCTGATCTTGCCTTTCAAAGATCTCGATGATGCATATTCTATACAGCAAATATTGCTGGTTGTACTTAATGTAGCTTAAAAAAAAAGATAGAAATAAAAGAAAATGACTATTTTTTGCCTTCTATTAAGATGACTGTTGTCAATTTTGGATGACTGGCATTAAACCTGTATTTGCTGTTTTTGAAACCGGAGTATTTTGTCCGTATCTTGTTTGGTAACGTTAAGACTCGACACAATTCGGCTTTCGGCGTGTCTTCACAAGCCTGATAAAATCTTACTTACATTTAAACTTCACCTACCAATTGCCATTCATAAGGTTGGGCTTTTTTTTCTCCTCTTGCTGGTTTACTTTTCTAAAAGACCCGAACCTAACGATGCCTGAATATCGAACCCAATAAAAGTGTCTTTGGCTAAGGGCACTTGTCGTTATGAACCTCCTAAAAGTTGTTACATAAAAAGGCCTCAGGTGCTGTTTCCTCGACTGCTGTGCTCCACAAACCCTCCCTGATGAACCTCACCGCTCCTGCATGCTGCTTGTCTTCAACCACAGCTCTGTTCAGACGGCGCGGGCGGGTTTGTTCTCGTGCCCCTCCCCACCTGCCATCGCTAGGAAATGCTGATTTCAGATAAGTCTTCCATGTGCTGTGTTCAAAACAGGAAAAGGGTGAGTGCGGTGGTTTGTGCTGTGCTAAATGCACCAAGCTGTAACGTGACTCCTGATTTAAATCTTTTAAAGGGTAAGCTTGAATATTCTTAGGATCCTTGGTTTTGTCCCTGTGTTTGCTGCTCAGAGTCAGCAGCAGCTGCTACACAAAGAATCACAGAATCTTAGGGGTTGGAAGAGACCTCAAGAGATCATCGGGTCCAACCCCCCTGCCAAAGCAGCTCCCCAGCTCATACTGCAACGACAGGCGTCCAGACGGGTCTTGAATCTCTGCAGAGAAGGAGACTCCACCACCCCCCTGGGCAGCCTGTGCCAGGGCTCTGTCACCCTCACTGGGAAAAAGTTCTTCTGCATGTTGGTGGAAGGCTTAGTTCTGGAAACATCTATCGGTTGCCTGGCATTGAAATATAAGTATAATAAGGTGGTCAAGAATTTCAGTGCAGTGATATCATAGCAGGGGGAGGGGGTGTGATGTATTTACAACCGCTGCCTAAAAATCCAAGTAATGAAAGCGAGATGCAGCCACTGTGGTACATACATGGGTGTGATGCTGATGGGTGGATCTTCTTTGGGCTGGGGTGGGGGTTTTTTTTCTTTTCCCCACAGACTACCTGACAAATCACAACAGCTTCTCAGGTATCGTATTTTCTCCTTTAAATGCAGTTTGTGAAGCGTGCTGTTATCTTCTGGGATCTAAACCCGCTGCACACGCCTTTTCTTCAAGCAGCCTCCTCATGTAGTAATTGCAGCTGTGCTGGGAGCAGAAATGGGCACGATTCGCTGTGCAGTACTCCAGACAACCCAGAAAGTTTAACACATCACAGGGTTTGTGGAAGAGCCCTTCTGAAGTTGTCCTCTACTTTGGAATCCATTAGTGCCTCAGGTCCTTTTAGATGTTCTTCTAAGCATTTAGGCTTCTGGTGTTTGATAGGGTGTCCAGATGTTGTATTACATGCCATACCCATTCTTCAAATCTCTTGGGAGGGTTGGGTTTTCACCTAACATTTCAAAACACTGTCCTCCTCCAGAAACTTTGCACGCTCTCAGGCATTTCCTTAGAGTGCCCTAATTGTGGGGAGGCCTGAGAAAATACACCATAAGGGGAGGGTAAAGAGGTAGGAACAAATTGATAAAACGCATGAAGGCAGAACAAATCTATATGAAATGGAGCACTTCAGAGCAGTGTCCCTGTTTTGGTGGCTGGTAAATAAAATCTGGTGCTTTGGAGTCTTGGAAAAAAGTGACCATCGTTGCCAAATTTAGTCTGAAAGTGATCCTCAGGCCTAATTGGGTTTTGGAAACCTGGTATAGGTGTTAGTGGTTCGGCTTTCTCTGAGCAAGAAGAAACAAAAAAGCAGCTTTATGGCAAGCTGCATCTCATAGTGAGCTGTCCCTTCCATCTGTAGCCTGGCAGCTTCTTCCTGAAATGCTTACCTGTGGTTGAACAGCTGTAAGCATTCCTAAACTCTGCCATCATACGGATCACTTGAGCCTTTGCCTCCTTTAGCTGGAATCTTGCAACCCTATCACAGGTATTACTTGACTGTGGGTGAGAACCACCGTTTTCCCAATACCAGTAAAGGCAAAAATGCCAATCTCTATGTGAAGAAAAGCAGGCTGGGCAACATCTGGACTTCAGGCAAGGTGGGAGAGGAGCAAGACACCCTGACAGGGAACGGTGGGGGTTTGGTTGGTAGAGTTTGTGGCCAAGTATTTCCGCAAAGCTTTGCGGCATGGCTGGGGAGGGGTTGCTGCAGCCCATCCAGACAACGTGGACAGTGCACAATAAATAAAACCTGAGGTTGCTTGGTGAATTATTATTACTCAGTTGATAGAGATCTTGATTTTCACAAGTAAGGAAGAAGTCACGTGGAAGTACAGTAAATCCCTAACAGCGGGGAGAAAGTGATGTATCTGATGGATGATAAACATTGTAACTCAGCATTACCACAGCGGTGGATTTAGTTTGACCCTGAAGGTCACATTGTATGAGCCAGAACTCCCATAAGCTTCACTGGTGTGGAACACACATGACTGTGACTTTATGCCATGAAATCAGATACTGTCCTACTTCCGTGCCTCAGCAGTGCGGGCAACAGCTTCAATCTGGGGGCAGCTGTATTTCCACTTCCTAATTTCCCTTAGAAGTTATTGCTTCTGGAAATGAGCTGTTGCCCAAGTTAGTGCTCTCTCAAATCCTTGCTTGCTCCCTTGGATTAATTACAAATCACAGGATCACAGAATTGTAGGGGTTGGAAGGGACCTGGAGAGATCATGGGGTCCAACCCATCACTTAGAGAACAATGCATACTCAGCAAAGAATAATTCCCTCCCTGCATTTACATCCCTTTTCCCCTTTCAATCTCTACTTCTCCAGAAGCTCTCACTTCTGGTAATAGCCCCAACTCTCGCTCTTAATAGGGTGTTAATCATCTTACAGAAGGTGACTTGTGCAGAGCTTTTCTCAGAGTCTTCTCTCAGATACAGCTTTGTACAATTCACCTCTAACTTAACGTTTTATCCTCAGTATCCTGCAGTTTCATAGAATCATAGAATCATAGAATGGCAAGGGTTGGAAGGGACCCCGAGGATCATAAAGCTCCAACCCCCCTGCCACAGGCAGGGCCACCAACCTCGGGCCTGGATCTACACAAGGTTGCCCAGGGCCCCATCCAACCTGGCCTTGAACACTTCCAGGGATGGGGCATCCACCACCTCCCTGGGCAGCCTGTTCCAGCACCTCACCACTCTTTCTGTAAAAAACTTCCCCCGAATATCTAATCCAAGCCTTCCCTCCTTTAGCTTTAAACCATTCCCCCTTGTCCTGCCATTATCTGCCCTTTTAAAAAGTTGATTCCCCTCCTGTTTGTGTGCTCCCTTCAGGTACTGGAAGGCTGCAATGAGGTCCCCCCGCAGCCTTCTCTTCTCCAGGCTGAACAAGCCCAGCTCCCTCAGCCTCTCTCTGTAGGGCAGGTGCTCCAGCCCTCTAATCATCCTTGTGGCCCTCCTCTGAGCCCTCTCCAACAGTTCCACATCTTTCTTGTATTGGGGGCCCCAGATCTGGACACAGGACTCCAGGTGGGGCCTCACGAGGGCAGTTTCTCCTTATACCAGACAACTAACAGCAATCCAGGTATTTATGTCTCTACGTAAAGCTGACTCCTGAATTATTTCCCCTAGTACACCACATACTGACTTTGGGTATGTGTGTGTACACAAGCGTATGACGCTTCAGGCTAAAGCATAAATCTTCAGGGACTACTGAGAGGCGTAGTGTATGGCTTGCTTATCCTATAGCTGCCCTCACGTGTTTTTCTTTCTCATCGGGAACATCTGGAGGGATGAGGGTAGTTAACCGCCTGTAAATCAGGAATACCGGAGGATTACAAGTGAAACGTGTCACGCCGGGGGTGATGGCAAACTCTCGCTGCTTCTCGGGATGCCGGCGCTTTGAATGGAAACCCTTCCCTCCCTCGGAGGTATTTGAGCATCGCCTGCTGGCCGCAGCTCGTATCGACTGATGGAGCGCAGGAGCAGGGTTTCGGGGGCGATGGGAAGAAGTACAGAAGCACGGGGATGCAAACCCTTAACGGCATCATCTTGAAACACGAAGGCTAATGGCAAAGTTTCTGGAAGCAGGCAGCCAAAAATTCAAGGTGAAAAGCCGGTGGTGGTAATCGTAGGAATAATTTATCTGCAACGATGGTAAAAGCATGCCTCCTGTGTCCTGTGTGGGCACAGGGCCAGCCAGGGTCCTTCAGAAGGAGTTGGCTTGAGGACACACACCCACGCCCACACCATTACACAGTTCTTCTAAGCTCTCTAAAGAAGGGGCGTGCCACAGGTGGCCTCACCAAGCTTCCTGGGGGTCGGGCCAGCCTGGACCTGGACGGTGAGACAGGCTGAACGCTGTTTCCCAGCTCTGTGCTTTCAGCAGTGTCAAGCCCTTGGTTTTGAACGGTTCAGCACAACCATGGCTTGCTACTGCTGGCGTGAGGGGTACTTTGGCTGGGGTTTTGTTGTGGTTGCTTTTTGGTTGTCTCTGATGATACCGAGTCAAGAAGACAGAAGATTTCTTTTTAATTTTCTCCTCTATGTTAGGGAAATTGTTCAGGTAGAGAAAAGATTCTTCCTGATGTTTTCCCCCAGCTCTCCATGCCTATCTTTGGATTGTTCACAATTACAATTCAGTTGAGGTACATAAAGAATCATGGAATAACCTGATTTGGCTGTGCCTGCCTGAAGAAGTAGTGACACAACATGGTGACACCCTAGCCAGGGGGTCTGGCCTCTGCTTGCCCTGGCATTGCTGAAGATGAGCAAGCTTCTCATTACTTCTCATTCACTGGTGGCACCAGGAACGATTTCATCTCGGACGCCTCCAGGGAAGTGGGTGGCCTGACGGGGAGGTCCATTCTCTGCCTTCATGGCCCAAGGATACAAGAAGTAGTAGGGTTGCAACGTTTCTTCTCCAGCCTTGCTCAGGAGCTACAAAAACAAAGGAGCAGTCAGAAAGTCAGCCCGGTTTCCTACTTGTTTTCTGCAAGTCCCCACAAGGAGCCCTAACTGCTCTTTGCCTGGAAGCCGCCCATCTCGGCCAGTCGCAGCAAGGCCAGCGAGGCAGCTGAGAAGTGCTTTTCCTCCTGTCCCCAGACCAAAGTGACAGCCACAGAGCTACATCACACGATTACGCATGTTTTCCTGCTGCATGATGTCAAATCAGCACGGCCCCGAGGCAGGTGGAGGGCACCACGAAGGGAAGCAGGGGTGGCCTTAAATTTACTGTTCATCCCAGAAAGCAGGACAAAGTAACTCTGGACAAAAACTGCAGAGAGGAAAAAAGAGGCTTCCTTCCCCCCAAGAAGGACAACATCCAGACCCAAGGGGGCAAAGCCCAAACAAGGAATTAATTAATGTCCCAGGAAAATGCTTGTTTATTAAACCCAAGTCTGGGGGGGGGGGGGGGTTGTTGTCAAAGAGGAGTCTTACATCCAGAATTCTGGATGTTTCTGGAGAGAGCAAGACAGGCAGACAAATTTAGGTAGATTAGGAACATGACTGTAAATCCCCAGAGATTTTCTTGACTGGTGGATTATTTTTAGGGTTAATATGTCTATCTTCCTGTTATTTCGAAACGGCTTTACTGACAGAGGTTTGTGAAGACAGTTGCTGCATGGAATGGGACAAAACTTGCCATGTCAGTGCTTTGCCTGGCAGGACATGGTCTACTTCCCTGCTCACCCCTGGTGCTTCAGAGGATCGCTGGTAAAATAACCAGAGCAAGCTGCCTGCCCTGTAATCTGATACAGAAATACAGCACATGGAAGGGCTAAGATGAGTCCCAGTGTGCAATATTGGGTCTTTTTTAACATCTTACCCTATGCAGTGCTACAGGCTTGGGGGAGACTGGTTGGAGAGCTGTCAGGCAGAGAAGGACCTGGGGGTGTTCGTTGACTGCAGGCTGAACATGAGCCAGCAGTGTGCCCAGGTGGCCAGGAAGGCCAATGGCATCCTGGCTTGTATCACAAACAGTGTGGCCAGTAGGTCCAGGGAGGTGACTGTGCCCCTGTACTCGGCATTGGTGAGGCTGCACCTCGAGTACTGGGTCCAGTTCTGGGCTCCTCACCATAAGAAGGACACTGAGGTCCTTGAGTGAGTCCAGAGAAGGGCAACCAGGCTGGGGAAGGGGCTGGAGGGCAAATCCTATGAGGAGCTGGGGATGTTTAGCCTGGAGAAGAGGAGGCTGAGGGGAGACCTTATCACCACCTACAACTACCTGAAGGGAGGTTATAGAGAGGTGGGCGATGGTCTCTTCAGCCAGGTGACAGGAGACAGGACAAGGGGAAATGGCACAAAGCTGTGCCAGGGCAGGGTCAGATTAGATGTTAGGAAAAAGTTCTTCACTGAAAGAGTTGTCAGGGCCTGGAACAGGCTGCCCAGGGAGGGGGTTAAGTCACCATCCCTGGATGTGTTTAACAGACGGGTAGATGAGGTACTTAGGGATATGGTTTAGCACAGGACAGGAACAGTTGGACTTTATGATCTTAAAGGTCTTTTCCAACCTTGTGATTCTGTGATCTCTCAGAGGAAGGAGTCTGATGGGCCATCTCTGTGCAGGACCACGATGGGAAACCTGCAGCCTTGGAGTCCTCAATGAAAACATGGCCAAAGAACAAGGGATAAACAGGAAACAGAAATTGCATGAAAACTGTCCTGAGTTTGAGGGCTGCAAACAGATGGCAGCAAAGGCAAATACTCCCTCTTGTACTCTTTAAACCTACTTCGATTCTCACCGCCTGTGCAAATACAGACAGAGGTGCACCACTACTAGTTCATAGATAGATTTCTGCTATATCTCATATATTTCTGCTATATCCCATGTAAGGCAGGGCTGAACGCACTGGAAAAAAGGTCATGGGACAAAGTTCATTGGAAAGTTTACAGGAATCAATAAAAAAAAAGCTCTGTTTACTGTAAAGGTAAAACCAGAGTTGGCTGGAATGAAAAGGGAAGAGGAACTGGGATGATTTGAAAATTTAAGATGATATAAAGTATAATTTGTATTGAAATAACTTTGTCAGTGCGTTACCCAGAACATGATGAATGGGGGGTTTTGCTGGGTTTTGGTAAATCTACTGTGAATATCAAGGAATTGGGCATTTTTGGAGAGTTATGATGAAGAAGTTGTTGAAGAAAGTTTGTTCTTGTTAATAGGACAGATTATTGGAAGCAAAGGAGAAGAGCTGCCATAACCCAACTTGAGCAAGAGTGCTGCCTGGTCACAGACACACTGTTCCACAGCAGGGGTAAAACAGGTTGGATTAGGGCTCACAAATTAGAGCATGAAAATTACAACCCACCCCTTTCCTTATATCTTTGAGCAATTTTTTCCATCATTTCACTGCTGGCCCTGACAGCACCTGTTGGGGGGGCGGGGGGGGGGGAGGAGGGAGGGAGGAGATTGTTCCCTTCTTTGTTAGGTGATGCTCAGTGTCACAGACACACCCAGAACTGTCTGCCAAAACTTTGGTTAAAACCTGTGGGTGGGTGTTAATTGTTAACACCTAGTAGTGGTCTTTGGGAAGCAGCAGTAAAAGGCTCACAGATCAGTGTCACCCAATGGGTGACATTACCAACTAAATTCTTAAACTTTTGGCATTTTTGAGGGGTTGGGTTCATTCCTGCAGGTGAATACTGCTAAGCTTGTTAAATGTGGAAGAGACTGAATTCATGCTACAGTTGCCCAACGTAGCAATCTTGTTTTCAACTTTCCTGTTAAAAACTGAGCAACTGAGGTCTACTCCTAAATATCCCAATGCCATAGCAGCCCATCGGGCCGACTGTTGTCACCCGGCAGGTGCTCGGGTAGCCGTCGTGATATAAATCACAGCATTAAAATAACAAGCAGAAGAGGAAAGCTGGGCTGCAGAAGGGTTGTCCAGGGTCCTGTCCATACAGAAACCACCCCAGGACCTCCTTCACAAAATGGTAGTCAGAGACAATCCCTCAGTTGCATAGGAGCGTGCGTTCCCTTGGTGTAACCCCGAAAGGCAAGGCAGCCCCTCCTCAGAAACGCTCCTGCTCTGGGCTTATTTCCTTGTACTGCACAGCTTTCTCCTGGAAGTTGATTTTGGTGTTCCTGAAGGTCCATGATCTTTTTTTTTTAAGGAAGACTGTGTGTGCTTGCCCCATGGATGATAACGGCTTTCCGTGCGGTGTGCGGCACGCATCTACTGGCCAAAATGCTTGGTAATTTTTACTTTCAGTTTGACTGGGGTTTAATTGTCTCGATTTAAGCCTCTTGCTGTAACACTAAGCTGCTTTTGGTTTTCCTTTGGATCCAATAATTTTAATGTTTCCTCCATATGGCAGTGGGTTTTTTGAAAGGAAAAAAAACCCAACCCCAAACCCCAAACAACAAGGTCCGAGACGGAATTATTTGAACGGATTGAAAGCAGGAAAGTGAAACTAAAACATAGATAGGGAATACCAGGCTGCTGTGACACACAGGTAGGGAAATTCCTGCCTATGTGATATAAACACATTCAAAACTTTGACCACGTTTTTCATGTCTTACATGCGTGTCCCTTCTGTACTGGCTGTGGATTTGGTACGTGTCCAGCAGCAGCTGGGTGAGCAGCGCAGTTACTCCTCTGGGGTGGGTGCCAGGGAGTAACAGTTGTAAAATTACGTTTTGTTAATTCTAAACAACGAATGAGTTGCACCTCCCTGTCAAAGGTAATCTTCTCCAGCATGGCTGGGCTGAGGGCTTATTCTGTGAGTGTGGTGTACTTTGTTAGCCAAGCTTCCTTTATCGTCACTTGGATTATTAGTGCAGGGAGGAGGAGGACATTGAGGTCCTTGAGTGAGTCCAGAGAAGGGCAACCAGGCTGGGGAAGGGGCTGGACGGCAAATCCTATGAGGAGCAGCTGAGGGAGCTGGGGATGTTTAGCCTGCAGAAGAGGAGGCTGAGGGGAGACTTTATCACCACCTACAACTACCTGAAGGGAGGTTGTAGAGAGGTGGGCGATGGTCTCTTCAGCCAGGTGACAGGAGACAGGACAAGGGGCAATGGCACAAAGCTGTGCCAGGGCAGGGTCAGATTAGATGTTAGGAAAAAGTTCTTCACTGGAAGAGTTGTCAGGGCCTGGAACAGGCTGCCCAGGGAGGGGGTTGAGTCACCATCCCTGGGTGTGTTTAACAGACGGGTAGATGAGGTACTTAGGGATATGGTTTAGCATAGGACAGGAACAGTTGGACTTGATGATCTTAAAGGTCTTTTCCAACCTTGTGATTCTGTGAGAAATATGGGTCTGCTGAGCCGGGTTTTCAGGTATATTTGTGTTTTTTAGGTATATTGGTAAATATCCTCCACTTGAGAATTCCGAGTTTTCCCAGGAGCCAAAACCTGAGGGAGTTCTGCTGCCAGCCATGGCCCTTGAGGGTATGACGCAGTTATGCACCACAAAACTTCATCCTGCTCCCCAATCTCTCCTGTTCTTTTGATAAGACCAAGAAAGTGACCTCATTGAAGTGATGCAAGACGCTAGCCTTTGGTTGCTTAATGGTCTTTGGAAAACTCTTTTATTTTGTGATATGTGGCTTTCTGACATGGCAGAAAGCAGTAGCACTTGAACGAGGTTTCAGAGGCTACAAACAGAATAACATAGTCAGAGTATGCACTGCATTCAGAAAGCATATTACCTTATTGATCTTGGCAGATTCACTGGTTGAGAAAAGTCCGTGAAAGCTCCGTTTTCGGGTTTTCTTTTTTCTTCCTTTTTACCTTTTTCTACCCTTTTGGCATTAAAGGATAATGAACTATGCACAGTCTTTCATATAGGGACTTCAGAAATGTCAAAAAATGATGTCTATTAAAGTGTCAGGCAGGCAGGCTGCGTTTAACTTCTCCAAGACTTCTTTGTGGGTTTCTTTCATTTGTTGTTACAGTGGAGCATAATTTCTGTAACCTTGTATAGATCAAGGCCTGGAGGTTGTTGGCCCTGCCTGTGGCAGGGTGTTGGAACTCTATGATCCTTGGGGTCCCTTCCAACCCAGACCATTCTATGATTCTATGATTCTGAAGCAAGCAGCCCTCCAATCCAAACTGCTAGCACCACCAGGCTAAGTTATACAAGACTCTTCAACAAAGGAGATGTAAAAGCTAAGTTGTACAAACCTTCAGCTTAGGATTCGATAAAAATTGGACTCTCCCAAAAAGCTGCCTTGCAGAGAGATGTGTGGGGAAAGGGGTTCATTGGAGAACATCAGCTTTTTTTCTAGATGTTTTCCAGTTTCCCAGTGCCAGCTGCAGCTCACACTTGGTCCCAAAGCGATCCTTTCGTGGATGTCTTGTGCCAACTCCATTTGCTGCGCGCGGGGTTTCATAAGCTTCTTAGAAACCACAGCATCGTGTGTCCAGGGGATGTACAGATGTGGGAAGTGGACCTGAAAACTGTCAGCTGATGTGGAAGAGAAACTTCCAGCACGGGGACACTTGTAGAAGTTGTTTAGTTTGCTTGATATGGAAGCATCTGAACCTCCATTCTGAAATATCCAAATTACAGTAGGGATCTGGACTATCAACTACAAGATTTTAAAAAAAAAAAAAACAAAACCCAAACCATAACTCCTTAAAACCTGGCTTTATTAAACATCCTTTTTTAATATGACTTGCAGTATAACTGAAGTTTGGTACTAACGCGTTCCACCTTGGGAAAAAAATGGCTCCGTTCTACTTACAGTAAATATCATACAATTTTGACTTCTTTTTTTTTTTCTGTTCATGTTGGTGTTTCACTACTGAAATGTTTCTCGGCCTCCTGCTTTGCCAGGAAAACAAGTGTCAACCAGAGTTCAGCTCCCCAGCACACGGAGCGGGCTGTAAGGATGGGGATCTGTGGCAGGCACACAAACAAACGCATGGGTCTTTGCTTTTTTACACAGACCCTGTTTCCCTTCCCCCACCCAACGCCCCCCTTCCAGCAAGTAAACAGCTTCTGGCTGCAGATTTGGTCCTTTCTAGAAGAGATTTTTAAGATGCCAGCTGACCTGTCCAGCAGCCTGGTAATCCTCAAATCATCCGCTCGCCGTGCTCATGTGGAGATGTCACTGAAAAGGCTTGTTGACAACCTTCTGTTGCGTTACAGATAAGTCTGTAAAACTGCCACTCTCTTACTCAGCTCAGCTTTAACACATGGTTGAATAAAACTTCCCCTTCTGACAAATTCAGAGAGACTGGCGACAGAGGAAAACCGCGTGGAAAAATACTTCTGGTTTCTAGTTCGCTCTGGGGGAAGATTAAATTAACACTGATCTGTAGAACAGCTTGTGAACTCTTTCTAAAATAAATAAGTAAAGAAATAAATCTATTTTACAGGTGGTTATTTCGGTAGCCTGAATGTTCTTTCCATGCACAGTCTCCTGCGATGCGTTTTAAACCATCTCAATGCTGTTATTAGTGTGAAGTTACAAAACATTTTAATTAATGACAGCCTTACTTCAGTTGCTCAGGTTTTAACCTTTTGATTCTTTCATTCTTGGACCTTAACAAGAACTGGTATGGCAAAAAGGCAGTAATTTAGTGCCCAAATAACACCACCCCACCCGCCCCATATTATAAGCATCTACGAATCCTTCAATCAATTTTTGCGTCGAGTGATAAATACTAATCTCAGCTAAACTCTTTTGTTACATATACAGCGTGCTCTGATCCCAAACAACTCCTTAATCCACTATTTTAATAATAGTCTATGGATTAAGGGATCTATACTGTAGGCTGACACAGTGCATGGAGCGCAGGTTCTATAGAGGAGCCATTTTAATGGCGTACAAGGCCGTCGGAGTGTTACGGTGTCAACAGCCCGCGGATTATCTGCCGGCTTTCGAAGCATCCCACAGCAAAGCGAGTTTAATGAACCCCCAGAAAGATGAAAACATTACCAAATGTATGGGGAGAGAGGGCTTTGAAATAAAAGCCTAGGGTATATAAGTCCCAGCAAGCATTTATGTATCATCAGCTACATGTTTCCAGTTTCAAAATCTGTCAGAATAACAGTGTTAAGAAGGGCAGTCTGATTGGTTTTTCGCCCCCTCCTCATCCCCTACACACACACCTTTTTTTTCCCCCCTTCTCATTTCTCCCAGCACATGGGATGCATGCTGCTTCCCAGCAAGAAAATATTGTGACTTTCCTGAATACCAGTGACTCCACACAGATGCTTCTGGGTAATCTTCTCCCAGAGTCGCACTGTATGTAACAGGGTCTGAACTGGATGGCAGCAAGGACTTAAGCTACAGGAGGGAAGGTTCAGATTAGATTTTAGGGGGAAGTTTTTTACAGAAAGAGTGGTGAGGTGCTCAAACAGGCTGCCCAGAGAGGTGGTGGATGCCCTGTCCCTGGGGGGTGTTCAAGGCCAAGCTGGATGGGGCCCTGGGCAACCTTGTGCAGATCAAGGCCTGGAGGTTGGTGGCCCTGCCTGTGGCAGGGGGGTTGGAGCTCTATGATCCTTGGGGTCCCTTCCAACCCAGACCATTCTATGATTCTATGATTCAGTGTAACGTACTCCAGGGGTTATCTGCCTTTTCTGGGGTGCATCCTGTGATCTGGGAGAAGCAGAAGGCTGTGGATTTCCTCTGGTTCAACAGGATGGTGGTAGCAGGAGATCCCTGCTCTCCCCCTGAGGATGAAGCAGCTGAGCTGTGCTTTTGAGGTGATTGAGAAAGGGAAGCTGGGATGCTTCAGGCCCTTCAAGATTGCAGAGAGAGGTCTTCTTGGCCAAATGATTGTGTCTTGACATACCAGGGCTCTTCAACCCATTTTCACCAAAAATCCACTTTCCATCATGCCTAACGCATAGGCTCTGGATGATGGATTTATGGGGGATTAAAACACTGAGTGCACTTCTGGGCTGTGACCTACACTGCAGTTCTGTTAAACATAACTATGAGATGAACAGACATTGGAAAAAATCAGTTTTCACCCTAGAAAGCTATTCAGAGTTTGCTGGGTCATTTATATTCTTACATCGATCCAGTTTTGGGAGAGGTTCCCCAAGATTTTCTTGTTGCTGTAAAGCAGGTTCTTCTTTGGGCTCTACTTCTCATACAGGAAGGCCCAAATTGTCCCAGCAGCATCCCAAGCCGCACTGCATGCTCATGCTGTTGGCTCTGTGTGGGGCAGTGGGCTGGGACAGTTCTCCCAGGAGATGGGCATGCCCATGACAGCCAGGAGCTGTGGGCAGCGCTAGGCTGAGCACACGTGGCCCTGCTCCACCTCACAGGCTCAGCAGTCCTGCCTGGCACAGGAACCCAGAGACCAGCTCAGCTTTCCAGACTACTGGTAAGACACTCCCTCAGACAAAGAGGCTGGCAGTGGCATGGCCTCCATTTGATGTCCATAGATGGCCAGTGCCATCTGAGATGCTCTTGGTGCACCTCTGAACAGATGTGTTGAGGCTCAAGAAGGCTCTGAACCCTGTGATGTACATGCTGGCTGGTGCATATGGGACTTAGGGGCTTACACTTAAGTGTCAGGGTTGAGCTCCCCGTGGGTATTACATCTTGCGTGAGGTCCTGGCACTAGTTACGGTAGCTGGGACTCAAGGAAGAGTTTGCTCTCTCAGGCTTGTCTGCAGTATCAGTAGCTCAGATGCAGTAGTGTGGTTTCAAGGCCAAATCCACCACTGCACTTAGGGTGCCCTAGATTGGTCCTCAAAGCACTGAATCTCAGGAATTGGACACCTTTTGAAGGATACTATGCTAGAAGCTGCACTCCAGTGTCTGCAGGGCACAGGAGGGCAGAGGTGAGCTGCACTGTCCTGAGGTGTCCCAGCACAGCACAGATGGACCAGCAGGAGATGGCTCTTGCACTATCAGGAGTCCTGAAACAGTTCTTGCACTATACATGGGGCAAGTGTGCCTCCCCATTAGCCTTGACTGCTTCTCCACAGCACTTTACGACTCTGCTACTGCTTCCCCACCCACCCGTCTCTCTTCTGGCTCTAAATACTTTCTCTTCCTTTCCCTGTCCTTGGCTAGCCACCTATATTTTTATTACCTTGTCTATCATCTCCTTAATGCACTGTAGAGGCCAAGTCAACCGCATCGCTCTTCCAGAAAACCAAAGTCCCTTAGAAGATGTCACTGCTGGTCACTGTGCTGTGAGGCCAAAGGCACTGTCCCAACGGCCATGGTGGTCCCATGGAGGTGCTAACCTTCCAGCCGCTGATAGGTCTGGGAGGACCACATAAAACCAAAGGCGATGGAGGCAGTGCTCTTCAAGAGCATTATCTGGCTTAGGGGGCAAAAGGTGACCTGGCAGGTGTGCTCCATTTACAGGAGCTTGAAGAGATCTGATGGGAGTGTCCCACTGTCCACAGGGATGGCCATGTGTCATGGCTGTGTGGGGGAATATATCCTCCCACTCTGCTCTTGCAAAAGGCATGGAGAGCTGGCAAAGAGGCCTGGTGTGCCTGGAGGTTGTAGGTTGCCCGGGACAGGCAGGAGACCAGAACGGGCTTCCTGGGGTGCTCCTGGTGGGAAGCAGAGGTTTGGCACCCAGCGCTCTGCAAGCCTGGAAGCACAAACACCATTCGTAGGGGAGACCAAAGACCACCCATTGCTCAGAGACCTCAGCAGACACTCAGCTGGGTAGGAGACCAGGCCAAAAGTGTAGTGTGTTCACCAAGAGGCACTTGGATACTGCTGGCCAGCAAAAATGAGTGCCTGATGGAAAGAGGCACAGAAATCTCAGCAAGATTGCTGCTGACATCTATTTCCTGTTTTTGGGAAAAACTTGCTGAGGAGGACATCCCTTAGTATTCACAGTACCAAGAGGAAGGGACATCATTCCTTGACTCATGATGCTCATTTCTCTCTTGAAAATCAAAGTAAATGAGTGTCAAGAGGACACTGACATGCAATAGCTTCAGGCAACAGCATAGGTTTGGGTTTTTTTTAACTCAGACATCACAGAGATTCCAATAAAAGACTATTTCTTTTTAGCAGCATGACTTCACCAGTAGTTCTACTGTACTTCTGCCCGCCACCTTTTACCTTCCTTGTGCAAAAATACCTGCTTTAGTCACTAATCATTCCATTAAGAGATCATTAACAAATTAGAAAATGAATGTAGCACAATGACAGCCTGTCACAGTTTGACCCCATCCAGGAGCTAAGCCCTGTGCAGGCACTCGCACACTCCCCCACGGTGGGGTGGGGGGTGATTCAATGAGAGAATTGAAAGAGTAAAAATGAGAAAACTCCTGGGTTGAGATAAAAACAGGTCAATAGGTAAAGCAAAAGCTGCACACACAAGCAAAGCAAGACGAGGAATTCATTCCCCACTGCCCGTAGGCAAGGAGGTGTTCAGCCAGCCCCAGGAAAGCAGGTGACCTGGGAAGGCAAAGGCCAACACTCTGAACGTT
Organism: Laterallus jamaicensis coturniculus; assembly: GCA_022605575.1. Classification (NCBI taxonomy): domain Eukaryota; kingdom Metazoa; phylum Chordata; class Aves; order Gruiformes; family Rallidae; genus Laterallus; species Laterallus jamaicensis. Next base: position 40,724 of record JAKCOX010000019.1, on the reverse strand, counting down.
CCCACTTCCTTCCCAGCTTTACATCCTGAGCATGACATCATATAGTATGGGATATCCCTTTGATCAGTTGGGGTCAGCTGTCCCATCTGTGTCCCCTCCCAACTCCTTGTGCACCCCCAGCCCACTCACTGGTTGGGTGAGAAGCAGCAAAGGCCTTGGCTCTGTGCAAGCACTGCTTGGCAGTAATGAAAACATACCTGTGTTATCAGCACTGTTTCCAGTACCAATCCAAAACACAGCTCCCATGAAGAAAATTAACTCTATCCCAGCAAAAACCAGCACACAACCATGTCTTCTCCCGAATACCTGGTCTGCTTTTTTTGTAGCAATGCTACACTTCAACATCTGAAAAGATTCTAGGCCTCTATTACAAAAAAAAACATTATTTGAAATACAGCCATGTTAAAAATGCACAGTGGAATGTGCATTGTAGCACTGCGGCTGCTGTAGCACTTTGCTGCAGTAAGAGAAGGTAGACTGATGGGCAATCACCTTTTTTTGGATTATTTTGCCCAGCCCACTCTAATTGCAGAACGATTCTCAACAGAGCAGTCTACAAGCCATTGGATGTCCATAATTTGCTTTCTATCTGAGAAGCTGCTCTCTCCAATTAATTTCTGCGTGTAGTTATCGCGTGTTCAGCTGAAACATTCATGCAGGTGAGGTTTTGCAAGGAGACACAAAAACCAGTAGTGCTGATGGGAGCAGCTTAATGCTGAGTACAAGCCCCAGCCAGGCTCAGTGATTTTCTTCTATAGGTATTCTTCATGTATATACAACCCTGGGGGTCTCAGCCCCAAAGAAACTGCCACCACAACAGACACATCCCCATAAGCACCTGGGTACCTAACTCCTGAGGACATCAGGTGGGAGCTGGGCTTGTAAATACCTCCAGAGAATCCTGGAAAACATTACAAGCGGCTTAATCCAATTCATGAGCAACAGAGCATCTTTAAAAGGCTTCTGTAGTTAAAGGGACAAAACAGATGAACTGTATTTTTCCCAGTCCACAGAAGGGAAAAGGCAGTATTGAGATTTAATTGACATCCCTGTGTTCTACGATCGTTTACATGTCACGTCAAGGGGCATATGTCATTCAGACACGGCACCCCAGGCCTCCCAATGCTGGTTTATGCAAAACCTACACTCAGCTGCTAGGGCTGACAGAAGTGTGTTTGGGCTTCCACACAACCTGCCAGCTGCTCTGCACGCAGTGGTAAGGCTGATCCACCACCACCGTGGCATCCTGCCTGCCTCCGCCTGACCTTGCATCACCAAATGCTGTTGCTGCAAGGGAGATAGATACACGTTTTCAGGGGGGTCGGGGGTGTTGTGCCCTAGGCTGGCTGTACCTCTGCTCTCATCCTCTCCAGGCTGGTGTGGAGAGCCATAGAGAGACTCCAGGGTAGGGGGTGTCTGTCAGGGACCACACATCTCTTCCACCTGCCAGCCTCACCCAGCAACATGGGGAAGGAGAGAATTTTGTGTACCTGGGAGTCTTGAAAGACAAGAGAGGTGCCAGGAGGGAAATCCTCTGTCCCTACAGAGGTAAGAGAGGGGCAGGTGACAAATCCCAGGCCCTCCTCCACCACCTCCTGCCATTTCACCCCTCATGAGGAAAAGTTCCCCTAGGAGATAAGATCAGTGGGAGGAGAGGGGCGAGGGACAGAGGCATTAGTGATGGGAGGAAGAAGAGTGTCTGCCACGCACAGTTCACTGGGCCTACGCTGAGAAGGGCTAACACTGTCATGCTACTGGTGATGCCAGGAAATGTCTGCTATCATGTCTTCTCAGATTCAAGAGGTATCACCCATGACAAGCATGCAAGATTACAGAGGGGAGGGCAGTTGAGTTGAGTGCAGGTCACTTTCATGCTTCAGCACAGCTCTTCAAAGCAGAGGATTTCATTTTGCTGGGAGCAGAAACTTACACTTGCTGGCACAGCCTCCCTGGTGAAGTGCTATTAAGCCAGGCAGGAGCATTTCTGCACAGCTTTCTGACAAAGAAATGCAAATTGGATGCCAGGGCAAGGATAAAGTTATCCAGCAAAAGTGAACAATGCTAGAAAATAAAAAAGCTCTTCCGTGAAGAAGAACTGTCTTGGGGAACCCTCTCTTGTGGCCAGACTTGGTCCAAAATGGGCAACATGCTTAACGGGTGTAGGAGGATAGGTAATGGGAGACGATGGCACAGCCCAAGGCTCCTGACCTTAGTGAACCCGAGTGACATAGCCACACTTACTGAAGGAGCTTGCTGAGATTATGCTTCACAGAATCACAGAATGACTAGGTTGGAAAAGACCTTTAAGATCATCAAGTCCAACCGTTCCTGTCCTGTGCTAAACCACATCCCTAAGTACCTCATCTACCCGTCTGTTAAACACATCCAGGGATGGTGACTCAACCCCCTCCCTGGGCAGCCTGTTCCAGGCCCTGACAACTCTTTCAGTGAAGAACTTTTTCCTAACATCTAATCTGACCCTGCCCTGGCACAGCTTTGTGCCATTTCCCCTTGTCCTGTCTCCTGTCACCTGGCTGAAGAGACCATCGCCCACCTCTCTACAACCTCCTGTCAGGTAGTTGTAGGTGGTGATAAGGTCTCCCCTCAGCCTCCTCTTCTCCAGGATAAACATACCCAGCTCCCTCAGCCGCTCCTCACATGATTTGCCCTCCAGCCCCTTCCCCAGCCTGGTTGCCCTTCTCTGGACTCACTCGAGGACCTCAATGTCCTTCTTATGGTGAGAGGCCCAGAACTGGACACAGCACTGGAGGTGCAGCCTCACCAATGCCGAGTACAGGGGCACAATCACCTCCCTACACCTACTGGCCACACTGTTTGTGATACAAGCCAGGAAGCCATTGGCCTCCCTGGCCACCCGGGCACACTGTTTGGCTGGCCGCTCCTTGTGGCCACCCCCGCAGAGCCGAGCAGCTCTCGGTCTACCCTTGGGGTGCAGACAACAGGCAGAAGCCCCGCTCCATTTTAGGGGCCCTTTCCTTTCCGATTCGGTTTCTCTCCAGCCCCCTCCCCTGCCACTTCACACGCTAGCTCCGGGCCCGACTCTGCGAGAGCGAGCCACGGCGGGACGGCCTCCGCGGCGGGACGGCCCAGCCAGAGCCGGCCCCTCCAGGCGCCGAGCCGGCCCAGCCAGAGCCGGCCCCTCCGGGCGCCGAGCCGGCCCAGCCAGAGCCGGCCCCTCCGGGCGCCGAGCCGGCCCAGCCAGAGCCGGCCCCTCCGGGCGCCGAGCCGGCCCAGCCAGAGCCGGCCCCTCCGGGCGCCGAGCCGGCCCAGCCAGAGCCGGCCCCTCCGGGCGCCGCGGGCGAAGGGCACCGCTACGAGCCCATCAGCACCACTACGCGCCCGACTCCGGCAGCCTCGCCACGAACGCGTCGCCGCCGGCGTTACCGCGGCACCCGGCTGGATGACACCGCAAGGCCTGCCCCGGCGCGGCTGCCGCTGGCCGGCCAGGGCACCCGCTGACGCCAGGGACGCGGCTGTAGCCAGCAGCCGCTGACACCCCCGACGGGCGCCATCCCCGGGCCGTCTGAGCCGGGCCGAGGCGGGTGTGAGCTCAGGCCCCGCTCAGGCCCGCTGGCTCGGCGGGGCCGGGCTGCCCCGGAGCAGCGGCGAAGGGAGCTGCCGCCCGGAGCCTCCGAGCCGCCTCCGCCCTGGGGCGCGCACACCCAGGCTGCCCCCGGCGGCGACTCACGCCCGCCTGCGCGATGACGCAACGCTCTTCCCCTGTCCCGCGGCTCCCGGCCGGCTCGGGCACGTGGGGGGCGTGGCTCAGAACACGCCTCCTCCCCTTCTCCAACCAATCAGCGCCGAGGGGAGGAGGGGCGCGGCGGAGGGAAACGCCGCCGCCTCATCCAATAGGCTGCGGGCGGGGCGGGGCTGAGACCGTGATGATGATGGCGGCGGCGTGGGTCTACTCGCGGGCTGGGCTGCGCTTGGGGAGGCGGAGACTGTGAGTGACGCTGGCGCCGCGCGCGGGGGGCGGGACCAGTGGACCCCCGGCACCGCCCCTCCCCGCCGGAGACGCTGCTCGGGGGTCTGCCCCTGCCCGCGCCCCAGGGGCCATGGCGCCCGGGCCGCAGGGGATGGGGGTGCGGGAGGAAGGGAGGAAGGGCCTGAGCGGCGGGTCACCCGCAGCAGTTTGGGCCGGGCGCCCGGCAGAGCCCGCCCCCCGGAGCGGCCAGGGTCAGGCCGCCGCCTCGCGACGGGGACCCGGCGAGCGCCGGGCTGCCCGGGGGGGAGGCGGCGGGGGCTGGGGCAGACCGCGGCTCTAGCTCGGGGAGCGTCTCCCCGGCTCACGGTGAGACCCAGCCTTCCCTTCCCTTCCCTTCCCTTCCCTTCCCTTCCCTTCCCTTCCCTTCCCTTCCCTTCCCTTCCCTTCCCTTCCCTTCCCTTCCCTTCCCTTCCCTTCCCTTCCCTTCCCTTCCCTTCCCTTCCCTTCCCTTCCCTTCCCTTCCCTTCCCTTCCCTTCCCTTCCCTTCCCTTCCCTTCCCCGTTCGGAGTGTGTCGGTAGCCTCAGGTGAACCCGAGGTTCATGGTTCCGTGGCGCTTCAGGGCTGACTGATGTTAAAGGAGCGCGAGTGATCCGGTAAATGCCTTACGGGCAGAGCAGCGGCTTAGAGACGAGTTCGGAGGCGCCACGGCTCACGGGAACCAACGCAGCGCTACAGGCTTGGGGGAGACTGGCTGGAGAGCTGTCAGGCAGAGAAGGACCTGGGGGTGCTGGTTGATGCAGGCTGAACATGAGCCAGCAGTGTGCCCAGGTGGTCAGGAAGGCCAATGGCATCCTGGCTTGTATCAAAAACAGTGTGGCCAGTAGGTGCAGGGAGGTGATTGTGCCCCTGTACTCAGCATTGGTGAGGCCGCACCTCAAGTGCTGTGTCCAGTTCTGGGCCTCTCACCATAAGGACATTGAGATCCTGGAGCGAGTCCAGAGAAGGGCAACCAGGCTGGTTCAGATCAGATGTCAGGAAAGAAAATCCTCCCCCTCTACTCTGCCCTGGTCAGGTCCCACCTGGAGTATTGTGTCCAGTTCTGGGCTCCCTGGTATAAAAAAGACAGGGATCTCCTGGAGAGAGTCCAGAGAAGGGCTACGAAGATGATTAAGAGCCTGGAGAACCTCCCCTATGAGGAAAGGCTGAGAGAGCTGGGGCTGTTCAGACTAGAGAAAAGAAGACTGAGGGGCGACCTAATCAATGTTTATAAATATCTTAAGTATGGGTTGCAGGGGGAATTGGCCAGCCCCTTTTCAGTGGTCAGTGGAGACAGACCAAGGGGCAATGGCTGCAAATTGGAGCACAGGAAGTTCCGCACCAACATGCGGAGGAACTTTTTCCCAGTGAGGGTGCCAGAGCCCTGGCACAGGCTGCCCAGGGAGGTGGTGGAGTCTCCTTCTCTGGAGATACTCAATACCCGTCTGGACGCCTGTCTGTGCAGTATGAGCTGGGGAGCTGCTTTGACAGGGGGGTTGGACCCGATGATCTCTCGAGGTCCCTTCCAACCCCTACAACTCTGTGATTCTGTGATAACAGCAAGGCAAGCGTACGTATCTTAGGCAAGCAGGAAGGTGGATGAAGGAAGTCCATCATAACGGCCAGGTTCACCTCCTTGAGGGCATTGTAGATGAACTGCAGCCAGATCCCTGCTGGTAGTGTCACAGGGCAGCGCAGTTTCAAATGCGCTTTAATGAAACCTTTGTACATCCTTTCATCATTCTAAAACAAAAGAGGTGGGGGGTGTCAAGCTCCAGGGAGTCATTTCAGTCCTTCCCCACCCCACCCCCCAAACTGTAAAGGGCTTTCTGATTTACAGCGCCCATGAGGTGAGCATAGGAGTTTCTACCCCTTGGCACTGCTAGCCTATAGTCTGGATTTCCCTCTTCCATCTGAAGAGTAAAAACCTCACAGTGCACCCACATCCCTCAGCAGGTCATACTGGAGGCTCAGGGAGGCTGGAAGGTAGCTAGGAGTTAAAATTGCCCTCCCTGAGTTTAGAATAAATGCATGTGGCACGGCGGCATCCTTCAGCAGGCGATAGTTGAGGCCTGAGGAGGCTGGCTGTGTCCTGGCAGGTGATTCTTGTGAAGCTCATACCTCAGAGGTGTCTCGGGTTAGGTGGGCTATTGCTGACAGCCCGCTGCAATCCAGGAGAGCTTTAAAGTGTCTCACTTAAAGTTGGCATTTATAGGGCCTGAGGTAATTGGGTTTTGTCAGGTTCTTTCCTGCTTCAGCCCAGCTGGGATGGTGAAATATTCAGGCAATTTCTGCATTTTCACAGATTCGGAGCGTTTCTGGCATCTCCCCCTTTTGGGCCAGGGCTCAGGCATAAGTATACCATACTGTCGGAATGTGATCACTTACCTGGCGGAACAGGAACATTACAGCTGGAGCACAGGTGTACCAGGTTGTTACCAAGGACCTGGCATGTTAAGGGGACACCCTGACGCTCTGGTCAGCCGCTCAGGTATGCAGCCCAGAGAAGAAGGGCAAGAGATTGCACCAAGGGGCTCAAGAGAAGGGGGCTTGCACTGCCACACCTCCCCGTGAGGGGCACTGGTAACAGCCACGCTTGAGCACCAAGAATGTGAACTGCAGAATTGCCCTTGCCTGGCTGTCTGTTTGGTACTGCTGCTGCGTGGGGAGTGACATGGGTCTTTCCTGTCCCTGTGCCGAGCCTCCAACTTGGCAAGTTCCTCACATCCACTGTGCCCAACCTCCTGTAGATGGAAACCAGGGTGGCAAGAGGAGCAAGGATCTGCACCATGAGCTTCCCTCTTAAGACAATACCATGTCATCTCCTCTGTTGATGAAGCGCACTGGGTGGAGCGGAGTGCAGGTCATGATGTGGGCTGTCAGCAGCCCCACCAGCACCCCTCATCCTGGGCTCGGGGGGGCCCTTGTGAGTCCAGAGAGATAGTGTGTGAGTCTGTGGTGGTGGCTGGATGAGGGTCATGGCAAGCAGCATGTGTCTGCTTGTAAAAGGACCAAAATCACCAGCTGCTTTCCCACGGGTGGTGAAATAGCTGTCAGGCTGTGGACTTTGGGAAGGTTACTAGGAAAAGCTCTGCTGGAAATACTCAATCCCCACACAGGTCAGTTTGCAGAACAGGGCTCTGAGTGACTTGGTGTGTAAGATGAGGGCTCCACCACACCTTCCTTCCGGAGATCTGTGTGGTTTTGGTGCCTAGCTTGCTGCCTGGAGGTGCGTGCCTACGTATTTATTACCTGTGGGCAGAGAATGACTTCTGCCAGAGTGGTCTGTTGGTCGAGGCTGTGCTGAATTCAGGGAGGTTTTCAACAGCAGTTTTTCTGGTGCTGATTCCATGCAGGCAATCAAGAGTTAATTAATTTTAATGTTTAAAGCTTTAAATTCTTGCAGTCTCTGCTGAGACCATGATACTATAAATAATTTATAGTTGACTGACAAAAGAGTATGCAGTCTATAATAACTGCAATATAGATGTAATTGTGAGCACACGATATTGATGCTGGTGTTCTTGGGGAACCTCAGGGACAGCTGGGCTGATTTGTGCTGTGCTAGAGCAAGTGTGAAGAGCCCATAAAACCCATGTCAGTCTGTCTTCTCTGCAGTTACGCTGTCCTACATTGCACCCAGGGTCATTTTTCCAGCCTTTCCTCTTCAGCTTGCTTTTGCAGTCTGTTTCCTGGAAGATGCATGCTTGTAAATGCCTATTTTTAATTGATTTATTTTTTTCCTTCCCCCATATTAGTGCAGAATCATAAATACTATGCCTTGCTATTTCTGGTCATCAAGGACTTATAATGTTGGGAGAAGAATCATAGAATCACAGAATGATCTGGGTTGGAAGGGACCCCAAGGACCATACAGTTCCAACCCCTCCTGCCACAGGCAAGGCCACCAACCTCAGGCCTGGATCTACACAAGGTTGCCCAGGGCCCCATCCAACTTGGCCTTGAACACGTCCATGGACAGGGCATCCACCACCTCTCTGGGCAGCCTGTTCCAGCACCTCAACACTCTCTCTGTAAAGAACTTCCCCCTAATATCTAATCTAAATCTTCCCAGGAAGAGTCTACACAGTGTGAGGGCAATCAAATGATCACATTTATACATGCAGCAGCAGCCTTTCGGGGCTGGAAGAGGAAGCTGACCGCATGTTATCAGCGAGTCTGCTCTTTCCCAGCCATGGTCAGAAAGGAGATTCCTTGGTTGGTGCTGCCATAGGATGGGATGTGGCCACAGAGTGTCACAGGGCCCTCACTTGACTCCCAGGAGATGTGATGACCTCCCTGCAGTGGGAACTGCCTGTCCCTTGTCATCAGTGCTGCTTTGGAGACTGAGGCCACCACACAGGTGGAGACTGGAGAATTTGTGGCATCCAAGCAGTTGGAGAGGATGGGCACAAGGAGTCCTCACTCACCTTTGAGCTGGGCAGCCATGTAGCCATCTGCAGTGGAAAGAGAAAATACAGGGATGACTTTCAGTGTTGGCAATCAATGCACATGTTGGTTGGATTTAATTAGCAGCTCCCTGGTCTCCACAAGGAGTTGGCAGGTCCCGCTGGGTCTGGACTCTGATGCCTGGATCCCGTGGCACTCACTGCTGCCCCGTTGGGCTGGGGCCCTCATTACAGCAAGTACCTCTGGCGCAGCACAACTGCCTTTCCAGCTGCCACCATCCTCTCTTCACATGCATGTTGCTGCCCCTGCAAAGCTGCTGTGCAGTGCTGCCGTGAGGATGTGGGTGGAGTATTTATGTCATTAGGAGGAATGTAAAACCCATGGTACCCAGAGCTGGTTTTGTTCCCTTGTGATGTTTCAGAGCAGTTGGGCTTTCTCTGCCTGGGAAAGACTTTTGTCATGTTGAAAAAAGTTCAAAACCCCTCCTTCCAGCTGTTTTTGAATAGCAAGTGCAGCTGGGTTGCTTTTGGTCTTGTTTTTAAGAGCTTCAAATGTGCTTATGAAGAAAACGTTGCAGTGAGGAGTCAACTAGGAGAGGTGATTGTGCCCCTGTACTTGGCATTGTTGAGACTGCACCTCGAGTGCTGTGTCCAGTTCTGGGCCTCTCACCATAAGAAGAACATTGAGGTCCTCGAGCAAGTCCAGAGAAGGGCAACCAGGCTGGGGAGGGGGCTGGAGGGCAAATGTTGTGAGGAGTGGCTGAGGGAGCTGGGGATGTTTAGCCTGGAGAAGAGGAGGAAGCTGAGGGGAGACCTTATCACCGCCTACAACTACCTGAAAGGAGGTTGTGGACAGGTGGGCAATGGTCTCTTCAGCCAGGTGACAGGAGCCAGGACAAGGGGAAATGGCACAAAGCTGTGCCAGGGCAGGGTCAGATTAGATGTTAGGGAAAAAAAATTCTTCACTGAAAGAGTTGTCAGGGCCTGGAACAGGCTGCCCAGGGAGGGGGTTGAGTCACCATCCCTGGGTGTGTTTAACAGACGGGTAGATGAGGTACTTAGGGATATGGTTTAGCATAGGACAGGAACGGTTGGACTTGATGATCTTAAAGGTCTTTCCCAACCTTGTCATTCTGTGATTCTGTGAACTATGGAAACTTTCTTGATGACAGATTTTTGTGAAGGGCTTTTTCTTTGCTTGATGATTACAGCACAAGGCAAGAGCACTGCATGCATAGGCATGGTCACCTGCTTGCCCTCATCTAGCCGAGTGCTTCATTGATGTGTGTGAGAGGTTTTCAAGGGCGTTGCTTTACATGTGTATATTTCTCTCTAGAATATGCCATGTGTCTCTACTAAATCAATCTAAACCGGCTTCGCTAAGCTCACATGTCACCAGAGTGCTGCAGACTATGGAATATATTGTGTGGGCACATAGAGGGTGTCATGCCAAAGGTGCCAACACTGGCACGCCTGCTAGCAACAAAGGAGCTCGAGACGAGTCATAGCCCCATGTGGGATCTGGTTCAGGGACTGCACCTGTCTTCTAAAATTTCTAGCATCAGGAGTTTCTTCTCTTGTCTTTGATTGCCATTTTCCCTCCCAAGAATCCACTGCCGCTCTGTCTGGTGTTTCTCACTCCCAAGTTCATCTCGTACTTGGCAAATTAGTGAGGATGTTGTTTTTCGTGGGTTGGACACTGGAGGGTGCTAATGCAATGGGAGCTGAAATTGTTCTAGCAAATTAAAGGGTTCCTCTTTGTTGGGAAATACTTTTATTCTCTTTTGCAACATTTAAATGGAAAGACAGGCATTGTGGTGCATACCAGCAGCTGATCCTGCTTGGGGTGTGTGTGTAGAGCTACAACCAAGAATATCAGTGAAGTGTTAATGTTTGTGACGGATTTCTTTCCCGAACCTCTATCAAAAAATCATTCATTTTATGTCCTACACATTTTTAAGTGTGTCTTTCAAGAGTATGGCCTCAGGGTGAAATTTATTTGAAAGTGTGGCTTTCTAGTGATGCAAACACTTTATCTGGCAGAACTGCTGAGCCGTACCTGCAGGATCTGCTTTTCATAGAATCATAGAATGGCAAGAGTTGGAAGGGACCCAAGGATCATACAGTTCCAACACCCCTGCCACAGGCAGGGCCACCAACCTCCAGGCCTGGATCTACACAAGGTTGCCCAGGGCCCCATCCAACCTGGCCTCGGACACGTCCAGGGACAGGGCATCCACCACCTCTCTGGGCAGCCTATTCCAGCCCCACACCACTCTCTGCTTTTCTACAAGGTGACTTTGGTTCGCCTAAGCCAATATTGTCATGTTGCTGCCAAGATGAGAACCTGGTAGGGACACCTTTGAACACCACTAATCGAGTCCCTGACATAGTGATTCTCTCTCTGGGGATGGATCTGATGGAGCCTCAGTTTACCTTGCAACCACTATCACTGAACCATGCGTGAGGGAACGAACATGTGGGATGGGGCCTTTTGTCAGCCACCGCTGCTAGGTGAGGGAAACACATTACAAAGCTGAGCCCTAGCTTTGGTGTTCCAAATTCACTCAAACATTTTTGGCAGGTTAAAGTTGTGCTGACAGGTCTAATGCCAAAGGAGGTGTTACCTGTCCGTGCTGCTCCAGCTCTCTGCTGATCCGCGTCTCCCCTCTCCTCTGCCCTTGGCAGAAAGACACAGGTCTGACATAAGCTCCCCGTCGTGCGCTCTGGCAACTCCATACTTTGTATTAAGGATGGTGAAACTACTGCCTGAGCCAGTTCTTATCCTGGCAGCAGCAGAGCCATGATGTTGGCTAATTATTGCTAATGAGAAGCAGGGTGCAAAGCTGAGTGTGTCCAGCTAATCACAGCTGGCACCCCGACTTGTCTGCTTGAAGCTAACGCAGTTCTGGATGGTTCAAGCCTGGTCCTGGACCTGCCCTTCCAGATCTGTTAGCCAGCTGGTATTCATAAAGCATGTGGGCAAAACAGAATTGGGTACAAACACACCTTCCTTAGAAGTCCTTCTCGATAGGTACAAGTGGCAAATGAGTTGCTCCTCTGTCTCACTCCTCTTTGCAAATGAATTTGGCTGTCCCCTCCTGGAAGACACTGTCACTGTGCTGTATTGGTCAGGTTTGGTTCTCTCCCAAGTGTTACAGTTTGGCTGGTTTGGTTTTGCTTTCTTTTAAACATCTGCACCACTTCTCTCTGAATTCCCCCTCGGACAGAAGATGCTGCTGGGCATGGAGAAAGAGCCTGTGGATAAGGAAACCAGAACCCGTTTCTGTCCTGTTCTGGTATCAGTTGAGATCTGCTGCCCACCTTGCAGAGGAATGCACAGCTGGTTTCACAGTGAAGCTGCCTGGCACTTGTAGCCAGCCAAAAGTTTACACTTCTGCAAAAACCAGTTTTAGTAGCTTACCGGGGTAGGGTGGTAAGGGGGTGTGAACAGCAAAGCTCTTAAAATCATTGTAAGAACTAGTGGTACCAAAGATAGACAGCTTGAGAGGAGATAATTTCTAAGCACAAGAAGAAAGATCTGGTTGACCATGTATTTTTTTTAATTTAACAGCTTTTAAGAAAAGACTTCTCCTTCCATTGCACTTCTGTGCTTACAAGCAGGGAGCCAGGTTACGCCTCCTGGCGTCATTTCAAGAACTGACACGCTAGCTGTGGTGCCAAGAGGATTTGCAGTTGTGCATTTAATACAGGCGCTGTCCTAATTTATCCCAGGAGACCTTCTCTGGGACAGAGGGTTAATGGACCTTCCACCAAACCTGCTTGATCATGTTGACCTGAAATGCTGATGAGTGTGGGTTGCTGTCTTGATGCCCAATGCCACCCCTGTTGCGTGGCCCTGCACCAGGAAGGAGCGCGTGCCTGTTCCCTTGGGGCTGCTCGGCACTTTCCAGCCTTGCGACTTCGTACCTGCGTAACCTTTCTTGGCTAATCATAAAGACTGGGTGAGTGGGTTTTCATGCCTTCTGGGGAGATCAGGCTACTGTGTTTCAAGACTCTTCTTTTAAGAGGCATTCTCATAGGTAGAAGCCCCTTGATGCTAAGAGCATTATAAGGTTTCTGGTCATGAACTGGTTCTCTCTTGAACCCCTGGTATGGTGTTTGTTGCTCTCCACGTCAACCCTTTCCTGATTTTCAGGTGCTGCTCTGGTGGTGGTCTCTCCTGGACCTCTTTCTTGTGTCTTCCTGAGGTCCAAGCCTCCTTGTTTGGTGAGGGGAAGGGAGTACTGGATTTGTCCTTAGGACCAGGGGGAGTGGCCTCAAGCTGCACCAGGGTAGGTTCAGATTAGACCTTAGGAAAAAATTCTTCACTGAAAGGGTTGTTGGGTGTTGGAACAGGCTGCCCAGGGAGGTGGTTGAGCCACTTTGCCTGGATGTATTTAAAAGACAGGTAGATGAGGTACTTTAGGGATATCGTTTAGTAGAGGACAGGTACAGTTGGACTCGATGATCTCAAAGGTCTTTTCCACCCTAGTCATTCTGTGATTCTTATTTTGTCAGCCAAGCTGCCTACAGAGGTATTTCTCCAGCCACTGACCTTGTCACGCTTCCCTCTGCCCCGTGAGGCTGTGGAGCCCAGCAGGTCTGCAGAACTTTGACTGCAAGCGGGTCTGGAGGTCAGCTGAGTGGTTACTAAGCCCCTGGGTGCTGAACAAATCCCCTCCATAATTTTTCCCTTACTTTCTCATCAGTGCTATCGCTACCTCTCAAGTGTCCCCGGGCCCTTTAGATCTCCTAGTGTCCCTGGCATAAACAGGATTTGCCCGTCCCTGCGAAGCGGGCTTCGCTGCGGCTGCCTGCCTTGCCTGCTCCACCCATTTTTTGTCGGCTGGGGTTGACCGGTTGCCACGGGCCGAGCGGCCCAGCCCGCTTTCCTCTCTGCCATTTTAATTAAAAATGGTTGGCATCAGGGGCTCTGCAGCAATGAAAGGGAAATGATGAAACTTTGGAGAATTCGAGGCATAAAGTCGATCTCTAAATTTTAATGTACTCGTTGCACTTAAAGAGTTGATACATTTTATTATTGAGCTTTCAGGTGACCTAATTTCCCTTAGTACTGTACATTTAGCTTTATACATCTGCACCTAATTTGTAAAAAAGGACTTAATGAGAAACTTCAAACAGTTTAAATGTCAATTACAAAGAAAGCGAGGTTTTAAAGTTCCAGTAATCTGTCCATATTGGTCATCGAAACATGATCCCAGGTGGACGTTAATTCAAGACAGATGGCATTCCAAAGGCACAATTACAAAGAGCTTATATATTTTCAACACTAACAAGCTGTCACGCTATGTTGTAGCTACACTTCCAATACTGTATAACCACAATTGCCACTTTATCTGCTGTGGACTCAGTAATAAAGGGGGTTGATTCCCTACTTCTGATATTGTCAGTGGGGTTTTGGGGTGGGGGGTGTGAACTGGAGAGCGGGATTAGTTAGTGTGATTATTTTTCATTCAGTCAGTCTTTTAGGCCTGGGGGGCGGTGGTGGTGTTTGTGGGGGGCTGGAGTGGGTTTTGGTTGTTTTTAAGTTGGTGAAATGCTCTTTTAAAAAAAGGAGGGGAAACACTGAATATGGGTGTAACAAGACTAGCTCATCACAGATGTATTTCTATTTCCTGGCAACATTGACTACGTCTTACCGGCTGCTGGACAATAGCTATGATGATTTGTTAAATCTCCCAACACCCTGGATGGTTTTGGTTAAAAAGTCATCTGAAAGCTTTCGGAGGAACACACGTGCTACTCGGACAGCTGCAGTCCAAGGGAGTGACAGTGACTTGACTTGGGGTGATGTAAATGGGCAGCTGCTCAGCCACAGCCAGGCAGAAGCGCTACCCCCTGTGCAAGAAGCAGTCTGAGTTATTTTTAGTATTCTTAGGCCCAAAGTGAGAGGTGGAGGGGCTGGACAAAGCAGGGTCAAGGTAGGACTTCCATTAGACTGAAACATCAACATGTGATGTAGTTGATTTAGCGGAGGGTGTCCCTGCCCATGGCAGGGAGTTGGAATGAGGTGATCTTTGAGGTCCCTTCCAACCCGAGCCAGCCTGTGGTTCTGTAAGGTAGGTTTGTTGTAGAAGGACAATGTTTGGTATCTAGTTAGTCACTGAGGTGGGCAAGGATCTGTGTAACTTAACAGTGAAAGATAATTGCATGTAATTTCCACTGATTTTTTTTGTTTGCTTGTTTGTTTCTTGAAACCGGCTCACAAAAAAGCTGTGACTAGACAGTGTTTTCACAGGCTTTACGAATTCTGCACTGTTAGGAGCAAGGTTAATAATGCTCCATGGGAAGGTTTTTAAGCTCCTATGGGCATGAGGTGCTGAGAATGAAGAGCTGTTTCTGCTGATTTACCTGCCTTTTGCTTGAAAGTGGAGAGGAGAGCAGAAAGGCTCAGATGCTTCATCCTAGGAAAGCGGGAATTAAATGGTGAGGTATGCTCTTTAACTTTTGGTTTTCATTAATGAGCGTTGTAAATGTGTAGTTTTTGAAAGCTTCTTACCTGGCTTCCTTTTTTTGGAGGAGATGCGGGTGCTGTTTGAAATACGCAGCGTGCCGACAAGCGAATTGGACTCCCGAGCTGTGCTTGAAACAAAATGCCAATTTTACTTACAGTTTTACTAGGTTTCCTGGTTTATGCAGTGGCATTTGAATGGCCTCTAGTAATTGTTTTTAGCAGGAGAAAAAAAAAAAAATTCAAACAAAAATGAAAACACAACCCAAAGCTCATTAGCACTGCATTTGGCATGCCATGAATCGTTAAATCTTTATATAAATGCAGAAGTAATCTGTAACAACAACAAAAAAAAGTGCTTTCTTTTTTTTTTTTTTGAAAGACTGTCTTCTGAATTGTTGTTCAGATCGCTGAGGTAGGGGTATGTTTTCCAAACATTGGATGTTATTAGGAGAATAGAGGAGGAACCAATTCATGTTTTAATTGAATATTGTGTATAATTCTTGAGTGTCAGATATACTTAGTGGTGATAAGTTAATAAAAAGAGGTGGAAAGCAAAAGGCAATAAATGCTTAGATAGGGGGGTTTTAACCTGATTTTTTTTTTTTTTAACCTAAATTTGATGCGTGTGTGTGTTGCTCTCAAGTGGTTCCCCCTCGGCTTTTCCCAGCGCTTGCAGGGGTAACATACTGCAGCCTTTTTATTTAGATCAGGCTTCGCTCTGAGAGTTAACTAATTGTTCAAGCCCAAGTGGGAAACTTTCTTGCACCTGGAAAATTAGGAGAGCAAAAGCAAGAGACATGTCCGCATCCTTTCCCTGGTGGTTCTTCACCTGTGAATTTGAACTGCAGCGGTAATAAAAGTTTTGTGGACCTCATTTTATGTGAGATCATTAAGCGACAGGAGAATTCAGGACTAGCTGCCCTTCATAATTCAGGACACCGAAAGGTGCCATTTATAAGCTCAAAGTGCCTGCAGGAAGGCAAAACAGGCTTGTAAAACCCGTGCTCCAAACCCTGAAAGGGAACCGGTTTGTACTGCTGGTTCAAGTGGCAGAATTGCAAAGGTGGCGGGGATTGAGTTTAAAACAAATGGAGAAACACCTGCCTGTAATAGTTAATGCAATAGCCTGGGTTTTCACACTTCATGTGTTGACATGTCTTTTGTCCAAAAAAATACCCTCCTCCCCAACATCCTGGGCAATGATTCCAGTAAAAACCTTATCAGCTATACTGCGCAGCCATATACTTTCCTACTATAGCCCACTGTTTTGCTAAGTTGCTAATTTGGCTATAAAATATGTTTCTCCTGATTTTTTTAAATAATATTTTGCAACCGGTGGCCTCTGGCAATTGCATGGGTCAGGCATTTTGTAGGGAGAGCTCTCATCTTGTCACTGCTTGAGGAGTAGCAGCACGCATGAGACTTGAGATGAAGAGCCAAGTAGGTGATACGCTGGTATACCCACTCTTTGTAAAAGTGGTTGTTATGTCTCTAAGCAGGCAATGTGATCTGATAAATCCAAAACATGCTGCAGCATTATGGACTTAGAAAGCCCCTCAGTCTATGTAGTGGCAGCCCAAGGAAGCGTTGAGTCCAGCATTCCTCCTCAGAGCATGTAGCGCTTTCCCTACGTGCTCCCCTGTTATCCTCACATGAGAGTTGGAGCAATCATTTCTATAACCAAAAATGTAGCAATCACAGCCTAGAAACGAGGCCCGTACCTGTAATCTTAAATGGCTGGGGCTGAAGTTTTCCAGTCCAGCCAACCTAAGCCAACTGTTCACAGCCTCATTAACGCACCGTGGCTGAAGTTGCTTGGGTCCTGGTTTGCGCCATCGGAGCCTAACCTGCAGCGAAGGCAAGAGCTGACTGCTCATCAAGGCTGTTTGCAGCATCTTTGCTTTATTAATCTGTATTAATTCAGTACCCGTGTGTTTACACTCGTCGTTTCCCGCAGCAGCTGGCAATGCGGCGCAGTGTCCAAACTGTCGTCCTTCCGTACATCGATCACGTCGGAGCCAGAGAAGCAGCTGCACTTCAGAAGTGTATCAGTATTATTCCATTTTGTGATGCTGCTTTTGTTGCCTAGATTGACGTGCTCAGGGCCCCCAAACACTGCGCTGGGTTTAGTATGACCCCGGGGCCTTTGCGGAGTCCACTGCAGGACTCAAACCTTTATATCCACTATTAAAAGGCACTTATGTGACTGTTTGTGTTAGAGCCAGGTGCTTTGTTGCCTGTGGACGTGCTGTAGCTTGACAAAATTTTAGGTTTTAATTTTTTTTCTTCATGGTCAAAATGTGCTAAACATACTTCCACTAGCCCTTTACTCTTTGCAAACAGTTTGGCCACCTTCAGCAACCACTCAGCTTTCTGCAGGAGGACAGGAGCCAGGGTTTCCCAGCGCTCTGTAGCGATGCATCCGTGGCAGCGTTCTTGTTATTCCTATGTTTTCCTTGTGAAGGAAATGCAATTTCTCGGTGGCACGTCAACAGTGTATTTTTAATGAATTTTTGTGGTGTTTCTCACTAAATTTGTAGTGTGTTTCTAGTTTTGGGGGGTTTATTTAGGCTTTATATATAAATGTGTGATTTGCATGCTTCACTTACTTTTGTTGAATCTTTAGAGGTACTAAAGCACTGAAGGAGCGTTGGGTTTGGTCAGTACTGAATAGTGAGTTCAGCAGACTGGAAGTAAAAAATCTGCTTTCTTACTGCTTCTGTGAGAAGCTGATAGATGTGAAAACTGTTTAACAGTTGTTTGGGTTTGGGTTTGGGTTTCCTTTCCTGTTAAACTCGGCTACTGAGGAAACCTTCTACATGCTGCAGTATGTCAGAAACACCGTTATGTTATAGTTGCATCATTATCTAAAGGAAAAATTGAGTGTGGGTTTGAAGTCGACAAGTGATGAAAGTAGCCCTGAGGTTGTCAATTAGAAAGCCAAGGCCTGGAATTGATAAGTTAATGGCCAGTTCCCTTCTCACCCCCCACCCTCACTTCGCCTCCTGCTCCCGCCTTGCCCCACAGTGGCTTTACTGCTCGGAACATAAAGGCTCGCTTTGGTTTCATGTCCCAGAATTTGGCTCACTGATAAGATTCCCTTAAATTCTTTGCTGGTTGCAATGTTCTTAGTATGGGTGGACAGTTAAACAAGGAGAAATGAGATGCAGCAGATGGAAAATCTAATGTCAAAATGATGCCCCCTTTTTTTGTTGTTTGTTTGCTAATTCTTCTGTTTCAGTGCTGAGCCGGTACCGCTGGTGTGTCAGGCCCTCCTCCCACAGTACCCACGGCATGTTTAGCAGCAGTGCACAGTTTGACTTCTACTGTGTGTTTGTCCCCAGGTTTTAATCCCTAAAATTTAATGGCAGCCTCTTGGAAACCATGTGCTCCCATTAAAGGCAGAGGGCAATACAAGCGGGCTTCTCCTGAAGTGGAGATACTGGCTACCAAAGTTTGTGATATAATGTCATACAAATACAGAGTATTTCTGTTGGGCAGGAGGGAACCAACATGTGGCTGTGTCTCCTCAGGAACACATCAGTTTAGATAAAGGGCTAACTTATGGAAAATAACAAACAGGATTTACTCAGGTTTTAATCATTCTTGGTGTGCTGTGTTGTCAGAACAACAGCAACATTATTAAAAGAGTTTTCAAGTAGCATTAGAGGTAGAATATGGTTCCAGCAGGCATGATGCAAAGGGAAACATGCAATTCATTTTCAGTTTTTGAAAACTTTATGGATGGTGTGAGTTTTTAGGGCTTGTAAAAGGTTGCAGATGGGCACCCCCCTCGGCGGCTTGAGGTTTTCTGCTCATGGCTTGGCTGCTTCAGTGACAATGGAAACTCAGGATTTTTCCCTCCGTCTCAACCTAGAGAGGAAGAGTAATGAGAAAGCAGTTTAACTTGCAAGCATATTCAGGTTTTTGACCTCTCTGGTGGTTCCACTGTAGCCAGCAAACATCTGGTGAATAATGGGGGGAAAAAATTGCCACTGCCACTTAACTGCCAAAATGAAATTAAACAGGGAGCTCCAAGCACGGATTGCTGCTCTGGAGTCCCTCTCTCCTCCAGACAGATTTCAAAACATGAAATAACTCTTATTCTGGTTTAATTTGCAGGAAAAGAGATGTGACATTTTATTAAACCGTTTCCTCCACCTGACATTTGTCCTCCACCTGTGTTTGCCCAAAACCCACATGGCAGAGCTCTTGCAGAGCTTCACTAGAGGCTCAGTGCTGAACAGGTGGTACACGATATTCCAAAGGCACATGTTCCTTCTGTGCCGTACTCTGACTTCCTTCTTGAGATAGATAAATAAATAATAAACCCCATAAATAATAAAAATATACAATGACATTTTTGATGAGAGGTTTTGTTTTCTTACACATTGGAACTGATGTTTTTAGTGCTACAGGAACAAGCTTGTGTGGTGGCCTGTTTCAAGAGAGGTTATCTCAAGGTGAAATAAGAACACTCAATCTCATTTAGCCTGATCTGTTCAGGTATCACACCTATCAGAAAGCATAATTCTGTCGGTCTTTTCCTTAGATTACAGTTTTGTCTTTGCAGGAATCTTCTGTAGTTATTTTCTGAATGAAGTTCTGAAAGTTAATGTTAAGTCAGCAAAGCTCATCTTCCAGAGAAAGAGTCATCTCTTTCGGGACTTTTCTTCTCTTAACCTCTTTCATGCGTTTTTATATACCTGCCAGCCCAGCAGGATTGTTGTGCAGATACTTTAACACACTGTGTGGAAACCAGTAAACCAAATTTTAGTGGAGCAAGTCACTGCTCTGCAAAAGGCAGACCCGTGCCAAAGATCTCCATCTCTTTCAGTGCGTTGCTGCAGGATGTTGGTCTCTGCTCTTGCAAGGCTTTGTGTTTTCTCACCCATGGTACTCATTCAGCCTGAGAGTCCCTCTTTTGCTATGTGTTTCTTGACTTCTGTCCTGCCTTAAGTCCATCCACCGCTTTCAGCATGGATGAAAATTTCACTTGTGTGCTGTCTGCTCATCAGTTTACTCCTGTTACTTCCATACTTCCATGGCACATGAAGGACAGGATACTAGACAGTGCCTGTCTTACAGTGAAAGCTCCGGTGCTTTACAGAGATGTTATGGGTAGAACTGATCTTTTTTCCTGCTCTCCCTACAATACAAGAAAGGGTATTGTTTTAGACAGAGGAGTTTCTTTCTTGCCAAAAAGGCTGGGTCCACATAAACTCTTCAGCTCTAGAAGTCTGTTTGCATTGCATCACTTCAGTCTGGAGCTGCAACACCCAAAGTAGAGGTTTTGATCCTATAGAGCTTTCTAGGACTACTAATCAAAGGCATTCCCCTCCACCCACATACTTTATCTTTTCTGACAAATACGGTCTGAGCAGCACTCCTTCCTCCCCACATGAGCATCCTCAAGCCTGGAGCTCCTTCCCTGCTTCACATTCACCTGTCCTCAGGAGGAATGCTGGAAAGAAATGAAAATTACTTACCAAAAAGTGGTGTGGCATTTCCTAATTTTTTTTAAATTCTGATATGGAATCTTAAAATACGGAAAAGCTTGTCTAGACTCAGTAATCTGAAACATTTGTAATGGATAACAACCTGTCCTATACACTAGAAATAAAAAAGGAAACCCCAGTGTTTGCACAAAGGCACGTTCAAGTGCAAGAAAGTTGACTTGGCATTTCCACATTTTTAATGTCTAAACAAAAATTAAGCCCACTGTTGTCTTGATGCAGTCAGGATAGATTTACTTTGAGTATATCTGAAATGCTACAGAGTTCAGTTAAGTCAACTTTGTCTCTAAGGTCAGTGTCATCACCTAAGACACGTGGTCTGAGCAGGTTGTAGTCCCACCAGAAGCTCAGCACTGATGTTTCTGAAAAAGATAAACCAGAAAATGCATGTGGTGTCAAAGGGCTGTGTTTCTTCAGGTGGCTGTGGGGTTTTATCAGCTGCTTTGACCACTTTTGCCTGGAAAACGATCTATTAACCTTAAAACACAATTGACAAATGTCAGAATCTAAAAAATAAAAATGAAGGCACGATGGTTTATGATGATCTGTGGTGGTTTAGGTTTGTTGTTGTAACCTGTGACTGTATAAAATAACTTACTAATTATTCAATGGTAATGGCAAAATTAAATGGTTTTGAACCAAATGCAAACTTGTAGACCTCAAAGATGTTTTGAGGCCTTGACTTCACAGACTGAAATACTCACCACCTCCTTGATTCATCTGTTGCGATGCATGGCGGGGTCTACTGCATGGAGAGGGATGGCTGCAGGATGTCTTCACTCCACAGCCACAAAGGGTGCTAGTTTAGAAGAGAAAGATGTTGAAGATTTGTAACACTTCAGATGCTTACAGTTCCCTTTCCAGACCACTTTCAGCCTGTTCTGCAACTGATAAAAGGATTTCTTTTCTGGAATTTTCCTATCACATATTTGAGATATAAGTCTTGATGACTTCTGCCACTGGTAGTGGAAATGCTGGCACATTCCTCTATTTAAAAAAAAAAACAAACATTAATAATCTGGAGCTAAACAATAAGCAAAGAGCTGAACCCTGAGTCAGTGAGATGGCAAAAACTTAGTGATAAATAAATAAATAAATAAGCTTTTGAAATTTGTGAGTGTATTTCTTCTTAAAAATACATCTGTTAAAATTATACCACAGCCTAAGCTTACTGTACTCTGCTTAAATCATAACAAAAAACAAACAAAACACAAACAGCGCTTCCAGGCTGTGCATCAGACCATTCCACTGATGAAAGTCTTAACTCTGCCTACACTCTGGAAACCCAAAGTATTTGTTGTGTAACTGAGTTGCCTTTTGAGGTCTGTATTCTCTTCTGTAAGTACCAAGAGAATACTGTCTTCAGTATATTCAATTAGCTCAGTTAAATGACTAATTTATTCAAACTTGACCAATTGGGAGCAGAAAAGCTTGTTCTTCTCTACCAATCTGTGAATAAAAGCTAATTATGAGAGGATTAGATTTGCTAATACTACAATATTAAAGGATATTAGGACCAAATCTAGATTGGTGCTAATTCTAGCTAATACCGAGTTATTTTAGTAGATCAATTTCTAAATGAAATCATTATTTTCTTTAGAAGTTCAGCCTCTTTAAGACAGCACTATGCAACTGAAAAACCATTTCCCCACATTTTAAGTTGCATTCCAGTTTCCATCCACAGAAACATAGATCATAAATAAACACAAAAGGATCAGCTAGTAAATAAGAATTGTGCCATACGTGATTTTCTAACAAAAACAGTAAAATTAATCTGAAAAAAAAATCATATAATGAAGTGTAGAAAAGCTTTTTTATATATATATATATATATATATATATGTATCAGTGGAGCTACTCTCTCCTTCTGGCTAGCAGTAAGTAGTGCCAAATTTAGTGTAAAAACTATATTTAGCTACAAAGCAACATACTTTAGTGGTTACAAACTGAGAATTAACCTTTCTACAAGAAAATAACGTTTAAATGGGAAAACAAGATTCAAATTAATTACTTAACTCAAGGTTTCCCACTTGGTGGTTTAACTCGTTATTTTAAAATAAGGAGCTTAAAAGATTTCATCCTGCTGAAAGTCATCGATAACCAAGGTGCCTTGGGGTGAACCTACACAGAAGTGCAAACTTGACATAAGGATCCAGAAATCCAGTCAAGAATGTGATGTCAGGAAAAGGTGGGGATAAATCTTTCAGTTCTGTCCATCAACATTTGGTATATGGGACACCCCACAATGAAAGTTAATTACCTCTTCTGCTGCGGTAGGGTCACGAGAAGAACGTTGCTCCGGGCGGCAGCAGAATGCGGTGGATAATGGAGGACAGACAGGAGGGGAAAGCGCCGCGGTCATCGCGCCCTTGCTGCAAAGAGGCCGAGCCCCACTGGTCCTTGGTGTCTCGAGCTTTTGAGTCAGACACCGTGATGGTTCCTTTCCATCTGCTGGTGGCATCAGACACCGTTTCTCTAAATGCTAATTCACAACCTTTCATCAAATTGCTTTGAAAAACAGCTGCTTTCTGTTGGGTTAAAAGATCGATTTGGCAATGGTGAGGCTGCCCATGTTTTGTATCTTTTCCTCCCTACAAGCAGAGTCCATGAACGATGCTGTTTCTGAGAGGTGGTCCTTCTCCAATCGCTTACTTGATGCGATGGCTGGCTCTCCCTCACCTCCTACCTGGGATGAATGACCAGGGCAATAGACGCAATGCTTGGTGCAGTGCTGATGCAGATGCAAATCTTGGGCTGCTCCAGCACTGTGCTGTTTGTACCTGCTGCTCCACCTGGTTTTAACCTCTCATGAACGTGGGTTCCTCATCTTCAGCAGGTCCACAGGCCAACTGTGTAACTTAGTAGTAGCCTATTAGTAAGCAGAAAAGGAATTTATGGCTGGAACTTTTGCTGGGTAAAATGACCTGTTTCCCCAGCTCCCTCTTTCTCCCACAGTTATTTCCCAAGTTATCTCTATATGTTTTGTCTGTACGTCCTGAGCCTCTGGCAACCTCCTGCTAATCACTTCTCTCACTGAAGAGCCCAGAAGAGGATTTTCTTAGCCATCTGCCCTGCCCGTTACTCGCTGCCGGAGGCACAAGGATGTAACAATGAGGGGTGCGTAACGGATGAAAAACCTAGATGATGGCATTCACACCCCCCCCAAAACAACTAATGTGAACAGGCTCTGGGTGCACCCCGGCCTCCGTTCCTCTCCACATGATCTCCCATCTCCTTCATCAGGCTCTGGGGTCTGCGACCCTGCTTGGGCGTTCTCCGTGAGAGCGATGAGGCTTTATGTGTTTATTGAACAATAGCAGCCAGTGTAAAGGATGCTGAGATAAAGACTGCATGTTACCTGCCCTGTGTCTGCCCAGGGTCCAGATTTTTAAACAGGCTATTTCTTTGTAGTCTTTTTCAAGCAAAAATCCAGCGTTTGCTATCTCTCCCTCACGTGCATCCACCGTGAAAGATAGCACAGTATATAATTATTTTCCAGCCTGATTTTCAGGACAACTTGGACCTTCTTTTCCTGTAATGTTTCTAAAACTGGCAGAATAAGAACTTTTTTTTTTTTTTTAAAGCCTGCATACGCTGCAAGGAGTATTTTAAAATAAAGATTTTAAAAAAAAAATCTCTTAAGCATGTTTAATGCTTGTATAAGGTGCCAGATTTTAATTACAGTTGGCATTTATAAGTGTGGTGCTGGCAATGGCAACCATATTGCTGAAAAAAGGCATAAATTTTGACACTGGCAATATGGGAACCCAGCATACAAGACTGTAAACCTCATTGCTTTCTGTTTTAATATACTAGTTTAAGGGAAGAACTTTTAACAGTTAATATTTAACTAGAGGGTTTTGCATTCGATATTAAGTTGTTCTCATTTCAAACTATTTAGTAATTTAGGTCCTATCAAAGATCAGCTTAGGTAATAACTTTCTATTAAACAGCCTTTAAATAAGCATGCTTAAAGTAGGGAAAATAAGATGCTTCATTACAAGAAATGAGGTTGGCATCTACCAGGTTTTCCATTAAGTTCCAGGTCACAGACAAATAAAGGAAGTATGTTAGAAAAAAAAACCTTTTTAAAAATAATTAGGGAGATGTCTGTTTTGTTCACCAGATGGAAAACCAGTAGTTGTGGGTGGTCTGTGCTGGATGGGGCATCTCACAATTGGCAGAACTATGCCTTTAACTTTTAAAGTCCTGGGACAAAATGTGAAAGTAATTGACTGTTCAGAATGCTCTCTCTCTGGATACTTAGCATGCTTTTAAAACCAAGATTTGGTGAGTTTCTGACTTCTTTTTTTCCCCCCCTAAGAACGCTCAAGCTGTTGTGTCTAGTATTAGGCCAATTGGGGATATTTTTGGTAGCTGTTTAGCGGGGCTGTTGTCTTTTGTGCTTACGCCTGTGCGCGCCTGGACTTGCATGTGCACAGCTGAAATGCCCCGGCTTTACAATTCTCCATTAGCATGTTGTGCACATGGTTTTCATAATATTGTCAGTGTTTGCCTTGTTCAGGGTGTACCTAAGCTGTCGGTTAACATCCTTTCTTTCCTCTAGCTCATTCTGGCTTTTAAGAAATGTAAACCTATCGATTCACTAACAGGCTAAAGAAAACAAAGTCACAATCTTATTTTCACAAGCCAGAAGAAGTTTCCTGGTTTAAAATAACTCAGGGCTTTGCAAAAGTATTTAAAATCTATGTGTTTTTTGTGGATTTTGTTTTTCCTTTAGTCTGAATAACTACATAGAATTGTGCATGTGTGGATAGTAGGTGTATACATACGCATATTAAATGCCGTCCTTTAAGAATGAGTTAGAATCTTCCTGGTGCAGTTCATAACTTCACTTGCCTTTTCCAGGACTGATAAATACTTCCTAATTGCCAGATTAATTTAAGAGAATGAATGTGGAAGAAGGGTTAGAAAAATCTCTGTCTCCGCGTTAAGAATAACAGATTTTATTATCTGAACTGCAATAAGAATGTGTGCTGTTCAGTGGTGACCTCTAAAAGAATGAGGCACGACCCATTTATGGCATAGGAGGCAATTGCTTTATTTTTACCTTACTTTACAGACAATTTTTTTGCAGTTATCTATATGAATGGTCACAGAGAATTGCATACGTGTGTTATATCTATATTGTAGCTTGTGTTAAACCGATCCCCACACTTATTATGTAGAAGCATTCTTGAAGATAAGTGAGGCACTCAACTTAGTGCCTTCTTTGTAAAACCTCTTTTGCTATGCATGACATGTACTCTGTATTTTTTTTTCCCTCGCGGTAAATTATAAAGCTTTTTTTCTTTCCATGAATCTCCTTCCAAGAAAACACATACAGCCTAATAACACTCGCCTTGAGAACCGTGCATTGCCTCTGCTACAAAGCCGTGTTTTCATTGAAGAGATAATTATAATATGGTTTAATGTTCTTGTCAACCCTGAAACACTGTCCCTAAAGAGTGCTATTCTGGAGGATGTCTTTTTGAAGAGGCTTGTATGTAGCTAAGAAAACACACAGAGAGCCACGCACTTTTCTGATAAACCCAGGCTGATTTTTTAATGCAACGTGTACTCTCTGAAAATAATTAGACCTTTTTTAAGGTATTGATTCAGAGCTGCATCTTCCTCCAGAATTCACTGTTGCAAATATGGAAAATTTGCTTGGATTTATTTATTTTGCTTTCTTTCCTCACCCTTTCCCCCCAGTTATATTTATAGACTTTAAACCTATACAAGGACATAAACTTATAATAATAATTAAAATCCCTTTAATGTGTTTTGAGGCACGGACTCCAAATGTGGAAAAAAGCCCAAACTGGAACACAAATGGTTCTTCCCAGGCAACAAACACGCTTGGCTGTTGATATGCTGTAATTTTCTGCTTTACTTAGTAAAAACAGCAATTACTTATTTGTTCCATATCCCCCCCCCCCAGCACAGATGCTACTCAGTCTGTCCGTTTTCCGAGCGCCGAGCGGGCTGGGTGCGCGCCTGGGTGCGCGTGCACACGTTTCAACGCCAAGCGAGTCAGGTTGTCCCCCCTTTACTCGCTGTACTGTTTACCAGCATTTATTTGTCACTGCTTAGTTTACCACTGGCCCAAGACAATGGTGTGCTGGAAGCAAGAAGTCTCGCTTTGGCAGCCTCTCCTGCCGATGGAAAGCGCTTCCAGGTGCAGCTTTGCAAAGCATCGAGCTGACCTTACAAACCAGCGCGAGGGTAGATGAAAGCCAGCCGGTCACACTGGTTAAGGTTGCGGCCTAGTCAGACAAACCTTTGGCATTGTTTTTTGTTGTATTGTCTTTCTTGGCGGTCTGGTGGTTGTGAACCATGTCTGGTGCTGCTAAAGGCAGCGTAGTGTGAAGCAAAAAAGCCTTCGCAGGAGATGAAATCACAGGCTGGCTGAAGGGCCATGCAAAATTCCCCTTGGCTTCAGGCCATCTGGGATTTCCCCCTCGGGTTTCAGAGCCCAGTTAAAGGCTGGGAAGTAAGAAAAATGTGTTACCTGCCACGCCACAAAAAATATATATATAACCAGAAAAAAAAAGACCAACCCCAAACCTGAGAAGCTGCGGACAGCACAACTCTCTGATGGCTCGTACGGCGAGCATGAGGCTGATAGCATGCACAAGGAATCGCATGGCCCAGCACAATGCAACCGGACTGCTGGAATGGGTGCTTGGTATCCTGAATTTAATACCAACCAATTTTAAGAGCTACTGTTAAAGAAAGAATATGAGCAAATCCGTTAATTGATTGAAAAGTGTTTTATTAAGTATTTAATTACCATCACTCTAAAGAGGCAGTATAAAAGAAGCACGATACCTGGCAGAAGTGTATCATTTGAGTCTTCACTACAGCCATCTCACCGTTAACGATCTGTTTGCTTGCTCTGAAGTCAATGAGATTTATTTTTTTCCTTCCCATCTTTGAGGAGGCATTTCAAAGTAAGGCTTTAAATTTGTGTTGTAAATAATCTCTCTAGAGAAACTTTTCAAGTGCAAAAACTTCCTGAACAGTTAAGTGTTTAAACGTTTCTGGTGCTGCCCAGTTTAAAAATATCCTTGAGATTTTTCCCCTCAGATTTATATATTCAAATTAGATAGCCACTGCTCAAAGAATAAGCAAGTGTTTCAGGCAGAATTAGCATTTTGTAGTCATGTCAAGTATGTTTGGGTTCCCTCACCATTTTCCTTTTGGTTTGTAGTGGAAGGAAAAAACAGCCTAAAAACACAGAATCTTAGTTAATGGATGTAGGTGCTAAGTGACACCAAAAGAAATGACAGAAGCCAGTTTCCCATTGCCCCTTCTTCCCGATCTTTGAATTCTCTACCACAGACGTGGTCTCTAGAGTTTGTTTTCTTCTTACAAGATACGCTGTGTTCCTACCTCATCTTTTTAATGGAACTCGGCACATAATGTTTTGATGGATATTTCTTAGCTTAAATCTTGGGTTTGGGGCTGAGGTTTTTTTTTTCTTAAATTGCCCCTTTCCTTTTTGGAACAAATAACTCATCAAAGAATTAAATATCTGATGGAAACATATGAGGCTTTCCCAATAGGTGAATATACATGAGCTTTGTCATTCTATTTCATTTTTTCAGGCTATATATTCAATTTATTAAAAAAAAATTATTTATTTTAGCTGTGATGATGTCACATATAAATCCATTGCTACATTAGGTGCTGCTACAATTGCAGGTAAGGCTCAGTGATCTCTGTCCAACAGACAGGTATATCTGCTGGTTTATGTCCTTACGCATTTCCCTCTCCAAGGAAGCCACTGTAGAGGGATACATCTGGAGGGCCTGTTTTGTGCAGCCCTCCTCCTCCTGCCCAGAGGTGCACCTGCCAAGGCAAATGTGCCTGTTTCCCTCCTCACTCATCCTTTACATTCCACTCACATTTTCCATGTAGTTGTGCAGATAAGGGGTTGTTAAGCTCTAAACACTCTCTGTGTTTAAAACCAACTTGATTTTTAACACCGTGTTTTTGAAGGCACCTGATCCCCAGCTTTCACATCCAAGTGTTGAGATGGAGGGAGCAACCCATGGAAAGGCTGTATTGTTGCGTGTTGATGACTAAATCTTGCTTAAAGTGGGTAAATGCGCTCTTTGACCTCATTTCCCCTGGAAATTCCCATTGGTTGCATATTATTGTCAGGGCACGTAAATCAATCTACTAGTATTTTCTTGCCTTTCAAAAGACTGGCACAAAATTTTGCTGAGGTTCTATTATTTTATTTTATTTTATTTTTTAACCTTGTTTAATCATACTGGCATTCATTCAGCCTCTGTATCTTCCTGCACACTTCAGTCTTCTAAGTCTTTTAAGAGGAGTCTGCAAAGACATGCAACAGCTCAGAACAGCCTGATTAAAGCTGGCAAGTAAAATAAGCAGAAGTTGGGAAATGTCAGAATTAAGACAGCTGATACAATTGAAGTTCAGCCCCCTTATATGCTTGCTTGGTACTGTAGTCTTTTAATTTCAGGATCATACAGGACCCCTGCCTTAGTTAGTAAACAGGATGGACGATGCTGAGTTAATGAGCAGTTATTCAATATTTTGTTTTCTCCTAATTTTTCAATGTGTAGCCCTAGGCCTTATTTACTGCACGCTATTGAAACCCTGCTGTGAAGACAGAATTGTTAATTTCCTCATGAGCTTTTCTATGGCACTTATTGCTATAAATATCTGAACGCTTAACAAACATTAATTTATCTTCAGAAAACCCTCACGATGAAAAGGGCTGGTAATACTCCTGGTTTACTGATAGGGAGATGAGGCATAGGGAGATGAGAGTCATGAATGTCCCATCAATTTGGGTGCTCAGTTTTCAGCTTGCAGTTAAGGAGGTAGAGACCTGAATTTCAGCATTCCGTGCTAAGAGACCTTGACATCAGAGCAGATAAGTAGCGCCAGGTTAGGTAGGTAGGCTTTCTCCATGGGTACTAAAAGAGCTAGTGAGAAGAGCTGTGCCAGGAGCACTAGTAGCATTTACTGAACTAATAGCTTTTATGTTGGGGGCGGGGTGTGGAAACAACAGAAGCCTTGGGCGTGCCAGTTCTCTTCACCCGTACTCTTTTACTTTTGAATGTCGAAATACTTTTAATTCTGTGCCCAGTAGAAGCTTCAAAAGAGACCCTCAGACCATCACTGCTTCAAACTTCACTGCACTGGAGCTGGAAGTACTTTGAATATACAGTAAGCATGGCATCACCTAAGCCTAGACAAGGGGAAGTACTGCACTAATACCATTCCTTAAATCACAGGCTTTCCATAGATTTAGTATCCTTACTGTGGGTTTCAGGAAAGTGCGTTCCACTCAAGATTCAGAGCTCCTAGTAGAGTCATTTATCTAAGGTCTTGCTTCCAAAAGCATTTTGGAATTTGATTTAATTAAGTGAGACCCTTCCAGAAGAGTACAGAAACAAAAATACTGACAGGGCTGTCCCCTTACTTTAGAAATTGTTCTGTGATAAGAAGCAATGACATCAGTTTGTCCTGATTTTTGAGATGATTCAAGTCTCTATTTCTAAAACACTGCTTTAACTAGTAATGGGTTAAACTATGACTTTCTAGATGAATAGTTAGAGGCATTCACTTGGTAGAGAACAGACCCAGCTCCTGTCCTTGCTCCAGTTAGTTATCCAAGTAGTTGGTATTAATCAAATACTGGTTACAGTAAGAAAGTAGTTTTTAGATGACTCTTCATAGACTGGCCACAAAGGTCATGCTTAGGTTGTTTGTATCATCTCCCTCAAATCCAGTGAATATGGAACTGGATGCAAGCTAGCACAGCTTCAGCAGAGAGTCTCCAGGTAAGGGCAAGACCTTAAAAAAACCTTAAAATGAACACACAAACAAATAAACAAGAATAATACTAGGTCTCTACAGATAATGATCTTCCTTATCCAGTCATGACTCAGGTCTGTCCCATAAAACATCTCTGCAGGAATATATTATTGAAGACAGTTTCATAAGCTGTGTGCCTCGAGGGCTGGATTTAGATTACATAGGAACGTCAACTTGGCTGTTTCCTAACTTTCTGTTAGTCTTCCTCCCAGTCTTAGCAGGAGATTTTAATGTGGTTTTCACAGATTGCTAAGAGGGCATTTTAGCTTGCCTGAAATTATACTGGACCCCACGTGGTTTGTCAGCTTGGCTTGTGAGCACCGAGCCGCCGTGGGCAATGTGCAGGTAGTACTGCAGCAGCTCACCCATCCATAGGTGTATGGTGCCAAGGCATTAGGCACTGATATGGCATCAGCATCCTCTGCACAGGTGTCACCCCTGCTCAGTGAGGCTTGGCATCACCAAGCTGCTGCCCTTGCCACCTTTGTCCCCAGAGCATGGTTGATACCCCGTGCCATCCGTGAGGAGGGAGGGGGCCATGCTGCTTCCCCAGCACAGAGCTGGAGGGGGCAAAAGCCTTGTCCTGACGAGAGCGGGTGTCAGGAAGCAGGATCACGGTGCTCTTAGGGCCACTGTCTGCCATAGCCTTGTGTATGACCCCTGGTACAGGAGGTACAGCCTGCAGAGTCCCGCTGGCATTGTCTATCAACTCAATTGTAGTTGGTGATACTTTTTCTGGTTTTGGGGGGACATGCTTGCAAGTAAAGATGCACAGGAACACAGGGGCCAGTGATGTGTCTGCAGCTTTGTGCTGCAGCTTTCCCTTCTCCTCTCTTCCTTACCTCACCGTTTCGGTCCCATTCTGCTCTAGGGCTTCTCACTTACTTCAGCCCTCTTGCCTGCCCAGGACTAGCTTTCCTTTTACAGCTCAGCGTTTTGGGGGAGGTACTGGGAATACATAAGAGAAAATCCCTCTCCCCATGCTTTCCTAGAACTGGTGGGAGCCGTGGTCATGAGGCAAGAAGTTTGGGGTCTGCACCCGAGCCATGCCATGGAGCTCCCCCGTGGGGATGGGGTACTCAGCAGTCTGGTCTGACCAAGGGCTGTGGCTGAAAGGAGCACAGCAAAACACTGAGATTATTATTATCTTAAATGAAACAAACTTTCCCACCCTATGTTGAATTTCAGGTTTTCAGGTTTTTAACTTGGGTGACTCCTAATGAGCCTGACAAAGACATACATAAACTAAAAAGGTCTCCCAGTCCTCCTTGGTAAGTAATGTGAAAAGGCACAGTTTGCAAGGCCTTGGTAATTTCAACACACCAAAGAACCTCACTCCTTGCAATCACCTGTAACCACTGTAAAATTCCCAGAACTTCAGCCCAAAGCGGACATTTCTGTCCCTGCTGTAGGCAGAATTGTGTGTGACTGACAGTGAGGAGTATCTGGCTATATCAATCTACTCAACACTATTACATATCATTGAATCAAACTTAGTAATAGGCCACAACATGATCTTGCTGCAGATGGTCTGCTTCCATGAGGGAAGCTGAATGTGGAGAATGATGTTGCTGTGTTTAACAGAGAAACAAAACTTTCTGCAGGGTTCATGGAGAAAAATGGGTAATTTCCCCATCTGCTTAGCCTGCAAATTCCAGATAAAATTTAGAAGAAAAGAAGGAATCTGAGCTGCAAGCAAGGCAGACATCTCTCTGCAGTGCTCAGGTGCCATCTAACAAAATACAGAGGTTTGAGGTTTTTTATTAACAAGAAGACCAACATTGCTAACAAAGACCCCCTGCTATTGGAACACCAGAAGTGTTGGGCTAACAAATTAGCACACGGGAAATCTGCAATTGCAGAAGGACTCAGGTCTTGTGACTGTTGCAATTGTTTACATCTTTCTGCAGCAAACAGGCTGTTTATTCCTGTTCCATTACAACCTGGCGTTCGGGTAGTGGGCATCCACATGGTTACCTTTGCGAAGAGGTGTTGTCACTTCTCTGATCTAGGCCAGCCTGACAACAAAGAGGTGACAGAGCTTTCTGCCCGACATAGAGGAAGCAGAAGAATTGCCCTTGGTGAGAGGCTGCGCAACGGTTCCCCTTGCACGAGCCCGAAAGTTTAGCCTTTACTAATTGGTACTGAAATGAAAATTAATCAGTGTGAGGAAAGGGAGCTCACAGCTGAGTTCTAATTACTGCAGAGTACCTAAGCAAAACTGCGGTCGGTCTGTGCATGTGTGCGTGGCACAGGAACGAACTGCTTCTAGCTCAAGCTTGTTAGCTGGGGCCGATGGCCCAAAAGAGCTTTGTATGTGCACTCTTACCCAGCAGCTGGTAGCTAGAAGCCGGCTGTAGCTGTGCATTTTGGAGCCAGCCGTGCTGGTTGAGAGTGGCACCGCTCCCCGTCTCACTGCCGCACCAGGAGAGGCGATTGCTCCCGTTAGGCCTGCCTTGGAGAAGTTCAATACGGACTAATGGGGCTCCCTGTGCCTGGAGCAGGGTCGGGGGCACTCATGCAACCCCTTCCCACCAGCGTGGCTATGGATGCAATCGCATCCGGCCAGTGGGTGATCCCAAGCACCCCAGGCTGATAGCATCTCAGGCTAGGTTCAGAAGAGGATGTCCGCCCGCAGCCTTCAATCACCGAAAGCAGTAGGTGTCCTGCTAGCAGAGGTTTAATGGCTGCTGCTGAGCACACGGTGCTCCCTGGAAAGTATTTCACGTTCCTCTTTTCCCTCTCCTTAGCTGAATTGCATTTCTTCCCACACGGGTCCTCACTGAGTGGCCACAGATGCCTGATCAATTTCATAAAAGTGGGGGATTTCCCTATTTCTGTGAGGAGTGAATTCATCCACTAGCTCAAGCGCTACATCTCTATTAAGCTCCCGTTCACACAACATGAGAGCTGGTTGAAAAACCTAAGGCAAAATATCCAGAATTTTGGGAAAAGATGCTTTTTTCCTCCTTATATTTCTTGTTTAAAGAAAAATTAACAACGTTTTGTTTTGCTTTTTCTCCCTTTTCTCACTCTTCCTCTTAACCTTCTTTCCCTTTTTCTAGTTTGCTTTTGTGAAAATAGAGAGCTGGGGAAGTGAAAACCATAGACCGGGCTGCACCCATGTTCTTTGCCTTCTGATTTTGACTGGAATAGTGAAATGTCAAAGCTTTGTCAGTGGGGTTTTTATTATGGGGTTTTTATACAAAAAAAAATATTGTAAAACCCCCCAAAACCAACCCATTCTAGTGAGTACCATCTTCATGGTACTCTTGGTGGTTGCTCATAAGCCACAGTTAAGTGGCGATTACATTCTGTAGCAGCAGTACGTAGGCTTGTGTCCTTCTGGTTTACATAAAGGTCATGGGGAAACATGGTGCCAAACTCATACCTCCCCTGCTCAGTGAGGAATTACTGTTATAGCCAACTTCGGCTGTTCTGTAAGGAGCAAAAGCGACCACAGCAGAAGCAGTACAGACCAGGAGAAGATCATGCCTTTTGCAAACTTTTTTTCTGCTAGATTTGTAAGGAGTTGATTGGGGTTGGCAAATGGTGATAAGCACTGCTTTTTACCAAGAAAAGTTTTAAAGAACATAGAAAACTTGGAAATAGTATGACAAAAATGCAGGTGTCCATCTGATTCTTCAGCATACATTCGTTTCCTCTCTTGTTCTACTCTGGAACCATGGTACTGTCTTCACCCCTGCAAATTTAGAGGGACTTAGACAGGAGAAAACAAGAAAGGCTGAACTTGACATAAACTATGCTTCATTATTATCTTTGGCAAAGCTAAAGTCCATTAACTGTTGATTTTAATTTTTTTCTGATCAAAAGTGGAAATTAAATCCTACTGTGCCCATTGGAGACTCCTTTCAAAGGAAGAGTTACTGATGAGCTATTCTTCCATGACTGTGCAGGCTTCTACAAATAACAACCTCGCTGTGCATTTCTCTCAAAGTGAATGTAATTTTGCATGGCATGCTTTTGGGGGCTTCTGCTGCTGCCAAAGCAAATTTAATACTCATTAAAGTACGGAGCAAGTCTAATCCAAAACCTTATGGGCCTTCAATGCAAACCCGTAAAATGTGCTGATTTGTGCTTCCTGGGCAGCTCCAGGGGAAGGATGCTGTGGGAAGAGGGGGTTGGTGTGCATCCTACTATTACAGAACTGCCACTCGGTTGGGGGAAGTTTGGAGAAGATTCCCATTGCTGTGGGCAGAGGTGTGTACCTGTAATAGCAATCCTGCCTGCTGGAGCCATGTTTGGAGCTAGACTCCAGCTCTGATGATGATTATCCCATCCTGGCAAGAGGGGGCTAGCAGCAGCTCCTCCTGGCTCCTGCTGCTCTAGCTCCTCAGCTAGAGGTAGGTAGGCTTGCTCCTGGTGGGACAAGGACACTGTCCTGTACTCCACCTGCACCTTCAGGGTTGTCTTCTTGCAGCTCCTGTCCTGCTTAGTTGTTTTCCAGTCCAAGAAACTGAGGTGGTTTCAGCCGTCAGCTAGCAGGTGCCCAGGATGGATTTGCCCCTTGGGTGCTGGTGCCAGCCACCCCATCTCTCCAGTGCTGGCAGCCAGCTCCAGCACTGCTTTGCTTCCTTCCTCCCCAAAGCATCTCTCTCAAGCAGCTGTTCTTGACAGGGGGAGCATGTTGCCCACCCATCTGTCTATCCATCCATGTAGACAACTGGCTGGTGAGCAGGGGGCAGGTGTGCAATGAGGTTTCTGCCCCAGATCCACCCAGTTCCCCCAGCAAGCCGGCGCAGTGTTTCCCTGGGACCCTGCGGAAGCCGAGCGCCGCGGGGTGCGGCGCAGGGGACTGAGAAGAGCCTGGGGGTCTGCGGGGTGGGGGAACAGGGCGAGCATCCCTGCGCCGCATGTGAGAGGTAAAACCGCGCCGTCCCGCCGCTCCCGCGTGGGGCCGGGCCTCCTCTCACCCGCGGAGCCCCTCGAAGACCCCGCTGTGCTGGCTGCTGGCGGCCCCACTCTCGGAAGGCCGATGGCGACCTTCCCCAAACCCAAGGTGCCCCCGGCCGGCTCACTGCCAGTCTGTAGGGAGAACCTCTGCCGGAGCTCGAACCTCCGAAGCCCGGGGGCGGCCGCCCCAGCCCCAGCCCCCCCCGCCGGGGAGCGGGCAGGAGCCGGAGCGGCCGCCGCCGCCGCTAGATGGTAGTGCTGCCCCGGCGGAGCGGCGCGGGGGGCGGTGCTAGAGCGGGCGGGGCGAGGGGCGGGGCGGGGGTGCCGGCTGGGTGGCCGGGGCTGGTGAGCGGGGGGGGGGGGCAGTAGCGGAGGGAGCGCACCCCCCTCCCCCCCCCCCCCCCCCCCCGTACTCCCCCTTCTTCCCCCGCCGCCGGGTGTCACCGCGCACCTGCAGCCCGGTGGCCGTGCGGCGCGGTGCGGTGCGCTCCCTTGGCAGGACACCCCGGCCTTCCCTCGGCTGTTCGGCCGCAGGGCTGCCCGGGGGAGCCCGCCGGTAACCCCCGCTCACCCCCGGGAGCCGCCCCCGCGCCCGGCCGCAGCCCTGCGCTGCGCCGTTGTCCCGAGCGGAGCGCGTCATGCGCCATGTATTGTCCTCGGAGGCACCTCGCCGCTCGGCTACCTTCTTCCTTCGGGCCCCGGCCGCAGCGCCGGCCGGCGGGGCTTAACTGCCGCAGGCACGGCGCCTTTTCACAGAGCCGTTACTGTGCAACGCGGAGAAACGGGGCCCGGCCAGCGATACGGGCAGCAGCGATCTGTTGCCCCTGTCCAGAGGGCCGCGCTGCTGCCGACAGTCAGGCAGGCGTAATACCCGGGCTGTCCCCAGCCGGCTCCGCGGCGGAGCAGGGCGGGACACACACACAATGTCAAGCGGTACCGGCTGCGAGCCGCAGGCCCCAGTCTCTGGTGCTGCAGAACCTAAACACTGCCGCCTAAACCCAAAGGAACTGACCGCCGGTTTGTGGCGGCACGGCATCGGGCTTGGAGAACTGTAGATGTGACCGGTAGTGATGGAACATTGAGGAGATTTCCTAGTTTTGTGTGGGAAAGGGAAGGAAAGGAGGGACGAGGCCGTTCCAGCCATCGCCTGGGTGCAACGCGGGCTGGGTGCCTGCGGCAGCCCGGCTGCTGCTGCTGCTGCTGCTCGGGGAGATGCTCCGAGCCTACGTGCGAGAGTGATTCATCTCCGCGCTTCTTAGTTGTGATAACAGCATCGCAAACCCGGCTGTTGAGGTTAACCTGTACCCTGCATAAGGACAACAGATGGCAATTCTGGTTTAGAGCCACCGGGAAAAAAAAAAAAGAAAATTAAAAAAACCCCCATATATATATATATAAAAAAACATGTTCCAGAGGGAAAAGGAGCTTGTATTTCTGTGTTTGAACCTTTGATCTTCGTTCACATCTGAAGGGAAGGCTAGACCTTTTGCCGAGGACACATGGTTTTGCATCTGTGAAAACACAGCTGTATAGAGCAAAACAAAACTGGTGCGAAGCACAATGGTTTTGCTGTGTCAGTTTAGCTGTTGGCGTTAGAATGCTTTAGAAATAGCGGGGGTTTTGGGGAACCTTTCAGAAAGTCTCTGTCTTTGCGCTATTGTTTGTTGAGATTTTTTTTTTTTTTTACTCTGTGGATTTTTAAAAGTCGCTGGTGATCAAGAGACAGCTGCCACCTAAATATTTAAAGCGAACTCATGGGAAAGTCTGGCATTCCCTCAACAGCCCTATTTTAACAGTTTTCTAAATATATATATGTGTGTATATAAATGGAAGCATGAAAATTTACAGGAAAATCCATGCTGGCAAATAACCTTGATTCAGAGAAAATAAAACCCACCGTGTATCCTTAACGCTGTACTCCTTACTGTCTGTGTGGCACGTGGCTATTTGGGAGTATCGTACAGCCTGTCCAGAGTTGCCCCATCGCACCCCCCGAGAGGAAAGGGATGTCACCCAGTGTCCTTGGCCGCACTGAGTGTGATGGCAAAGCTGCTCCGCGATGCCTGCCTGTCATCTGCCTCCCTTGCATCCACGGCCACACATCGCCACCCCAGCAGCCTGGCCCAGCGCCTACCTGTGTGTCTCCCCAATGCCCACCCGCGTGTGTGTGTGTGTGTCCCAGTACCCACCCGTCCCCCCACCAGCACCGGCACTCGCTCGCTTGTGACAGGAGCCCGGCGGTGATACTCGTTTTCTGCCTTACATCCCTACTTACTCCGGTTGGTTTATTACAAAAGACAAAGAGAGGACCTGGGAATGAGGAAGCCTAAATGTGCAAGTGGAAAATTATTTCTTGAAATAGAAAGAAATTGTCTCTCATTTCTTGACCACCCAGTTCCTTTTTGGGCAGGGAGAGGGAATCTGGCCCCTTCTTCTCAGTCTTGGCATGGGCGCAACCAGTGCTTCTCCCTTAAAACGTATCCATCCTGGAGCCTTACTACAAATTGTCAAATGTGTTTGGGTTCCTGAGCACGCAGCTGGTGCTTAATGGGATTTTTCGAAAGAGCATAAGCAGGTTAGACATCCTCCCATCCATTGAATCAGCGGGATTTAGGTACCTATCTTGCCCCGTTGCTTTTGAAAATCCTGCCAGGTGCCTGTCTGCGTCTTGGGTTCCTCTGGAAAATCTGGTCCCCATCTATACCCGTGACCCCCCTGCTCCCATCAATATTTGTCTCCCGCACTCTGGCCTGTATTGATGCTGGAGTCTCCTCCTTTGTAGTTCCTAACACCAGGGACATCCCTCTCCTTTCTCTCTACCAGGCTGGCTCTTCAGCTGGCTAAAGGCTCAGTTGAGCAGCGACGAGCGTGCCCATATTTTTCAAATTAGTTTCCCTCTCCTCCTAATGATTTTTAATTCTTTCTCGGTGTTGTTTTGACTGCGTAAAGCATTTGGGGATGAAAGGCTCTGTGCAAACGGGTGTGGATGTGAGGCCAGCGCCCTGTTATGTCTCTCTGTTTAGGTTTTGTGTGTCTCCAGGCTGAGCGCAAGGAGATGGGGAATTAATTTCCCAATCAGCCTGTCTCTCCCCATCTCCCGGAACAGCAAAGTGATCAATGGGTTTTATTTTTAAAGCCGAGAAAATTAATATTTTCATTTCTGGCTCGACTGAGGGCAAGAGGTGACTTGCTGGGTCTCCTCGTGCAAGCAGTTCCCCATCTGTAAAACGGATCCCCGGGTCTCTGTTTGCACGGGTATGGAGCACGGGTAATTAATTAGTGTTTGTGCAGCCCTTTGAAAATCCTCAGACAGAAGGTGCTAGAAGGTGCTGCTGCTGCGGCTGAGGAGGCTCACCCTGGAGCCCGGTCACCTTTGGAGCCCCACGGGGTGATGATGAGAGGTACGGGCGTGGAGAGGTGCCGGACAATTCCTTTGCCAGAGATTTTTTATTTTTTTTTCCCGTTTTCTTCGGGGAAAAACAAATTGGAAAGGGAGTTATCGGCGCGCACGCCTCCCTGGCCGTGCGTTGCCTCCTCCCTTCCCCAGGAATAACAACAGCTTCATTAGCGAGCTGACACACACACACACACAGAGGAAAAAAGGAGAAGAACGGGAGTACTGAAATATTAATCATAATAATAGTCCGGGTAGCGGAGAGACAGCAACTCTCCTCTCTGCCTCATGCAGAAAGTTTCCTCTTTGAAGTGGTTGCTTCCCTCCTCGCCCCGCCGGGAGGGAAGGGGGAACAATTGTCGAGATCTAAAGCCAGCCAGGAATGCTGAGCTGATGGCTTTCCTGCCTGCCCCCTGCCTGCCCCCGGCCCGCACCCCTGCCTGCCCGCAGCCCTGCCTGCCCCTGCCTGCCCCCCCGCTCCTGCCCGCCCCCGTCCGAATCCCTGCCCGCACCCTTGCACGCATCCCTGCCTGCCTCTGCCCGCATCCCTGCCTGCCTCTGCCCGCATCCCTGCCTGCCCCACCTACACCTCTTCCTACCCCTGCGAGCCCACTGCCCGCACCCCTGCCTGCCCCGGCCCGAGTCCCTGCCTTGACTCCATCCGCACCGCCGCCTGCCCCTGCCCACGTCCCTAACCGCACCCCTTCCCCTCCCCGCATCCCTGCCTGCCCTCACCCCTGCCCGCATCCTGCCGCCCGTCGGAGGGGTGTGGGGGAGCGTTTCGGGCGGCCCGCCGGGGCTGCATTTCGCGGCGGGGTCGGTGGGTGTCACTAGAGCCCCTGGTTTCCCCGCCCGGCTCAGCGCGGGGCGCCCCTCGCGTGGCGTGGGCCCGGGGGGTTTGGGGGGGAGGGTGGTGTTACCCTCGGCGGGGGAAGAGGGGCTGACGATCCCCACGGGGAGTCCACAAATGAGGCGTGGGGGAGAGGGCTTTAAAGGGTCGCGTGGTTTGGGTTGCCTTGTTGGGGGTTATTTTTTAACGAGAGGGTGTCGAGTTTTGTCCCCGCGTGGGGAGGTGACACCCCCCCCCCCCCTCACCCCACCCCCCAATCCCCCTTTTCCCGAGCGTGGCGGCGGCTCCGACCCGGCTGCAGACCCGGCTGCTCGGAGAGGGAGCGGTGCCCGGCACACTCCTTCAGCAGCTCGGCAATGCCACCAGTGACAGCCAGGAAAGGAGAGGGGCTTTCCCCCCTCCAGGTGCGGTTACACAGGTGTGTACCTGTGTAGGTGTGTACCTGTGTAGGTGTCTGCCTGCCATCCGCAGCGAGAACAAGGGACACTTGTATTTGGCTGAACATGAGCAAGAGAACTCCTTGCCTGGCTTTGACCAGCGAGTGAGAGAGCTAGAATTTTTATCTCTCTAAAGCATAATCTATCATATAAATTACATATAAATACCTATATACTATCGATATAAATGTTAAAGAATACATGCTCGGACCATTTTTCCCACCCCCGTGAAGTTCATTGCACATCTCGCAGGTACAGTTTCTTCTCCATCCAGAATTATTTTCCTGGAGGTTTATGATTCTCCTCTCTCCAAGAAAAAAAACCCAACCAAACACCCCCACCCACCCCCCCCCACCCCAAGATGTTACATTTAAACATCTTCCAGTGTTAATGGGCTATCCACATTTTGCAGTGCATTCCCAGTAATTTGCAAGTTTCGAAAGCCAGGCATTGTTCCTCTCAACTTACTGAAATGCAGAGATATGTTAAAGGAGGGGGGAGGGGGGGCGGTTGGGGGGACACCCCAACCCCAATGCCTTCTGTTTCTCTGCATATGCAAAGCGAGGGCAGCTTGACTCTTCCCTCCGCGTTTGTTAGTCACATCCTCTGGGCCATTGTTGTGCTGTTGGTGCTGGGAATCCCATTTATGTCATGGTAAAGAGTCAGGGGGTGTTTGTTGTGGGGTTTTTTTCCTGTTTTCGGTGCTTTGGTTTGGGCTTTTTTTTGTTATGGAGTTTGGGTTAGGGTTCTGGGGGGTTCTTTCTTTATTTTTTGGGGGTGGGGGGTGGGGTAGGGGTGGCATTCTGCTCGTTCTGAGCTGACCTAAGAAAGCAGAAATAATATTGGCCATGCCAAGGGGCAGCTCCCGAAGAGAGC